>OZ032124.1:6220987-6820987 GCA_964026355.1 Pseudorhiza aurosa | reverse complement strand
CACCCTACCCAACAATACCAGGGCGCAAGATGGTAGCATTCTAATAGCATGTTCCCTGAAACTTGAATCATTTTAAGACAATGAATTTACTTTATATTTGTAAAAACAGTCAGAATGAATAATGTTCTTAAACTAACGATGTTTTTCTTTAAGGGGAAAATTTTTTATTCCATATCTACTCCCACTTCATTGTTATGCTTTTTTATTTTTAACCTGAAAAATTTTCAGAGTTCCTTCGCAATGAGTATTTTCTCCGCATTTTCTGGATAGTTTCCTTTTTTTTGATAAATGTTATGATTTCAGGGAAAGGAAAAGCCCCGGAAGCAGGCCCTATGTCAAGAATAGTACAAGAAAGGTGAGAGCCTCGTCTTTTCAGTTTTGCTTATGCCCTGATTCAATGAGAGCGTGTACGTCCTTCTCTCCTCATTCTGTTGTGAGTTTCCGACTTTTTTAGCGTTGTATTTTTCTGCTTAGTTCTCATTTGTTTTGAGCGAGATCACAACGACTATAAGAAAATTGAAGCAGAAACCTCGGCTTGCGTAATTCAATTGAAAATAATATGAGCATGAAAAACTAAAGCAGGGTTGTTTCGTAACACGAACGCGTGGTCAGGATCACCAGTGATGTTGGAATATGGAGTATGAAAGGACTTCGGTAAAGGAGTTCGGTTTCGTGACCTTCTGATTTTCTCTCATTCTCGTTAAAATATCCCTTGAGCTACATTCGAATGCCTTCGTGACCCGTCGTCACATGTCTCAATTGCTCATCTCTCTCTCTCGACCCTGTTTGTTAGAGCCAATTTGCACAGATGTACGAATTCTAATGCTTGCGTACGCTATTTTGACTTCGTTATTGCATTCACAGAAATGTAAAGATGGAGGCGTCTAAAAAGCGAGATAAACCTGATCTCAACGTAAGTTGTCATGTCATTCACTGAAAACAGTTTTGTTGTTGATGATTGAGCCATGTCCTTTTTCTAGTTAGCTGTTTTGGATTTTTCCTACGTTGGTTTGCAACCGTTTGTCTCGTTGGGCAATGATTGCAAGGTGCTCGGAGGAGCCTAGTTGAAGATGCTTTGCACGTCCGAGGTTGCCCGAGGTGGGCTGGTGTGAAGATGACCTCTCTCAACACTCCAACCATTTCAATCTTGAACTGTTTATATTCTCATTGATGTGGAAAATCATAATGAAGGGGTTGTAGGTTTGATTCCTGCATGGCTTGCAATAAAGATACCATTAGGAGGAAGACAACTACAAAAGTAGTTCAGAAACTTCGAAACTCTCTCTCTCTCTCTCTCTCTCTCTCTCTCTCTCTCTCTCTCTCTCTCTCTCTCTCTCTCTCTCTCTCTCTCTCTCTCTCTCTCTCAGGGTCTCTCTCTCTCTCTCTCTCTCTCTCTCTCTCTCTCTCTCTCTCTCTCTCTCTCTCTCTCTCTCTCTCTCTCTCTCAGGGTCTCTCTCTCTCTCTCTCTCTCTCAGGGTCTCTCTCTCTCTCTCTCTCTCTCTCTCAGGGTCTCTCTCTCTCTCTCTCTCTCTCTCTCTCTCTCACACACACACACACACACATACACACACACACACACACACACACACACACACACACACACACACACACACACACACACCATTTTCTTTTTCAATGCGCTGTCTTTAGCTTTGTGCATGCTTTGCTGCCTATGAAGAGTGCAGCTTTTAGTCATGATCTGAATGCTCTGATTTCTTTTTCTCAATTCCTCCAAAAAGGCTTTTTCATTTCAACTCGATCATTTTGCACGTCTGCCTTTCTATATTTGGATTTATATACAAACCCAACTATTTAACGTATTGCATGCATTCGCTTCTTTGACTTCTCATTTTATTCATTCATAACAATAATCGTTCTGATACATTTAGGAGAAGCAAGCCGTAAAACGTGGCCCAGATTCTGATTTATTAGGTAAAGTAATTACCACTTTTTTGATTCGAGTCCTTGTCTCGTTAGCTTGCTACTGGTCAGAACGACCTTGTTCTTCTAAGCTCCAATCGAAGATGTCTCTTACTATATTCATTTCTTTTACTTTATTTTCTTAAATAAAAGCCGCCCTCGAATAGAAGACTCATTTTTTCCCCACTAAAAATAATAGAAGCTGCGTATTCCTTTCCTCATATCATTATGATTTCTACTTCACCTTCCTCGGCGTTGCAGCCAAAACAATAAAAGCCGCCCTTGAATACAAGCAACCTTTGATTATAAGCTGCATTTGTTCTTACTGAAAATAATAGAAGCCGCCATACAGCCTATATCTATATCAAAAATCACTCCCGACACCATGGCGTTGATATCCAGTAACCTATAGCTGAACCACAGACGATTCTACTGGGTCACACCATCAGAAACGGCACAGTAAATGAAAATGAGAGATTATCGCGAGGAAGACCACCCGACGATCTGACCACCATCGTAAGACGAAAGCTAAATTTCATGGGCAACACCAATTACAGCAGAAGAGATATTCAAAGCCTTGCAGAAGATCGTGACAGTTGGAGACTATGGGTGGAAGGGCTCAATTGCTGATTTCGGATGTTACGGCGGTGATAAAAAGTTGAACGACAATCGTTTTATCTATCTAGACAACTGTCGATTAAACTGTTTCGGAAAGCGACGTTTTGCTTTCGAAATTCTCTTTTTGCAATGAACCTTGGAATCTTCTTTATACACGGGTTTGTTTTACACGATCCACGATACCCAGTTGTGAAATCGTGCAGTCATTGTCCATTCCAAAAAGAATTCAAACTCAAAGTTATGGTATTTTCATCTTTAGATCTTCCTGTCATCATCGAATATTTATTCCCAATTTTGTAGAAGAAATTTTCTTTACATTTCAGAATGGTGTCAAAAGGTTACCAAAGGATACAGAGGCGTAAAACTAACTAATATGACCACATCATGGAGGAACGGGCTTGGATTCTGCGCTATACTCCACCATTTCCATCCGGATTTGATGTGAGAATTCATCACGATAATCCCGAATTATCATGTTTTGATTACCGTAATCATTACCTCATGATCGTTTCGTGATCATAATCCTCTTATTATAACCATCTCATCATGAAACTCTCTTCATGATTATCTCATCACGATCAGTTCATTATAGTCTTGTCATCATGATCATCTGATATTGATCATCTCGTCAATATCAAGTCTTCATGATCATCTGATTTACGATCATCTCAACATTATGATCTTCTTTAAGATTTATCTGATCTTTTCATAAGCGAATGGTCCACTTTGTTTTGTCAGTTGATTGTAGAATTTTTTCTTTCCGCATTTGGTTTCCATTGCAATTTCTGCTTCCGTTGATTATCACTGGGTTATCGCAACACACAACTGGCTTGTCTAGGACGTTTCTCATGAATACATAGTATACCCTGATGAGGTTTTAAGAGTAAACATTGGCCCCTCTTCTCTGCAATCTGTTCGTTGCCTTTATCCACACTTAAAAACAGAAGGTAGCTGGCGTACAAGGCACAATCCTCCGGACTCGGTCTAAACTCATTTTCACCTCTAGATTCCCCATATCTGTCCACCCTGCATCAAGCTGGCATCTAAAATCAAGCTAGGGCAAGGTAGAGAGAGAATTGCAACTGACCACCCGACCTCACCATGCTGTAGCTCAGGACTGTCTCTCTGGCTTGGAGTTTCCGATTCTCTTTTCGCACATGGGACTCAGATTTCCTTTTATTGTCGTTTTTTTCTTACTGCTTTAGTAAAATGTATGTTTATATTTTACTAATATAATTTCGGATGAACATTTCTGGCATCGCCAATGTATTGAGTAGAAAAGATAGGCACAAGAAAAATCACCACGTTTTGTGCTTCCGTTCGTCTTCTCCCTAAATTCTCTAACTCCCTCTAAAAGTCGTTAACGTGTTAATTGAATTGATAACAAAAAGGAAAAGAAAAGAGATAGATAATTATGTGTATGCACAATAGATTTTAAAGATGATGAAAACAATAGGTGCTTGTGCTGGGAGGAAGATAGGAAATTTGGGTTAGTGTTCACTACACTGCCAAGTTTCATCTTAAGATTTATTTCCTCAAACAATCGATTGATTATAGGAAAAATTTCTTTGATCATACTCTAGCTTTTTCTAGTTAGATTTTGTAAATATATTTTTTCATTAATTTTGCTGAGATTTGAACATCTAGTAAAGTGATATGACATTATGATGCCACAAAGAGGGTGGGAGTAAATTGCCATTATAGCATGCCAAAACTCACATGCTTTTTACTAACAGAGTTACTTATTTGCAGAGATTTTTCGTCCTTATCGCCGCACGAAATAAAAGAAAATAACAAACTGGTATTCAATTTCTATTCATTTCTTTGCTATTTTTTACTTTCAAAATTTTTATAGATTTCTTTGCTATTTCCTAATTTCAAAATTTTTATATATTTCTTTTTGTATTCCTTAATTTCAAAATTTCTTTATAAATTTCATTGCTGTTTCCTAATTTCAAAATTACCATCAATTGCTTTGCTATTTTTTAATTTGAAAATGTCTACGTGTAAGATTGATACGTTTAGTTCTCTCTGATATCAGTAATGACGAGGGCCAATCGATGATTTTATCCAAGTATGCTCTGTGTAGTTTTGGACTCATTATTAGTGCCATAGCGAAGCTTGGGGCTGCGTAAAAGGCTCCTCCATAATGTCATGAATGACATGCCCACTGTGCTGATGTCCGAAGTATGTTTCCGCGCCCATTCCCGTTTTCATCACTTAGGCCACTACTGCAAGTCTGCACAATGACAGCTAATGGTTTGGTGTGAAGACTAACCACTGGCAGCTCTAACTGTTTTCCCTCAACTTTCGTCTGAAAATTGTTTAATGCACTACTTTTGAGCACTGTGTCGTTCTAGTCCTAACGTTGGATATGGCTCGATCTAGACGTGAAACTCACGACCTTCCACATAGCTGTTCTCATGTTTTGTACCTAACACCCTGAGAATGATTTTGTCATTGACAAGCTATGCTTATGAAGCAAGGGACTGGTCTTTCCTCTCAATTTGATGACCCATCGCGAGTCGTGGCCCTTGAGTCATAGAGTGCAGGGGAAGTACGGACTCTCTCAACTCGGAGTGGGAGTCAAACTTGAGATGGGGTTCGAACCACTGATTATAGTATTTGTGAGCAATGGCCTACTGCTGAGCTTCCTCGCACGCACGTATAACTAACGTGATGAGCAAATGGGTGGATCACTCATCGTTGACTTCTGTTTTCATTGCAGGCTTATGATGGTTTTGAATACCTCGGCATATCAAAGTTACTCGATCCCAATGACATGGTACTTGCGCCTGTCCCTGACAAGTTAACTGTCATGACATATCTTCATCAAATACGTACACACTTTAACACGCACGGCAGTAAGATACCTCGCATGACTTCATTCGATAACATGGATTCTTCTGCTACCAGTATTAGCGCATTAATGTCCAAATACAACTTCAGTTCACCTGTTCATAGCCCAAATGACGAGACAGAGGTATTTAGCTGCGATAATAAAGTAGTACCAGATAACGAAAAGGAAGTAGACAGAGTTCCTGGAAGTAAAGACGGAAGTAATGAAGCTGAAACAAAGACTAAAGGAGAAGCAGTGCAAAAGCCACCCATAAATCCATTCGAAGATGACGAACTGATCGAAGAAGAAGCTTCAGTGGATGCTGCCGGGCAGGTAGAAAAGGAGTCGAAAAGTGAAGAGGTTGACGAAGACGAGATGCTAAACTTGATTATTGACAAAAAAATTAGGAGAAAAGAAACTATAAATGAAGAGAAAAGAATTAAAAAACTGGAAAAAGAGAAAGAAGAAAGGTTAAATAAGGAAAAAGAGTTTGAGAAGAGGAAAGAGGTGGAGCGTAGAATTGAGCTCGAAAACCAAAGAGAAAAGGAGAGACAATTGGAAGTTAAGAAAGAAAAAGAGAGAGAGGAGGCCATCAAAGGAAATGAAGCGAACACCATGACGCAGAAAAGAGACGAAGGAAGAATTGAAGACAGCAACGGAAAAGAGGAGGTAAACTTTTCGTGAATTTTCATTGCGTTTGTTGGTCTACTTCGGATGTTAATTGAATCAAGTTTGAACGCAGATGACTGATTGATTCTCTTCATCTTTGCTTTGAGCTTTTGTATTCTGCAAAGTATATAAAAGATAAACAACTATCAGTAGTCACTTTATTCCAGCGAATTTTTTGGTGTAAAAATTAAATGTTATTTCTAGATCGAAAGAGAAATTTCAAGCGAACCAAAGTCCACTGAGATTGCAGAGGTCACAAGCAAAGGGGGAATTTCTGATGGCGTTAGGGCACTTTTCTCAGCAATAAGACAACAGCAACCCCCGGACACAGAAGAAGCACTAACAACAATTGCCAGTGAAGATATTGATGCAATAGACGGGGGTAAACACCAAGCTCCTGACGTTTTACCAGAAGATAGCAACAAGTTGAGGCAACCAGACGATGGAAATACTACGAGTCGAGATACCGGTATATTTGGCGGTAGTGTTGATCGTTCGAAACTTGAGCAAAGGAGTGAAGCTTGCTTAGAAGTTGATAAAGCAGTTGACAAAAGAAAAACAAGAAGGGTAGTGTCTGAGTCAACGATACAAAATAAGGTGAGCCACTTTTAGTTAGAGGGGGGGGGGATTTGCAGAGTGGTTAGACCACATGTCTACTGTACTAGAGATTCCGGGTTTGAGGTAAGCTCTTCACATTTCTTGGTTCCCTCTACGTGTCAACCCAGCGTCATTCGTATTGGATATTTCAAAAATAGTCATTCATTGTGAAAAATAGTATAAATCATATTTCTGTAGTAGGAATAGATGGTGGTAGGAAGGGCATCGGACCATGAAAACCCAAGCCACGACGTCATGAAGATGTGAACTGTCTACTTGATAGTGCATATTGACAACCTTACTATATGGCGACGCGTGTAGAAGTAGTAGCTTCTTGTCTACCATAATCGCGTAGTTGTGTTTGGCCTAAGAAGGACATTTGCTTTTTACTCTATTTGTCATACACTCCAAAATACGTATGTAATTGGCAGTTAGACAACCTTTTTCTTTTTTTTGATAAGCTGTAAGGCGTTGCGTAGGTCTCCAAGTAATGGTTTAAAGACAGTGGTTCATATTAGCGTACCGGTTTTGGAATCGAACAGTATGCGATGATGTCTGAACCTTCGCGATATTTCTTGCTTTTGTCAGTGTTTAAGTTACCAGGAATAGGTGGTGCACTCGAACCTCTGTAAACGAACGCCTTCCTAGAACCGGCAGTCGAAGTATTATAAAAATGAATGGCTTCTAGATTTTCACTCCCACCTGAAATCACTCAGTATATAACGGGATCGTTGATGGAAACCACTACATCCATTTTTTGTTTCAAACTAAACAAAATCTTTGCTCACGCGTTTCCTTACGTTTTTCGCAATTTCTGCACAAAATTTCTTAACGTGAAAACCCAATTTTCCAAACTTTGCGAAACCCCCCTCACCCCCCCCCCCCCTCCCGAACTCCTCATGGTATAATCCTTGTTTCAAAAGGCTCTGATCAAGAGCATTGGTTTGCAAGCATCATACCACGTGATTTGGGTTTTTATGTTGCCAATGACAAATATGTCTTAGTGTTCACAATTTAAAAGGCAGATAAATGTTTTAAAGTTTGATGACACCAGAACAGAATTTCCCTTTTATTTCAAACCAGACAAAGCCGTATACCAGAGTTGCTTAAGTTTGGGAATTGTGACCGTATCGTTTCTTATAAAGGGCTTCTGACAAACAGTGATCAATTTAGCTGCCCAAATAAGAATTATTTGCTCCAGGCGTTCGTTTCCATGTTAATGTTGACTTTTCCAACGGACACCTTGATAAAGCAGGCACTAGCGCTAACCACGGGTATCTTTCACATTCGAGCTTTGCTGTTTTAGTTTAATTTATTCCTGTGATCATGAAAAAAACAAAAATTTCGTGCAGGTTAAACGGGATGTTTTACGCGACAGAGCAAAACAGATGATTCTTGACGCAAAGATCAAAGCAATGAAAGCCTCTGAAGGCGAACATGAGGTAAGGTTTGCTGTATAGAGTTTTTCAATGACGACTGGTTTATTGCGTAAATCAGTTTTGTGCGAATTTTGCCACGTTTTTGGTAAACGATGCAAAAGGGGCAGAAAGTGACAATTCTGATAGTAAAACACCGGACAAACGTTCTCGATAACGCTTAACATTGTGCAGAGTCAAATGCCGAGAGCGTTTAGCATCACCTGCATGACACTGCATGATTGGCTAACTGCGTGAGTTTATGAAAAATTCATAAGTGTATCTTTTACAATGAGTAAGTTCTTTTTTCAAAGCAGTAATGCAACGCAGGATAGATACATATATGTTGAGTCTCCTTCTTTTTGCAACTGAAGCTCTCTCAGAAGGAGGGTTTCTTCCTCTGCTTTGTATCTTTCAAACCGTATCTGTGACCTAGTGGTATACTGCTCACTTTCCATATGTTAGTTCAGGGCTCGAGGCCCACTTGGGATCGCATCGAGACTTGAAAGTGGTAAATCCCGCTTCTCTGCTTAGCATTCAATGATAACAATAATAATAGTGATAATAATATCGAAAAATTGAAAAATTGAAAAATTGCTTTTATTAAGATTTTTCCTGTAAAAACAAAGGTGCTTAAAAGAAAACATAAATATCTTACAGTTGTACGGCTAAAAAAACAGTTTTATATCATTAACATATTAAATCTTATACAAATTCAGCATCTTGGGAGAGAGTGGAAGTTAACACGGTGCTACCGGATGATCAGCCCCAACTGCAGCACACACTGTGCTTGAACAGCTACTTGGGCCAACGGCCAGAGAAAAGGAAATGGGTGCCGTCCTTTTCTCTGAACCTGGGAGGGAGGGAGCTTTGAATTTTTGATACCCCTAGGGCCAGTCAAGTCCTCGAAGATAAGTCTTGCATCGACGATGAATGTCGTGGGATCTATGACGGTTTACAATGGTGCTATGGTTAAAGTGTGAATTGCTTACTCATTTACGCAGGGGTTCTGAGTTCGAATCCTGCACGTGTCGTAATTGATGAGGAAGACAACGGGAAACCATCTCATAAGTCCGTTTCCCCAGAGAAGACTCAAGAACTCTGTCTCTGACTTGAGCTAATCTCTAATCGAGGATGCGACGCAGGATGACGGTTTAAAATGAGAAAAGGTGTACTTCGAAAGGAAACGACTGCACCAATGGGACAGTCGTTGTTGCACCTTTGAAGAATGTGCGCAGGGAATTCTCAATTGAGCTACTGTTTGCAGTCTTGGTTGAACGATTTCGCTCATCGGTACAGAGAAGATCATAACAGAATGAGGCAGTTTGAGAAGCAGTTGATATAGATGTATCTATCGGCATAGATGATGATGTTTGATAGCTCAATGGTAAGACGCTTGCTCACAGAAACCATGGACAGTAGGCCGTACCCCACCTTGAGCTTAACTTTCGCTTACAGTGAGAAGAGTTGCTAGCGATCTGCTGTTCCTCGTGTAGGAATCACAATATTTGGTAATTTTACGAGGAAGGTCTAGGTTACTTGGGTAAGCATAGCTTCTTAGTGTGCTGAAATGTCTCTTTGAATGCTGGGTAGAGAGGGGGTGTTGGTGGTGTCATTCTGATTAGGGTAGCAATTGGAGAACGATCCTAAATTTGGAGGACTTAAATGCTGACTTGGTTAATCATTCGATTGAGCTGAATGGAAAGTGTTTAACCGTTGACTCGCACTAATGCCTCTCCATGGATGTTATGCAGAGGCATTTAAATTACGATATAAAGAAAGAAGCCTTTTCACCTGCGAAAAGAATACGGATGATAATAGAGCCCCAGAGAAGTCAAACTGAGTATGGGAGAGCACCTTGTTAGAGAGCTGGTATCCTGAGCATCGTGGGGTCCGATGGACAGCTCCTTTCCTCATTGCACTTCACCCTCAGCTTTGCGCCATGTGCCCATTCATTGCTGGGTGAGCACGGAGGGGGCGAAGAGAAGCATGCATGGGCCTTCCTCAATCCACGGAATTTATTTCCTCCAAGTGGGCATATCCTTAAACCGCTAAGCTGACAAGGGTACCTAATGTCATTGAAATGATCAGCATTACTTTTCGAACTTTGTCGAGATTGGTGGTGCATCAAACCAAGCACTTGATGGTCTTAATGGTGATTCCGGAAAATGTTGTTTTTTGAGGCGGCTTATAACGAAGCCGGGAGTTTCGCCAAAGCGGGGAGTTTCGCCAAAGCCTTCTACCAGTGTCGCAACTGAATAGGCATCGTCAAGGCATCACAAGAGTTTTGAATCGGGCTGTAAATAGATAGCGCAGGGCTTTATCTGATGTCATGTTTGACATGAAAGGAACACGCTGCGACTATCAACTTAGAGAAGAGCAATTTCATTGAAATTTTTAGGCACCGAAATATTGAGTTTTCTCATATCTTAGCGTCAGTTTGTAATCATTTTACACAAGATTCGGGGCATTCCAATTGCATATGCAGTGCAATTCACCTTTGAGACTTGAGCTGATCAATAATGCATGCATGAGATGCGAAAATATTATTTGATATCGAAGATCAGCGCGTGAGTAGGACGGAATATGCGTCGCAGGGCCTCTTCGATCACATCTCACATGCTTGGACGAGGATGAATGATCATGAAATGACATGCTGTCGTATTTAAAGGCGAAGATCTCTCGTAGCTCTGAAACCGATGTAAGTTGGTAGCAGAATAGTTTTTCGCTATGATTTTATGGTATAATGGGCATCTGCCTGATAATTCTCACTACGAGCGAAGTTGAAGGAGGAAAGAGATTGCAGCCGAAAATTATAGCAATAGACTCGCACTTGATTCAGTTAAGGACGGTAGCCCTTCAGCTGGAGTTGATTTACAAGGGGCCTTCTGAAGATGATCAACTTGCAGTAGATGTTGAATTTTACTGAGAATGGTAGACAACGCCACACTTACCAATGAATTAATATAATCTCCACTCTCCCCATCGCTATCATCAACGCAAAATGACCCCTCTCAATCGGAAGAGGATGAACGGCAATTTAACTGTAACAACGTAACTAAGTAATTATATTAAATTTATCATAATTACTAGCTATTTATTTTCAGTGCACAACGATCATTTTAGTAACGTTTCTAATCAGTTTGATGCTGTACACGGATTGACAGTCCATTATCATTGCTATAAACTTGATCAGGGGGGGTGGAATGAGCTCGAAATTCATCTCCTGTAATAACATGATAGCTCTGATTTGAAGTATTTGAAGTGTTTATCCAGTTCAGATTTTTTTTAGCGATTTATGTTGAGGAAAGGCCGTGGTGGCCTACACAAAGCCCCAACAATGGAAGACAGAAGAAGGTAAAAAGCTAAGAGGAGAGATCAGATATTGATCTTAGATTTCAAAGATGGCAAGTTGTAAGATTCAGGAAAGCAAGAAAGGGGCAAGACGTTCCATAAATTGCATGTTCTAGGGATGAATGATGATTTGTGGGATAAAGTTCGTGGATTAGGCATTGAACCTTGGAAAGGGTGTGAATGAGTTGAGGTTTTGGTGGTCCAGACACGCCTCAGAGGAAAGGAAATGATATTCCTGATCTCCTGAGAGCAATGCCCGTGAAAGTATCTGTAAAACATGGAGAGACCTCCAACTAAACGACGACGGGAAAGAGGTTGGAGAGAACATAAGAACATAAGAATTTTCATTTTCAACTAAAATAAGAATTTTTACAAGGAATTGATATTATGATATTATTCTATTATTGTTATCATCATTATTTTTATTTTTATTCTTCCAAAATTAATTTCAGTGTTTTCTTACCTCTTCATATACAGTCACTCTCGGTGGATTCTGTTGTTCAATCATTAATGACATTGACTAAGCTTTGTTCTCTGCAGGAGGATGCGGCTCATCAGAAGGAGATAAGCGAGAGAGCTCGTCGGTTTCTCGACGAGAAGAAACGAAGAGATGAAGAATTGAAAACAAAGATGGAGAGGGTTTGTTCTGCTATTTATGAGATTTAATTGTTCAATCCTTCATCAACGTATTCTCAGGCATAAGACCGTTACTCTTCTGTTGTGAACTACGTCGAGGGCTTGCACGTCAAGTTTTTCTTGTTTCATCCGTAAGTCCTTAACTTCGTGTGGTAATTTTACCGAATTTCATGGATGAGTCTTGAGCAGATTATAGCATCTATACAATTTGAAAATGACAGTTGGTAAACAGTTAGCACTGCCATGGTTAACCGAGAGTGCGCGTCTGTCCACATGCACTTGCTACAGACACAAGTCGTAAGGACATTCAATCTTATGCAGATTACTTCAGCTTCTCTCTCTCCTTTTTGTTTCCATCTTTTAGGTCACGTGTGAGCATCGACCTCGTGATCAGTTGCTTTAATGACTCCCATCCTCGTGATTCTACGTAGATTAAGGGACGGGGACTTTGAAAATGCAAAATTCTAATGATTGAAGGAATGGAGCAGGGCATATTGGACAGAGCTCGACGCTCTCCCTCCACTTTTATTTTTGAATCAACTGTTTGGAAAAAGCTGTTTGAACTTTCAGTTATCGCTAGCTTGGTTTTCTTAACCTCGGAATATAGAGAATATGGAAGTCTATCTTTAGGTGTTAGGTAGATAGGTTTAGAGCGACTAAGGATTGAAGTAAATTGGACAATTTTTGTTGTTTTAAACTCGTTCTGTTGCACTCTGCAGCAAGAAGAAGAACGGAAAAGAAGGCTAAGAGAACAAGCCAGCAAGCTGTTACAACAAGCTAAAAACAGACATTCAGATCTGTCCAAAAAAAGGCAAAGTTTTAATGATGAACCAGCGGCAGACGCAAATAGCTTATCACATCAAACAGTTGAGGCAACAGATCAGAGGAAAAATTCGCTGCCTACCAACTTCAAGGCCACGCCTTTCAAGCTAGTGAAAGCAAAGCAGCTCAGGGAGTTATCGCCGAGACATTTTCTCAAAGAGAAAAAACCATCAGTAGATTCATGTATGATTTTCGTCGTTGTTTTCTGTCTTGTTTTTATTACTAGATCAGTCCTTTCTTTGATTCAATGTTCAACTTTTTCAGTATCACCTTCGCGATCATATCTGCTTTCTTGTTGATGATGATGATGATGATGATGATGATGATGATAATGATGATGATAGCGATGATAATGATGATGATAGTCATGATGATGATGATGATGATGATGATGGTAGTGATGATGATGATGATGATAATGATGATTATGGTAGTGATGATGATGATGATGATGATGATGATGATAGCGATGATGATGGTGATGATGATGGTGATGATGATGGTAATGATTGTAGCAATTATGATGGTGATGTTGATGATGATGATGATGATGATGATGATGATGATGATGATGATGATGATGATGATGAAAATGGTGATGATGGTAGCAATTATGATGATGATGACAGTAATGATGATGGATCTCATTTTTTGTTCCTGCTGTTGTTTTCTCCTTGATCGTTTTTTCCCAGTGCTTCAAATTAGTGTGCGATTCACTCTTATTTTCGATAGCTAAGTCACGGAGCAGCTCTTCAGAAGCCAGTCCTCCTGTGACGCCTGACAAAGTGACAGGGACCAGCCCACCTAGCAAATACAAGCTCACTCCTACAGCCGAAGCACAAGCTTATGCGGATTCAAGGAAAATTTCTTACGAGGCATTTGAGATGAGCTTTGATAACAAGAGAAGATCTAGAGACATTGGTAAGTCTTAGTATCAACTTTCTCTCTTCGAAGCTTTTAATCAACTGGAACTCATGCGCAAAAGTTGAGTCTCGTAGTCGATATGAATGGCAGGGGGCACCTTATTGGAGCTACCATCATGAGCCATCGGATTGTGTGGTGGGCTGGCCATTTCCTCACCGTGCCACACTTGCCCCGTCGTTTTGCCAGGGAGTATATTTAATATTGATAATAATGATAATAGGAATGATAATGATATGATATATTTAAAGTGAGTAGCCTGTAATTCAGATGCTTTATTAGCTATTGCTAACATCAGGTGGAGTTTGCATCGTAGTCTTGACAGAACAGTACTCTCCTTGTGGATTGAGCAGGCCCATTGATGTACTGTCGATGCAGAAGGAGTGCTGTTTCGTAACGACAAACTGTAGTCATGGAGAAAGTGCTAAGGAACTCGCGTACAATTCGTGCAAGATTTATTGACGGCAAAATGCTATATGGCTCGATTAGGCCGTTTACAAAGCTGAAGATGAAAAAGTGTGGAACAAGTTGAACAGGAGAGGAGACAAGAGAGGCGAGACTGAGATGGTTTTTGCACATCTCACAAGGAGAGAATAAGATGAAGCGGTGAATGAGCTATGCAACGGGAATTTCAAGGTAGAAGGGCAAAAGTAAGATGTCGGAAGAGATGGAGAGCCGTCTACATCGCAAAAGACGTGGCAGCAAACAGACTAGCGGAGAAAAATGCCCAGGACAGAGCAAGGTTGAGAAGGAGGACCTGCGCAGCTTATTATATTCATATTTACATCAATGTGAAGTATATTGGTAAAAAAATCCTAGCAGTTACCCATTTCTGCTTGTCGACAATAGTAAAGAATGTAAGAATTTCTACATTCTAAACACTGGCATGCAGGGGCGTCAGTTTTATCGCATAGGTCTGTGAAGACGTGTTTTGTTGTACATTTTTACGAGATGAAGGAAATTGTCACTTGCTTTATTTGGACTAACTGCAACTGGAAAAGACTTCACGTCATCTGGCCTCCACGGCACATGCTGCTTGCAGTATGTCGGCTGTGTTACATTAGAAAGTAATTAGAAATATGATAAACAAGAATAAACAAGTTGAATCTGAATGTAGAAATTTGATAGAAGAGACTATTTGTGATTTATGAATTGCGATGGCAATATAAGCATGCTCGTTGATTTGTTTTATTAAATTTTTCAAATTTCTTCAAGCGGCTGAAGTGGCAGCTGAGCTTGCGGAAATTCAAGAGCAAGAGGAGCTGGAGAAGCAAATGTCGAAAGAGGAGCAATCCCCACGAACACCATCGCCAGAAGTGGTGAGTTCATCTCTACGTACTTTGTTTGCATGTCTACTCTGCTCCCTGGGATATTGCTATTCATTCTCAATGAGAGATACTTCAAAGGTAGATATGTAGATAGGGCAAGGTTAGGAGAGCAACCATTTTCCATAGTGTATGTTGAGATGAGCATTTGAGGTATCAAACAGAAATTAAGCACCCTTTCATACCGATGAATACTCAATTGAAGGGAAATGTTATAGACCAAAGTTTTCAATTCTTTCATGGACACATTTTCAAATCATTTTAGGTTCATGATAACTAACGTTAATTATACGCCGTGTGTAACCACTGGTTCATGTTCTGCATATTTTTGCTTGATTTCATTTCAGACAGGTATCCTCTAAATAGCAGCTTCACTTTTCGCTTATTGAAGGATCCTGTAGGAAGAATTGTCATTATTGTTGTTATAACTATCTTTTGTTTGACTCGGTTGCTTCATTCTGTTTTATCATTATGAGTTGGGCAAACCTTAAGGCCTCCTTCCCTCACTACGTATCTTCGGGCTGTTAAGCCTTGTTGGTTTATGATAATAAAGATGATAGTAATGATAGGAACTGGCATAATTGTAGCAATTATAATAACTATTCTGATAGTGACAATGGCAGTTCTCATATTGCGGATGGTTCTGTGTTTCTAAGCTGCAGGAAGTAGCTGATACATGACACAGAAGACCAAGAAAAACGCTAAGATACTAATAGGAATCACACAATTATATTCGATGTAGTCATTCTGATGAATAAACATCTCAAAGCAAGGTCTTAAATGCGTTGGAATTTAAAATGTGATGGCGGATCATCAAGGGAATCACCTGACATTCTCTTTTACTGCAAGTACTCAGCAACTAACTGCCATTCTTGATATCCGGGCTGTGCCTAATAAAGCTGTTGTTGTGCATATTCAGTCTTCAATGTAATTCCTATGTGTTTTATAAGCTGCTCAAATCTGGTGGATACTGCCCCTAATGCACCAACGTCCACTGGAATGACCAGCACCTTTCGTATGCCCCAAAGCCAGGCTGTTTCATCCTTTAAAGCGTCATAATTTCATCATTTTGATAATTATAGTTATCTTTCTGTTGTAGCTTATGCTCTGGCTGTTTTTAATCCATAATCACTCCTGTTAGGCGAGTTGTAACTAATGACCAAGCGCTAACAGAAAGGCCTTCTTCCTTATTTACATTTCTAACACTTTTCGTAGCATCCTTGCTGTTCCTAACAGTGCCGTCTTTTGCATATCAATGGCGTTGCATGGGATGTCACATTTTCAATCAATTTACCAGATTCTTTGGTTGCCCTCACAACTGGCACTACTTGCACTTTTCTCGTTCCCCAATTCGGCCAATCTCTCTCGTCAATTCTCGATATTTTTCTCTCTACTTCTGCTTGTTCTTCTACCATTCTATCAGCAGGCACAACAATTTCCACTATGATGCAAGCTCCCTCTTTCCTATTACTTGCAATTACTATTATTATTTTGTTATTATCATTTGATGTGTAAGTTGCTAATTGTCTATTAAATGCAATCCCTGGCCGAGTTATATCCAATGACCTAGGGTAAGGGAAAGTGAAGTTTCGCGCATTTTTTAACTGTAGCACTACGATATTGTTAACCTTCTGATTGTTATTATTATTATCATTGTTGAAAAGGAAATTTTTTTATTATTTTTATGTTTTTTTTAACAAGAACTGATCCACACCTGAACTAATGGAGTTTTAATTCGAGACATTTCATTTCATTATTTACCTTTTTTAGCCGTTGTGAGCAATGCATTAATGCCTAAATTAGGGTGATCGAATTGATTTTATACCTGCATACTTATATTTATTGCTGTCAAATTGTAATGAGTGTAAAATTGCATTGAAAAGTTTCCATCGTCATCATTTTTTCTTGATGATGCATTACATTTACAGTGACCTAGAAAAAGAGATAATCATGCTAATAAAGGGATATTCCACCTTTGCTTCCTAGTGTCAGTATTTCCGATGGATTCATTTCAATCTTATTCCATTTTGGCTCTTCAAGTTTCCTTTACTCTACAAATTCTAAGCTCCCAAGCCAAGACAAATTGTTGCATGCATAATAGCGCATCGTTTGATGGGTGGTTGAAACTACTGTTGTGTTGGTTCGGTCAGAATACTGAATTCCCCCTGATGATATCAGGGTGCCTTTTCCTTTTATTGATTTTTAATTAATCTTTCTCGCTTCATAGGATAGCCGAGAAGATTTATGCGAGGAAACCGAAGATGATGTTGTGAGTTGACTTGCCTTTTTCAGAAATTAGGCGAAACATTATTCCAGTGCTTTTACTAATTATGATGCCCATGTCTGCAGAGTATATCGTTTGAAGTTGATTGTTAACATTCTTTACATAAATACCACGTTACCTTCCAATGGACCTCGTCCGTAGCCTTGTGTTAGAATGTTCGCTTTGTACGCGTTCGGTCGAAGTTTGATGCCTGGTCGAGTCATACCAAAGACTTTAAAAATGGTACGTGCTATTTCCCTGCTTAGGATTCAGTACTTTGGGAAAGAGCATGGGATTTAAACACACAGTGTTACCAGATGGCCAGCCTTTAATTGTAGCATTCACTGTACTTGCACAGCTGCGTGGCCTAAAAGCTAATGAAACGGAGATGGGCGTGGCTCTATTCACCAAAAATTGGCTAGGAAAGGAACTTTGACTTTTGACCTTACAATTTTCAAACGTTTAATCAGGAATGTTGGGGCTTTGTATAGGCTGCCGTGGCCTTTCTTCAGCATAATTCACTAAAAAAGGCCATAATTAGCTTGCATATTAGCTAAAAATTTACCTATTTATTTATTTATACCTACTGTAAATAATTGAATAAATAAATACTTTCTCACCTGTTGTAGTTCAATGTTTGCAGAAGGCTGCATTGCTAGGTACAGCTTTCATCTTGAGAAGAGTGCTTGGCATCTCAGGGCTCTGGTAGAACTCAGGTGTCAAATGTGAAATTCCCATCATAAGGTGGTGCTCATCAAAAAAATTAATAAACCCTTTCTCACTCAGAATTTGATGTCCGCTGGAGAATATCTCAATGTAGAGATTTTGAATCTTGAAGAGGAGGCCAGGGCACTAGACAAAGTTGCCCAGAAGTTGGAAAAAGAATTACGCAATGCCATGAATGAAGGTATGTTTATAACTTGATAGATGCTGGCTCTCGCTCCTTTTGGTCTATAGCCAAAGTGTTCTCCCATAGCGTTTGCCAATCATCTTTCCCTCCACTAAAAAACAACTCTGACTCTTCTTCTACCACTCTTTCATCCAAGGCCAATCTTTTTGCGTCAGTCTTTGCCTCCAACTCCAACCTGGACGACCAAGGGGTCCAACTTCATCACTCCCCCCCTTCAAAATTCACTATGTCACCCATTAAGTTCTCCACACGAATAGTCCGTCGAACCCTTCTCCAGCTTGACACCTCCAAATCCAAAGGCCCTGATGGTATTCCAGCAATAGTTCTCAAACCTGTGCTCCTGAACTTGCCCCTATTCTTAACAAACTATTCCAGCTTTCCTACACTCTTGGCACATTTCCTACCTCGTGGAAACAAGCCCACGTCTTTCCTATCCCAAAAAAGGCGACAAGTCTAATCCACTCAACTATCGTCCCATTGCAATCACTTCACTCATCTCTAAAACTATGGAGACCATCATCACTAAGCAACTTCTTACCTTCCTTGAAACAAACAATCTTCTCTCTGATCACCAGTATGGCTTTCGAAAAGCCAGGTCTATTGGTGATCCTCTTGCTTATGCTGTCCATGTCTGGTCCTCTGCTCTAGAATCCAGTGGTGAGAGCAGAGTGATCTCTCTCGATATTTCCAAGGCCTTTGATCGCGTTGGGCACAAGGGTCTCCTTGCTAAACTGCCGATGTTTGGTCTCCATCACACTCTCGTTAATTGGATTGGTAGTTTTCTCTCTGACAGGTCAATTGTTGTCAGAGTGGACGGCTTCCTCTCCAATCTGCACTCTATCAATGCTGGTGTACCCCAGGGCTCTGTCATCTCCCCTGTACTCTTCATCCTCTTCATCAATGACCTGCTCACCTCCACGTCTTCTAGCATTGACTCCTTTGCTGATGACACCTTCCTAAGTTCCTCATTTTCTTTCAATCCAAATGACCATGCTTCCACCGATATCCAACTCCACAGAAACATTTCAGCCTCGCTTCTCTCCAATGATCTGACAGTTATTGAGAAGTGGGGTAAAGACAACCTAGTTTCGTTCAACCAAAGCAAGACGAAACAGGCTGTCATTTCACGCAAACGTAATCAAAACTTTCCAGCTGTCTTCATGAATGGTGATGAACTGGACACTTCAGCTTCTTTCACACAACTTGGTCTTTCTCTTTCATCTAATCTCACTTGGAAAACTCACATCCATTCCCTTGCTAAACATGCATCTAGAAAGCTCAGTTTCCTCACCAGAGCCCGTGGGTTTTTCTCATCTTCTCACCTTCTATCTATATACAAGTCCCAAATCCGTCCTTCTTTAGAGTACTGCTCCCACGTCTGGGGTGGTGCTCCAAAATCCACTCTCTTCTGCTTGCTTCAATCTGTCTTCTCGAAAAAGTCCAGTCCAAAGCCATTCGTCTCATCAATAATCCTAACCTCACCATATCGCTCCAACCTCTTTCCCATCGTTGTTTAGGTGGAGATCTTTCCATCTTTTACAGATACTTTAACGGACATTGTTCTCAGGAGATCAGGGATATTATTCCAGTTCCTCTGAGGCGTGTCAGAACCACCAGAAGCTCAACTCATTCACACCCTTTCCAAGTTGCACTGCCTAATCCACGAACTCTACCTCACAAATCATCATTCATCCCAAGAACATGCAACTTATGGAACGTCTTGCCTTCTTCTTGCTTTCCTGAGTCCTACAACTTGCCATCTTTCAAATCTAATGTCAATAAACTTGATCTTATCTCTCTATCCTCTTAGCTGCTTACTTTCTTCTTTCCTCCTGTGTTGAGGCTTTGTATAGGCCACCATAGCCTTTTCTCAACATAACCCACTAACAAAAAAAATTGTATTACCCTGTGAAATGTACCGGGTGCTTTTAATTGATTTTTATTACCTGGATTGCAGTTTTACATACATACATACATGCATACATGCATACAGACACACATACATACATACATACATACATACATACATACATACATACATACATACATACATACATACATACATACATACAGGCACACATACATACATACATACATACATACATACATACATACATACATACATACATACATACATGCATGCATACAAACATACATACATACATACATACATACATACATACATACATGCATACATACATACATACATACATACATACATACATACATACATACATACATACATACACACATGGTTTTTATGAGCATATTCACAACTAAGGTGTAGCTCATCAAATCTAGCTAAAAATGTTTTGTCCCCTATGTTTGCAATTGTATTAAAAGAATAGCAAAATTGAAAATGGACGAAATGTAAAACGTCAAAATGAATAGCTACAAGATTAGAATAAAAGTTAATTGGTAAGTCCTTTATCAGAATCAGTTACGAGCTGACAAAAATGAGTTGAGATCACTTTTGACGATCAATATCCAGGGACACCAATGTGGAGGTTTCTGCATTGTCCCCATTGGCAAGTCTTTCATTAGCTTGCATAAAGAGCTATTTTGGTTATGATTGATATGTGTGAGCAATTTTGCATTTACTTGCTCTCCATTGCATCATGTGTAAGCCTTCATAGTTGCTTATCAACAAATTTCCACGTGCAATTTCCGAGATCTCTTCCCTGTCATTAATCAAGTGGCACCATAGTGTAATGGCTCAAGCATCTGATAACAACACCATTGGTGAGGTAGCCGATGTGAAAGCACTTTAGTAAATCCCGAAGCAACCCTCAAAGCCTTGTCTCTGGTTTCTGCTGACCTCAAAATAAAGTATCGCAAATTTTATTCTCTTTAGGAGATGAAGAAGAGGAGGAAGATTTGCTCCAAGAATGGTTCAACCTAGTCAATAAAAAGAATCACTTATTACGCAGACAGCAAGAATTATCCTTGATGTAAGTAGAATTTAATATCAAGTATTCCTGTCATCCAATGAAGCAAGCAAACAAATCATAAAATGTACTGGAAGGTCTAGTGTAACTTCTTAATGATTTTCTAGAAAGTGCAAAGGGCATTAAAGGACATTTTTGTTGCCATCATATCAGCTACAGGAGTTTCCTGTGCTGGTCTCAAGGCAAGGTAACTACGGAGGGTATTTGGGGTAGTTTAGAAGCACCTGTTAAGGCAGTCCGTTGTTTAATGGACCCCCATGCCAATCCATTCAAAGTGCTGTTGGAGATATGCACTGGCGACCCTACTTGAGTGGAAATGAAGCCAGAAGACGAGGAAGAATTTGCATCATTTGGAAGTTTGGTTACTGTATTAAATACTTCAATTTCATCCCAAAATGTTAGAAATAGGATCAATTAATAAATGGATCTTTTAAACTTTATGGAATCCATACTTGCAAGATATGAGGGTTGCCTTTTGGTCAATTTCCTGCGATCGTATCATATTTGAAATTGACCCAGTTTCTATGAATTTTATAGCATGAAAGGAGATGATCTGGAACGCCGCGGTGATATGATAAACAGAGAACTTAGAGCATTAATGGCAATTCAAGGTATAATTCTGAAGCTTGTTCATCTGCTTACAGCCTGATCCAAACAAGATACCTACACCCAGTTCATCAGCCTGATGAGATTCATAATATAATGTATTTATGATATTGCTGTTACTGTTATCCATCATTTCCCTTCTACAGCAGGGAATATGCATTAGCCTTTCTGGACCTTCGAACTCTATCTTGTGCCTTCTGGTACCACTTGTTGTTCCTACAATTTGTACTATATCTGTCATAAGATTGTCACTGTCATTCTGAACAACGGCACGCAAATGGCTTGATGATGTTGATTGAAGTATGAAATTGCATCAATCTAGATAAAGTTCCATTTGAATTCCTGTTAAAAAATTTAATCTGCATGTACGTCTGATAATATATCTCTTACTTAATCAGAAGGTGATAAAACGGATGATCATAAAAATCGAGAGGATGTGCTTCTGTCACAGTTAATGACTTTGGTGAAGCAGCGAGACCAGTTGGTTCAGATTGAAGATACACATGTACAGCAAAGGTATTCCGCTTCTGCTTGATTTATAATGGGAGATGCCATTGTAATATACTAGATAGGGCTTATTACCCATAAACACAAGGGTTTCATGCAGAAATATGTAACTATTTACATTAATTTTGTGTGCAGATTAAGAATTCAATTTGCCATTTTTCATTTTGTCTATTAACTCTGAGAAGCTTTTTGCTTATCAAACAGTAGCCAGGTCCTTCCTCTCGATGTGTCTACACTTTGTGATCCATATGCCTGGAATTACAAAGAGTTAGTGATTCTCCTCACTCTGAGTGAAATTTTAGCTGGTGGACTCAAACCACTGACCACAGGATCAATAGGCAAGAATCTTACCACCGAGCCACCCTCAAACCTTACTTGCCATGAACTCTTATTCTAACGTTTTAATTACTTTAGCTTTTGATCTTTTCATTCCAGTGCACATGATGAGGAACATGTTCAAAAAGTACTGGACCAAAAGAAGCCAACACCAGACAAAGGAAAGCCAGACTGTGTTATACAATAAAGGGGATTCTCAATTACATAAATTACTGAGAGGTTTGTATAAGCTTTGAAGACTTTTCCACACCCACTCATTCACCTTGTTCATTACTGCAATATTTCATATTCAAAGGCTTAAGAAGTGGAGATGAGCACTGCCCTGCTCATCAAAACAGTGAAGGATTTAGCTTTGACTTTTTGACTATTGACTATCTCCTCTTGCTATGATCATTAGATCAGCAATAGGCCTTAGCAATGCAAAGTCGGATTCAGAGAACAAGACTAGATACCATATTGTGAATCCTCATCCGGATAGCATGGTTTGTTAACTAAAACTTTGTTAACTAAAACAACATAACATGGTGTGGCATTAAATGGCACGATTTCTCTTCAACCAAGATTTAGTACAGATTGGGTCCCATATAGTTTGTTAATATGTGTAAAATATCATGAGCATCAAATTCCCCTTAAAATATCATACCTTTTGATTGCAAATTTAATCATAAGTGGCTTCTTGAGATCAGTCACCAGGGGTAATTCCCTATCAATGATTCGTGTTTCAGGTTCAATGTGGTATGCAGCAGCCCCAACCAACTGCAAGAATAATTTACTACTGTCTGCGCCTTTCAGATGTAGCAATTCCTCCAGTCAATAAAAATGGGGCTTCAAAAATGGAATACAACATATTTGCATGTGATATTTAATTATTTTGTATTATTTAATGTCCGTGTTTTGTGGTCAAGTTTGTACCTACTTGGCATGTTGTGAAGTTATCCAAAAACTGTTATGCTTTTTAATGATTTTGTCATTTGTGATCACACTTTGATTAAATGATTGACAAGGATTCTGGGTTTCAGGATAGCTGTGGTAAATATTTTTATAATTGCAACTCTTTCAGCATATCTATCATGTGTAGCATTGTAAGGCAATGGTGAAGTAGTTTTCCCGATGTCCCCTCTGTTCATGAGCCTCTGTGGTCATACAAGATGGCATACCCTAGGGTTGGTTATATGAGGCGAACTCCCAAACATAACTTCACTTGAAATGAGAAGAGTTGCTAATGCTCTGCAATTCCAGGAGTAGGAATAAGGTGCAGCCGCATCAAGAGGAAGAAACAGGTCACTGCAAGATAAACGTGGCTTCCCAACATGCTAAAATTTACCTTTATATGCTTTGTAGAACTTTAGATTCTGGTCTGGTATGGAGGGGCTTCAGTGGTGCTGTGGTTTAGTGGTTAAGTATGCAATCTCATAACACAGGGGTTTTTATTTCAATTACTCCAGGTGTCACAATAAAAACGCCATTGGTGAAGAAGGCAATGGGAAACATCATCATAAAGTCCACTTTCCTAGAAAAAATTCAGAGCCCTGCCTCTGGTTTCTGCTACACTCAAAATTTAGTAAGATAGGCAGTTTCCATGGGGGCTTTCCCACTTTGTAGCTGGATTCCCTTCTTGCCAACAAATTACTCCTCATAAAATTTTGTGTTATCGCATCTCCAGTACAAGATTATTGCAGAAAGCAAAAAATTTATCATGCTATAATTTAGCTTTTGCAATAAGTTATGCCTTGAAAGGCTTCTCTTGATAGCAGCTTTTATAGCCGACTGAATGGCCCTGTAAAAATATGGTATTATTATTATAAAGTCCTAAATCTTTGTTAATGGTAAATTTTTTAGCTTAACACTGAACGTACATGTGATAATGACAAACATAAAAATTGTATTTCCTGTTTTTGTCACGTAAATCTAACCCCGTACTGGAAAATCTCCATTTTGTTCAGATGTGAATTTTTTCTAAACTGAAAAGGCAAAGAACTGCTAAATTTCTACCGAGACTTCCTCTATAAAGAGTGTGTTTATTTTAGAAAGAGCAAAGCACATATCTGTGAAATGATTCTTGCATTGCTGATTAATTGTAATTGCTTCTATTTACATACCATATAATTACTTCAAAATCTAAGAGCTTTTTCTTTAAGCAAGATGCTATTCCACAAGTGAGATATATACCCATACACTGCCGTGTGCTAACATTGATGGAAAGTGTGCATCTGCCAATGCGTTTTAACTCTGTTTTTACCCATGTATGTCAATCATGTTGTGTTTCTTCAACTGTTCAACAATTGCCAAGCCTAGACCTGGATCCTCAGTGCTTATTGCGTTTATAAATTCTTCAAATGCTCCTGGTCCCAATTTTAAGAGAATATCAAGGAGTTCTTCCATCTGTTGAAAATTGGCCTTTTTTGCATGAATTTTATCCACAATATATTTGTTATTCAATGATTCACACAACAAAATAATTCTGTCTGCATCCAGTTTATTTAACTTCATTCTGTTCTTTGAAAGAATTTCCTTTACAAGTTGCCTGATTTGCAAGTCTTGTCTCAGGGAGTACTTATAAGTCTTGCTTGATATGCTACTTTGTTCAGAATATTTTTGTTGGTTCAACCCTGAAAAAGCAAGATGATATTTATTGAACATTTAGAGTCTGCTTTTGCTGCACAGGGAAAGAACCAGACCTAGAGGAGTTGTTACTGTCTTTTTCTCAAAAAAATACCACCAAGACTTTTTCAGGACATCATTTACAAAAAAATTCAGCTTTCTACTTCCATAGTCTTGCGTTTTCACAAAACACTTACAATGATAATTGTTATTTGATCAACCCAAAAGTCTAGCTGAATGAGACGGCTGTAAATTTATTAAAGGGGTGTGGACCAATCTCTCAAATACTTCAACAAAACCGTTTGTGAAATTACTGTATACTGTATTACTCCATATCACTATACTGATTATCTTATTGCGTCATTTTATACCTATTGTGTCACTGTATTAAGTTTTAGCTAAAACTATGCTTGTTAAAAACTGTTGGCGATGCCACGACCCACGGGATACCTTATATTCATAAGTTCTGCTGATCCCCCGATCAGCATAACAAATTTAAGGCTCTGATGTAAGAGGTCGTTTGGCGTGTTAACATGTTTGATATTTTAGCCAGACCTTCATCAAAGGCAACAACTTTTGACAAGCATAAATCAGATTATATCAGCGCCACAAAGCTTTCCATCTCTCTTCCCCAATTGCTGAGAGATGACCCGCCTTTGGCCTGTGCATTTTCAGGGTCTTAAGTCACAAATTTTTCCACAATTTAGAGCAAGGCCTACAATACAATACAGGGTTTTATGTGTACAGAGCTGCTTCAACAAGCCGCTGTCTTCGAAGAGGAGGTATTTGACAATATGAACACTGGCAAGAATTTGGTGATGCAGCAAAATCAGTACGGACAAATAGACACACCTTTACTATAGTTTGAACGACTAGGCATATGAGATGACCTAGCAACATCGGCATTTTGCCGGATTTCTTGACGCATTTGTGAAGATATATTTGGATAGCAAATGTCCAAGGCCTTCATGAGTTGTGCTAGGCCTTTAGGCCCAGCCCTAGAAACCGTCGACAACAATTTTTCATTCTGTTTAAATGAAGTTTTTTCTGCGTAAATCCTGTCGGCTTGATAACTGTCGATAACATCTCGCAAGTAAGGAAGAACCGAATCTACCTCAATCCTTTCCGCTAACGTACAATTATATCGCTTTAAAATAGATCGCTGTGCATTGGGCGAATATTCCGCCATTTTCATTCCTTAACATCGGTGGATTAGCGACCCTAAACATTATAATGACGTCATACATTCAATAACCTAGTTCTTGCGCAGGGAGGAAACTGGTTTTTGTTCTATCAGCATATTTCCTATATTGTTACCATGTTGGTAGCACAACGAATGGGAAGTTTCGTCCACACTTAAAAATAGACCATGTTAATGAGCACAGTTTCGATGAATTCATGCCATGGCTTTGTGCGAATCGGGATAGACTAGATTAAATGCCTATACGGAAGATTACATCGGTGTCCATAATGCACGAAGTATGCGAGGGTTGCCATTGTGTAGTGGTATATATACTATTATTTCTCTTATATGCTAAGGTGTGCTTTCACATTGTATCGGCCCAGTACAGTGCCATTTCTATAGAGGTTGAGTTTTTCATGTGGATGCCTGCTGTGGTGCAGGTTTGGTTTAGTTTTCACAGAGAAGCAGATGCTGCATAGTTTGCAGGTCGCCGCATGAGCAAAATAGGTTATCTCTGTATCCCAGTAATGCATCAGGGTTGCTGCTCGTCCGTAACCAGTGCGTAATCTGTTCAGGCTTTTCCATTGTGTCCATTTTAGGAAGTGTCCAAGTGCATGCGGATTCATAACACAGAGGTTGTGAGTTTCAATAAAAACACCATTAGCGAGGAAGGCAACGGAAACAACCTCATAGAATCCATTTCCATAGAAAAAGCTCAGAGCCCTGGTGTCTGCCAGGCTCGAAATCGAGTATGCGACGCAGATGTGAGGGGACATGCCCCGAAGAATTCAAGCAGCTCTTTAGCAAAGACTCTGGCCGACATTTGCGGCATTCGTTGAACTGGATTCGAATAGTTCGAGTTGGCAGCAAGAAATATTTCAAATAGGTACGACAAAGTGAGCAAACAGGAAATTACCAAGAAGTGTACTTACTACCATGACTTCACAATGATTCATTGATTCTGGTATCTGATTCCCTCAGAATATCAATCGTTTGGCGTAAGTTCATCAGAGCATCATGTCCAATATCTAACAATGTAAAAAACAGTCTCCAGCTGCATTTATAGTGCTTACATTGACGTTGGCTTGTTAATTCTTTAGCTTAAGCATGAATTTATAACAAAAAAACAGCCCTGCATCGTTACACCGCGTTCTGCGGCGTCCTTGCAGCCCCATACTGACTCAGTGTCACTACATCCATCCGCATCAAACAAGGAAGGCTACTTGGATGTTTTCATATATGTGCTCTACTTAGCATCCGAGGGTAACTTTTTAGGACAGTGAGAAGCATTGCTTATCGAGTAGTGTCCAGGTCCTGCCTCTCGATGTGACCACATGTCGAGATTCCTACACGTGGAATTACAGAGAGCGGGCAACTCTCCTCAGTCCAAGTGAAAGTTTTGTTGAGGCTGTGCCTCCGACCACCCACCGTCTGGTTGGCAATTAAGCACGGTACCACCTGAGTTATCCTAATATATTGCTTTATCGCATTAAGCACGTATAGTGGAGGTCTTTCCTTTTGCTTTCTCCAATCAGCCAATGGAATGGGCCTGTATTCACCATTACATTGGTTTCTGAATGTCCTCCTCTATCACCCCTTCATAATTTTAGATAGCAGTAAAAAATCACTAAACAAAGGATAGCCCCAATGTTCAGCTGCCCCTAACACCATCGATTTTCTTCACCATTCTCAACCAATTAGTTGTAAAGGAACATGGTTGTCCAACCGATTATCAAGGAGGGCCACTTTAAGATTTAGGTCATAGATAGCGGACCACTTTTTATATATTAACATATAGTTCTCTATTTACTTCAACTTCAGCGTGGGACATACCAGACAACATGGCGGCAATGCGGATCTCGGACAACGTGTTAAACAGTATTGGTGTAAAAAGATGTCATACAAGACAAACAGATTTCCAATGTGACTACCTGTCTCTAGCTCTGTGCTTAGTAGGCCCCTTGATATATCGTTTCGAAGGGTATTGTATGCATTTTCAAGCACTCGAATCTGTTCCAGCAGCTACAAAAAGGAAACTTTTACCATTTATAGCTCATTCGTACAATCAATGAAGCTGGGGTGCGCATTTATGAAGTCGAACATATATGTATATTGTATATATATAAACATAGAGCTTTAGTATAAAGCTTCAGTTTATAGCTATGAGAATGCTTCTATTAGCCATGAGCATATGTGGCTAAAAGGTGCCGTGGCGTAGTGGTTAAGCGTGTGGACTCACAACACAGGCGCTGTCAGTTCGATTCCTACATGTGTCACTTTTAAAACGCCATTGGAGAGGAAGGCAACGGGAAACCACCTCATGAATTCAAATTCCCTAGAAACAACTCAGAGCCTTGTCTCTGGTTTCTGCTACGCTCAAAATGAAGTGTGCAACGCATACGTATGTGGCTAATCATAAGTAACTATCATAATTATTATCACCATTACCAATGGGCATCTGGCGAACAGTTGGAGGTTAAATGCATTGAAAAAGGTAATGGCCACCCTTTCTCTATCCCATAGTTCAGGAAAGTAGCACCAACAAGGTGCTCTACGAAGCTAGTTTTGAGCATGGGAAGCAACCTTTATTGTAAGCCAGACAGCACTTGGAATCGAACGATGATACAGCCTACCTCTTTAAACCTTGTCATCATTTGTAGTGTAGTCTTGCTAGCTGGCCCAATGCCTGAAACATGAGAGAAAATCTGATAGGGTATAAACATTAACAAATTCTTTCATTGGTGAGGTAATATTCACAAGAGAATTAGGTGCAAAAACCAGCTGACATAAATGATGCTGCTGTTGTTGATGCTGAGTCCACTTCGCCAACTATCATTCCAATTGACTTCCGCCTTGCCCTGTCCCCTGCCACCCCTTCCTTCTCCACCCCTTCCTTCAACCACGGTCCATCACCGGTAAGAAAAACTTCGTCGCCACTTGATATACCCACCGTCTGCATACAGCCAAAAGAACATCGGTTAGGCTGGCCCACAAAACTTCTAACCCGTCTGGCGCATGGAACGGTCTGACTTACGATGTAATTGATGTCACACCTAAGTTACACTTGCCGACAAGACATCACCTTCAGCGATCATTCAGCAGTTGATGTGCCGTGTTTAGCTCTACTATGCCCTTGTCTGACATACCTTGCATGGATTAATTTCCTTCAGTACGGTACAAAAGCAGTTAGTGATAGTTGGTTCACGTCTGTCATTGCTGTCGCCTCCAATCCGTATACCAAAGCCGACATATAATTGATAGTTGACATTTATGATAGTGATGCGAATTGTGATGATTGAAGATGGTCGACCATGAGGATTTAACGATGATGATGATGATTGTCATGGTGATAATGGTGACAATGATGATTATGATGATAATGGTGATGATTATGATGGTGACGGTCATCTAGGTAACTACACCAATCATAGAAAAAATGAATATCATACAACTATGATGGTCATGATTTTGAATACGAATAGCTGGCGATGCTTTCAATGCTCATCAACCCCTCGTGACGACTGCTTGAAGATAGCTGCTTACCCGACTTTTTCGCCTTCGGTCGGTTGCACCAGTGTCGTAACTCACTATCGTAACAATGCAGAAAATTCCCGACGAGTTGGCTGAGCATCGTGATTGCCAATGACAGCCTCTTGCAATACCCATCCAATTCTTTTTGATTCATCAATTCATGATCAAACTGAAATAAATTGACATGTCATACTTTATCGCAAGCAGCCTCATTGCAACATATTTTAAAATCCTCTCATTGAACAGAGTAGGATTACTGCTTTGAAAAAGGCAAATGCGATGCAATAAGCTCAATAAGTATTTACGCTTTTCAAAGAAGCTTTCAAAGGAAGAGAGGGTGGTTGACATGGTGGCATAAACAAACGTCAACTTTACTGAAGGTTCTTTGTTAGCCTCGCGTTTACTTCCTTTCTGGATACCTTCTATCAATACAACCAGCACTGAGTGTGTGCCTGATGAAAAACCTACAGGTTAAGTGCGCTGAGGAACGAAACTGGTCGCCCCAGCTCAAAATACCGTGACTCGGATGCAACGGAGCAGCAAAGAACAAATCAGTAAAGTAATGCGAAGCACGGTATTTTTCTTGATTTGACACAATATGAAATGCATTGACATGCGAATGGAAACTAAGCCTAGAATTGTACTGCATCAAAGGTGACGGAATGGATTACAGACAGGAGAGAAATAATGCGTTTCAATGTAATGAAAAAAGAAAGTCAAAAAGAGACAGAAAAAAATGTTAGGGCACGTGTTGAGGCATGAGACACCAGCTAAACGCCAGAAAATTACTCTATCAGACTTCAGAAGAATGACACCCTCAACACGTGTCGCGAAATGAGATGTATGTATAGCAGATACTATCAACGCTCTGTACTTTGTACATAGAGCACTATATGGTGGTGAAAACAGCACCCTCTATGTTATATATATATGTAAATATATATAGATATATATAAATAACGCAATGAAAAAGAAGCAGGGTGGTGATAGCGGTACTTCTCCGATAAGGCCGTCCAGAAAACTCGACGACTTTACTTGCACTTTACTTTTCATGACACAAAACGCCAAGAAAAATGACAATAATGGTTTTATATCATAATTATGCAGATCGCTTGTAAACCGCAGCGAAAGGAATAAAATAATATATACTTAATACTCAATCTGCATACTTGATCAAAGACAGGTCTCAAAAAACCATTTTCGGTTGTCTTTACCCAAGCACAATATTACAGTGTCAGCTTGGCGCTCCAATGCGAAAAACTTGTGATAAATTAATATGTATTCCCTTGCTATCAGAAATACGTTGTACATCGAGAAAGGAGACCACGCAAGAAGAGATTAGATTTTCAGCCTTCCTGTTCTGCTTTCGATTCACTCTAACGCAACCGTTCGAAAGCGAAGGAAGAGATCTTCCGACCGTACGTCATGCGTGAAAACGAGAGGCATTCTCCCCCATCGAAAGTCAAATGATTTTGAAAACGAGAGAAGCTTTCATGACATAAGAGATCTTGTTTGGATTTTGAACCTTTTTTATCAAATGACTGTATTCCTTTTCGGACTTCTCGACGTCTGATGACAACTTATCCACCAGCTCTTGCAAGAACGAGTTTTCAGGTGCTTTTGATCTGCGAAATAATAGATTGAATTTTTGAATCAATCCAAATTATTTAAATGGTTAATCAAATGTAAACATCAAGTAATGAGACATTCAGCAAACTATAAGGTGAACTTAAGGATAAAAGGGAATCGTAGCAAATGCGCGGCCGAAACGCGTGCAAACGAAGCATGCCGCAAATATCTAAACTGCTAGCATTGTAATAATCAAAACTCGCCTTTCCAGTAATTGGCTGACATACAAACTCACTCAATCGACCATCATTCATCGAGCATTTCCCTCAAATGTCCTCTGAGGGAAAATGGTTGCAGATTCGGTTACGAGCCGACCCAAGGCATGGCCACACACAAATGTTCAACATATATAAATATATATATATATATATATATATATATATATTTATATATATATATATATTTATATATATATATTTATAGATATATATATATCTACTTACTTGTAATTCTTACTGCTTGCATCTGCCTTTATGATCTTTTCCAGGTCAGGTGGGAACAAAGTTAGCGAGGGAGAAAACAGTGCTGTTGGCTCTTCTTGTCTGACTAAAGTGTCTATAAATCGACAACTCTCCTCTAATTTACTTCCAGTTGAAAAGAGCTGTCTTGAAGATTGGCTATCACTGTGGGACAAAATATAATAGCTTCAGATATATCATACCCATGAAGGTAGAATAATGGTGAAATATCTTTGCAAATGCTTTCTACCAAGTGCCATGATCTAAGTGCTATGTGCAAACTGTAAAAACTTCAAAGATGAGAAATAGAGGAAGACCCAAGAAAATGTGCAAAATCAAGTGGAAGATACTTTAAAGAGAGTTGGGCTTAGGAAAGAAGATGCTACGAATAGAGTCAAATGGCGAGAGGGAGTGAGAGCTGTATCATCAAGAGTGAGGTCAATCCAGCCAACCCCATTGACGGGGAAAAACTGGATTCAAATTGGAAGATGGTGAAGACGATGATGATGATGATGATGATGATGATGATGATGATGATGATAATGATGATGATGATGATGATGATGATGATGATAATGATGAAGATAATGATGAAGATAATGATGAAGATAAAGATGACGATGAAAAGTAAGGGCCTGAAAAAATGAAAAAGTTTGGTGATATGAATTTTTGTAATTTCATGAGAAGTTAGACCCCCTCATTCTTATAGCTGGACCATCATTTATATCAAGTTTAAATTGTACAATATTTACCCAGTTTAAATAATCATAAACAACAACAATAGCAGTGGGAAAAAAGCTGAAAATGATCGAGACCAATGCACAGATGAAAATTCAAAGGAGAATTGATCAAAATATTAATATTATTGCACATGAAAGACTATTTTTTTGGTGGAAGCAGCTAACTATTCCCGAAGCTGGAACTTTTAAACAGCTTCATTCACATTGTTCACCATCATGAGAATAGGACATGAACATTTGCTGAAATATCCAAACACCTTACCTGACGTATCCTAAACTACTTTTTTCTTGTCTATCAAATTTATCTGACATCAGCACATGCTCCAACAAATTCTCCCAAAATTTCATCTGCTTCCTTTTCGAAGCAGTTCCCTAGGAAAAAACACCAAGTCAGAATCATTACAGGTTGTTACAGACAATAGGGGATGGATTTCCGTGTCAGGCCTGCACAAATTTGCAACTGCATTGTACGTCTTTGTTAACTAAAATCAATTGAGGTTAACACTTTGAAGCTTACTTTAGATATCACACTTTATGTACAGAGGGGGGGGCAGTTGGCATAGCTGCTAAAACACGTCTCTTAGGCACGTCCAGGCTCAACTCGTGCACTTTTCTCTATGCCCACTCTCTCTGTCCACCTAGCATTAAGTTGGGAACCTGGCATAAAGCTAGGGGCAAAATGAGGAAAGGAACTTGCTCCCCTACCTCATAATACCATGGCTTAAAATAGTACCTCTATTTTAAGTTAAAAGGCTTTTTTACTTGTCAAGTAAAAAGCAACCACAACTTAGATACATTAAAGGTCCCATCCAAAGCAGGAAAAGATACAACATCAACTAATCTCACTGTGGATGGGGCTTGCAAACTGTGCACACAATTTACAAAAAGCAAAGAAATACACAACAATATTGATCAAAGTTACAGAAATAATTAGAAACAGGAAACAAAAGGTGCATTGCATTAAAATAGGAAATGCCCAAAAAATGACAAATTGATGGCTTTATTACTAAACCTGAAATCTTTTGCTGTTAAAGATATGTGAGGAAATCTTATGCAGGTAATCAGTGGGAAGTTTACTGCGTACATGCAAGCAATGATTCAAGCAAAAAATGGAATATTGCGATGAATGCCTACCTTTATGATATCCAAGTCATCAGACCGACAAAGACCCATCATGTTACAAAGGAAGAGCATCCCTGAAATGTGACAACAGTTAACTAAGCGTAATGACTCTATATTCTTAAACTTTATAAAAGGCCACTTGTGTTTATATCAGAAGGTTTTCTTTCAACAAAGCATATCAACATAGGATTAAGTGAAATAACAATAAAGCTTCATCAAAAATAAATAGAGACATGTATTTTTGTCTCTATTCATTTTTTCAATAAAGCTTTATCGTTACTCTGGAAAGGAGGGCAATGGGAAGACAGAGCCTTCTTGTGACACATGAAGCAAGGGGACGTCAGGTCCTAAGCACCTAAGAAGAAGAAGAAATGCTTTTGTCCCAAATGAATTCTAGTGCAAAATGCAAACAAATAAAATATGTGACCACTGAATTTTCTTGGAACATTGGCCATCAAGATTTGTTTGATTTACGTTACAATATAATGTATGACAAGTCCATTTGCAATCTATGAAATATCCAACCTTCTTGTTCCTTCCCAGCACCCTAGGCTACACTTTCACCTAGAGTGAGGAGAGTCGCTAGCTCTCTACAATTCCAGATGTATGAGCAAAGAATTGCCATCACATTGAGAGGAAAGATCTTGACCCGGCTTGATTAGAAAAATTTCTTAGTGTCCTAAAATTGAGCATCAGATGCAAAGTATAAATCATAAGAAAACAAATATACTTAACTCTGATGCATAGATCTTTTGTATAATTCTTAATCTGTCAGTGCAACAATTTCAAGACAGCTAAAACCACTTACTTTGCACCCTTGAGTCAATCCTGTTGTTCACTGTTGGAACTTGCTTGGAAAGAATATTACCAAATGAAGCTTCAAACCTAAAAGTTTCATAAATCCAGGGTAGAATTGTTTGCTTACAGAAAAGTGCTACAGCAACATGATTAGTTCTTAGAAATGTTTTATATAATAGTTCCTTTCCATCAAGCACAAAGTTAAAATTTGCCATTGAAATGCCCAATTTGGTCCAGGAAGCTCCTGATATAGAAAAACTCTTCCATTACAACCATTCCAAACTTCACCAACTAATCCTTGCATTCCATCCCATAAACCATCATTTGTTCCAATTAATTGCAGTCCATGGAATATCTTCATTTCCCAGAGTCCTACAAGTTGTCTTCTTTCTAATCCAGAATCAACCAAACCAAGATATTGTACATGGAACACCTTGCTGACTTCATCTTTTCCCACATCATACATCCTGTCATCTTGCAAAACTTAAATCAACACATTTCATCTTATCTCCCTTTCCTCTTTGTAATTCTTTCTCCCTTTACTTAGGCTTTGTTATAGGCCCTCATAGCCTTTCCCAAACTTTATCCCATCTACCTTTTCTCTTTGCCATTTTCTTTTTTGTTAGGGCTTTGCTATAGGCCTTTCCCTAACACAATGAGCAAAAATGTATTTCTTTGAAAAATTGCCTGGTACTCATGATATAGTAGAAACTTAGATTTCCTGCTTAAATTGTCTCCTTTCAAAAAGAAACAAAATTTACAGATTTCAAAGCATTTACTCATTATAATGAACCGTTATTCAAATTCCATGTAAATTTTCCCAAAATTCAATATAGAGATCTATTAGTTATCAGAGGACAAATGGAATGTGTTGAAACTACACATTGTTACACTATGATATAATAATTATGCACTTGATCATGCTACTGACCATAGCATGAGTGGCTGATAATGGTTAGCGAGCATATCAGCTGTGCCAAAGAGCCTGTCATATCAAACAGTCTCCCTTTGCGATTTTTTTGATTGTCAACTGAAATTACATCAAAGCTAGATATCTCACCAAGAGAAACTCTTCCTGCATTTTATCATTCCTAACATTTAATGATGTTATGATTTGAATAATCGGTTTTTAGCGTGGGGTTGCTCTCTCCTCCATAAGTTTACTCCCCCCTTTCAGGATTTCTTCAACATACAAAATTCTAGTGCAATCCTGGTGCGAAATCTGTCAGCTAGGTTTAGTTACCATTTGCAATGTGTTTTTAGTTAATGGCATGTTATCTCAGAAGGGAAAAGTTTTGCCATGAAGTGGAAATTAGAAATAAACTATGCTAAAATGAACCTGGGCTTAATTGAAATAACAAAAATGATCTTGCATATTTACAGTGGGTAGCTTATAATAACTTATATAAAAACAAACTTCTATACATGAGGGCCCAATATAGCCAACCCATGTTTGCTTCTGTTTCTGGTCTGTATACCCTCTACCTGCCTTCCAGCAGTAATCAATTGGAATACTGACATGAAACTAGAGGCAACAGTGCAGGACATGGCCTCTCTACCTTAGCATGACACCTCTCTAAAGAGGTTATCCCTGGTGTTTGCATTATAGGGATACAACTTCAGTTTGTATTTCTGGCTCCTGGTGGAAGCAGCTTTTAACAAAATTACTCCTAAGAAATCTTAAAGAACTGACATACTTTGTGATAAGCCAAGAAATTAGTCTCATTCTCGCTTCGCAAGGCTCAAACAAGCTTAATGTCCAACTGTCGTCATTTTCTTCGATAAATGGGCAATCCACTTCCTAGAAAGACAGAAACGTCAATTGAGAAATGGGGATTGAGCATCTGCTCTGTCTAATTTCATTTGATAATTCTAGAGTTTATACCACTTAACGTCGTTAAGGCTGTATGGTAATGCAACTATGAAAACCTCTGCAGAAATTTCTCAGCAGAGAATTTTTTAGGCCTGAAGGATTACCTCCCTGACAGCTTTTCATCTGCAGTTTTCAAGAAAAAACTTGTCATGAAATTGCAAAATATTAGTGATTTAATCGATGCAAAGTAGCGGTTCATACCTGTAGCATCCATTTCAGGTGTTCTAATTTGAGCTGTTGAGATGTTGAGGAATCAATTTTTGCCGCCATTACAATCTCTTTTGAATGAAGTGAATGCTCCTTCGCATTGCTTTTTCTCCTACCTGTCCTCAGCTATCTTGATGGATCCGGTCTTGATAAGCAGTGAAGGTTTGAGATGAATTTTGATGCTTTGGTAAATATATGCTTGTAAATAGGTGTCGATTTTGCGTAGATTTTTTTCTAGGTGGTCCAAGGAATTTCTTTGGATAAAGTGCCACTTTGGAGAAGCAGATCATTCCTTGATTCGCTTAATTATTACCAGGCACCCTAGATGCACAACCAAGAGATTTCCACTACCTTACTCTGATATTCTGACTTAAGGCTAGTCTGCACGACGAAACATCATCATACGAAACGCTGTAGGCATTTCGCATTGTCCAAAATGTCACACGTAAAACTTTAATGCTCCTTCGCATTATCTATCCTTGATATGGTGCCTTCTACTGACATCGGTAATCTCGCTTTGAAATACCTTTGGAAGTTTTACAATTAAAATCCTTTCTGTACTAAGTGGAAATGGCGAGCATGCAAGCTGTGTAGAATATTCTAAATGATTAAAGTCCGCATGTGCTTGGCAGTCCCACTTGTGAGCTTGCAAGATTTTGCAACAATGACAACTTCGCTGACAAGCGAACTCGATATTTCAACTGTAACGTAGGACACGTTAGTTTCTTGTCGATCAAGCCCATAGATACTATGCAATGCTGAAACCGTAGCATATCATTTCTATGTTGTAACGGGAGTGATTTTCATAGGCACTGTGAATGGAGAAATCACCTGGCCCCTTTGTAATGAAGTGTAAGCCACAGTAATCAATAATTACAAGGAATGAATTTGGCACTTCAAATGCTCATCTTTCTTTATCGTTAGGTGCACGTGTGGTGCCGTAGTGTAGTGGCTAATACAACGGGTTGTGGGTCCCGCAATCTTCACAAAAGATCCATGAATCCATCTGATAAAAAAAAATCCACTTCCCAATAAAAAACCCAGGACCTTGCTTATGGACGTAGGCATTAAAGTATGCTTTGCAAATATGTACCATTAGTGATTCCAGGTTAATTCCTGCAACTGTGTTTATCTGCATCGTGAACGTGGGCAGTTTATAAAGTCTCCTCGGTATCGCTTTTCGGTGTTGTTGCTGCAAAGCAGAATTATGATATACTTCTAGCGTGGGAACTGGGGGCAAGGGGCAATCGACCCCCCTTTCGGTTGGGAAAAGAAGCGCTTTTAAGCACATACTGTATTCTATATATCAATTCAGCTTACATATGTCATTTTCCCTCTTCCCGCCTCTTAGGTAGTTTCTACATCCCTATGCACTGTAGACTGTCTCTAGAAAGCATTCTGCGAGTACAATAAAAATTAGCCAGAACCTTACATGCAAACAACGGAAAAGAGAAAATTCACTTTCTCTAGCCACCAGTTCGAGAAGGGTAGATAACAAAAACTTTATACGGGACAGCTATAAAGGCGGAAGATCTCGAGGGAGGCTGGTGAGAGCTTAGCAAGATGACATTACGGAATGGTTAATTATCAGACTGCAAGAATTCTACAACCAGCAGTACAACAAAAGCAATAAAGAAAGGGTGTCACTGCGTGAGTTATAGTAGTGTTTAGGATGATGATGATGATGATGATGATGATGATTGTGATGATGATGATAATAATGATGGTGGTGGTGGTGGTGGTAATGATGATGATAATGATGATGGTTTAGTAATCAAGTAGAAATTAAAGGGACCACAGCATTCGTTATCTGTGTTACAGGTACACATAATTTGCGTGATTTTGAAATAATTCCAACCTGTCCATTTTCAGCAGAAGAAACTATGCAAGAATGACGATATCAACTTTTGCATCTTGAACAGAAATCGAAAGTCTTCATCATTATTAGTATAAACATTAAATGTTTGTAGATAATTGGAACATAATATTCAAGTTAGATAGAATAGAGCTTTCCCATTAAGAACAATTCTTACTCCGAACTTCGAAATTTACATAGCGCTATTCGGTTCATTCAATAAAATCCTCTTAGTAATTGAACAAAATTCATTCCTGGCACCAAACACATATTATACAGGAAAGAGGAAACAATTTCTTCCGTCTCAAAAATCTTTTTTTTTCAACAACTCAATGGATAACTCAATGGTAAGCTTATTGCGCATTCATCTATGGTCCGTGGTTCGAATCCACCCTCAGCTAAACTTTCACTTAGAGTGAGGAGAGTTGCCAGCTCTCTGTAATTCCAGGTGTATGAATCACGAGGTTTGGTCACAGCGAGAGGAAGGACCTGGACACTGCTCGATTAGCAAAAGCTTCTCAGTGTCCAAATATCTACTTTTGAAATTTCGGTAGAATAATTCGTATAAAAACATTGCACATTTTTGCACATTTCGATCTGTACGTGGGAAGAAGTTTAAAGTCCTGTTTTGGCCATTATCCGACGTTTCTAACTTTGATGAGTATTTGACAAAAAGATCTTCATTACGACAAAAATTGTTCCCACTTTTCTGTGCAAAGTCCTCTAAATAATTAGTTTAATAAACATATGATTTAAACCACTGAAAAAAATCCATGATACAAATACAGCAAAAATAACTCTAAAGCTAAGAGATTTGGGCGAGTCGAAAAGAGAGAAAGGCAACTCAGTTCTAGGGCAATCATAATAGCGAGCAACTAATTACTGCTCTTAAGACTTTTATACCTGCTTAAAAAATTTTGCTTTGATAAGAAATACGCTATAAATATCGAAAAGGCTTTTCCCTTAAGAGTATTATATGTACTACGAGGCTAAAATTCGATCCTCTTTAAAACACCTACTTGCATTGCTACTTGGGGTGAATAAAATATTTCCGTGGATGAAGCTTCTAAAAACTTAAAGTGGATATTGGTTGGAACATTTAGCCCTCCATCGGAGCCATTCGAAGTGCATTTTTTCGAGAGTACAAAGAGTAGACGTGGCTAGTATATTCTTATCAAGAGAAATTTACAAATACGAGTCAAAGCGCTTAAGATTTGAATGAGTTCTCTAATTAGGCCTGCATTTTGAAGTAATCAATGATCAACAATACTTCCAGGCATCTTACGTTCTTTGTTCCAGCCTTCGTTTGCTATGAAAAAACCCAGCCTGTCGTCATAAGTAAATGGCATCTAGAATCTGTCATAAGCCCAGATAAATGGTGTGGTTGGTGACAGGTAGGGCGCCTGGCCGCTAAGAACCCATCTATCAGCTGGATGGGGAACCGACTGAAGAAATGTGGTTGATGGAAAAATCGCACGAGGAAGCACTGTAGCGACCCCAGTGACCGAGCGACTAGAGTGAAGAAAGGAGGCCACAAAGTGCCCGTGACGTCATGGATGGAGCAGATCTGTCCCGTGAAACGGTCGTCGGGAATTCAACGGGAATGGAAACTAGCTCGGCTTAGCAAGACATTTCTTCGTGCAGAATCCACCTTCAGCAGGTCGTGCTGCAGTCGTCGGATTCCACTCGTAGTCTGAGTTTGGTTCCCATTCTTCCTTCATGAACCCTTTTGATGCCGCTTGTGGGCCCTCAAATGACTGAGTAAGCCCAGCCTGTGGCGGAAAAGTCTTGGGCAGTAGTCACATGGCAGAGTGGCCAGCGGACGGGTGGCTGCTTGTCTGCGCTTGCGTGCTGCAGTAGACATAAGAGGAATGCAAAAAGTCCCGATCTACAAGCCGATTATCCAGAATGTAGAACTAGTAGCAGAAAAATGCTTCAAAATTCAAATATCAACTAACGTGTTCGCTTGAAGTTTCCTGCATCAAACGTTCCCCGTGACCATTCGCATCTGCTTTCACTCTCTCTTCCAAAAGTCTTCTTTCAATCCTGGCGATAAAGAGCGTTTCTATGCCACGCAAAATCAGCGGCTCTGATACGTAATAGCCAAGAGTGATGCCAATTAAGGTAGCAATGAAAATAAGATAATTATACGTCATAACTAGCAGCATGAGCAAATAACCAAATGAGATCTGCACGATGTAGATTAACGTGGACAGAATGTGCCTTTTCAGCCTGCAAAAATAGAGACCTCCTCTTGAGTAGGTCGGATATTGAATGTTTGTAAAAATTATGAAAAATCATGGTTCATGAAATAAAGACCACAAATCATTCTCAGCATACTCGCTTCGGAGCATTGCAGAAACCAGAGGTTGGATACCTAGTTTTTCACTGACAGGTTTAATGTGGTTACAGGAATCAATGAAATTCGATTATGAGCACACTGCATAGCATACTCGATTTCAAGCATAGCAAAACCAGAGACGGGGTCGGAGTGTGCACTACAAATAGGTCTTAATATGGGTAATACAACATGACTATAGTCGAAACCATACAAATAAGCCATAGCTTGATCGAGGAAAGAGAGTTTCGTGCATATATTCTCCAGTTCTCCTGAGTCCTACAACTTGCCATCTTTCGAATCTAAGAACAATAAACTTGATCTTATATCTCTATCCTCTTAGCTGCTCGCTTTCTTCTTTCTTCCTATGTTGGGGCTTTGTATAGGCCACCATAGCCTTTCCTCAACATAACCCAGTAAAAGAAAATTAAGAAAAAAGTTTCCTCCTCCCCGGTGACATTGCCATTGTGACATGTTCCTCTCATAAAAATCCACTTCGCAATCGAGTATTCTATCAGTATAGAAGATGGATCAAAGCAGGGAGCAAGATAAAATGCAAACAGTCAACAAGGTGCGTTGTGATAACGTAAAACCCGATACTGTCTTCTCCTTATTCCAACCGAAAAACCAGAAGCGAATTGGGGGACATGCCTTCAGAGTTGTCACCTGGATCATCTTCATAGCTTTTCTGAATTCCGAAAAGCACTATCAGATGGTCGAATTTTTAGCCCGGTCATATTTCGAGCGATTCAATCAATATTGGTACGTGTTTAAGCTAATCATTAGAAGATATCACATATCATATACTACTCATCACATCGTGTATATTAATCTTGATTCTAACCACGATGTTCTTGTTGATTTACTGTTGTTTTGCTAGCACCAAGGTGAATACTTCACACAAGTGCAGACGCATCTACTTCAAAGAATAATCTGATCAAAAACTTTGATACCTTTTATGTAATATAGTGTCTAGCTCGGGTTGAGAGCGAATCGGGCGTCGCTTTGGCATTCGCAGTTTGAAAACGAAAAACTTCTGAAAGCCTCGTAAGCATTCTTGTAGGATTGCAAGGGCAAATATCAGCAGAAGATAAAATGCCAGTTCTAGAACAAATCAAGATATGACATTACCGCAAAATCCAGTCATCCTGGAACTCGATGGGAAAATTCTCTTGAAATTTCAACCGACAGGAAATTTCAATGATCAAAATTCATCTAGATTTGAAAACACGACTGTGCAACTTCTGATAGAGAGTTTCTTGTGGATAAAATCGAGCGTCAATACTATGGAAAAAATTGCGTGTCAAAACTTTGTAGAAAAATTAAATGTAAATTAGTGAGGAAAAGCAACTATTCGTTAAACGCTGTTCGTGATTTTTCTAAACGCGAAATGATTTCAACTTCAAAAGGGACAGATCTCGTCTAAAACGGGGGCATACAGCCGAGGTCAGGAGAAGAATGGGGAAGATCACGTGCCTACTCCTAGCCGGCTACGCCACTGTCCCTGATTAGGTAAACAATCATTCTCTGATAAGGATTCATTTACAGTTGGAAGTTGGTAGCGCACGTGCAATAAATAGAGTGACAAAGGCAGTGAGAAATGACGATAGAACTTCAGAGCAGGTATAGAAAGCAACTGAATATAAGAGCGTAATTTGTTAATGTCCCTACCCCAGGGAACAGTAAACAAGCTGCAGTAGATACAAAATAGAGCAGCCAAAATTGTGAACCCCAAAGCTAAGATAACGTCATGGGACCGTATTGCAAAAATACGGAACACAAGGGTTGCCATTGACGTGTTTAGATCATTGCATAATCTTCTACCCGAAGATCTGAATGGTTACTTCAAAAGATGTGAGCATGAAATGAACACAAGAGGCCATGGCTCTTGTGTTGTTTTACCAAATATGCGCACTGAAACTGGAAAAAAATCGTTTGCTTACCAGGGAGACCGCATTTTCAACCGACTCGAAAAAACAACCCGTGACGAAATGTCCATCGTTAATTCAAAGAGAAACTAAAACTATCGAAGTCTCTGTAGATTCCCAAGAAAAAACGTTTTTGACTCTTATCCGTTAATGAATTTTTATTCTTCAATTGTACACTTTTCATTTTATTCTGCTTTTACTTGGTTTTAACCACAGAGATTGTCAATAGGTAGGATTACAGGTCCTTTAATGATAACAGATAGTTTGAACAAGTCTGAACAAGTCAACCTGTCAAAATATCCTTTAATATTATTATTGTTATTATTGTCCACACGTAAAAATATCAAATCGATGCGAACTGTGAACGAAACGAATCGAATAAATACATTTTTGAAGAGGGGGAAGAAGTAAAATACGAGAGTAGTTTCCAGATTACTTTATGCAGGTGACGCTACCTAGATTTCAAAGGTATAAATTTGGACACGGAGAAGCTTTTTGCTTATCGAGCAGTGTCCAGGTCCTTCCTCTCGATGTGACCACACCTCGTGATTCCTGAGCCCAGAATTACAGAGAGCTAGCGACTCTCTTCGATCTAAGTGAAAATTTAGCTGAGGTAGGACTCGAACGACTGACCATAGGATCAATGCGCAACGATCTTACCACGGAGCTATCCAGGCTACCCTAGAGTCCAGGCCTCAGAGCTTGTCGAATTAGAAATGAACAGACGGTCTCACCTTTTGTGTCTTTGGCAGTCCAGCCTTCAAAAAGGATTACCACTGCTCTGCCATTATGGAAATGCATATCCTAAAAAGAGTTTGAACATAGGTCAAATGGCTGAAAGTATTTCCCGCATCGATTCCAAACCAAGAAAAATGGGATCTGTTAAACGGCAAGCGATCGTTATGCACCAATCTCTCTGAGTCCGTTCAGGAATGGCCGTTTAAAGGATTACCGATTCGTTTGCGTGTCTACTATACTAGACTAATCATCATTATCTTCATAAACACCACTTCCACCCAACCACCACAACCATCATCGTCATTATCATCATCGTCATCACAATCATCATTATCATCATTATCATCATCGCCATCATCATCACCATCATCATCATCATTATCATTATCACCATCATCATCAGCCTTGCTTTCCTGAATCCTACAACTTGCCATCTTTCAAATCTAAGACCAATAAACTTGATCTGATCTCTCTCTCCTCTTAGCTGTTCGCTTTCTTCTTTCTTCCTTTGTTGGGGCTTTGTATAGGCCACCATAGCCATTCCTCAACATAACCCACTATAAAAAAATCCTCATCATAATCATCATAATCATCATCATGGTCACAACCATCATTATCGTCATAACCATCATTATCGTCATAACCATCATTATCATCATTATCATCATCGTCATTATCATAATTATCATCATCATCATCATCATCATCATCATCATCATCATGGTCACAACCATCATTATCGTCATAACCATCATTATCGTCATAACCATCATTATCATCATTATCATCATCGTCATTATCATAATTATCATCATCATCATCATCATCATCATCATCATCATCATTGTAATTATCATCATCATCATCATCATCATCATCATTGTAATTATCATCATCATCATCATCATCATCATCATTGTAATTATCATCATCATCATCATCATCATCATCATCATTGTAATTATCATAATCATCATTATAAATCATTATCATCATCAGTACCGTTGACATCCCCGTCAATCAAAAAGCCCGCTGCCAACTCATCCCGCCCTCAGTTTCTCTCATTATGATTGCTTACTACTTTCTACTCTTTCACTCCATCCGTCCAGCTTCCTTTGTGATCCTCTGCCCTTGTTTCCCATAACGCTCCGTGTATGATAACCTCGTAAACTTATCCATTCACTTGCGAGACATATCCAAACTGGGGTAGCTCTAGACTCATATGATGGTGAAATATCGCCGTCCATATTTAAGCCACGTGTGACCGATTCACGTTACATATAGCACGACAACTTAGGCCGTATTTTTGTACCACTGCAAGAATAGCATCCTGATAAGAGGGCTTAACGATAATGGTAAAGATTACCAAAATAGTGCATGATACCTACGTGTTAAAATGTAAATCGTGATGCTTTTATGTAATCTTCCTGATGTCAAGAAACGACGACCTCAAACTAAGTGCGAAGTGTATGTACGATTCAATATATAGAATTATTAGCGATGAAATCCTACCTAGTCTGTGGCTTTGATTTATGCCAACTAAATACCTTTCAAGAACAGCTCGGATCAATTCAGAATAAAGAAAATAATTCTTCCTTTAACAAATGTAGACACACGGACTCCTTTCCATTGACCTAAGTAAACGTGAGAGTAAAATAATCGATCTTTTTGGCAGCGGATTTGTGGCATCAAGACAATCATGGCGGACGGCTTCACCTAAAAAAGTGAAATTGAGTCCCATACCCAAATGAGCGTCAGGGAGCCAGCCCCTTATTAGAGAGGTACACCAAAGCGGGGTAGGGTGGCCAGTTCCTTTCCTCACCGCACTTCACGTCCAGCTTTACGCCAGCTACCCTTTTCCTACTTGGTAAGCAAACAGAGGACGAGGAGAAAAGTTCATGAGGTCGCCTCGAACACGGATCATATGAAGAGTAGATGTGCCATATAACCAATATACCAACTACACCTCTCTTCTCCTGTTACCAGCAACACCACGCGACATAGACGAACCCAGACTTGCCCTATGGTTGATGACGAGACCCCAGTTATCAAATTTCTACTTAGCTGTTCGCTGGTTCGTTTACTGGTTTGCTGATTCGTTCTTTCACTCATTTGTTGACTAATTTTTTTACTCGTTCGTTGGTTCTTTTATTGGTTCTTTCGTTTAACGATCTTTGAGGGCTTTCATAGCAATGAGAAGTGCAATGAGGCCTTGTTAATGAAGTGAACCGATTGAGTCAATCAGATATCATTTCACTCTTTACATGAAATCTCCAGCTACCGACTACCTCAGCTAACAAGCCCGTAATTAAAAAGAAAATACACAATAAAAAAGGAACTTCATGGAACGTCACATAAAAACTCGAAAACGAAAGCGGTTCTCGTGTGACATGAACATGCAACACAGCCATTAAGACAAATATCTTGGCACAAAGATCATATAAATTACAGCAGTTCGCAAATCTTACACGCAACGCTGGTTGCTTGCTCTCTCGCTTCCTCTGTCATCCGTTAATGCAGTCGTTCATTCAGATAACCCATTGTCCTCGACCGCGCAAGTATCAACTTTGCATTGCATTTATTCACGAAAAGCGATTGAAGAGCCAAAAATGCTCTCTAAACGAAATCATGATGTAAAATATTCAGATCTAGAAGCACATAACATAGAAATCAAGGCCAGTTTTAGCTCACCTAAGCCTGAGAGTCAAGCCAGACTAAAACACATCGATCCCTGCAGAAAGATCTAATCATCCTCTCTACGAAAAGTGCAAGAGAAAAATTCCAAAAGCCGTCTTGTTTGCAAAGACCTTGCACGATTTTTTGTGATAATCCAACATGGTCTTTCGGTACTAAGGAAAGCAAGGAATGAAGAAACGATGAGAAATCAAAGACTGCAGGAGAGGAAAGTGTTCCTGTGCAAGTGGAGCCGTCAATCAATAAACGAAAAGAATTGTTTGAAGCACTTCGTCCTTTATCAGGCGCTCAACCTTAATGCTTTTAAAAAGCACCATTTTTGAAGATGGATGAATTGAGGAATGCGTCGAAAAACCCACAACATGACCTGCCCATTGAATCATTGCAGCGTCGTTTTGTTGAGAGGGCGACAAAATTTAGACCAAAAACGTTTTGTTGTATTTTGTGCTTAGACCTTGAAACAATGGGCCTAATTTTGAGGAGTTTGACCGATTGCACCGACAAGGTGTAACAGCCCTCCTCAATTTTAAAACCTGCAGAAAATAGTCCACGTGTTTCATACTGTGTAATCATTCTAAATACTATACTACATACCCATGCCCAGTTAAGTGATGTACTGATGAAAATAAAGAGAGAAGCCTTGATTAAAATGCGTTGCATGCTTTGGTAGTTTGCCCGTCATAAGCAGGTTAAAATCCGATGAGCTATGGGAGATTATTAGAGATTTGGAGATTATTAGAGATTGCTAAAGAATAGGAGACTTCGATGCTTTGATCAGATTGAGAGGATGGACAAGCATTCTTGGGATAGCTGATGTATTACAATCGAGGTCACAGGCTTCAAACACCTGGATTCGGGAGTAGGTAGTGACGGCAACTGTGATGAAGAAGCGAGGAGAGGGGTCCGAGCAGGGTGGGTGCGTTGGGGGAAGGTGAAATGGGTGCTATGTGCCAGGAAATTATGGGCTACGGCTAAAGGTAAATGAACACCAGCGTAACCAGACCAAAAATGGTCCACGGGGTAAAGACGATGACTGAGACGGAGAAGCCAATTGAAAAGACGGAGGTAGCAGAGCTGAGAACAGTGAGGTGGGCACTTGGGTGACAAAAAAGGATAAGATAAGAAACCGATACGTGAGAGAGATGGCAAAAACTGCAAAGCTGGAAAACAAAGTCAGGGGAATGAGGTTCCGCTGCTACGGACGTAAAAGAAGGGAGGGAAGAAGGTCACGCAGGAAGAGGAACACTAGAGGTGGTGGTGCCAGGTAGGATGAGTGGAAGACTAAATAAGAGATGGTTGGACATTGCGAGGGAGGATATGGCGAGGGTAGGAGCGGTGGAGGGAGACAAAGTGGATGGGGTAAAGTGGAGAAGAAAGACGCCCTGTTGCGACCCCGAATAGGGAGTAGCTGAAAGAAGAAGAAGCAGGGGGAAGGCAAAAGAAAAATGGGACTGACTGGAGAGAAGTAATATTTAAGAGAGGATTTAGCTGGAGATAGGAAGGCTTCAAGCTTATTTCTACAAACGGTAAGTGCATCCTAGCATGTAGAAGGGATGTTAAACCAAATATGATGGCTATGTTGATGATGGTGATGATGGTGATGGCTATGATGATGATGATAATGATGTTGATGATGGTGATGATGATGATGATGATGGTGGTGATGGTGATGGTGATGGTGATGATGATGATGATGACGACAACGGTGATGATTATGGTGATGGTGATGATAATGATGGTGATGATGATGATGATGATGATGATGATGATGATGATGATGATGATGATGATGGTGGTGATGGTGATGGTGATGGTGATGATGATGATGACAATGATTTTAGACTGGTGTCTTTATCTATATCATATTCATATTTGCATTTGTTATACATTTTTTTCTTTTAAGGAGAGTTGCCCTTTAGCATAAGCTGACTATTGAAGGGGCCCTCCTACCAAACATCAATGACGATGTATGATGCCAGTACAAACAGTAAATTAAATCAAACTATAAAGCCCTCTTTGCAATAATTACAACTTAAAAGCAAGAAGACTTAAAAACATACAAAAAACAATGATATCAGATAATATATGAATAAACAGAGATTAGCGGAATAATTCACAAGAAAACAGCCTCAGAGAAAGATCAAAATTTGCAGTATGGTAAAAGTCAGCTGGATAAAGGCATGGGTATGCGCAAAAATTCTCAAATATAAAAAGAAGCCTACAGCATTTGAGAGCCTAGATTGCAGTAGCTTTGTTCATTTATACAAGTAAATAACAAGTCTACAACAAAGCTGGCAATTTTCTTGCATCTTCCATATTGCCAAAAGTATTTGGAACCCTTCTGAGTGACGATTATAGCATACATTTCCCATCAAACCTTTTCGAACCTTGACAGCTCCATCCATTAAATAAAATTAAAATATCAATGTCTAGGATTACCTGTCTTTCAGAAGCTGCAGCTAATGTACTGCTCCAGCACAAATTTGACCTGCTATTGATGCTTACACAGCTGTAGCTAATTTGCATATGCCATGTGGACTGGAAATAAGAGAACTCAAATAAGGGCATGTTTTGAAATGCTGTCAACGAACAACTTGCTTTTTCTAATTTAGGAAAGAACGCAATTCCTTAATCTTCTTCTTCCCTACACTTATTGCTTTTATAGAAGTCCTAGATGCAAATAGCTCCCCGTCACCCATCCTGTCTCTGACACTCTCTTCAAAAATATGTTGCATGAGCTACCTGCACAACCATCCCCATCTAGCTGGGCCTATGGACAGCAGCAATACCTCACTAGCTATTGATATTCCCAGTCTGGATTTCTTGACTGAAGTAAGTAAAACAAGTACTGAACAAATCATATTGGTTATGAAAGTAGGGGAGAAATGCCATTTCCAAAGCTACATGTAACATCAGTTTGCAAAATGACTAAAACTATTAATTACCAATTTAGCAAATGAATAACATCATTAATGAACAATTGAATAAATGAATGTATGAATGAATCAATAAACGAATGAATGAGTAAACAAATGAATGAGTAAACAAATGAATGAGTAAACTAATGAATGAGTCATCAATCGACAAAACCGTACATAATTTCGCAATAGATCAATGAATCAATTATCTAATGGCCAAAATAATAAATGAAACATGATAAATCAAATGGATGAATGAATGAGTGAATAAACAAATAAAATGTGTGAATTAAGAAAGGAATAAATCAATCAATCAATCAATAGGTCGATCATTCCTGATAAAACATCTATGTTACTCATTACAATTAAGTTTCTTTATGAACTGATCTTATTCGACATCCAGATCATTTTCCACTGATTTTTTCCCATTATATGAGCAACTTATATTTACATACTCCATGCAGGGCCTAGATATTTTCTGATTATTTTATGAAATACTTACATGGCAAGGATTTGGTACTGGCTGCAAAGAATGAAGTTGCGATGCGTTCTTGCATATGACTAGATGCTTGTTTTCATGAATATAGGAAAGTTTTTACACAGCGTATTTTAGGCCACTCGTATTATCTCCTTATTGCCACCTGCCTAGAGTTGTACTAAAAGTAGCAGGCTATATATTACTCAAACTGCCAAGCATGTAAACAACAAGTCTCTTGCCAAAAATTTACCATGCATGAAATTCAGTCTTTGACGGTCATCGGTTAGCTGGCAGGAGATGGCATCGCACCTCTTCAATTGAACATGTGTTGACACATAAAAAGGTGCATTACATTGGTACCCTGTGAGCAACACTGCTCAGAATACTCAAAATCCAAACTGCTAACATTGCAAACATTGTTAAATTAGCAACGGGAGTCTTCATGAATAAAATAAACTTAGCAACGGGAGTCTTTATGAATAAAATAAACTTACATCTCCAGTAAAGCCAGAAATATTCAGTTCTTGGGCTTATCTGATTCTTTATGTTTGTAAACTACTGTTGTATTTTCAGTCATATTCTTATCTGCTTCCCTTTAATTTTGATTACTTTTCAATATTTGTTGTTATTTGAGAAGTGAAAAAACTGAACTGAACCTCGCATTTTTTAACGCTGTAACGGGAAGAATTCCCGGGGTTTAATAACCAATTAGTTGTCTCAGCAAAACATACCTCAACTGAATGTTGACAACGTATGGACAAGTAAAACCATGCCTTTCAACCCTATCCAATCGCTCACTCGTCATCTGGAAGGAGTGTTTTGGAGTCTTCTAGAAGAGACGTCCTCGTGTCTACTTTAATTATAAAACCCGAGGCTTTTTTTAACTGGAGCTTGTTTCATGCACCGCTCATGTGCCGTCTTGAACTCGACTAAATTAAATTCGCTGATAATACGCTCCAAAGGACTTTTTAAGGCCAAATAATTCAATTTGATACTGTACAAAAACGGCTTATAAAACACGTCTAATCTATTTCATCCTTCATATTTCTTTTGAATCACATTACTTCTTCAATTACCGTTTATGTTGTAGTTATGTTTGTAGTTACGTATTCAGTGAGGGATTTTGAAACAACAATTGCCAGGGACTCAGTAAGAACATCTTAAATTTCATCCAAAGTCCATCCCTTCTTAGAAAGCAAATTCTGTGATGGAGGGTTGCATTTGTTTTACGTTCGTTTGGTACTTTAGTATAGTCCAAATAATGGTCTGATTAAATCCTGCTGCCCCGTTCATCGAATTACAAGCATCCATGTGACACACACACAAAGCGCCATTCTGTCGGAGTCCCTTTTGCTCGAGTTTCCTTACCAGTCTTTGCCAACCGGTACCTGTCGTCTCAACAGCCTGGTGATTAGCATCAATTAAGCATGGGGTGAACATGGGGAATAGTCCAGGCACGGATGTATGAAGGTTATTTAGAGGCTCAACCGAATACTTCTATCGCACTACAACTCAAAGCACCTCTCGAAAGAGAGCAACAGCACGTGCAACAAAATATTTAACTGCTGCCTTGTGCCCTTTAAGGACTCTATAGACTACTTTTCGCCCGTTATAGACTACTTTTCTGCCCGTTATAGACTACTTTTCTGCCCGTTATAGACTACTTTTCTGCCCGCTATAGACTACTTTTCTGCCCGTTATAGACTACTTTTCGCCCGTTATAGACTACTTTTCTGCCCGTTATAGATTACTTTTCTTTCAAGCTGTATCCTCTGTATACTTGTACTCCTGCCAACATGTGCATTTCAACAAAACATCCGAGGAAAAGTGAAATTTTAGCTGAAGAAGGGGTTCGAACCACTAACCATAGGACCAAATGGTAAGCAACATACCATTGAGCTATCCTGACACCTAACAGGTGCTCCCAGATTTGATGAGTTTATTTCATCCTCACTGGCCTGAAAAGCTGCCGAAATGATACTTAAAAGCGCAAAATTCTATGGACTGCAAGTGGTCTTAACAGGAAAGCTTTAAAGAATATAATTGCATTGCATTGTATATCTGTTTGTCAAAATAATCTGTTTTGTAGTTGCTAGCCACATGGGTCCATCGATTGAAACACTAAGAGATGCGACAATTCCTTCTTCACCACAGTATTGAATACTCGACACACAACAACCACAAGCATTTTGGCCTCTATTGCCATATTATGAAAACAATCAGTCTACTTCGAAACGATCCCGCTGTTGGAATGGCCATAAGTAGAGGGAGTAAAAAGAACTCTTGCCTATTCGTTTCATCTACAACTGTGCGAAATTGCTAAATGGCAGCCATCTTCTTTCATCGCTGGGGTTAAAGAGGATTTAGACATTTAGATACAAACGAAAGTACAACTTCGCAATTGAAATTTTGTGTAAATGGGAAAGCTTATGACTTCAGACGTCATAGTTAGATTTTTAAGGAGTTGCTTATGAATTGCATTCCACCCTATCAAATCCCAATCAGCAAGATATATCCATTCTAGATCGTTTCAAAAAATAATTACAAACGCATCTTCAGATATAAAATACACTTCCTTTGAAAATCAGAATACTAATTGCCATTCTTGACATATTGCTCTTGTGTTTTTGCAGTTTAATGCTTAATGTGGGAGGAATTCTTGGTATGTAAATATATATTATTAGCTTAGCAAACCAGTTGGGTGTGTCTGTTTTGTAGCTGGTGATAGACGGGGGCTGTTGCAAGCTTTCCTCATCCCTATGGGTTCTGCCTTGCACACTTAAGCTAATCAGGCCGATGCAGCCACTGCACAAGATTTCGCTGACAATTGATTTGAAGGAGAGAATCGGGATCGAATGTGCGTGCTAGGTGCTGAAGAACTGTCAGAGTTTGTCCCTAGCCCATAAGAAAACGAAAACCCTACTGTTGATACAATATTCGTACATTTATCTGTTACAAGGAATTGCAGTCGTCAATTCACATATTCATAACAAATTCAAAGTGCCTTTGAAGAGCAGTAAAATTTTCACTCCATCAAATTACGAGGACCAAAATAATAGGATCTAATGAAAATAAATTCCGTAGAATACAGTTTAGCCTCTCTACCCTGTGATCATTGCTTTGTAATGCCACTGCTAGACAAAGCAACCGAGACAAGACAAACCAGGTTTTCATTAGTGATGGATACACCAGACAACGACCACTCGATTTTCTGGCTTAAAAACAATTTTTGGGACTGATCAACATTTCTTGTACTCTTCCCAAGGCCGTGAGGCTGGTGTAAGTGCACTGAGAAGACGTGCACAGCGTGCAGTGGTCTTCATTGGAACATGCGTCGGAATCTCCACTCAATGTGTTACAAGGGTGAAGAATTTCCTCAATCTTAATAATGATTGCCATTAGGGCCTTAGCGACAAATGGGACCGCTCACCTTGGAAAATTCGTCAACGCCATAGAAGTGGTAATTCCAGCCAAAGTTCGTTGCGAGAATTGCCTTCCTTGTTGAACTGTGTACTGATTTGTCTCTCCCGAGACAAGCTCAGAGTTTTTTGCTGGAGAATTAGATATTGAGGAGGTGGTTTCCTGTTTTTTCCACGCCGATCGCGATTGTGTTATGACCTGGGCAGAGATTTCAGCCCACGAACTCTGCAGCATGACTCTATCTACACGTTAAAGTTGCCATGCGTGGGCAAAATCAAACCTGCGTTGTTCCAGAATAGCTTGGCTTAGAGCTTGTAAATCGCAACAGGTTTTTAACACATGCAAATCTGTTACTGTGTTGCCTTGACCTATTAAGCAACTATGAAATGCCCTTCATCCTGCTTTGCTGACGAGCACAATAAACTTTGTCTGAGGTTAGTGAGTCAGGCCCTTGTCCAAACCTTTATATTAGCATTTTCTTTACTCGAGTATGAAGTGCCACAAGAGGATGACTCCACGATGTAGATCTTAGCTAACAGGCGACTTCACCTTCATAAAAATAATTTCAAATATCATCACTGCACCAAACGATTCCAATACATGGATTCGAAGGTCTTCATGAGGCCTAGGCCATTCACGGTTCACATCTTACTAAGCACGCAAGTAATCACACTGATTTCTATTGTAACGACATTTTATCTCGTTTCTTTGTTGCAGTGCTAAATAGACGGGATGCAGCTAAAAAGGTAACGCATAGAGAAATGGTACATAATCGTAGATTTATCAGATATCATATACTATATGTAACAAATCATGGATTAGATGTAATTTATCATAATATACAATGTGTAATATTTTAAGTGCCACATGTGAACTTTTCTCATGTTACTATCATAAATCTGCGATGTTATTTGGTTCTTTCATAGCGCAGAAATAAGCTATGAGGGGAGCCCTGCCGAAAGAAATTCACCAGTGAGTCAACCATTTCATCATTCTTCTCTCGAGCAGCAAAGTTGACTAACGACTGACTCGTAACTCCTTAATTCCTAACGCAGCAAAAAGGATATGAGACCCACGTTCATACAAAGAAACACAGGAGAAAGTCATGTGTGAAGAGTCAACGAGGGCGAAAGTGTCCCAAAAGGACAAAACAAACAAACAAGTGACACAAACATGCAACCAAAACAAAGAAGAGCAAGTCCCCCATATACTCAAGGGGTGAGTGGGTGTTTGTCTTGTGCAGTTTCCACCATGTAACTGAGGTTGAATCTAATAGAGCGAGGTCAGAATCCAGATGGGAGAAATCTTGGAGGGCAGACCGCAAAACTCGCATTATTGTCATTCGATTTTAAGGTCAATTTCGGGATATCATGACTGGATGTGGCATACATACTGGGCTTAGACTAGCTGCGAATGGCTAGAAGAGCTCGGAACCCAACTATTTTATGATTTCGCATATTTCTAATGCCCTTGCAAGCTATACATCATACGTTATGTTAAATCCATCGTACATCATCGTTCTGATTAAAGTATTAAACTAATCTCAGTTAGCTCTACCTTTCATCGAATGTCGATTGGCTAGTGGATGGGGCATTCCACTGGCGGATTCTGTGGAAACCTGCACCGAACAGGGAAACGAACTCCTGTGACACTCTTCTAACATTATATTCTATAATGTTAGACATGGCGAGAGAAATACAATTATGTAGTATAATATAGTATGGTACAGCATGTCTAGCTCTCTCCTCATTGAAGAAGTAACGCACTAAAGGTCTTTAGTCATTCAGTCAGTCAGCCAGTCAGTCAGTCAGTCAGTCAGTCAGTCAGTCAGTCAGTCAGCCAGTCAGTCAGTCAGTCAGTCAGTCAGTCAGTCAGCCAGTCAGTCTGTCAGTCAGTGAGTGAGTGAGTGAGTCAGTCAGTCAGTCAGTCAGTCAGTGAGTGAGTGAGTCAGTCAGTCAGTCAGTCAGTCAGCCAGTCAGTCAATCAGTCAGTCAGTCAGTCAGTCAGTCAGTCAGTCAGTCAGCCAGTCAGTCAGTCAGTCAGTCAGTCAGTCAGTCAGTCAGTCAGTCAGTCAGTCAGTCAGTCAGCCAGTCAGTCAGTCAGTCAGTCAGTCAGTCAGTCAGCCAGTCAGTCAGTCAGTCAGTCAGTCAGTCAGTCAGTCAGCCAGTTAGTCAGCCAGTCAGCCATAGACTATCATCTCTTCTAAGCACAATCGTCAACTAGCGGCCGCCTCAACTAAGAAACCAACTCCTCATAAGATATAACAAATTAACAGTTCATAACGTCATAAAACAAGTCTACAATGACAACGGTAATGCAAGTAACACAACGATGATAAAAAAACATATAATTTAAACATACAGCATGGCAAATGCAAAAAAAAGTGATTGTAACCAATAATTCGTAAAATCCTGCAAGCTGCACCTGCCCCTGTCTCTCTCCCCGGCTCTATCTCCGGCTCTCTCTCTCTCCGGCTCTCTCTCTCCGGCTCTCTCTCTCTCCGGCTCTCTCTCTCTCCGGCTCTCTCTCTCTCTCTGGCTCTCTGTGTGCCTCTCTTACTGGCTCTCTCTCTGGCTCTCTCTCGGTCTCTCTTACTGGCTCTCTTTCTCTGGCTCTCTCGCTGGCTCTCTCTGCTTCTGTCTCTCTTTTTTTGTCTCACTCTCTGTCTGTCTCTGTCTCTCTGTCTTTGGTGCTGTCCTGGTTATCTTCCTGGTTCTCCCTAGTTCTTTGGTTGACCCTATCATTTGCTCTGGCTCTTTCATTGGCCTTCTCTCCCTCTTTCTGAAGTTACCAAACCCATCACTAGATGAAAATACACTTTTTTTCTAACGCTAATTGCCGGTGAATATTTTTTCGGTTATTCAGAACTAATTGCATTTTGGAAAGATTTCACCTTAGTCAAGCGTCTTTCTCGTTTTCGTTGGAGTCGAAGCAAAATTCTCGTATGAATGAAGTCCAATAATTCTAAAAAGGTGAGAAAACTTGCCCCAAGGGATGCTCCAAGCAATCCTCCAAGCTCACCTGGAAAAGAGAGACATAGTATACCTGCAAGTTTCTGGAAAGCAGATTTCAAACTTTCTTCTAAAGAAGACAGTATGACGTATGGCATAAAGCATGACGTATGGGGGTATTACATAAAGATCTGAGTGTTTACATTGGGTTGTTTCGCAAAGTAAGAATCAAGATACATATACAGAAGAAAAGCACTGAGAAAAACTGAGAACCTACTAACTCACTCTCTTGAGTATTAGTAATAGGGCAGGATTTCCTCAAGAGTGCTTTGACACAGGATGCAACCAACCCAAGTGAAATCAGAAGAAGGCTACTTTAGTACATCTTCAGCGCCATCTTTAAGAAATCTGAAGCTCTCTCTCATTTCACTAACTTTCCAGGAGGGTTTATCATATTGGAAGCAAATATAATAGATCAAGACTGTGTTAAGCGATTAAACAAAGAACTTGTCAATAAACCTATATCATGAAGATGCAGCCCCCCTGGAATGAGTCCTTCTGATTAAATAGTGCTAGGCGATCATTGATGAGCATGGAGTATTGCACAGTTCCTCTTTGATAGCAAAAGAAGTGCTATATGAATAACACTGTCCAATCACTCACAACGTACAATCACTCACAACCTACAATCAAAGCTTGCTTGATCCTATGGTCGGTGAAAGGTTTGAGTCCTGCCCTATGCTTAGCTTCACTTAGATTGAAGAAAGTCGCTAGTTCCCCGTAGCTCCAGAGCAGGGGGACGACTAGGACACTTTTTGATATGCCAGCCTGTCTAACTTACGATTCATGAATCCTATCAATTTGACATGAAGCACATTATGAGGATGGACTTGGGACACTGTCGATGGGCGTAGCTTCTCAGTGTCCTAATATCGACTTTTTTATCCATGGATCATTAAGACATTGATATGACGTCACATCGAGATGACTGCCTTTAGCACTGCCCGTCAATCATAGCTTTTCAGTGTACTGACATCTACGTTCGTGTGCAATGCAAAAAGGACAATCAAACTTACTGTATATGTCGCGGAGAGTCCTTGCAGGAATTTGTTTGATAACGACATGATTCATTTGCTGGAAGAAGATGTCCAGTTCAATGATGTTCTTCCTAAAATACACAGAGAATGGATGGTTTTAAACTGTAAGAACGGTATTCTTTGACACCGACAGTGACCATTTACATCGAATAAACATATCGGGTTTAAAGCAAATCCAATTCAGCAAAGCATAGCGTAAAATTGGCATTTCACCCTGGCCTTCACACTTAATTATAGCTGCTTCTTAATTCATGCTGCAAACATGGTCAGGCTGCATGAAATCGCAATACCAGGAATAGCACCTAAGCCAAAGGAATGCTTTATCCAATAAGGCAAAGAGTCCTTCAGATCCTCTTGTTTCTTCACATTGAATGTATAGGATGCTCAACGGATCGAAGATAGTGATACAAGGGAAAGAGGGTGGTCATAATGTTGATGCTGATGATGATTATTATTATTAAAATGGAGACCTTTTATTCAAATTCGGTTCAAACTACAAATGACATCTTCGAAATCTTTCATGGCCTTTGTTACAAAATCTAGGGTTGTCACGTCAAGGCCACAGAGTGCAAATGAATCAGTCTCCTTTATCGTGTCAGAACTCAATTCCTTGCATCGAGCAGGTTATAACCGTTGGCTTTTGCGCGTTTGCTTCAAACCATACTGTTAAGTCAATAGTAACAAGTTTTCTACTTTTCTGTTTTTCCTTATATGGCGCTAGGGAATGGAATGTATTTTGGCAAGGGACTCATAACCAAGGAAAGTAAAAATGATAATGATGATGCTATTTGTTCAGTATATCTTGCAATCTAATTATCTTACAATCTAATTTGTTCAATAATGGGCTAAAAGCTTAAATTATGCTTTTTACTGGGACAGAAGAGGACCCATTGTGCATTGGTCCAGTAGTTACAATGGTAGAAGATGCCCTGTTTGATCGAGAAGAGTCTACGTAAAATTTTCGATTTAATATGTGGAGCGAAGATATTTTCGATTCCATAAGCAATCTTTTTTTTACCTTATACACATGCTTATGATACATAGATGTCAAAAGTAGAAATTTGGACACTGAGAAGCTTTTTGTTTATCGAGCAGTGTCCAGGTCCTTCCTCTCAATATGACACACCTCTTGATTCATACGCCTGGAATTACAGAGAGTTGGCGACTCTCCTTACTCTAAGTGAAAGTTTAGCTGAGGTGGGACTCAAACCACTGACCATAAGATCAATGCGCAAGAATCTTACAATTGAGCTATCCTGACACATAATCACAAGCAATTTAATTCTCGATGCAACTTAGCAATCACCTTAAACATTAAAGGTCCTAAAAGATGCACCGGCGTGCGTCGTCAATCTGCAATTCAATAGAAATACCTGAAGTAGGCTATTGCTGATTGGTTGGATGATGCGATTCCAGCTTTGACCAGATGATTAGCGATCTCCACAGCGTATACGTCAGACGGAAAATAGGCGTAACTCAGATTGGGTGTGTATTCTATGGATTCGCATGCATCTGGACAAACACAGTGACTTCCATGTTTTCGTAAGGTGTCTGAATGGAATGTGAATTGAGAAATGCGAGTCAAGTCTACATTTAAGAAGCGTTGTCCGAGCTCGTCAGAAGTCATTGGACAAGACAGCTACGTAATAAGCAGTAGAATGTCACTAACTGAGAGGAATAGCCGACCCTCTCTCAAAGAAATGTCGTTATATGATTCTATCGAGATGTGAAAACTAGAAATTTTTTGACACTGAGAAGCTTTTTGCTCATCGAGGAGTGTCCAGGTCCTTTCTCTCGATGTGACCACGCCATGTGGTTCCTACGCCTGGATGACTGAGCTAGTGACTCTCCTCAATCTAAGTAAAAATGCAGTTGAGGATGAATTCGAACTACAAACCGTAGGGTCAATGAGCAAAAGAGTCTTACCACTGAGCCATTCTGACACTAGATGTAACAAATAATTGGCCATAATCTTAAAATTAAAGTAGCAGAGATTATGAAAGGTGTTTGAACAAAGACCACTCATATGCACCCCAGCCGCTGTGTACACGTCAACTAGATCACCCTTATGCCTGGTCAGCAACAGTAGTCACCCAGCTAAAGACCAAGAAGCACTTGATCACGCAGCAGAATCTACTGGGTGGAGTTGGTGGAGGCGGCATACATATTTCCAACTTTCAGAGCGTTATCATCATAATATGATGTGTGTGTGTGTGTGTGTGTGTGTGTGTGTGTGTGTGTGTGTGTGTGTGTGTGTGTGCGTGTGTGTGTGTGTGTGTGTGTGTGTGTGTGTGTGTGTGTGTGTGTGTGTGTGTGTGTGTGTATGTTTGTGTGTGTGTGTATGTTTGTGTGTGTGTGTGTGCGTGTATGTGTGTGGTTTGTGTGTGTCATCGTACCAAATGAGATGGATGCCTTCAACCAGCATATTGCCACTAGCAGTCAGTGATAATATTTGTAAATAGATGAACAATTGAAAAATATAACAAGCGATGAAAGGAACTTACCAAGTGTCGGAAGGTAACATTTGATGGAAGTTTCAAGATCGCAAAGCATCGACTCGTTCACTAAAACAAATAATCTAATCAGATGATTAAATCATCCTTTTGCTACTTCGACATTTATTCATTAACTTTCTCCTTTCCTTATGGCACCGTTTAGTGTTTGAACCGTAGAAAAGGTTGCGTTTGTGGTGGGTGTCAGTAAGACCAAAATGTAAAAAATGCAAGCTTAGAGTCATTATCACAACACAGTTTAAAACATCAAACCAAAGATATGCAGTTTCGAAGAAAGAGCTCTTGAATAAGAAAAAATATTGTTTTTGTAAAACGTTTTGGTAATTTATAGTAATCATGATGACAATGATTAAATGATCGAAATGATAGTGACAATGATTAGGCGATCAAAATGACAGTAATAATGATTAGGTGATCGAAATGATATTGATAATGATTAGGTGATCGAAATGATATTGATAATGATTAGGTGATCAAATCTTGGAACGCTAATGTAAAACAGAAATATATCTATAAAAGCTGTTTGTCGATAGCATACCATTCATGAAGTTAATGGCAGGGTAGCAACCACATGCATCGTAAATATACTTCTCTTGACAAATACGAAGGCAGGCTTTGAGTGAATATGCCTGGCCAGTCTCTAATGGCTCACTCCTGCATGCTGTAGTGTACGGTGGCTCTAGGTTGATAACCTGAAGAGTGATTGTAATACTATTCAAAGTATTTGCTCCCAGCGAATTATGTTGGGCCAAGGCCATGGTGGCCTATGCAAAGCCTCCATATTAGAAGAAAGAAGATGAAAGGCTAGCAGGAGAGAGAGATAAGATTAATTTCATTGATCTTCGGTTTGAAAAAAGGCAAGTTGTATGTTTCGGGAAAGGAAGAAGAAGCAAGACGCTCCATAAATTACACGTTCTTGGGATGAATGAGTGGTATAGAGTTCTACCACAAGAAGTATGGCATAAAGCATGGCAATGATTAGCGAGTGTTACTTCATGGGAGTGGAACACTGCGGGATGCTGGCATATTAATTAAAGAGAACTGAAGGCCACTCCTTCATACAAGTTTTTGAGGGTATCCTCTGTGTATATGTACAGCAGTAAGCGGTCAACTAAAGTGTAGCATGGAATGGGATTTCAGCTGGTGGACGAAAATGAAAGGGTTGCAATTCAAAACAAAACTTATGTGTGTGAAGGAAAGAGGCTGGAAAAGTAAGGTTTGACAAAATTATTCAATATTTGTCATATGAACATGGATTTTGAAGGTTCGAAGCTTACTCGCTGTATAGAATGGCTCGGAAACAGAGACTCCCAATGATCCCAGCTTCTGATCCCCAATATAACTAAAAATAGAACCAGTCTCATCGTCTGAGTCTGATCAAATGCTTCAGTCTTTTTGTAACCATGCTTCATCTGGTTGAGCAGAAATATCACCTATATCAGCATATGACCGCGTCCGTAAGCTAGTGGCAGAATGCCCACTATGTACACGGTAGGTCGGGGCTCGATACCCAGTCGAGTCATGCCAAAGACTTGAAAAATGGTACATGCTATTTCCCTGCTTAGCATTCAGCAATTTGGGAAAAGGTATGGGAGTGAAACACACAGTGCTACCAGATGGCCAGCCCCCAAGTGTAGCATTCACTGTGCTTGCAAAGCTGTGTGGCCCAAAGGCTATTGAAACGGGGGTGAGCGCCACCCTATTCGCCAAAAATGGTGATGGAAGGGACTTCGACTGTTGACTTGATGTTAACAAAGAGATGCATGTTAGAATATACCTTCCGCTTGATGAGACCTACAAATGTGTGAGTGCCGGGTGACACGGCGAATCCATAGTCTTTGGCGAGCGGTAATTCACTTTGGTCATGGACGAAAACTTTCCACCCGGCCGAGAATTCATGGTATGGCATTAAGATGTAGTCCTCAGTTTGCGCGTTAAGACGAATGCTTAATCCAAAACCATTGCCAGGCTGAGTCACTGTTAGCACTTGCTTACCATAACGCTGTGTGCCAAAGCTCCCACCAGGATTGAAGGTGAAACACAGGCCAAGGTCCGTGAGAGCCGATTTGAAGTGGCTTTCATCGCATTGAGCTTGACTGTATGTACAATTAAGTAGCATGCCATCCTTCTCGAAACGGTCCATCATGTGCCCGAAATACTGGTACATGTCACGAACGCGGCTCCCTGAGAAGTATGGCACGGTGACATTGTCACTGGCGTGGTCGAAGTCGTCCAAACTTAGGATTTTTGCAAGCCTGAGGATTTCAGAATATTTTTTATCTTTGCTAGCACGCTTGAATTTACTTCGGCGTAATGAATTCAAATTGCATATGGTTACTGCGGGGAATTTTGCCTCTCGTTCAGACACCATGGTGACAATAGTGTTTACCTCGAATTGAAAGTACTCTACAACTGTAGACGTGAGGGAGCCGATTAAAACGAAGAAGAATGCAATGATAAGTACTCCCCAGCTGACGCGACGTTGAGTGCTGAATCCTGGCGACAAGAATCGCATACCATGCACGGTTGAAGAGCTCGCAAAACCGTCCCATGTTTTAGCAACCTCTTTAGAGACAGAATTATCGCTGACGTCACGATTAGATTCTTGGCTCTCATCCATTATCTACGGTCCACGGCAGAGGAAGCTGTTTGGGATTTCGTAATTCTTTCCACGACTTGATTACTGTTTCCTTGTTTCGTGCCAGCATAGAATCACAAAGCTTTAACAACACCAGCTGAGTAACAAGATATTGTCAAATGAAATCAAAACAGAGACTATCAAATAAAAGTTTCGCAAAACCAACAATCGCATGAAGAGATTTTGGTACATGTAAACAGAATTTGGCATTTGCATGGAAGATTCCACAGATTGGCAAACTGTTACTAGTCCCTAATTCAATATTTGACGTTGATAGAAAAGACGTCCATTGCGATGTTTTCAAAGCTCTGCAAAGGGTTGATCGTTTAGCAGTGTTTTTGAAGCAGAGTTTCAAGTGCAACTTCAAACAGCCTCATACAGACATCTGGTCGGCAGCACAGTTCAATTGATTCAAAACTTCGATTTCCATGAAAAGAAAAAAAACTGAATTGAAATAAAAAATGTAAAGTGACCGGCAAGGAACTCTAAAGACAGGTCTAAAATGTGCGGTTTGCAGTAACTATAGATTTATTAGTTTCAGTATATTTCCCTATCCTCCCCGCGTAGCGAGCTGCACGTCTTCATGAATTCTTTGTTTATTGCAACTTGGTCATTGCTAATTCGTAGCTTGTACTATATATCTTGTTAATATCTTTTTCCGAGGGAGCAAAATTCTGTCTGCCCAAAATGCGAAGTTGTTAGAACCGATCAAGTTGCACGCGTAAAGATGTAACCAACTTTGGATGAGAGAACGTGAAAAAACAATCCAAGCAAATTGGAGACATTTTTTTAGATTATGCTGAAAAAATAACAAAAGAGAATAAATACAAAAAAACATTTGTAATGTATAACGGGAAGTAAATATAGCACCAAACGTCCACATCTCAGGTGGACGATTTCATTGAAACGTTAGTAAAGACGCTTCAGATTCGTCGCGTTGTAAAAAAGAAGCCTTTACAGTCGACAAGGAGGCATTCATAACTCGAAGCTTTTGTCGCTTGTTTCTTTCACTTGAATGATTCTACGTTCCCGCCGGAATTCAAGTCTCTTTGCTACCTTTGTGCATAGAAAGTCGATTAGTTCCAGGAACGTAAGGAAACTTGCCCCCAGAGACGCGCCAAGCAATCCGCCAAGTTCGCCTGCAATGCAAAACAATCCGTGGCAAAAATTGGAATGCAAGCTTGAATATTCGGGTGGCGTCTACGGAATCTCATTTCAATGAAATTTCAATGCATAAAAGTCGAACTTCGATTAAGTGCAACACGTTTTAAACTAAAACTTCTTCGCTGTCTCAAATGGGGTATCATAGCCCCCTTTCAGATATCTTACCGGCTTAAAGCTGGCATGATTTCGAATCTCTGCACTTGATCATGTCTGTTAGTGACAAGGAAATAATCCTTTGTATTAATCAGACTGACGAAGTGCAACTTCATTGATTGAATCAAGCTGTAAGGGAGGGAAAGGATAAACTTCAGCCATCATCACCATGAAATCCATTAGCTTTTTTCTTCCTGAGAAAAACCTCTTTGATAAAGACCCCTTGCTCGATCGATAGATGATGTAAAGTCTGAAAGTCATCACTGAGAGATTGGTGAGTCACCAAAGCTACAAAGGGTGCCAACAAGGGCGCCAGCACGGGAAACAGAAAGGGGCAAATACTCACAATGTAGAAAACATGTCTCATCATAGCAAAAACTAATGTTTTTCTAACAAACTCAGGAAAGCATCATAAGCACTGCTAGCAGAAGGTATATATCGCTCTAGCTAAAAGTCAACGACAAAGGTAGCAAGGCTGATGAGAGACTTACTGTAGATATCTCTGACTGTCCTTGCGGGAGTCTGCTCAACGACAAGGTGGTTCATTTGTTGGAAAAACACATCCAATTCAATTACATTTTTCCTGGAAATGCATAAGAACTTCCTCAATACTTTACGTATCAGTAATGACAAGATTCCAAAGGGCATTCATTACTTTTGATTTTCGTGAGGTTTGAAGCATTTCTAAGTTAAGGAAGAGGAGGATGGGAAGGAAGAAGAGGCACCGCGTAAGACTGCAGCAGTTTATAGACAAGGTTAACTCCTGCCTCAAGGTAGCGTCACCATACAGGAGAGAACAATGCAACTCCAGAGTACATGGCAGTACAATGGCCAGTAAACTAATCGGCAAGTTTTCCTTTTCTGTCGCTTAATTGTTGGATGCCAAGAGAAGCAGCCAACCTGTAAGGCCGCAGCAGTGTGATTCGATTAAGGAATCGACCCTAGAATATATCCTTAGCAAAGTGGTTGTTCTCCCAATTGCGCAATTATAGAGTCCTATCATGGAAATAGTCGCATGGGAGTACCTTGTTAGAGAGGTGTCAACCTGATCCATGGCATTTTGAGGTAGGATAGCCAATTTTTACTGTGATTTACCGCAAGCTTTAAGTCGGGTTTCCAGTTATGTCTGGGTACACAGATGGAGACCGTGTGCGTGACCCAGTAGTAGAATGCTTGCCTTGTGCTCGGTAGGTTGGGGTTCGATACCCGATTGAATCATGCCAAAGACTGGAATAATAATGCATGCTATTTTCCGGCTTAGCATTCAGCACTTCGGTAAAGAGCATGGGAGTGCTACCAGATTGATATGAGGGAGATATCCCCCATGAATAGCTTACTGTGTCTGTACAGCTGCATGGTCCACTGGCTAACAAAATGGAGATTGGTGCCGCCCCATTCACCAAGAACAGAGAGGGAAGGAGCTTTGACTTTGAATTTTTGACAAAGATGGAGGGTAAAACGAAACGTGAAAAAGTGTGCCTGCAATCTGTGACCTTCATCACAGTAGAAATTTTCTCTTGCCATTATGCCCAATGCCCTCTACCACCACGTGACGTCCATGACTTTGAGGCGTACATAATCAGCTTAATGGCAGCGCATTTTCGTGCGTACTTACTTCAAGTATGCGATTGCTGACTTGTTGGACGATGAGAAGCCAGCTTTGACTAGGTGGTTAGCAACTTCAACAACATACACATCGGATGGAAAGTAAGCATAGCTCAAGTAGGGCGTATACTCCACGAACTCGCAAGGCTCTGGGCAAATGCAGCCATTCTTGTACTTTCTGAAGGAATCTGCGCATGATGGAGGACAAGAGGAAGTATAATTATATAGCCAGTTAAAGAAGGGAGGTCTAGCTGAGATCCATGAAGGGAGAGCTTCCTGCTGGCGAGCCCTGAGAGTACGAACAGCTAGCAGGGGAAGCAACTCCGTCATCAACCTCTTACTGTGCTCTAAATGTTAGAATCTAACATATTGCACTTTTTGTATGGGACCGTGAGCCATCCTATTGTTAGATACATTGACAAAGAGGCGAGAATATAAGATACATCTATAGCAATATTCTGGGGATGAGCAAAATGGAACAGTTCATTTACTAAAAAAGTCCAAATTGAGTCCCAACTCAAATCGAGCATCAGGAAGCAGCGTCATATTAACGAAGTCACACCATGAGCGACGGATTTGAGAGGAAGGGGGTCAGTTCCTCGCGGCATTGTGTCACCAGCGTTATGACAGGTGCTCATGCATCTCCCGCTTGGTTGAAAGATGGAAGAATGATAGATCGATTTATAAGAGACTGAAGACCGAACACTATTTCACTTTTTGATAACAACTCATGGATGTCCGGTGCCAGGATAGCTCAGTTGTAACATTATTCCGCATTGATCATACGGTCAGTGATTCGAGTCCCATCTCAGCTAAAAACTTTCACTTAGAGTGAGGAGAGTCGCTAGCTGTCTGCAATTCCAGGCGTAGGAATCACGAGATGTGGTTAAATCGAGAGGAAGGACCTGGAAACCACTTGATAAGCAAAAAGCTTCTCAGTGTCCAAATGTCTACCTTAGACATCTAGGAAAAATCATGTGTATAAATAAAAAAAAACTATATCCAGTAAAGGTACGGACTTACCTCGTGCAGGAAGAACACATATAATTGACTTTTCTAAATCACAATAATCCTCGTCGCTAACTAGAGTATAGAAATAGATGGATTATTCATGCAAGCAAAGCACGAAAAATATAGAAAGTGATTCGTTGCAATAATTTCAGGGCTGCCGTATCAATTTTGTGTAATTCCCAATGCATCATCGCTGCATAGCTTTCAGAAAATTTTTTAGAGAATGAGATTTCTTTCGTTTTATTGTTTATCCCACATTTTTTGTTCTTTTCTTTCAATTTTCTTGCAATTGAAATTATTGTAAGCAATGATTTGTAGTTCGATTTGATCTAATCTACTGTTCGCATAATTGTCAGAGATAATAATTGATGTTTTTGTCGGAGGGCCCATTGAAAACCAGGTTATGCTGAAGGGCAACCCTCCTTAAAGGAATTGAATATGAAATATCTGAAATGATATAAGAAATATGTATCTATAGTTGAACAGATCCACTGAAAGTAGCATAGCTTGATGATTTTGGGAACAAATTGCAGTTTAATTTTCGAAGAGGCTCTATCCACTTAGAAATTATAAGAACGATTCTAATAAAGCTATCCATTGCGTCTGAAGAGTAATCTTTTTCTCTCGCAGTTTTATTGGAAATTTGGAGCGACATGATAGGCTCCCTGAACTTTGTAATGATAGAAACAGCTCCTTCTCTTTCAAAATCAAAGCTCTACTCAGTAATCCGCATTCACTTGCTTAGAATCCTCCTTAACTTGAATTGTGTTACTCTGAAGCCTCATTTACAATTTGGCTGTGCCATCTTACTTTGAGTCTCTACGGATGATTCTGCACGATCAGAGCTTATTCATCCCAAGCCGTATTCCTAGCCTGTGCCATTTCAAAGTTCTCGGATCACCTTCAAGCATCTCATTGTCAAACTCCTTCCCTTGCCATCTTTGGCGAACAGGGCTGCCCCCATCTCCGGTTCCTGTGGACCATACAGCTGTGCAAGCACAGTGAATGCTAAAGTTGGAGGCTGGCCATCTGGTAGCAATGTTTTTAACTCCCATGCTCTTTCCCATAGTGCTGAATGCTAAACAGGGTAATATAATGTATCATTTTTCATGTCTTTGGCACGATTAAACCGGGTATCGAAGGCCTATCTACTGGGTACAAAGCAAGCATTCTACCACTGGAACTTGGACTAAATGCGCTATAAAAATGATTCATAAATACCGTTAATAACAGTAGCCGGGGAGTAGCATCGACACTTTTCATAAATGTACTTCTCCTCGCAAAGCTGCAGACATCCCCTCAGCGAATAGCTGTTCCCAGTCTCCAAGGGCTCTTTCCTGCATGCCGTTTTGTATGGTGGTTCTAGATTCTTTATCTAAACGTAAAAAAGTCAGCGATGAAATAAAGCGAAAAAGGTGTGAGGATGACTTGTTGCCAAGACATCAGCCTGGTTTCCAGTCACCAAATGTCGCTTCCTCTTTCTATCTGCCTTTCGCTAGAGTTTTCTGTTTCCAAAAAGTGACCAACTATCGCTCCTTATCACTGTCTTTCGCTGGACTTTTTCTGCTTCCAAAAAGTCATTAACTGTCGCTATCTGTCGCTATCTGTTGCTATCTGTCGCTATCTGCCGCTATCTGTCTTCTGCAAGTTTCTGTTTCCAAAAGGTCGCCAACTGTCGCTATGTTTCTTTTCCTGTCACCACTAAAATTGAAAATGCTTTTGGCGCAAATGCAAATTTGGCACTTCACCTGGAAATGATTTCATCTGGTGAAACTGTCTTGTTACAATCCAGTCTTTCATTCTGCTGGCAGTGAACATACATATGAAAGATGCAGAAGAAAACAGACTTTGGGGCAAACAAAGACAGCTGAGACTGCACGATAGAGTGTTTTCCCACGTCACTCCTCGCGATTTAACTGTTACTCGGTCGTCCTGGTTGAGCTCCATAACCAGCATTTCATAGGCTTAATTTCAACGAATGGCATCCTGGAAAAAATTGGTCCCAAGGATATTTGACCACTTGCTTCGATTAAGCTTTCTTGTTGCTGAGTTTTCCCTGAGCTGTCGCTGAGTTAGAACATAGGGTAACAGCAGACGTGGTCAATGGCTCAGGTCTGTCACTGAGCTTAGCTTTCTCTTACATGGACGGTACTCATTGGACATGGAAAACGAAAGATAAGGGACTGCTTCACAGGCATAGCTTGTCGATGCCCTAAAAAAATCTACTTTATGCTTTACTACGAATCTGGACATGATGCCCCATCATGAAAAAAGAACAGACACTACATAATAATCATAGCTGCTCAATGATCTATGAATTTATAAAAAATTTATGTCAAATATGCTTTTATTGCAAATCGTGTGAGATACGGAAAGACAGGGACCCTGCATCAAGTGTATTTTCGATGCTGATGCTTAGCCCGAATAAATAGGGAGGGTAATCAATAGGAAGGGAAACCGGCTGTAAAATGCGGCAGCACCGTGCCAGACTATACAAGAGCCGGATGTATGTAGATGATGTATGTAGATGATGTATGTAGATGATGTATGTAAATGATGTATGTAGATGATGTATGTAGATCATGTATGTAGATGATGTATGTAGATGATGTATGTAGATGATGTATGTAGATAATGTATGTAGATGATGTATGTAGATGATGTATGTAGATAATGTATGTAGATAATGTATGTAGATGATGTATGTAGATGATGTATGTAGATAATGTATGTAGATGATGTATGTAGATGATGTATGTAGATGATGTATGTAGATAATGTATGTAGATGATGTATGTAGATGATGTATGTAGATGATGTATGTAGATGATGTATGTAGATGATGTATGTAGATGATGTATGTAGATGATGTATGTAGATAATGTATGTAGATGATGTATGTAGATGATGTATGTAGATGATGTATGTAGATAATGTATGTAGATAATGTATGTAGATAATGTATGTAGATGATGTATGTAGATGATGTATGTAGATAATGTATGTAGATAATGTATGTAGATGATGTATGTAGATGATGTATGTAGATGATGTATGTAGATGATGTATGTAGATGATGTATGTAGATGATGTATGTAGATGATGTATGTAGATGATGTATGTAGATGATGTATGTAGATAATGTATGTAGATAATGTATGTAGATAATGTATGTAGATGATGTATGTAGATGATGTATGTAGATAATGTATGTAGATAATGTATGTAGATGATGTATGTAGATGATGTATGTAGATGATGTATGTAGATGATGTATGTAGATGATGTATGTAGATGATGTATGTAGATGATGTATGTAGATGATGTATGTAGATGATGTATGTAGATGATGTATGTAGATAATGTATGTAGATAATGTATGTAGATGATGTATGTAGATGATGTATGTAGATGATGTATGTAGATAATGTATGTAGATAATGTATGTAGATGATGTATGTAGATGATGTATGTAGATGATGTATGTAGATAATGTATGTAGATGATGTATGTAGATGATGTATGTAGATAATGTATGTAGATAATGTATGTAGATAATGTATGTAGATGATGTATGTAGATGATGTATGTAGATAATGTATGTAGATGATGTATGTAGATGATGTATGTAGATAATGTATGTAGATGATGTATGTAGATGATGTATGTAGATGATGTATGTAGATAATGTATGTAGATAATGTATGTAGATAATGTATGTAGATGATGTATGTAGATGATGTATGTAGATAATGTATGTAGATAATGTATGTAGATAATGTATGTAGATGATGTATGTAGATGATGTATGTAGATAATGTATGTAGATAATGTATGTAGATAATGTATGTAGATCATGTATGTAGATGATATATGTAGATGAATCGCTGATCCCCATCGGTGTCCCCATTCGACTGGGATTAAAGCCAGGGCAAGTTTAGGATTCACGCCCGTGATCCTTGCAATAGGAGTCGACCAACTCAAGCTAGCACTGCACAGCACGAATAAGAAAGAGCCCAAACCTATCAAAAAGACCACAAGGCCAGCTCATATTCAATGGTCGAACGTTCTTCTCGGTCTATCCTACATGCAGAAATGGAGGGGAGGTGCTCGTGGCTTTGCGACTTCCAAAACTTGCAAAAATGATGCTCTGGATAATAATCCACTGGTAAGAAAAGTCTAAAGAAACATCTTCCATTAGCTATGCTCGCATCGGTTACAGATAGAAATATCGAATCAACTTACCTTCCTTTTGGTGAGGGCAACAAATGTGTGTGTTCCAGGTGACAATGCGAATCCGTAGTCGGCAACTAGTGGCATCTCATCTTGGTCGTGAATCAAAATCTTCCATCCGACTGAGTATTCTTGATTCGGTAATAGAATATACTCTTCCGACTGCACTTGAAGGCGCAGACCCAAGCCAAAACCACTGCCTGGCTGAGAGGCTGTCAAAACATGGCCATTAAGTTCCTTAGAGAAGTTTCCCCCTGGATTAAAAGTGTAGCATAGCCCAAGGTTTGACAAAACCGGTTTGAAAAATTTACTGTTGCACGGCGACTTCTTGTAAGTGCAATTTAAGAGCATTCCACCTTCTTCAAATCGGTTCATGGTATGTCCGAAAAATCTGTACATTTCGCGGATGGCTTTACCAGAAACTTTAGGTATAGTGATGTTGTCACTCTCGCCTTGGAATTCCACCATGGTGAGCATCTTGGCTAGTGCCAGCATTTGCGCGTACTCTGGGTCTTTGCTTGCCTCGACGAACTTGCTTTTTTGCAGTATGTTGAAGTTGCATAGAGTAACTGCAGGAAACTCAACCTCGGCCTCCGATACCATTGTCAGAACGGTGTTCACTTCAAACTGGAAGTACTCCACGACAGTGGAAACGAAGGAGCTTAGCAAAATGCTGAAGAACGCGAATATGACTAGGCCCCATGTAAATCGACGGGTTCGACTGAAGCCTGGAGAAGTGAAGCGAATCCCGTGAACAGAGGACGAGTTGGCATATCCGTCCCATGTATTGGCGACCATTTTATCACCACTGTGCGGTCTGTGCAGCCCTGTGCAGTTGAGTAGAAAGGTGGTTGTGCAAACAACGTCAGGCAATAAACTGCGAATGTACATCCTCCCATTGTTACGCGACTCTGTACGGTGGCAATAGCTTCTTTTAAATCCGACGACAAATTTGCACAACCAGGATGATGGAGACGTGATTCAACAAACACTTTAATTACAAGCCTTGAAATAACGGCAAACTTAAGGATGGAATCGGGGTTTATTTGCATGACAGTGTAAGCGGCAGAGGAAGGGTCTCAAAGAGAGTCCGTCAAAATGAACAACAGTAGCAAACTGTTGGTCCAATATTGGATTGATTGTGACCAAATAACTGCCGGTGATTGTGGGGCTCACTTACCGTGTAGTGGTGCCATGGTGTGGTGGTTAAGCATGAGCACTCATAAAATAGGGGTTCGAATCCTGCACGTGTCCCAATAAAAACACCATTTGTGAGGGAGGCAACGGTAAACCCCCCCCCCACAAAATCCACTTCCCTGTCTCTCATTTCTGCTACGCTCGAAATTGAATATGCAAGGCAACAGTTGTGTAACATTTTAAGAAGTCTCCTTGGGAGACATTTCAATGTTTGACGACTGTTGAATTTAAGCAAGAGGGCACAACACATACTCATATCCTCTTTGGTACCTTCTTGAAGTGACATTTAGTTGATTCAAACTAATCCTACAAAGATGCAGAAAAATATATAATCTTGGCAAAAGCTTTCGTAAAGAAGATTATGAAGTGTATTTTGCACCTGCTTTTTGGAGACGATCCACACGTCTTATTTGATCGGAGCTGAACAAATACTACGCGAAAAGGAAGGAACAAATTTCTTCAAAAGCGGCTGATATTGTTTGGGCATGACTTCCTTACAAGTCAACATCGCTATCAACGGGTGTGCATGGATGGAATGGGTTCCGGTAGAACGGTGACCGACAGGTGCAGTGAAAATCAGGGACGGCGGCGTCGAAGAGCACTCACAGGGCAAACGACCGAGGTACATGTGTGGCAAACGCGCTCGAATAGAGCAGATACGCTGGGAAAGAGCTGTTAAGGCCAGACGGTAACTTGAACCATGGACAGAGACCGAGAAGTCATTTAGCTCAGTAGGTGCCGCACTGAATTTGGCAGTCATTTTTTCAACAGCAGTAAATTATTTATTGCCAAAACGCGATGGGCCGCAACCCCCCGCCTAACCTGCTTCTTGATCTCTCCATAAGACGGCGGGAAATTAAAAACTAGTGCAAGCGCAAATGAGCTTGAAAGGCAAACATTTGATAATATGATACTTCATAGCTTAAGTGTACATCCTACGCAGCAATCAAAGTCACTAGTAAAATAAAATATTCAAATATTATTTTTCTAGTGAATTATGTTGAGGAAAGGCCACGGCGGCCTACACAAAGCCCCAACAAAGGAAGAAAGCGAACGGCTAAGAGGAGAGGGAGATGAGATCACGTTTATTGATCTTAGCTTTGAAAGATGGCAAGTTGTAGGATATGGTCTTATGAATGTAAGATTGTGGTATTTAAGTCTTTAAATGAACTAGCTCCGCAATACCTATGTGAGTTGTTTGCGTGAAATTCATTCCAAATGTCCAGCTTACAGTCTTCGAAATACAGGGACTGACCTCGGCTTCACAAAGAAAAGGTCTAACAATGACCAGAGATGTTTCTCCTATAGAGGGGCGAAATTGTGGAATAGCCTCTTAGCCGAGTCAAAGCAGGCATCCTCGTTGTATAGCTTTAAGAAAACTGTCTAACGAGTGGAATCTATTTCGTTGTATATGTTTTTTAATTTTCTAGCATTCGGTTTTAATTATTGCAACCAATCATTTATAGTTCGATTGAATCTAATTTACTTCTCGTGCTGTTCTCATAGATCACAGTTGATGCTTTTTGTTGGATGGCTACTTGAAAACTACCTATGCTGAATGGCAACCCTCCTTAAAAGAATATATAAGAAATATATGATAAGACCAGATTTTAGGTTTGAAATACGACAAGCTGGAGGACTCTGACAAGGGAGAGGGATGCCTGAGAAAGCATCAATACATTTGGAAAGGTCTGGAATCATACTTCACTTAGACAGAAACGACTGCAATGCTAGAGGATGACATCGCTGATAAAAACTGAAATTTAAATGGAGGCTACGCTCCTCTTCTTCTTCTTCTTCGTCATAGACGGTGGTGGCCCGTAGACGCACTTTGATGACTTATGTCACGCTACCTACATCTTGAGGATGATGCCCGGACAGCTTCCGCCACGCGCAAGCCAGTCCACCGAACGATGTCATGGGTCCATTTTCTTCGCAGCCTACCTCGAGCACAATGGCCTGGAACATGACCATGCATAATTGCATGAGCAAACTCTAGGTCTTCTGGATGTCCCGTGACATGACCATACAATCGCATCTTTCTCTCTTTTGCTATCTCTAGAATCCCTGTGTTGCACCTGCTCCAATGATGTCCCACCTACTTCCACAACATAGACGCTTCCTCATCTCCAGACTTTCCATTATAGCAGTTTGTGTCAACACTGCATCTACGTCGTTTGCTCTAGATTCAAAAATTGAAGCAATCCAAAAGCTTCTTTCTTGTGAGACCTGGCTCTAGATAGTCATCATTTTCCCTCGATGAGTTACACATTTCAAGAAAACTGCTGCAGGAATTGCTGAAGATGATAAAGCGCTGACGGACAGATCAAAGAAGAAGAAGGATTTTAATTTATTTTTTGAGGTTGGTTATGAGAGGAGCGTATCGTTTCGAAACGGACTGGTAGCTCTAAGACGGAAAGGCAGTTGCCGTTGGTCCCAAGCAGTAGATCCAGCAGTATAAATAATTTTTGCGGAAGTTTGTACCTGTATAAATATTTATAGAACATGAAAATATAGATGAAAGTATAGATCAAAATGTCTGAAGTTTGCCTCCAATTATAGTGGATAAGCTAGCTATATCAACATAGAAATAATATCCATTCATTGCCTTTTATGGAGTATCAAGGAAATTCAAAACAGAGTTATGGTGTCATGTGAAGCATTCTTGGTCAAGGTATACTTTACATCTTGCCAAAAATAATAATTATTATAATAATCATAATCACAATAACAACAATGATAAAAGTGATAATTATCATAAAAATAATAAAAACAACGGATTGTAAACGATTGGTCATGAAACCAAAAGTACTTTTTCGATAAATTACCTATTGCAAAAAAAGTTATATTTTCGGACTCTCCTTAGCGTATAAACGTGCCAAATTTCAGCTAAAAAATCGCAGAAAAAAATAATTCCCGGCTCTGCTTAAAATACACCAATCATCAGTGGAGAAATTGATATTATGTCGTTTGAACAGCCAATCATTAAATAGATAGATCGTTGCTGGAAGCAGCCAATCAATGCCGCACACAAATCGAAGATGTAAATATGAGTACGTACGTTTGAATTTGAGTATTTGATGGCGTTCGTTCAGCAAGAAAGAGAGATTATGTCTTTGAGGAAGCGAAGTAAACAAAGTATTAGGTAGAACAAAAACCTACTTTAGGCCCATAACACCTTGGCATGTCAGATGTAAGCGTGCATGCTTTAAGGCTAATCTCGTTAATGCGCAAACCAACTACTTGCTCAAGAGCTCAGCAGAGTAGCACAACCATGAAATCAACAATATTCGTGTCTTAACATAAATAATTTGAATTCACCAACGACAGAAATCGGAAATGTTCACTAATCTGTGTCCTTGTTGCCTCCTTTTCACAAGTTAGGAAACCTCTTTTCAGCGTGGATGGACTCAATTATTCGTTGATGGCCTAAATTGGAAAAAAAGATGTTATGGTTGAGATTACCGTTCGCAATACATAGAAACACTTCAGTGGTCGCTAAAATAGGACACTTACTGATATAGTTTACTAAAGTCCCATGGGTGTGGGGGCTAGGAGAGGGGGCTATTACAATATGCCAAAGGCCAGCAAAACGAACAGATTAAAGAGAAGGAAGTTGCAAACATAAATATGGAAAGAAAAATGACAGAAGAAGAAGAGAAAGGATGAACGATTTGAGAAAAAAAACTAGACGTTAGGTCTGAAAAATCTAACCAAAAGTGCACACTTACTTTGCCCATTCGACATTGAGAATAAGATGGTCATATCCATATCCTTGTAATGCTTTGATAGCTCTCGCAGCGTCATCACGACGAATATAACTGATGAATGCAAATCCCTAGTAAAAAAGCAACATAATGAATGGGGTTAACAGGCAGCAAGGATGATTCGACCAAACAATGATCAATGGTGACACTATTTGGTAATTTTTTGTTTCATCTACAAGAAGTCGAGATGGTGACTGGACTGAATCGGCCAATTTAAAGTTAATTGATAAAATACTCAAGTTCGAAATCGTTCATTCTTCAAAGGAATATTACTTGAATGTTTTATTTTTAAGGTGACTATATGCCGGTAAAACCACTTGAATATTTTCTCATGCAAGGTGACTATATGCGAGTAACCACTTGAATATTTTCTCTTGCAAGGTGACTATATGCAGATACAGCCATTTGAATGTTTTCTTTTCATTGAAATGGGGTAAGACACAAAAGCATCGATCAACTTAATCTCAGTCACGTAAGGAAGAAAATTTAATCTATCATTATCTGCGCCACTTAGCTGCCACATCATCTGCTCTAGAAATAAACTATGGCTCCACTGAAGCTCTTTATTCGTTGATTCATTCTACAGATCAAAGATTTTTGATAAATGCCAACCCGTCAAGTAAAGATTACCAATTAATGAGCTTCGCAACTGTAACATTTTAAGAATTTGCAAATATTTTGAGTGGCTTGTAAATGAAACAATTCCGACGAACTAATCTGTGACAAACTGCATGGGGAAAAGCTATGAACAAATTCCTAGAAGCAATTGGCCACCCACTAACTGCTGCATTAGCTTGCACGGCTGTAATGCCCAAAAGCTATCGAAAATTATTTAGAGAGCGGGATTCCTTTCGTCTTATTGTTCATCGTGTACTTTTTTTCAATTTTCATCCATTTACTTCTAATTATTGTAACCAGTGATTCATAGTTCGAGTTAATCTACTTTTCTGTTCCTGTCATTACCATAAGTAATGCTGTATAGTTCTAAGAAAATTGTTTAGACAGCGGGATTTCCTTCGTGTTATTTTTTATCGTATGTTTTTTGAATTTGTTTTTTTTCTTGTGTTGTGCTTTAATTATTGTAACTTATTCAATTTTAGTGACTTATAGTTCGATTTGATCTAATCTACTGTTCGCATAATTGTCAGAGATAATAATTGATGTTTTTGTCGGAGGGCCCCTTGGAAACCAGCTTATGCTGAAGGGCAACCCTCCTAAAAGAGCGAAATATGAAATATAAATATCTGAAATAGAAGCCATTTTACAGATTACCAAAACGTTTTGCAAAGAAAAAGTATGTTGCGATAAGAACATTGGCATTATGCGAACAAACATTTTCCCAGCAAGCCTGCATCATTTGCAGCATTCAAAGTAGGAGACGAGACCCAAAAAGCCCTATACAACTCAATGCTCCATATAAGCATTTAAGTGATCATTGATTATCACATATCTAAATAGCTGTTCTTTGGAGGTGTGGCCGAGTGGTTAAGGCGCCGTGTTTCGAATCATGCCAGGTCTACTCGCATGGGTTCGAATCCCATCGTCGGAACCACCAACCACAAGCCAACAGTCAACCCAGCTGTCCATCCTTCCGAGGTCGGTAAATGAGTACTCAATAGTAACTCTGAGGGCACAAGCACTGGACACGCATTGTCAACAGCTAATCTAAACTTGAAGTGTTTAATCCAGTATAAAGATTCATCAGAAGTAACTCTGAGGGCACGAACACTGGACACACATTGATAACAGCTAATCGAAAGCTGAAATGTTTCATCCAGTACAACGATTCGTCTTTATTCATTCATTATCAATGGTAAACAAAAACTTGAATTTCGTGCAAAACAGCTGGAACATAATTTCATCGTGCTTAAGATCTTTTGTCAGAAACTCATCAGTATTTAAAACCTGTACCCAGACGTGGATGGAAACGTGAAGTATGACAGGACATGGTGTGAAGGGTACAAAAGAGACAGATATTTGAATCGATCGCTCTCCTTTTTGCATTTAGGTCCGCACCTAGGTACGAGCTCCGTAGTCATGTTTCGATGATTATCTAACGTTGCAAATGTGGGTGAGTGACTGAAAAAATCCCATGAATGACGTCATTGTTATAAAAATCTCAGTCTCTCCCGCCAATATTCACCGTCTAATATAATGTCAACCACCAATATCCAACAAGTGTCATACGAAAAGAGTTCAAGTACGGAAAAAATCACGTCCCACCTATCTGTGCAACATTTCATGGTTCCATTAACTTTGACATTATGAAAGCAAAAAGGATCGATTACCTTTGACTGGCTTGTAATTTTATCCTTTGCAAGGTAAATCCTTGATATCTGACCGAACGGCCGAAACAACTCTTGCAAATCAGACTCAACTGTGTCCTCAGATAGATTCGTAACTCTGACGGTTGCTGTCTCGTCCGCTTAAAAGCAACATAAATGAAAACGTTACAAGGCATCTCTCCACACTTCAGGCTACACGAAGAAGATATCACCTTCTATACACATATAAATATCTACAGAAGGTAGAGGATAAGCTGATGCAAGTTGCTAATCAAACAATTTCAGAACCGCACCAAAGATGGCACCAAAGATGCTTTCTAAAGAGAAACGGGAAGCACATCGTACATTACGCAAACTCATAAGAATAATTGATAATTACTTGAGACTGATGATCTGCTTGTGAAAAAATAGGAAATAATGAGATAATGAAGAACTCACTTCTTCTTGTCTGCATGGTCTCTCCCCTTCGTTGAGTACCATCTGGTCCACCCCGCAGACTTGGAGGTATATACTTTGTGGGCTGTCCACTTGCAGCCGCAGTGGCTGGCGCTTGACGAGCAGCTTCCTTCGCAGCGGCAGCAGCTGAAACGCAAGAGCACTCAAAATAGAACAAATGGCCGACCTAGAGACGAGTTCGCCTATCAACAAGTGGCAATTTAAAGAGAATGGTCACATCTACGATTATCAGATGAGGAAGAAAACTTGCCGAAACAACAAACATATTAAGGCTTTGACATCATGTTGAAACATCCTCTAAAAATCAACGAAACGACCACTGCCCTTGAACCAAAATAGTGGCAAAAATACACAGAGAAATGAAAACATCAACCCAAAGAGCAATCTTGGACTTAGCAAGTTAGACTTTATGAATCAAAATGGCTCTATTTCTACACAGCAGATGAGAATAAGGCGTTGGAATGGGTCAGTGGTAAAGAGCGAGGGAGGCCGCTAGCTCTCAGTAATTACAGTCGTAAGAATATCAAGGAGAGAAATAAAGTGTGAACTGATTCATACGCATAGCTTCTAACTGTTCTTAAATTCACTTTTGCATGCTAGATTGCGAAAAAAATGAAAAAATAAACTCTTAAAATTAAAATTCATATCTTAAATTTGTACATTCAGCCCTGAGTGAATCATCTAAAACTTAAAGAAATAAACTCAAACCTTTTTCATCTTGCTCCTTTTGCTGCAAAGGCTGAAGGCTGTCCTTGTAAGGACATTTAGTTGTCCAATGGTCACCTTTGCAGACACGACACTTGACAATTTTCTGACCTTGGATCTTCTTCAATGGATCATCATCTTGGTTATTTGCTTCCTGGATTCAAAAAAATTGATTCTTAAAGCACAATGCACTTAAGGTGGATAAGGCAAGACACCTTGAATTTAGCTAGATGGTTAACTTCTCAATATTCTCTTGCATTTCCTTACGAATTCCTTGGCTACCAATTTTATGTTATACTTCACAAGCTCCACAGAAGTAATAGATTAGACAACAGCTTCACAATTCATGTGGAAATATATCATCACATAAGAATAATTTTAACTGTACGGAAAAATTTGTCTTCTGATTTGTATATCTAGCATATTGTAAGCTAGATATGAGATGGATCCAAAATGCTTTGTGCCGAGAAATTTTCTTTCCTGAACAAAAAGCTTTGAATTCCAACTGTTGGGCAGAACTTTATTCGGCTACAAAAACAACCCTCGAGTTTCCCTGGGTTAGACTTTCAAAAGGGGACATTAAAACTTGATTAGGTATTTCTAAGAGGTACAATTTTCCCTACCTCTTTATTGAAAATAAATTTGAAGAAGACATCCTCAGCAACGTAAGTAGTAGATGGATCTGGACCATGTGGATTGTCTCTTTTTGCCTCGCCAAACTTCTTCAGCATCTTGAGATAAAAACTACCATAATCATTGCATGATAATCAGTAAAATACTGAGTGCAATTAACTGCGTCACATACTTCATTTTGAGCGTAGCAGAAACCAGAGACAGGGCTCTGAGTTTTTTTTCTCGGGAAGTGAATTTATGAGGTGGTTTCCTGTTGCCTTCCTCACCGATGGAGTCTTTATCGTGACACATAGAGGAATCAAACTGACAACCCGTGCTATGAGTCAGCATACTTAACCACTATACCGCCGCACCACAGAGTGCAATAGCCCACCACTAAAGTTCTCTTAATGATGGCCAGCTTGAGAGCATCCTGATACAGGAATTGCTCTCTTCCAGCTGATCAGGGCTTGACATTGAACATACTTACAATTCAGCATATTCTCATGTGAAGAGAGTGGAGTAACAGTTGGATGCAAAAAACCCAAATTTAGTGGTTTAAAGCCTAATTCTATTTTCGTTGCTTCGATGAATCACATTTTTTTGAGATAAGGTAAGAACACATGTGGTTCACAAAACTCCATACCTTTCTTCTTGCAATAGACTTTGGCACTTTTCTGTTCTCAAGCTTGTATGTTCTGGTAATCTTCAGACAGAAAACAAATATTCAAAAATATATAACTAAGCTATACCTAGGTAATCAATAACCCTGGAACCTAGAATCTAAATCTCAATACTACATGCGCAACAGCCCTTTTGCAAAGTTCAGTTGAGCATGAAGTCAACATGCTATGGTGCACCCACCAAGAGTGCTCAAACCTCAAACTACCAGAGTAGTGAGTAGCGTGAATACATTGAAAAGACTGTACAGTTTTCTTCACACTTTGGAGATGCAGTCTTGGAATATAAGACGGCAGTTTTTGGCTTAGTAGGCCTTATTAGTGTACCGATCAACCCTACAAGACCCAAAGGCTACTAGGTTACAACGAAAGAATGTTGAAGATGCAAGTCAACGCTTTTCCATCAGGCTACACTAGTGGGATTCCAGGAAACCTGTGCAAGTGCAGTAAAACTATATATTCACCTTTTACTAAATAGAGAATTTCTAAAAAAGCTGCTCAAGAACTATAACTAGCAACTTAAAAGGTCATGTCAAAGATATTCAGTAATCTAAAATTCACAAAAATGCAACTAGATACGTTGGTCAAAAGATTATTCAGAATGGTAAATCCTGGAGCATTAGAAGGCATCAAAAGCCTTTAATTCTATGTAAAATTTCCCATATTTGTCTCTGATGTGTACATGCGCATAAACAAATGTTACACTGAAAATTGGCAAAATTCAATATATGTAGGAATCTCACTTCAATCATAAAATGACTTCAGAGAAGCAATGGAACCTAAAATAGGGTAATTCCTATGATGCTTTGGGGGCATACTGAGAGCATCAGCAAACATTCCATGTGCAACAAAAATGCTCCCTTATATAACGTTTATGAGGCTCTTGAATTGAACCAACCCTAGGTTGAACTTCGATTCAAACGTCAACTGCAACCTAAAGTCAACTTCATAAGGAATTCTACTGGAACGAAACTTGAATTCAACAAACAACGTATTTAACATATTTAATATCTTTCTTCTTGCTTTCCTGAATCTTACAACTTGCCATCTTTCAAATCTAAGATCAATAAACTTGACCTGACCTCTCTCTCCTCTTAGCCCTTTGCTTTCTTCTTTCTTCTTCTGTTGGGGCTTTGTATAGGCCACCATGGCTAACACTGATGGACGTCACATGACAAATCGACAAGGACGATGGGATCCGGAAGGGAAACATTTAAACTACAGTGCAACATACAAACACATGACACAAACACACAACAAAGCAAATTAGAACAATGCATTAACATGATAACCGTAACGAACTGATCGTAAGCCCCAACACACAACACTTAGTTTAGAAAAATCTGTCTGCAAGTATCTGTTATAACTATGGTAAAGAAGAGAATAGCCTTTTAATTGCACGGCCTGGGAAAATGGACATTGGTAAGTTATGGGATCCAGTAGATGAGTACAGGTGAGCACCTGGTTTGTCCAAGTTGCTAGGAATCAGTCAGAGACTGCAAGTTACCTAAATGATTCAAACACCCAATTCTTAAGAGTTGATTTTATAGGGCAGCCAATGGCTCACAGAGGAGTTCATGTGAGCTTTGACAGGTTTTACGTTTTGTCCTGCTGGCTGTTGCTACAATCTTCTCACTGTACAACAGCCAAGTAGGGGTACAAGTCTAGTTGCAGACCAACTGAGCATAAGCAGTTGGCACAGGGTTGGGTGATACCCAGCAACAAAGGTATACACACACACACACATTCACATGTGATTCTACCTAGATGTCAAAGGTAGAAATTTGGACACTGAGAAGCTTTTTTGCTTATCTAGCAGTGTCCAGGTCCTTCCTCTCGATGCAACCACGCCTCATGATTCATACCCCTGGAATTACAGAGAGTTGGCGACTATCCTTACTCTAAGTGAAAGTTTAGCTGAGGTGGGACTCGAACCACTGACCATAGATCAATGCGCAAGAATCTCAACATTGACCTATCCTGACAGCAAACATAACATCAATTGGCCATTAGCATTGGCAGTTCTGATACATTTCTACCTAAATAGCTTCAAACACCTTTTTGGGAAACAACTGTTCCCAGCGACATAGATCAACTCTTTGAGTGACCAGAATGTCATCAAGACGTCTAAATGAGAAGCAAAATGAAAACTGACTTCTAATGTACCTTAACTTTTTTGCCATCTTCATTTCTTTTAAATTCAATGATAGTCTTAACGTCATCTTCAATGAATTCATTTAAAGGTGGCAAATCATCAGCTAGAAATAAAAAATGAGCCATGTACAGTCCTGAGTCATGTGTGCAAATTTTGATTTTATGCAATGATTATTCTAGGTGGTACTGACTATTTCAGCATAGTTCAATGTGTTTATTGTAAATCAGGACTTTATATAGGGCACCTTTAGAATCAGCTCTGTTGAAGGGCAGTCCTTAAATGCACACTCATTTACAGAGAGTCATTTTACATTTTGTAATAATAATAATTGTAGGCTTTTTTTAAACAGAATAATTCAGTTAGCTACGAAATGCTAGCTGCTGTCAAGAGAAGCCCTGTAACAAAGAAAATAGAGCAGATTAAAAGTAATAAGACCTCAAAAGCCTACAGTCCATAAAGATATAAGAGACTGCAATCATTAAAAGTTTAGAAGTAAATCAACCAATGAAAATTTTTTAAGTCCTTGCCTAAACGGCAGATAGAACTTTCCTTCTTCCAGTGCATATGTAGGGTATTATAAATCTCTACTCTGCTAAGCTCCACTCATCAATTATAAACAAAGCGAATGGATAAAATGAGCGTTTGCAAGTCAAAATCTGATCTTATCAAAAACAAAAACCAATTCCCGCCATTACTTCAATCGTCATCATCAATACAAGTGTCAGATGAAAAGCTTTGTGTCTGGATCCTTGTATTTTCAAAGCAATATCGGAATATGTTGTAATTGGTAGACATACCCATGTCTTCTTCCTCCATGATGTCGCCCCATCTTGGCTTGCTTCTACAAGATAATTTCAGTAAAGGGAATTACAATTTCTAAATCTCAAGGCAGGTAAACTTCCTAGCATCAAATCAACCCGGTGACTACCTTCTAAGCAAGTCCACAATCACAAATATGATAACAAATTTAAAAAAAAAACCTACTCTTCTTCTAGCATTTTGGGACGAGATTTAATCTGCTACTCGTCGTTATTCAAATAAATTGGAGGAACTCGTGGAAGGCCTTCGGATAAAGATGGCGGTCTGATTGAAAAGGAGGCAGCAAAAAAGCCTCGTTCGTCTTAATGATGACAATGAAAATGACGTCACTACAAGGCACCCGTCATATAAGTATGGGATCCGAATCCATGAATTTTACGAAAATTGTGAACATGGCAACTTTTCGTAAAACAAGTGCTATGCAGTAAATACCTTTTGAATCAAACTTTCTAGTTTTTCTCAGCAAACCTGTTTTGAAATGCCGTATTATGCAGGGGACACAAATAATTTGAGTTAGCTACTGTTTGAAAGCAACTAGCAAATTTCTGATCTCTCTCAAGTTTTAAAGTTATTAGAGATAAGTAATTATGTTCACTAAGGAGGATTCTATTTGATTTCTGCCAACGACGCCGTATTGTTGGAGGAGGACCCAGCTTTTTAGTCACCATGCAAGAAAGAAAACACGAAAACACGACAATTAACGGGTGGCGAAGGGGCTCTGGCTTTCGACAAGCATCTGGGAATGAGGGATAAGGGGTCTCGTGTTGCACTGAGAAGATTTTACACTGGAGGTGAGCGGAGCTGAACGCCTGTTACGTCGTTGACCTCAAATTGCATAGCATCTGCAAAAGGAGTTGAACTATTTCAAATGCTTCTATTCAGCAGCATTTTGAGCGAATCAAATATTGCAAGCTTCTAGCTAGAACTGGAAGCATAATTTCAATCAAATCAATCATGTTGTAATCGTAGTGCTATCTATAATGGTGACAGATTAACCTCGTCTAGCATTCACCTGCTTTGGGTAGCCACGGAGGCGGCTACTCAGTATGCATTCAGGCTACGGATGCATGCATGGTTGTGTGTGTATGGCTATGTAAGTACGGCTATGTAAGTATGGCTATGGATGCATGGCTATGGATGCATGGCTATGGATGTATGGCTATGTATGTATGGCTATGTATGTATGGCTATGCATGCATGGTTCTGTGCTTATGGCTATGTAAGTATGGCTATGGATGTCTGTATGTATGAATGTATGAATGTATGTATGTATGCATGTATGTATGTATGTATGTATGTATGTATGTATGCATGTATGTATGTATGTATGTATGTATGTATGTATGTATGTATGTATGTATGTATGTATGTATGTATGTATGTATGTATGTATGTATGTATGTATGTATGCATGCATGTAGCACAGCCAGCATCGTATCAATGGGCTCTTGACGACGATGTATGCATGTGTGTGTATGTACGTATGTACGTTCTTAAGGCCTATGAATAATTGATTGTCTCTATCTCTAGTCATTATCGGATCCACATGCTCTGTAGCCAGATTATAAATCAATGGGAAACCACTTGATAAATGCACTTCCCTAGAAAGAATTCGCAAGCCTGTCTCTGCAGTACGCTACACTCAAAATCAGCTGCAAAGTTTCATTCAAACCAATGTGATCAAAATTATACTATTTTATCGTGTGTTCGTCACAAAAACAGAACAATTGAAGCTTGGAAGAAGATTCATCATTTTAAATAAAGAAACGACTCAATATATTAATCATATGTATAATCGACCCCAGTCATGTAGGTCAGCTTTCCCAACACTTCTCAATGAAAAATTCAAGCACCCACTTATCTCAATTCTACAAAAGTTCTTATAAGATCCATAGGGACCAAATTTTGCGATGCAACTGCAAAGACGCATTAATAGCATTATATTTATCGTTCTATCTTCGATGTTGAATATTTTGCATGAATAAATTAAAACATACCAATGTGTCGGGGGTGCAATGGTTCAAGTGAACGACTTTTTATAGCTCAAGGATGACGGGGTAGAATCCGCCACATGCTATTGTAAAAAAATTTATGGCGGAAATGAAAGTGCTTCTAACAATCACCTCAAAAAAGCATCTCTATTGACACTGCTATGACAACCATGCTAGTCTTCAGCTAAGAAACTTATCCCTGCAGGAGCAACTTAATAGCATTCTTCATTTACGACAAACGTGATCCTTAAATTGGGAAGAAGAGAACAGGAAACACCCCCAAAACTAAGGCCAAGGTTTCGTACCAAGCAACCTTCAAACTACCGACATTTCTCGGGGGATTAAGTACCCTAAGCGTTGAGCTATAGAACCATCTGCTACTTTAATCATTACGAACAAGATGTCTTATTTGTTGAATATGAATACGAAAATACGCAAAAGTACTCTTTTCATACTCCAAATCACTATCATAATTATGATTAAAATACTCACCAAAAATTAGAACATTTTTAGCTTTATTTTACTAATAATTCATCTTTGATTTTGAGCAGCGCTATTGTTTAAAGCTAGGCAGTTCTGCCATTGCTTCGTCAATTCTCTCTTCTATCAAATCCCTTTGATGAGTGAATTCTGATAACAGCAGTGCGGTATACCGTGGGTGCATTTGCAGTGAAACTGGGTAACCAGAGTCAGTATTAATTGAATGCGAAGCCGAAGAGTCATTTCGGCTTGACCCCCGACTGCCTTCCGAGTCATCATTTTTCACTCCAATCTGATCAAAGCAATATGTGTCTTCACACTGCTTATCGCGCTTCTCTAGGTAAATCATATAGGGGGCATCTTCATCCAGCCTCAGATTGATTTCATTACATGCAAACGCCATTCTGATGTTATTCGAACACACATCATACAAGTAAAATGCGCTTCGAGTTAAGATGACAGCTCCATCGTATTCGCTTTGATCCGAGGCAAAACTAATGTGGACGTCAGTGATGACAAACAAGTCGGTGTATTCTTCAAACTCCACGCGGATCACTTTCCTGGATGAAAAATAGGCTGGCATTGAATAGAGAGCACATACAACAAAGCAAATAGAGAAAAAAGGTTGCAAGAAAATGAGAAACTTGTTTTGAACAGAGCTTTCTAGTAAAATTTATTATCACGCAAAACTTATACATCTATCAGTATCGAGTGGAAAGAAATTCATCCAAAGTACATAGATTGCTGTTCAGTTGCGATAACTCGTTTGGGTGTGCTGAACAAGTCTGCATGGCTTTCATTGCCAGTAAAAGGGCTTACTTGGTCTACCGTAAAACTAACGTGGAAACGATTCATTCGCAGTTGAAATGATACAGGTACAGATCACTGCGAAAAAATTTTTCAATCAGGTTTCAAGGCGACAATCCATTCTGTTCCTCAAATGTTAAAAAACATAGTTCCGGTGAAGACGTTTCGAAAGCTAGCCATGTTTGAATGAAAATACAAGCAGGAATGAGAAAAACCAAAAAAGTGGTCGAAAAACGCAAAAAGAAGACTGATAAGAGGTAAAACAAAGAAGATAAAGCGGGAGGGAATATAAGAAAAGAAAGAGGAAGAATAAAAAAGAGAGGGAGAATCAAAGAAAAAAATCATTTGACGAAAGATCTGAAACTGTCAAAATTGAGTCTTGGCACCCTAAAATTTTACATGTTACCGGAAAAGTACTAACGCCATCGAACAACATCACACTACGAAAAGTACTAACACCAATATCTTGCATGTACGAGAGGCCGATCTAGTCGTATTCATTAAAGCAACTCTATCATCTAGACCAGGAAAGAACCATCAAAAACACTGAAAAACATCTTTAACTATTCTTTAATCCGCCTGGTATTAGCTTGAACAGTACATAGATTCCATATCCAGAAATTAAGTAAAACAGATTTTGCGTACATAATTGGCATTCATTGGCTTTTTGATACTGTAGTTGGCGACGAAAAATGCATAATATTCCTAATTTTATGAATAGGACGGATTTGAAGACGTGGGTAGGGACAGCAGCAGCTGTTCATGAAAAATCATACTTATTATAGGTAAGATTCACTGCCTAATCCACGAACTCTATCTCACAAATCATCATTCATCCCAAGAACATGCAACTTATGGAACATCTTGCCTTCTTCTTGCTTTCCTGAGTCCTACAACTTGCCATCTTTCAAATCTAAGATCAATAAACTTGATCTTATCTCTCTATCCTCTTAGCTGCTCGCTTTCTTCTTTCTTCCTTTGTTGGGGCTTTGTATAGGCCACCATGGCCTTTCCTCAACATAACCCACTAAAAAAAAAAAAAAAAAAAAAAAAAAAAAGATCCTTCTACACTTTCAGTGCACTTATCAATAAATGCCGTTTTAAAACCATTTATTTGGTATCATAATGAAATGAGCTCCTGGTTTCTCACAAAAAGCGACGAGTCCAGTTTCGCAAAACAAACATTTTGAAAATTCCATGAAGAATTCGAAATTTTTAAGCAAAGAATTAGCCAATTATTAGCAAACTGCAACAAACCAATTAAATGAAGTCATACCATAAATACTTCATGTAGCTATCCCTATCCAGTCTCGAAATCTCCTCTTTGCCAAGGGCTGTTTTGAGCTTCCTCGGTGGCTTTGTCAGGCCCGTTCCAAGAAGAATTCCCTGCCCAGTCTGCGAAACCAGCTCCATCGCACCACCAATCGGTTTCGCTACCATCCCGACGAGACCTTTTCCGAATCCTTTGGCAGCTCCCGTGACTGCATCTCGTGTTGTATCCGCATTTTGTATGTTTGTGATTGGATGATCAACCAGGCCGGCAATAGCACCGAGCAAACTGACACCAAAGCCAGAAAGCGCGTTCGAGAAACCTAGAAAAGCATGCATCAACTGAGACGATGATATATAGGAGAAACATCATTCAATACTAAACACAGTCGAAAAGGCCTTATGTTCTCATTTCACTCATCTCTAAAACAATAGATACCAATGTCACCACTAAAAACTGCTTATCTTCTTGGAACAAACAATCTCATTTCAGATCACCAGCATGGCTTTGGAAAAGCCAGAGCTACTGGTGATCTTTTCGCTTATGCTGTTCAGTTATATGTTAAGGAATCCTTTATAAAGACCACAGAGTACTCCCTCAAGGCCATTGATCGCACAAAAGTCTTGCTGCTAAACGACCAATGTTTGGTCTCCACCATACCGTTATTACATGGATTGGTAGTTCTCTGATAGGTCAATTGCCATCAGCGTGGACGGCTTCCTCTCTAATCCACATTCATTCAATGCTGGTGTACCCCAGGGCTCTGTCATTTCCCTTTTATTCTTCATTCTCTTCATAAATGAACTGCTTTCTTCTATGTTTTCAACAGTCATCCTTTTGCTGTTTTTGATACCTACCTAAGGTCATAGTTTTAATTCGACTCACACGACCATGCCTACGCTAACATTTCACTCCACAGAAACACCCCAACCTCCTTGCTTACAAACGACTTGAAAACGATAAATGGATGGGTCAAAGACAACCTAGATTCGTTCAACGAAAGCAATACAACACAGGGTGCCACTGCATGTAAGCGCGACCTTAGATTTCCACCTGTTCTCTTGAATGTTAATGGAATGGACACTCCAACTTCTCTTAAACAACTCGGTCTGTCTACCTAGTCAAATCTCCCTTGGAAATCGCAAACCCATTCAATTGCGAAATGTGCATCTCAAGATCCGTTGGCTTCCTCTCCACAGCCCATGGGGTTTTCTCATCTTCTCATCAACAAACTATAAACCAATTCCAGATCCGTCCCTCTCTAAAATGCTTGTCCCATTTCTGGGAGGCTGCTCCTAAATCCAGCCCCTCTCTTCTCGACTTTCCCCAAAACAACACAAATTTTTAGGTACTAAAAACTCACTAGAAAAATTCTCCTTACCAGGCCATACTTGTGAAGATGTCCGAGACCTCTGCTCTTCTCGTCTGATCATATGTAACTCGTCCAGACTAAGTCGGTCCATATTCCTCGATAAACTCGAGGCGAAATTTGTCACTGAAGTTAAGGCACCAACAGATGTATGACGGAAAAACGACCCGACTCCGCTGCCGATGCCCGACACGAAGGCGGAAGGACCTCTGGTTAACCCATCATATGGCAATGAGAAGAAGTCGGCCACACCCTTTCCGAGACTGCGAATGAGTCCTGTCGGGTTGGCGAGGATTTCAAGAGAGCCTAGCATTAGTCCGGCTCGCACAAGTGCCTGAGTAACGTAATGATAGAGTACTTTTCTCGTCAGCTCTTTTTGTATCGTCCTTGTTGGATGGCAGGTAAATCTACCCAGCAAGACGGGCATGTGATCTGCCGACAGATACATTTTGACAGATGCATGAATGCTGAGTAAAATCCGAAGGTCTTCTATTTCGATGTTCCCAATGTTAATTGGGTTGAGGATTTGGCGACCAATCGATCGAACCAAAAGTAACTGCAAATCTGGCTTGAGACAGCAACTAGACTGACTTGATGGCGAAAACGAATCACATAGACTGATCAGGCGATAGATGAAAGAGTCATCGAAATAAACCTCCAATGGCTCAACGTGTACTTTCAAGTCGTCAAGAAAATATTCGCAACTCCTAGACTTATAGACAGTGAAAACAGTTTTCAAAAGCGAGTTTGATCCACTCGCGTGGGTATCACTAAAGGGGGCATGTTGCGGTGATTCCCCTCTGTATCTCTGTGAGACTTCTCTCAGGGGAAGGAGAACCACTGGAAAATGGTCATAATCATCCGTGCTTTGATTGTCGATTTGCAAAGTTCTAATTTCGAGAGATACTGTGGAGTCCGTTCCGTTGCCAAGACAAGTTTCTTTCTTACGAATGTCATGTCTTACGAGCAACTTGTCTATTGACATGCTACACACTTCTTCACAAACAATATCATCGACAACCATGGCACCAATCTTTCCTACACTGGCATGTATGACTGGCAGATGCAACGGATATCGGACAGGTGAAATGTCAGTGATGATATTACTGATTGTAACGTAAAAGCAATTTGAGGCCTTTTGAAAAGTGACGAAAAGTTTATCTGAACCGATGGAGTACTCCTCCGTTTTCTCGTCCACTTTCAGTTCGAATAACCTGCTGTCGCTGTCGTGTTGCCCGAGGAAATTAAGTTTCAAGCGACCGCGCAACGCGTTTCCTATCTTTGGAAAATTATCGCGAAAGGTCTTGCATTGGTGGGAAAATGTCTGCTTAGGCCTGATGGCTATCTCGGGTTCCCAATAATCCTCGGATGTCTCTTGTTTGCCACTGTCACCATTCTCCACCAACGCCACATTAGCAGCAAAATGCATCTCTGTTTCATTGTTGAAAACAAAACTTGGATAAGATTCCGTATCCAAAAATATATTGATGACTCCCTCTTTCATGTACGATGTCATAGCGATGCACATCGGCTCTCCATCTTGCTTGCATAGAGTAACATTCTCTCGCAGATGATCGCGGGACAGGTTGAACGCATGAGCATTGTTTAAGGAGTCTGGCATCGAATCAAGGTTATAGAAGAAGAAACGGATGGAGAACTTCGATAAATCAGGCTCCAAAATCCGACCTCGTTCTGAACTTTGAATCAGGTGAAGATTGCTTATGCTCTGCGGCTCGTCAGAATGATCAATCTTGATGAAATCTGGATTGGCGATCTTGGAAGAAGAGAAAAACTGCGATGAAGAGTTAAAAACTTGACAAACAATCGGACTCGATACACAGCTGGACGACGCCTGGCTTCAATTATTAGCACAATTTAAGTCCAGAAAGAAAGGAGCTTCAAATATGAGCAATTCAAAAGAGAAAGCAAGAAACCACGAGGGCGTCAACAGAGAAGTTTCTTCCCTTCAGGAACAAAAAAACGCGAACTAAAACAAAAACCTCATCGCATGAGAAATGAAGAGCTGAATGGAATGGTTCCAAGTTGATTGTAGATACTACTAGTATCAACAAGACCATAGCAATTCTGCATGTGGTAACACCGGTTGGAAACGCAAAAACTGCTAAATAAAGTCTGAAAGTTCTTGAATGCACAATTGCATAGAAAAGTGGCATTTTGATGTAAGAATTATTCGCACTTACATATTCGCTTTCATCTTCGCATAGTGTTGGGACACAGTTCATCATAATACCAGCGAAATTGTGAACACAGAATCTTTCCTTGACAGTGATGATGATGATATCCTTGCGTATCTTAGATGTCAATGCAAACTGCAGGCATTGGTTTCTTGCTGGATAGAACACGTTGAAACTCACCGCGGAATGTGGATGTAAAGAAACAGAATCTCTGTCTGTTTGGAAAAAGTTTGCAGCAGTTTGCCTCAGCTCTGAAAGATAAATCTCCGAAGACCATTGTGGTTCGGTTGTCCCTTCAAATATTTTGCCAAACTGAATGGTAGCCTGGAGAGGCAACGAGAGAAAAATACAAAATCAAAGAAACGTAGGCAAAAACCTAGACATTGCAAAAGGGGAGGTTACAATGAGAAAAACACTTACATTACACAAAGAAATCCATCCAGCTGGCAAATTCAAACATTCGATAAGGAAGTAAATAGCCTAATGACACTGTCATGCGTCTAAAAATTCAAAATCAAAACAAATTGTCCATCAAATCACATGTAACAGTAGCTCCTCCTCTCGTAGTCGTATTTACAATATTCTATCCTCTATCTTGTGATCATACTGAAAATACAAGAAGCCGAGGGTCAACCTAATCCAGCCCAAGATTGTCAGACAGGTTGCTGGCATTTCGCTACGAAACGAAGAGCGAACTCTAATCGTCTCGATCCTTCACCAACTCTTCCACGTCCAACATACTCACATCATCAACACATTCCTAAGGTAGCTCGGGATAAGACCAAATAGATCAAGCAGTGGTCTAATAACGTCCATAAATGACGATAGAGAGAAACGTGCGGAATCCCAAATTCTGATTGCATAAAATCGGTTAGCTGTCGCAATGATTTCGAAATGTCTAGCTTTGGATGCGGGAAAAGCTCAAGAACTGATTCAAAAGTGAAAAGAGGCAGCTAGCGTCTTTAGTACATAAGAGATGCCTTATGGGGCTATGGGAGCAGGACAGAGAAGTAGAAAAAGCGACGGTGAGAAGGGAATCAAGGTCGAATTAAAAAAAAACTCATACCTGGATAGCGGGCGAGGTAAGGACTGAATCGCTATCGAAATTCCAAACCAGACGAGTGTCTGCATCTCGTAGTACCAAGTTCTGCTTGGAGCAATTGCTAAGAATAAACTTGGGTCTGACTTCGATAACGATTGTTGGTAAGTCAGTCCATCTCTGCAGCAACTGGCACTGCAAATCGGGACTCGAGACTTCTGCAGCTGCTTCCGGGCTTCGTTGCGGTGCGATATGAAGAGGTTGCTCTTCAGGAATCGAGCTACAGTTTGAAATGAGAACACTTAAATAGGATATTAGCAGGAAAGGAAAGCTATGAAATCATGGTTACTGGTTACAAAAGCTGAGTCCCATCAAGGGTTAAGGAACAATTTGCTAGATGCACCATTCTGAGCAACGAAATTGAGAGGTGAGGTCGTCAGTTACTTTTCATTTCATTACCATTATTGAAAATATTCAAGGCGGGTGGCCCTTCAGCTGTAGCTGATTTACAAGAGACCCTCCATCTTACCACAAAATAAATCATATAAAATCTCAACCTAAATTCAAACCTAATAAGAACAGAAATTTCCTGCTAAAAAAGCGATATACAAGAAAAATTAAAATTATTCAATTTCTAAATTTGCTCTCACTACTATCTCCGGTAGAGAAAATTTTTTATAAATCTACCGCTGTCGGAAGCACATTAAATTCGTGAAATTTTTGAGAAAATACTGCCATGACGTAGCTATCACCTTCACTAACGAGCATTTGTTTACAAATCAGTCACGACAGAGTCGCATTCAAGAACTGAGACTCACCAGGAATCTTTGTACGGCCATTCAGCAGAAAATTCAAGATCTTGCCAGTCAAGTCTTCCTTTCTTCTTAAGAATTTCAATGAACGTCGTGTTGATAGGTATAGGCGGGTCAGTGCATTCGGTCGTTCCTTCCATTTCGAAGTGCACATTGTACCACGTGCTTGAGGCAAGGCTTGAAACCTACCGTGACAAATCCCAGCAATAACAATTCAACAATTTGCGATCAAACTTACAGTTAATCACATGCCAAATTTCAGAAGAGCATGAAAATGGCTTATGGATACTGATAAAAGCCATTCTGTTACACAAACCACTACTTCTAAAAGAAATAGCAAGGTGAGTTCTTCAAATTTCTTACCTACGTATTGCTAGGCTAACTAATGTAGTAAAAGCTTCTCGCGAGAAAGATTGAACCGCAAGGATTTTGCTGAAGTGGTCGCCAAAGTCAGAACCTGACAAGGTTTCAAAACACCATGAAATTCCAGAGGATGATATATCACTGAACTAAAATTATAAAGGTTCGTACCTCTTCTTACATCAACCTTAAAACAGAAAAATGTCTGGATAGCTCAGTGGTAAAATTCCTGTGCATTGACCCTATGTTCAGTGGTTCGAATCCACCTTCCTTTCCCTAAGACTAAGGAAAGTCGCTAGCTCGCTATAATTCCAGGTGTAGGAATCACGAGGTTTGGTCGCATCGAGAGAGGAAGGACGTGGACACTGCTGGATAAGCAAAAAGCTTCTCAGTATCCATATGTCTACCTTTGACTTTTGACATCTGGGTGGAACCATACGCATAGAAGGAACAGAAAATAATGCACGAATTTTGGATAGAATAATACCTCAGTTTCTTTGCCACATCCTGGCACTATCAAGTGGCTACTTTGTCCGTCATCACGTGGTTTGGTTGTCATAGCAACAGGCCATGAAAGATGATTGCGAACAATAAAGAATGGACAGACGCACAACTGGATTCGAGAGAGCAGGTCTGTGTTTATGCGAGAAACAGTGTACCATAAGCTGAGCGGCTCATTGTTTAATGTGAGCTGTGAAGGAAAAAGCCTCATTAGCACAACCGATCGGCCATTTAATTCAGTAAGAAACTTGATAGCTTTTATCAGCTTTCAATGTGTGCTCTTAATAAGGTCATTTCATTGTAAACTACAAAATGAAACCAGGGCAGCAATAGGGAACAATAATTCGCATAATTTTGCAACGAATACCCACGGTTAAAGGCAAGCAAACATCTTCACTGGTAGTAAATAGAATGGGCGATGACCATGGTCCTTGCGTAGCATCATTAACCAATCTCAAATAAACTGAAGCAACAGTACTTGGGGAAAATGACATCGAAGGTCTTGCTGTTCCGGCAGGTACAATGAAGCTCTTTGGTACCTAAAAAGTGAACAGCAGTCTCAAGATTCATGTCAGCATTATGTAAATCACAAAAAGCTGGAACGATGGCAGAAGTATCTTGTTGCAATCACAACGTGGCCCTGGTGCCAGGATGGCTTAGGGATTACGCCGCTTGATTAAAGACAAGATGGTCTAAAATGAAATTTTGAGTGAGGATATTCGCTTCCTCCCTTTCACTCTTTCACTGCTGACGCGCATCATGAAGCAGTTGCTGCCACATCGAGAGGAAGGATCAAAGTACTGCTCGATAAGCATAGCTTCTCAGCGACTCAAAATCTACTTTCAGATGTCACGTGGAACAGATGCAAACTTGACTTGAAAAGTCGTCCGAAACGCCCTCCCGTTTACAAACAGTAGATACGTTGGATAAAGCTGGTGGATGCAGAAAATTGTAGCTCTGAACATCAAATGAATTGGCTCAGAGGAAAGCAGATACAGTTGTTTTGGTCGCTATGTTTGAACAGATTAGTATGTAGCACTGAAATTGATTAATTAAGAGCAGCACAATGGTAATGGGCTCGAATCCTACAATACCCACAATCAAAATACAACCACTAAAAAGCAATGGGAAACCATCTCTTAAAGACATCTTTCCTTTCAATGTTTTCTGCAAAGCACGATTATGCGTATCTTATGCAGCTTACCATCAGCGTTCCAATGCGTTTCCCCTGTTTTTCCTTTTCTGGTAAGTTATGAATACTAAACCTAACACAAAAGGCAAATATTCTATTAGAAACGTTGGCCTAAACGGCCGTCGTATGAAATATGACATTCACCTGTGCTATCTTTTGTTGATGCAAGTGACCCGTAAACTCAACTTGTTGGAGGAAGATCTCGAATTCTACATCAGTCTGAAGGCGGTTACGAAAATATACTCCACCTTTGAACACGACCTGGAAATTAAACGAATAACTTGAAAGCTTGATGGCGTTGGGTGAAAGCGATGTTTTTTGACACATTGATCCATAAATAACATCTAATGTCGATTAGCCAATCTAACAGAAGCGAAATTCCTTCACTGGATCAAAGCCTTGTTCAGTGATGACTGAACAAGTTCGAAATTTCTTGCTGCGAAAAATACGAAGTTGTGTGATGAACTGCATCTCATGATGTGAATTAATTGTGTCAACATTAATTCAAAGTACTGTTTTAATTAAAACTTGACATTACTCAAGCAAACCAATTGCACTTTCGTTACCTATAAAACAGCATATATCATAACATATGGTAGAGTCCTCTATCGAATTAAATTGAGGTGTCGTACACTGCAAAAGATACTTCCAAAAATATATGAAGTGATCGAGGCAGGCGATCCTCTTATCGTGTTTACAATTCCTCAAAATTTTGTCATCTTTCGAAAAGCGAGTCTGAGAATAGCTTTCCCGACATAAGATACAGTCGTACTGGAATTGTTGTCTAATTGGCTTCTCGACTTATTCGTTAAATTATCAACTGAATTACTGACAATGCTCTTGAACTGATGCCCGATTTTTGGGTCAGAGCTCGATGCCTAGTGTACTCATGCCAAAGATTTTGAAATGGTGAAGCTGCTTCTCTTCTGAAGACTCCGCACTTTGGGGAAGGGTGTAAGAGTTGTACACAGAGTGATATCAGGTGCCAGCCCCCCCCCCAACTGTAGCATTCACAAAGCTTGCACAGTTTTGTGGCAACAAAGCTAAAGCAGGGAAGATGGGTGCCACCGATTCACGAAAAAGGGTGTGGGAATAACCATTGAATTCTATTGGAATCTGCAGACATGATTAATTGATTGAGTAATTAATTGATTGCTTGACTGATTGGTAAATTGATTCAAAAAATGGCGTACGTAAGGTTTGGGTAAACATCAGATTGATTCATTAAGCAATTGATAAACTAATTGATTGAATAATTGAAGATTGATTGGTGATTGATCAATTCGTTGAATGATTTCTACGATAATGTTATTCCCATTACACCCAGAAGTATGACGAGCCTTTATAGACAAAAACCCAAGGAGGCCAGGAACATTTGTGAGTGATGCATTACTTGTTTGTGGGCATGGTTGAGAGAACTAGAGGAAGAAGCAAAGCAAGGAATGCATGGGAGAGTGGCATTGAAAAATGAACGGGAAACGGAGAGGTGAATCGTGCTTGGGAATCGACTGATAGGTTCGAGTGGACGAGACTTCAATGTATCGCAATATCCTAAATGTCGGAATAGTCAAGGGAAGACATGATTGACCTGACCTTATATGACCTTATTGACTTGACTTTGACCTGAACTGGCCTGACCTTAATTATGACCTGAATTGGCCTGACCTTAAATATGGCCTGACCTTAAATGTGGCCTGACCTTAACTGTGGCCTGACTTTAAATGTGGCCTGACCTTAACTGTGGCCTGATACGCTAAGTATAAAAATGAATCCATATCGGTACCAAATTAACAAACATCTGAAGCTAACGCGATAACGCGTTTGGTGACTTCTAGTCATTAAATTTCATGCAAACGTTTCATTTGCATATTCTACACGTGAACTTCAGTTACCTGCTTTTGAATTCCACCAGTGCTTTTAATCTTCACATTGATTAGGGATGTATGCGTGCTGTGCTTGACGGTCCTTGTACAACCTTTCCCTGAATCGAGATAAAACGGGGCAGTCCATTTCCAGTCACCAACTGAGTCTATACATAGATGCATGGCACGATTGTGAGGGGATCTCCAACTGTACGGATACATTTGACCACTCGCCAATAATATGTCTTCATCTGTGTTGACCTTGAATAAAACAGAGCACGAACTGATAAAAGATTGCAGAAAAATACAGCCATAATAGCTTGAACGGCATGAAATGCCATCTTCCGATGGACCATATAGTCATCAAAGCATCCTTCTATTCGCTAGGAGTAAAAAAGGCAAATTAAGGCCGAGCCCTTACTTATGTTAGGAAGAGCCTCGTTAAAGATGCACCATTTGGAGCCACGACACGAAGATGCAGGGCGAGAAGTTACTTGCCTTCACAGGTCCCTTACGATACGCCATGCATACATCTACTGCTGCGTGTATAGATGGGTGCTTTCGGAATGTGAAAGAGCGTGCCTTAAGCCTGGGACCTTCGGCATTCTGAGTATGTGATCTAATCACTGAGCCAACCAACCTAGCGCAAGCCACTTCTCACATCTACAAGTAACTTGCACTGTTCCCCATTTCTTAATGGCATTACAAGGCATACAGAGCCCTGCAGTAGGAGGCAAACCTCCAGAAAGGCTAAGGAAATGGGGCGCAGACACAACAATTTCCATGGTTGAGGAATGTACACACAAACGAATCACTGAAAACTTCTTAACACTACCTGACTGTAACAGTATAATTGCGATCCGAATGTGCTACCAGGAGCTTCCTGAACATGCTCAAAACTTCAAAAGGAATTCACGTCGAAATTAAGAAATTAGGGTGCGAGGATATAGCTCAAAGGTAAAGCAGTGGATTACGGTCAGTGGTTCAAGCCCAACTTCAGCATAACTTTCTCTTGGAGCGAGGAATGATGCTAGCTCTCTGTAAATCTAGATGGGGGAGGGGGGGTGGAATCACGAAGTAAGCATTGCAATCTGTCCCTTAGATACCATTATAAACAGGATGGACTACATTATGAATAGATAAGAAGTATCATACAAAAGACATCAATGTAATCTTACCTGGCCAAAGCGCAAAACATCTTCAGTCTCGTTACAGATTATGTAATGATTCAGCAGTGGAATATCTGATTCCATCGTCTGTCCTCGCTTCCAGCTTTCCGATGTCAGTGATAAGGTGTGGACGACGCATTGGCTTGCGACAGCTTTGACAGCCTCGATTTCGATGTTCAATTTGGAACGCGTCAAATCGAGGCCTTTGGTCTTCGTGTCTTTTTCCTAAATGCAATATGACAGACGTGCGATGAAACTGACAGAGCCGTAAGGTACATGCGATGTGAGTGGACACGACGCAAGGCCAAAGATGCGAGACGGGGGATAAAAATCATCATACGAGTGATCATACGAAAAGAGAAAACCAAAAAATTCCCCCAGGATTTCGTTGAACCTCGAATAGATTTACTCCAAAGTTAGCTTTGATACTGCAAAAAAGAGGCGGAGGCATAATTTTGACGTACTCAACATGCTTTAGTTCCGAACTCATCATAGTATAAAGGTCAGACAACTGCCAAAATGAGACTATGAATCTTACACCCATGCGAGAATCAAATCGAGTGAAAGGGAGGAGTGAATGCAAATGATTGGCTGCCTGTTTACAGCAGGACATGCTCTTCACCATTCCCATGGGTCAAGTCTTACTTCACTCGTCTTTCGATATGCTTTAATCTTTCTTTGCAACATTGAAGATCCTTCAAATGCGTCGCATACTCGATTTCGAGCGTAGCAAGAACCAGAGACAGAGCTCTGAGTTTTTCTAGGTTAGTGAATTTTATGAGACGGCTTCCTCTTGCCTTCTTCACCAATGGTGTTTCTGTTGTTACAATTGTAAGGTTCGAACTCAAAACGTTGCGTTGTGAGTCCGTAAGCTTAACTGCTACACTACGGGCACCACTGAACATCCTTACGTCAAAACATTTCTTCTCGAAATTAGCTTACTCATCTCAGCTGTAAAGCATTTCTCGATTGTAGCAAGAAATTATGACTTTCTTCTATGCTTCGAACTCTCAATCTCTCAATCAAAGTAGCTTCCGTGTCACCAAAAGATCCGTGATCAGTAACCTGTTCCTTTCGCTACATGAAACGAAACCTCACGATTCAATGCATGGGATGAGGGATGGTGAGTTCTCGTAGATAAAAGAGACAAGACAATAAACTTGATCTTATCTCTCTATCCTCTTAGCTGCTCGATTTCTTCTTTCTTCCTTTGTTGGGGCTGTGTATAGGCCACCATGGCCTTTCCTCAACATAACCCACTGAAGAAAAAAAAACAGAGGCTTGTCTTTAATAGATAAAAATAGGTCTAAATTGGGTAGCAGCATGAAAATCCAAATATATATTTACAGTGTAAAGAGAGGCTTCAGCAGCAAATGATGACAAAGCCAAACAGTTCCTCCAAGAAAGGTCTTCATAATTCATGACGTCAAGATATGCATCGAAGTCAATCGTGAATGTCTGCGCCACCTTCGCATCTCCTATGACGGACCCTTTGCACTGAAGACTTTTCAGCTCCAGTCGACAGGTCTCTTGACTCGTAGGATACGTGTATGAGTCAAGGAAAAATGGTGCGAACATACCTGACTGCACTGAAATAGGAGGATAATGGCATATTAAGATATGACAAATCATCGCTGCTTGAAAATGATAGAATAGGTTAGAAACGAGATTAATATTATTATTATTATCCAAAAACATATTTTAACAGGTTAGCTTTTTCAGAAAATACATTCTGCTATCAATAAAGGACCTGCGTTTACAAGAAAAGGCTAAAGATAGAAATCAAAATCGTAGTGAGTTTAAAATTTAAAGTTTTTTACTAAACTTTTAAATATAAGAATAGATTTTTCATTTCGCACATGCTCAGGTAATGAATTGAATATCAATGCTCCCTGCGTATTGAAGGATCGTCTTCCTGCTTCGTTTTTCGATTTTGGTACAACAACGCTATTTCCATTACCGCGTGTGGAGATATCATGCTGGAATATTATGAATGGAGGCGGTTGGTGAAGACGTTCACGGCTGGTCGAAACCGAGCCAACGTCCTTGATGGTGAATACACGAAACCCAAGCGACAAATGCATTTCTCAAGCAATACAGAATGATGCTGTCTAACTTGATCGATAGTGATTTTATTGTGAACTTTGCAGGATTCTAAGACAGCTTTCGTTCTACGAGTTTGCGTAATTTAGCTAAGAAACTACAGAATCGCCCTGCAACGCCAGTGCAAAATCATTTGACCGATTTTTGATCAACTAGCATCGGAAGCAAATATCATGATCAAATCATCATCATCATCGTCATCATCAATTTATCTACAGTTGGCTTTTAATCTATTTATCTGATGAAAAAGTCTCGGTTTGTCTTGCATCGGTTTGTCACATGTAACGATGCAAAGTGATTAAGTAATCAAGTAAACAAATTATCAAGCAGCAAGAATGGATGGCCGGGCCACATTTTTGACATGCCTGACGGAAGCCATACCATTTTCAGACGCATGAAAATGATTTTCCAGGGCAATTTCAAAGGATCCAATATGAAAGGCACATAAGAGTCGTGGAATTCTTTTGGAAATGCAGCAGGAATCGACTTTGATACAAGCAGCCAATGAAGTCGCCGATACTGGAGTCTTGTACACGGAAGTAACCTCCTTCAAGATGTCTTCCGGAATGCTATCTGAATCGCTGAGAGAATGAAGATGTCGATTCGTTTAAAAAAGGTATTTCCTTTGGCTTAAGAGGACGAGCACAAGGCTGAGTGTCGAGCGTCGAGTGTCGAGCACACATAACGAGCACACACTTGGCTTTGGTAATGCTACATTGTTCAAAATAAGAATGATATGGCTACGTAAGGCAGCGTGAAAAAATCTCACTGAAATCCACTTCTCTAGAAAAAACCTAGGCTCTGTCTTTGGTTTCTGCTACATTCTAAATCGAGTATGCTATTCAATTTGGTCATACAATATTTATCCATGTACCCCCTATTGAGCATAAAAGAGAGGAAGACTTAAAGCCCTGTATCTGGGTTCTGCTAAGCTTGGACTCAAGTATGCTTTGCAGAGTTTAAATAACATAATGCAATGTAATAAAACTGAATGTGATATAATGCTTTGCAATGTAACATTACTTCATGTGCTAGAATCGAGAATTCTATGGGGTTTTCTCATGTTATGCAGGTGCAGATTTAATCTAAAACGTTGGAAGAGGTGTAATTACCAATATCAAATTTAAATATCTACTGCCACTTATCAGAATGTAAAGTGTCGAAGATGATGCCCGAATGAAACGGTAAAAGATTCTTCAAAGTTTCAAAGATTTTTGGAAAACTTACCAGTTATCTGGCGTGTTCGATTCAATCGCAACATCAACAACAATCTGCCATTCTTCTGATGCTACCTGGCAACTGCCTTCCACATCTAGGAGAGGACTCGGGAATGACAGCATCTCTGATTTGCTTTGCGACAAAAAGAAATGTCTGTAAGTCACATACGCTTGCTCAATGTGATCCCAGTAGCGTATGACACATGGAATCTGCAATGCGAAACAACACATTCAGCAGAGCATATGCAACCCTTGAAGATGAAAACATCAAATTGAAGGCGGAAACATCACAAACACGCGATCCAGTTAGAAAATCACAAGACAAGAATCGATTTGCAAGACTCAGTGAACGTCTTCGTCAAAACTGTCTGTCGATTGGTGATGAATAAAAATCTCTACCACGAGCAACTTTTAGCAAATGCAAGATCAAATTTTACTCAAACGGGGACCGAGACGTGACCCGAACGTGCAACCTCGTTCGGGTGCACCTTGCTGGAAAGTTGCTATCCTGAGAGGCAGGATTATGAGGTAGGGTGGCTATTTCAGAAAATTAGGCACGTGTCACCTGTCCCTTTCGTAAGAAAAGAACGAAAATAACCTCGGCTTGTTCGTCTCCCGGCATCACCTCATCGACATGAAAAGGCAACGGCATGACGGTGACCTCCTTAAGAAAACGAGGTACAGGATATCTCCATGTCATTGACGGTTGTCTCCCGTTATCTTCTTCGTGAAATGAAATCTGATTGGGCAGTGGACGTAGGTGCTCATCTCCTAGAAAAATGAATGATTACTTTTATGATCAAGCCCGTTAAGGATGTAATGAAGAGCTACGCACGAAGCGAAATGAAATGAACAACATCACACAGACGGGTACAACAGCAACTGAAAAAGACGAACGGCAACGATTATTCGCTAACGCTAATGAGAATTCTGATAATGATGGATGAGAAAAAAGTCGAAATTAGCTACAGTTAAAGTTCACGAGCTCTGTCAAAATTATCATCACTGACTTTGCCGTAATTATATACAGATTCTCCTGAAGAAGGCTCCATTTGCTATCGTATACAAATATATATATACATACAGACATATAAATGAATATGTATATTCATATAACAACGAGATTGGTCTATCTCGTTGTTTACATTGTCACTGATGAGGTCCTTGTAAGGCGAAACGTCTGCTGTAACAAATCAATAAATTTGTCTTAAAAAGTATTAATATTGTTTTATATTCACATTTTATCTTAGGCATGGCCACATCTAAATGTTCCATATATATATATCACATAAAGGGTGCTGTCTTCACCACCATATGGTGCTCTATGTACAAAGTACAGAGCGTTGATAGCAGAAATGCAGACAAGGAATAGACCGATTCTCTGTTACTCTGTTTAGTGCCTTCGCACAAAACTCAAATAACAGAGAGTCGGTCTTTTCTTTTTCTGCATTTCTGCTATATATATATATATATTTATACAGTATGTATATGCGCCACAAGGGCCTTTCATAAAATAACATACATGAACTAAATACTAAATACACTTACAGAGTACGAGAATTGCCCTAGGTAATATCAAAGTCAGTTGCACGCTGCAGCTGCTACAACTTGACTTTCATTAAATTAGGCAGAACTCGAGTACTGCTCGCCAGTTGACCCACACCATCAACGTGGAAGCGTAATAATCCTGTCTTACGGCTGATATACTCCCCAGCCCCAATCATATCAACAGTTTCTATGGTACATTACTGTCATAATTACATTGGCGAGAAGTTGTTATAAAATGATCGTCTATTCATTGCAAATTAGGCTCCGCTGTGACAATTGGTGCCGCATAAGACCTCTTTGATTTAAAATGACAAGGACAAGCGAAAATAAAGCCGCGTGACATTAGTATGCAGCCATTTTATTACTGAGCGTTTCAGAAAAAATCTCTAATAAAGGCAGATAAGTTAACAGCATAGGAAATCGACAGCTCACCACGACGAAGAACATAGTCAAAGACGCCAGTTTTCAAATCATCCTTGCTATAATTAGTGTAGCCAACATCATTTTTCGGCTCATTGTGATAGGTAACTGCATTGTTCTCGCTTGAATTACCAATACTGGTCCCTTGCACGCAGCTCAGTATTGATGTCAGGTACTCAACATGAAGCTTGCTAATTTTCAAACGGAGAAGGCTACTGTCCACGAATAAAACCAGTCTACGAAAGCACCTGCAAGGGAAAAGTTCAGCTAAATTTTGCAGATATCAATCGAGCAAAACGCAAAGAAATAAAGCAAAGATATAAGTGGAGTCCTATAACCGATTGTAGCATTGGGTGGGGGAGCAACTTGTAAGAAGAGCTGTACCATCCTGAGTCAAGGGATCATCGGGTAGGGAAGCCAGTTCCCTTGCTCAGTGCATCCGACCCTTTCCTTCACGCCTATTCATTGCTGGGTGGACTGATAGATAGCATCCATATGTCGAATACGTTTATTAATAATAAGTCATGTTATGCAGGGGTCGATTGGAAATCTAGCAAACTTGGTTTTAGAAGGACTGGTGAATGGGAAAAGAGACAATATCCGTAGTTTTTTTATAGAGGAAGGCAACGCAGAACACTTGGGGAGATGACGTCAAGGAGTGGACAAACACCAGCAGTGTTGGAATTGCCAAGAGGGTCGCTGAGCATAGAGTTGGGTGGCGTGGTTTGGTTTGGTTCAGTTGCAAACATTCGGGTCACCGAATAGCACTGGATGATGATGATGAATGATAGCACTCCAATAGGCTTTTTACCAATTCATCTGTTCTTAATATTGCATATAATTTTGTTTTAACATTTTTGGGTCTTTAAGTGAAAGGGCCCGTTTTAAATCAGCTCCGGCTTAAGTGCAACTTGAAAGTAAGAACAAACGTGAGCGAGTGTGAGTTGAACACAGCAAACGCGCTCTTAACACTGTGCAAGCTAACCCTAGTACACAGCAAGACATCTACCTGACGCAACCCAACGTCTTGTCACGCGTATCCGTCACGAATTGCTCTCCCACTCTGAAAGGTGCTAGCGCCACGCCTTACAGAAGTACCCCGAATAGAAAGTATGCACGGTGGAGCACAATTAGATTCACACGCAGCTGAGTGGAAACTGCGCACAAAATACCTAACGTGTGAGTACCTTCATAGAATGCCCAGCTCAATGATGTAACACTAACTCAACACCCAAAGAAGCCGTGTCTGCTTCATTCATGCTTATGATTATATGTGATTGATATCTGGAATGCTTTACGGGAGTCTCCACACAAAGCTATCGGCCACGGCCAATACCTGCAAGCTGGCCTGTCTTTTCTTTCGACTGAAAATTCTTAGCAGGCGTCCAGGCAGGCTGAGTTTGAAATTCTACTGTCCTATAGACTATAATGGAGAAGTTTGGTGCAGTCGAGGGAAGAGGACTTCTTTTCGCAGAAAATGCACCACTGCTGCTTCACTTCAATTAGATTATCAATACTTTAAAGACGTTGCCTTTCTATAAGGCATTTCTGTAGAAAGCATTCAACCAAGCCAATAAGGTTCGCATAAAATAGATTCATGGTGTCAATCCCAAGCCCAGAGCAACAGTGGGACGGGTGGGTGACATGAGAGGCATTCGGCTGTAAAGGGGGATTACCAGTGCTACATTATACATGGCGGTGGTGAAGACGAACGCTCACAGTAGAGTTACAGCTGGAAGCTAAATAGAGCAACCGAAATATATATCTGCCTACTGAAAGTGCAATTAGTGAGGGGGCTATTCAAAAACATGAAATAATGCGTTGCGCATCGCAAGAGTAAAACTTACCTTTCGTCTGAATCACCAGTTAAACGTATCGAATCTACCGCTCCATGAAAGTCAAAGATGCAGGGGGAAATCAAAGCAATCTTCTTGCCATCTTTACTTAAGTTGATTTCGAACCCATTACAGTCGCAATTGTAGCCGAACGAATCGAAGGTCTCAGGAAATCTCTGACTATGCAACATCGTGTTCATAGACCTTAGTGCAACTATCAGCCTAAGTTGACCAGTCGCTAAAGTTGCGACAACCCTTTTGGTGTCAATGCTAATCTGTTTAACAGCAAATGCTTCGTTACTACGTTCCGATGCATCGATATTGCTAGCAGTTTTTGCGCATGATGGCGTAAATGCATCCTTTTTGGACAACTTCGAGGAAAATAAATCGAAAGTTTTAGATAATTCCAAAGAGACATTCACATGCAACGGCCGTTCAATCTTTGCGTCAATCAGCGCTGCACCTTCTTCCATCGAAAGAGCGAAGGAGAACGCTGATGCAAATAGCCCTGTCTTCTCGTTCTGTTTTCCTTTAGCTGTTCTCACAAGCACCTCTTCGTATAGCGATTTATCAGGCAAATTGATTGAAGTCACTCTTTCTCTTGCACATGCAAGGGTCACATCATATACGTTAGATTTAACAGAATTTCCTCTAACATCAAGAGTTGGTTGAACGATCTCTCCATATCCTACCGGTCTGTGTACCTGATTTTCCTCCCCGAAGATAACTTCATGCGAAGACTTCGTCCGTTCCGTTACGTACAGCGATAAAGAGCACTTGCTCCCGCTTACAAATAACTCGAAGGGAAAGTACGAGCTCCTATCGGCTATTCTCTCTTGACATTGTACTTCCGGTTGGGGGGAATGACTTTCCGTTGTCCTCGGATCATGAATTCCCTTGAGTGACGTAACACTGGAGATACCACTATCGATAATCTCAGGACTCCTCAGCACGAGAGGTGATTTTGATCCGCCCTCTCTCGAAGCTTCGCCCTCTCTCGAAGCTTCGCCCTCTCTCGAAGCTCCGCCCTCTCTCGAAGCTTCGCCCTCCAAATTGTACAGCGACGTGACAGCTTGGTTCACTAGGCTCGTCAATAGATTAATCTAGAATAAAAAGGATTCTACGCGGTAACTTTTGAGCTTTGCAGATTCAACCAGATCGACGCCACATTGCAAGCGATAACGAACTTGAGATCAAAAAGCTTCATCACCCTCGCATAACATAACGCAGCGAGAACTTACCAATGGCAGGATGCAGTACTGGCAATACTAAAGCACAACTATCGCACTTATACGTCTCCAAGGCTTCATTCAATGAGACACTCCGATGGAAAGAGAGGACCAAACTGTTCGTGTTCTTTCGATTTACGGGTTGAAATATTACAATGACTCGGAGCTTTATCATTTGCCACAAAGAATTTCAAGGGGTTTTCAATGACATTCACGTCAGAAATGTGAGCAGCCTAATGCAACAGACCCGATTTTCAAGCACACAGGCCTTTAACTGCAACCTCCATTTGAGCCGACAGTATGGGACTTTTCTTGCCATCGGATCCCTCGATTCGAAGCGCAGTACATTTGGCTAAAACTGCGCATGCACAGCACCGCTCTAAAGAACTAAAGAAGTCTTACGCGCAGACGCGGTCCCTTTCAAGACAGCAACTCTTTCAGAAAATTGGGTGGGCACTTCTCAATGATTCCAGCTAGAATCCGAAGGTAGATAATTCAATACTGCGAAGCCTTTCGCTTATCAATCAGTGTTCAGGTCCTTCCTCTTGATTTGACTACACTTCGTGATCCATACGCCTGGAATGATGGAGGGCCAGTACCTCTTCTCATCACTCTAAATATAAGTTTAGCTGAGGCAGATTCAGATCTCAACGGACCATTGACCAAGGGATCAATGGGCAAAAATCTTACCACTGAAATAGCTTGACGTTTCACCACGAGGGGAAGCAAAATGCTTGCTTTAAAGTCTGAGACCAATCTGATGGCATTCGAAGGTTAATAGCTGTACTTTTAGTTGGGAAACAACGCTATGTGACACTAACTCGATTTGAAAGCCTTCAATGGCAGTAGTACCGCATTACCTGAAACGGGTTGCAGAATGCGACAATATCATTCCCGAAATTCACCTCAATTGAAGTTGTGCAAAGGTCCAGGTTCTGCAAATGAAAGATATGAGAAACCGAGAATAAGACTGTGAATAAGGACCTTGAATCCAATAACAAGCACTTATCCTCATGAAATGGATTCCCACGAAAATATAGATATTTTTATCATTTCTACATAGCACCCGAAGATGGATTTTTGGACACTGTGAAGCTTTTCTTGATCGAGCAGTGTCCAGGTCCCTCCTCTCCATATGACTGCCCCTCCTGATTCCTGCGCCTGGATTCATACAGAGCTGGCGACTCTCGTCATTCTAAATGAAAGCTCAGCTGAGGTAGATTGGAGCCTCTAACCATACGAGCAAGAATCTTACCGCTGAGTTATTCTGATACCTGAAGATATTCACGCAAATATCGCTTATGCAAAAACTGAAATCAAAACGCATTCAAATAGCCCATCATCAAAGCGAATCTCGCGGTCTGGATTTACAGAAATATGAAGCCTATGAACTAGGCAACTGCAGCTTCCGTTTGATACCACTATAATACCGTGTTCACGCCGAAAATTTTGTAGGCACTAAAAACATTCGCAGCGCTTACTTCACTGAGGTTGGAATAAGCCATGATAAGAGAATGAGAGAAGTCTCTGATATCAGAACACAGTATACACGAGCCGGAGGAGCGTGGTCTCGGCGCAAAAGAAACAGATAATCAGAAAAAAGTGACTGAAATCCTTCGCGAGAAGTTACCGTGTTCGAGTCTTTCAGTGCAATCTTTAAGGCAGGCGAAATCGTAGACCGGCAGTTGAAATCTTGCAAAAGCGATGTCAGTTTCACAGGAGGTTTGTTTTCCATGCTGCAATGAAGAGATGCATATAAAAAATGGAGCATTAGAAGGATATTCCAATTCATAAGTACCCAACAATGATTCCAAGGAGAACCTTCTGGAAATTACGCAGAAGATAGGATGTCTGAAACGATTGATGCTTTAGAAGATACGTTGATCAAGAGAAATGAATGGGCTTTACTTTTAATCCAATTTTGAGTCTTGTTCCCGGAGTTGAATAGGACTAGAGTACCCTCTGCGTGCCGCAAAAGGGGACTAAAAAGGTAGGCGGGCGGGTGGGCATAAGGTATAAAAACCCAAGCCAAACTTTCATGAAAATTTAGAATTTATGCTTGAAATCTGCGATCCCATTTTGTGAGAGAAGCATGTCCATAGAGTAGAGCTAAAAAAGTCGTTCTGGATAAAGATGCAATATTTTCTTCCTTCTAGCTTTCAAGCGAATATAATGATAGATTCCAACACGCTGAGTAGTTGCGCCGATCGAGTAATGTCCGGATCCGAGTTCTTAATGCAACCACACCTTGTGACTCACATACGTCGAGTATCAGAATTTACTCAAGACGAAATTCAAGCTAGAGATGGGTTGCCAGCCATGGCTATTGCGTTGTTGAGCAAGTCCCTCACAACTAAATCCTTCTCACGCCCGACGCAATGGCTCCGCCTTGCTGGTGTATTGGTCCAATAGAACAATAGCTACTGCATTTGAGGGGGGGCATTGAGTCGGATCAGGAAAACAAGGAGATGAAAAATTGACCCTTCCAGCAACATAGAGAATAAGAACTGCTGTTGAGGGCACAGTGTTATGAGGCGGCAAGGACATTTCGCCAGGGCTCTTAGTGACAAGCTAAACGGATTGCAATTTTTTTAGACTCCAAGCAGGAATGCTTGCAGTGAACTGCATCATATTGGCACGCTCAAGGAAGAATGAAGACGGCCCGCGAGCGTGATGCATCACAGGTGCAAAACGGATCAAGGCATTCGTTTCAGGCCGCATTGGGAAATACAAAGCAAAGACCAGCTACGTAATGGCAACATCTCTCGGCGACAAAGAGCAGACCGAGGGTAGGACCCACATCGCAAAAGAGCGCCCGACAGCGAAGCCATGCTTTGAAATCTATCAATCTCGAAGCCTCTTCCCACAACGACGAAGGTGGGTCAAGCAGTTGATCCTGGGTGAACAATTTGCATAGCATTTGCGATTAATAGTAGCAAAAATCAAAACACTCTGCAATGTGACACAAATAAAACATACGATATTTTGCAGTTCCACTCCAAGGCAGGATTTTGACCATCTGCATTAAAAGCAACTTCACTTTTGCCGATTTGCTTCTGACAGCTCCAGTCATTCCACTTCCCACTCCATAAGCTTAATCCGTTCAGGTCCACTTGGTACTGAACATGCCAAAGCTTGGTTCTACGACTCATCTCTCGGTTGTATTTCCTGAGTTGCCGGTACATGTCCTTGTGCAGCACCGTATAAGACACCCGGTTGGTTGGATCAGAACTGACAATTACTGACTGTGCGCAAAATACAATTGCATTTTCGCCATTTTCAAACTCGGTAATCTTATCATGCAAGGGTGCAATCAGTCTGCACCCTTTACATTCAAACTCGATGACGGGCATCGGTTGAAATGCGCCCTCGAGTTGCAAGTCTGTTTCATCTGTGATACTGGTTTTAACCTCTGGTCTGACACAATTAACAAAGGGACTAATCAGAGGCAATAAGCTGTCAGCAATGTTGAGAATGGGGTCAACCATTAGCAAGGCATCGAATGATTGCACATTTGCATCGATTCTATGCACATAGGTGTCCTTATCAACAATTGAAAACTTTGCCGATTTCTCTTGGGTTCGAGAAGCCTCCTCCACATGCTCGCTCGGTAGGGCTGCTTCGGATCTGATCGAGTCGTACCTCTTTCGCGTGCTCTTACCAGAGAGGTGCTGCCTCGTGTAACTAAGCGTCAAAATTGAACGGGGGTTTCTTCTTGGCATGGCGGGCAAAGCCTTAGCACTGTTGCTAAGAACATCGTCACAAGACAACAAAATACCTCCGAATTGATCACATTGCCATTCGGTGCTTCCAGACCTGCAGGGAAATTCAATGTTTATGAATGATTGATGCTGAAATAGCATGGTTCTAGTGATTCCTTGGTGGAGTAGGTAAGCGCGCGGACTCATAAGACAGGCGTCGCAGGTTCGAATTCAACACGTGTCACAATAAAAACACCATTGGTGAGGAAGGCAGTGGGAAACCACCTCATGAATTCCACATCCCTAGAGAAGACTCAGAGTCCTGTCTCTGGTTTCTGCTACGCTCGAAATCGAGTGTGCAACGCAAGCATATAGAATACTTGCACAAATTTCGCTCAGTTTAAGAGAAACCTAAAATCTTAACGTTTTCCCGAAAATGGTTGCCGGCCAGAAGCCATACAACCCTACTAGCCTTGATCGCACTTATCTCTCGCTAATAGTGAAACCTGGAATGGGTGTGAGTAGATCGAGGATCGAGTGGATCTGGCAGCCTCATGGGATCAGGAATAATCCTCCTGATTTCCTGAGAGCAATGTCCGTGAAGGTATCAATGAAAAATGGACAGATCTCCAACTTAATGACGATGAGAAAGAGGTGGAAGAGATTTCGTGAGGTTGATATTGTTGACGAAACGAATGGCCTTGAACTGGATTTTGTCAAGTAGACAGGATTTGGGACTTTTAGATCGTATAAAGGGGAAAATTTGAGAAAAATCATCCAGGGGCTCTTGAGATTAAAATCTTTATCTGTTCCGCATGGAAACGGCTAAAGCTTTCTGAAGAAGTATTTCCAGAGATGAAAGGAAGAAAAAAGTGTAGATGAATGGCATGACGATGGCAAAATTCGAGTTACACCACATTGCCTGACATTTTTACCTCATGAAAAAGTTCTTGACAGCCACCGATCCCACTTTGCTTTCCATTCGGATTTCACCTTGTTGGTAATCAAATGAGAAGCTGATGTCTTCAATCTCACATGGGACTTTGTACCAGGGCCTTTTAGGATCCAAAGACGGCTCACCATAGAAAGTCACACAGACCTTTGGCACAATCCACTGTAGCCAAAGAGAAACTCTCGAGTCATTTGGGCACCTCTTAAAGGTAAGACGAGAAGAATTGACTACACATTATAACGGCAACAACAGCAATAATAATACTAATAATGGAATAATTTCATTCGAATTCTATTTAACCTACAACTACAAACCTCTCTAATAAACAGGTGGTTTGAAATCGGCTTGCCTGGCTTAGGATTTACAAAATAAATCTAATATAATGGTAAATGACAAAATAAATATAAATATAAATGAAGATAGATATTAAATTGACAAGATGAGACAGGTCTAATGGGAAGGAAAATAATTTGTTTCCAACTTCATTCTTTTATTGAATGCTATAAATGTTACAAATACAACTCTCACTAAAAAGGTAACTGGTATTTGGATGGTGTACAGCAACTAACAACAATAATAATAAAGAAAGAAAACGAACAAGTCGTGTTATTAAGCAGAGACTAATTAATAAGGAAGAAGTTCCGGGTTTGGCCATTGTTTGGTTCTGGAGAAAAATATATAATAAATGGTACGGTTAACGATAGAAGAGGTTTTGGATAATATATTTGAGATGGTTTTCGTCGATTTCAATGGATATACACATCTCCAGAAAAGAATCAGATGACTGGCCAAAATGCCTATACAACTCATGGATAGATTAACGAATATTACTTGTCGATAATTGCTGTTAAGATCTTTAAGAAGAGGACGATATTTGTCTTCTTTGCTTTGGGAGTTGTTATTAAGATTTGTTTCAAAACCAACGGTTAACTCAAGGATGTAGAGACAGCTGTTGGGTGAAATCAGAAGCAGGTCAGGGCGGAGGCTGTCACCAGTAACGATGCAAGGCCAGAGATAGCCAGGAAGGTCAACGTAAAGTTTGGAAAATCTTATAGCAAATGATTTTTTTTCTTAAAACTTCATTTTGATATATAAGCTAAACATACAAACACAAATCTCTCTAATAATAGGTAATTTGTATTCGGCTGACCTAATTACAGGTATTTCTAGTATAAAAAAATGAGTGAATGAATAAAATAATAAGATGACGAATAGAAAAAAAAATAAATAAGCATAACTAAAGGATAAAGGAAAACTGTTAGTAGGAAAGAAGGTCTGGGTTAGTCCAGGGTTTATTACGCATACAGAATATGTAGTAAGTTGTGCGATGATAATAATAATAATAATAATAATACCGTCATAAAATGCATGAAACTTCACCTTCCCTTACCCTAGGTTATTGGATATAACTCGGCAAGGGATTGCATTTAATGGAAAATCAGCAACATACACATCAAGTAATAATGATGATGACAAAAACACATATATCTACAGGGAAAAGCCTCCGCCACTTGAGAAAGCTTTTCATTGGGGTCATCTGTATATAACCTATTAAAGTAATTCATAACGCTATATTTACATAAAATCAAAATAGTAAAAACAGTTCTATCATAACATATTCATATTCATATTCACTCACATATTCGTCATTTACCGTTGGTTTGCTGCTAGCATGTTTTAATACTAATTAAGACCAACTTACATACAAACGTATCTAAAAAGCAATTTCACGACGAAAACCAATTCGTATTGCCAAAAACCTAGCATATGCGTTGAAATTAAATAATAAAAAAATATGAAATCATGTCCTTCTCACAGCGTACAGGAATGAACGGGCGTTATGGACTTACTGTCTCAGTTTCAGCATTGAACACAGAGCGATCAGTGGAAATGCTCGTTGCATCTTGATTGTCAATTGTAGACGCTGTTGAGATGGATCGTCGATCCACAAAGCCAAAGAGGCTATGATCCGATTTAACTTCGTCATGGCTTACGCTATTCTTAGCTGGATTAGCGACAGCAGTGTTTCTCGCCGTGACCGAGAGAAGTTCCATTGCTTTTGCGAACTGAGAAAGTAATCTGATGGTAACTTCCGTCTGGAAAATGGAAAAACATCCCTGAGTGGAGTTGACATTAACAGTTAGAGATGGCGCTGCTGAATGAGGAGATTGTCACGAGGGTTTTGAAAAGGACAGAAATCGAAGATTTTACAGTTGGTGCAAAAATAGAACACGATTTTTTCACCTTTTGATTGAGAAAGTGGTGTCCATGAAATCCATAGACGATTAGGTATTAAGGTTAATCAGAACGATGAAAATAGAGATTATTACGTTGATTTCAGATATACCTAAAGATGACATGCGGTGAACCCATCTAGGCTGTGCATCAAGTGCTGTACCAGTACGAGTCATAAGCCATGACAAACGCGAAAGTTTGAAGGGGGAAAGACATTCGGCTTCCAGTGGGCAGCCTGCCACGATTGAGACTCATCTGCACTGCCAGAAGATACCATACAGTGGTAGCTTTTTATAATCATGATTGTAGATCATTCACGGTCAAGCTTACGTTCGCGTTTGTGTCTACGTTTACGTATGCACTGCATCTATTTCACGTTAATATCTACTTTTACGTTTGCATTTGCATTTACGTTTACGTTTGCGTTTATGTTAACATTTCCGTTTATGTTAACGTTTCCGTTTGCATTGGTGTTCATGCTCACACCCGCAAGCACTTTACGCTTACTTTGGGCTCGTATGCTTCTTCTTAGAAACTTAAATACTTTTGTTTGGGTTCTTTATAAAAAGACTCACCTGTTTCTTTGACACACCAATAGCAATGGAAGTCAAATCGATATGAATACAGAAGCCAATAGGAGGCTGCTCGTAGACTTCGGAGGCACCTTGTTCAAATGGCAACCTAACCGTAAATGAATTTCCACCTAATTTGACCATTGATCCTTTTAAAAGGGGCAAGGAACTTCTTGCACTGCCAGAAGACCCTGCATCTGCATCTGCTGCGGCGAGAAACACTGTCCATGGTGCCAGATGCAGAAGATGAAATTTGTCTGCGTCCACACCCGGGCACATGGCTTCGGAAGTAAGAACATACACAGAAAAACCATCCCCACTCAGTGACCAGGGCAACGAGCTTTCAAGTGGGCCATCATATATTCGCTTCATTGGGATATCCCTAGAGAAGTCTAAATTCTTCTGATTTGAGCTGCTTACAGTTATATTCGGGAAAACAAGGACCAACGTGTCCGGTGGATGGATCTCTTTATTCGTAAATGCAGTTCTAAACGCAAAGGGTATCTTGTACTCTGGACAAGTAATTTCAGGACCTGTCAAAATAAGAATGGCTTTCAAAACACGTTTTCACATTGCTAGTTGTTCGAGTTTCGAGATCTGTTTCTTGATGAGGATTCCCTCTTGATTTAGCACTATTTAGGAAGACCTACTTTGGCAGACTGCGCAGAGCAAAAGTACATAGCTTGGGAAATACTGAAAATGCCAAGAGTCGTAGCTTCAACGTACGGGATGATAAAGACGATAGAAGGTTCAAGCCACACCGAACAACACATTTTCAACTTACAGTCTTCGTAACACAGCTTAAGCTGCACAGCGTAACACAGTCTTTATAGCTTAAGTGTACATCCTACGCAGCAATCAAACTCACTAGTAAAATAGAATGTTCAACTATTTTTTTTCTGGTGAATTATGTTAAGGAAAGGCCACGACGGCCTACACAAAGCCCCAAAAAAGGAAGAAAGCGAACGGCTAAGAGGAGAGGGAGATGAGATCAAGTTTATTGATCTTAGATTTGAAAGATGGCAAGTTGTAGGATATGGTCTTATGAATGTAGGATCATGGTATTTTAGTCTTTAAATGAACTAGATCCGCAATACCTATGTGAGTTGTTTGCGTGAAATTCATTCCAAATGTCCAGCTTACCGTCTTCGTAACACAGGGACTGACCTCAAGTTACCCAAGAAAAGGTCTAACAATGACTAAAGATGCTTCTCCTATAGACTGTGGAATAGCCTCTCAGCCGAGTCAAAGCAGGCATCCTCGCTTTATAGTTTAAAGAAATTATCTAAAGACAGGGATTTCCTTCTTTTCATGCCTTTCATAAATTCTTCCATTTTCCTGCAATTGATTTTTGATCATTATAATCACGGCTTTGTAGTTCGATCAAATATGATTTACTGTTCTTCTCATCATCATAGATTTTAATTGATAATTTTGTCGGAGGGCCCTTTGAAAATCAGCTTAAGCTGAAGGACAACCCTCCTGAAAATAATTCAATATGAAATATTTAAATATGAAACTAGGAAACAAAGCGAGGAAAATAAACGATATTTTCACGATGATTACAAAAATGGTAACATACCATATACCATTGAATCGACGGGCAAAAATACTGTAAAAGATGCAATCTCCACCTGCAGCGAAAAACAGAATTAGCGGACCATGATATAATGAGATCCAACCGGATCACAACGTCGAGCTAGGAACAAAAATGTTGTTGCCAGTGACTCAACTAAGGGGATATTTCGAAAACGCTACGGGTTTACTGTCCGATTGAGTAGTCCTACAATATCATGAAAATTTGAAGCACAGACGTTTTCTAAGGAAAGAAATCCAAAAGCAGTACCTGAAGAATGACGGACTTAAGCAGCGTAATTGCGTTGGAAAATTGGTCCTCTCCTCCTTTGAGTGTATTTGCACTTCCACCCTGGCACGGCTTGATTGGTCTCTGTTCTTTCGATGTTTTTGATGGTGAATCTGCACGCACTATACCGAAAGAAAAACAGATAGATGAAAAAGATATGACGCTCTATGAGCGAAAAACGGAACGCACGAAATTCTATCCCTCAGATACTTATTGAGATAGTGGTGCCGTTGTGTAGTGGTTAAACGGGGTGGACCCATAACACAAGGGTCGTGAGTTGGAATGCTACACGTATCACAATAAAAATACCGTTGGTGAGGAAAACGACGGGAAACCACCTCATAAGACATACTTTCCTAGAAAAGACACAGAGCAAGAAAGGCCCAGTATAGGCCCATTGAAGCTTTCCTCGCTTAGAAGTCAAAAATCCTTTGTATTTTAGCAGAGAAGTTTCTTCGTCCGTCCAAGGGAATTTTTTCTCTTGAGTTTTATCATTATCTTCGGTGATATTTTTTACTCATTTCTCCGTAGCTTGATTTTATTTCAGTGAACTTCGCCTTCAAACTGAATCAAACTGTGTTGCCATCCAGGATGCTGCTTCCATTTTTAGCGCGAAGGTTTCTATGGATATGCGCAAATATTGCTGCGCATGTATTCACGTGACAAAAAAAGTGTGACACCGGTCTTGTGTAAATGGAAAACCTAAGTGGCAAAATCCTATTACGGTTTCGCTGAACGAACTGATTTTCATCCGTACGAATCTGGTACCATGTAAATGGAGTATTCGACGCAAAGGTGACGACAGCACCTAATCTACGTAAATCGTAAAAATGATTGGGCATAAACTTACATCTTGCGTATGATTTTTTCTTCAGAATGCTGGCTGAAAAGTTGCGTGGGAAAATCCGACTCTGTTTCCTCTCTTCAGCTCTTTTGCCATCATTCGGTACGCCTGAGGGCGTGAATTTAGCCCACTCCAACAGGTCATTGTCGAGAGCAGCTGCCATTCCCCGTAGCTCAATTTTGGCTACAGCAGATACTAGATAGAGAATCATCACCGTCAAAACTTTCTCCAGTGAGTACATATCTAATGAGAATACGAAACTGAATAAAGAGGTCTCTAATGAGGGGACCAAATGATTTCAGTTTACGGGATTTACATATCAATGTGATTGGTGTATTGAAGATGTAATTACTTTCGTTTCTAACAATGTAAATACTTTGTTCAAAACAGGACCCTTATTGATAAAATTTACTCTAGTTGATCCTTAAAAGGACTAAATATGAAAAGAATTAAGAGAATTGGCACTGAAAGGGTTTTACTTCTATGGATATTTACATTATTACATATTATTACAATAGAAAAGACCATGATCGACCATTAACGTTCTCGGAGGCGAGCAACGCAACTTCTTGCTTCTAAAACTTAGGGCTTTAAGCGAAATTGTGTTTTAGACCTAGTGCCTTCGCTAAGCAACTGTTTTAACTTCTCAAGTTGTAGGATATTATCGTCTTTATATATTTACTTTCTTCAGAGCATTTCTGGTTGAGATCGATTGGAACTTGAACCACTAAGCTCAACAGCGGCCCATTTGGTACTTCTTCAATGTCATGCCTTGTTCCGTCAAGAAGCGAATGGGCACAGCCAAGTCCAGAGGTATGTAGCGGGCCGTAAAGGACTGCTTTTTTGACAAGTGTGCTTTCGTCTATGAAAATACAACAAACACAGGAAATAATAGATGTAATAATGGATCATACAGTGCAAGACATAACGCTAAACCTAGTTTAAACATACAGGGTAGTAGCGTAGCTTCACATGGAAGTTGATATACACGAGTACAGCGAATACGAGCGCAACGACTTGCATCAATACCCACAAATAGAGAACCATTTATTTGAGGCTAGGCCGTCAAAACGAAGTTCCATACCGGATCGATCACTCAACTAACAAAAGATTTCACATGCGTTCAGATTTGACATCAAGTTTATTTGTAATGAATGCATGGATTATCGTCTCTGTGGATTTCTCTGTCGATTCATTGACTCTATGAATAAGATATAAATATATATATATATATATATATATATCACATAGAGGGTGCTGTCTTCACCACCATATGGTGCTCTATGTACAAAGTACAGAGCGTTGATAGCAGAGCTATATATATATATAGCGTTGAGATCTGCTATATATATATATATATATACATATATATACATCCCATAGAGGGTGCTGTCTTCACCACCATATGGTGCTCTATGTACAAAGCACAGAGCGTTGATAGCAGAGTCTGACGAGTGCCTTCGCACGAAACTCAAGAGTAACAGAGAATCGGTCTTTTCCTTTTCTGCATTTCTGCTATATATATATATATATATATATATATATATATATATATAGCAGTCAACGCTGCTATCAACGCTCTGTACGCTGTACATAGAGCACCATATGGTGGTGAAGACAGCACCCTCTATGTGATATATATATATATATATATATATATATATATATATATTTATATATATATATATTTATATATATATATATGTATATATATATATATCACATAGAGGGTGCTGTCTTCACCACCATATGGTGCTCTATGTACAGCGTACAGAGCGTTGATAGCAGCGTTGACTGCTATATATATATATATATATATATATATATATATATATATATATATATATATATATATATATATATATATATATATATTTATATATATATATATTTATATATATATATATGTATATATATATATACATATATATATACATGTTATTCATAGAGTCAATGAATCGACAGAGAAATCCACAGAGACGATAATCCATGCATTCCGTACAAATAAACTTGATTACTGCAATAGCCTACTATATATACGGTCTGCCAGATTACCAAATACAGAAATCGCAACGTGTACAGAACGCAGCCGCAAGGATGATAACCGGAATAAAAAAGAATGATCATATCACTCCTGCGGTACAAGAACTGCCGTGGCTGCCTGTGAAACAAAGAATTGAATTCAAGATATTGCTGCTAACATACAGAGCGCTGAATAACACGGCCCCATCTTACATAACGAGTATGTTATCTATGCAAGCACAAGGAAGACATTCCCTCAGATCAAATACATCTTTGAAGTTGAACATTGCGAGAACAAAATAGAAAACATAAGGAGACAGAGCATTTCCAGTCGCTGCTGCTACATTATGGAATCGCTTACCTTATAATATTGGTGACTCGCAGAGCACTGATATTTTTAAATCTAGATTAAAAAATTCTTATTTTCTATTGCTTGTTTTCTATTTTCTAGCGCTAAAGAATATATTTCAAATAGTTTTGGCGCTATATAAAAATTTTAATTATTACTATCATTATTATATATATATATGTATATATATATATGTGTGTGTGTGTGTGTGTGTGTATTGGCAAACGCCATTCTTAACAGAATAATTATGTAATACATAACGATAAGCAATTTGTTTAAAGTTGGCTTACGACTCTAATAGCTGTGTAGAAGCTAATTACTGCTAACTATCTATTATACATATAATAAGTGAATATTTATATGTACAGAAAATATTTTAAAGTAAAAGCAAGCTAGATAAAACATAAGCCAGAAATGAATGTTTCACACAATCTAAAATGACACACAGTATTGCGTAGGTTCTAAACTCCATTTTTTTAAACGTCATAAAATAAAGTTGACAGCATCGTGACCTCTCAAATCATCTGAAAACATAAAATTATGTACAATATTTATCTAAAAGAACAAAGCTGAAAGATAATCTTACCAAGAAACTGTTGAGAAATTCTCACGCTGTCAATAGCAGCATGAACGACGTATAATAGATTCGTTTGTATAAACTTCAGGTCTATTTCAGTAACTGAAGCTTCTAACGCTGATGGTGAATTTTTCTCTTTATCTGAAAGAAATGGCTCATTATTTTGATCTTTAAACTTAACAAAATCATGCCAACTGGTCTCTCAATAATCTAATAAAATTTCCCTCTTCCCCAGCAATAATCACCTTCTATAAGCTTCATATGGGGTCCCTGGCTACGAAATAACCCCATTTTCTTATTAAAAGAAAAATAATGATAATAATAATAATGATAAAAATTATATGCGAACATTTGAAGTGGATAAACAGTTTAACTTCTTAAAGCTGTTATAAACCTGTGTTCAGTAAAACTGACAGCGGTAACAATAAATTACGAACAGTAAATCTATAGAGTGGTCCTTCACCTGGTCGCTAAAATCAATACACGAGGCTAGCATTTCTGATTATGCATTTCTGATAAAAGGCAAAAGAAATAAGAAACAGTGTTTCATGAAATCTGAAAAGCAAGGCTAAAACAGTGATAAATTTGGTTCAATAAATTAGGATTGACAGTTGAGTGTTCTCTTTTAGGGTTCAAACCAAAAGCTTCTGATTTGCTTCAGCAATGAAATCCTCTTTGGATTCTAAAGAGAATTCCGCATTTGCCTCTAGACTTCATATTGTATTGAATATTCCAATACTTTTTCCAGCCATTCATCCATAGTGTGTTTCATTGGCGTGTAAAATTTAGCAATTATATGTTAGGTTGTATGCCTTCGCGATAACAATTGCAGCGCTTACGATTCTGCGTTAATCAAAAAGAACCTTTGTCACTTAACGTTAATGATTTATCGTTGCAAGAGTGAGTTGGAAGGCGGAATGGCCCGCCGAAGCAGAGATCGTTAACCGGGAAAGGTAAGTCGGTTCTGCCGCAGACGGCAAGTGGAAATGACTCTGCTATACCAGTAGATGTGCAGAGGTGCTTAGTGTTTCTAATGAAGCGCTTATAGTAATTCTAAACCAAAGGGTAGTATAGATATACCTTTGGGGTGAAAGATAACATCAATCCGAAACTGGTCGAAAATATGAGGATCGTCTCTGGCCAAAGATCTTATAACATCGATCAACATCAGCAGCTGTACCTTGGATATGCAAAAGGTTATGTTTGCCATTTTAAATCTGAATTCGAAAGTCCCATTGGCTTCAATTGTGCTACAAAAAATGAAAGGCTGTTAAAGCAAAATTAAAACCATGACCAATGAATAATTGAACAGTAACCAGTTGGTGACCAAGGCAGACAGCGACCACGTTTAAGCAAGAACTGAGGAGTCAACTGTTATCGAATGACGTGAAACCAGCCTATACGCAGCTTTTTGTACAAAAAGACACAAAGATAGAAATATGCTTCTCGTGTTTATCACTTGCATACTTGCATGGTCGGCTGGAGAACATTATAACCTATCAATTACATAAATTCGAGGATGAATTAAGTGGAAAGATTAGAAAAGTATTGCAGGAAACGCAAGTTCCACATCGATAGGGTCCCATTCAAACAACGTCCGCAATATAATGAGGTGAAAACAAAACTGTTGCAATTGACAGAAATGCAATTGCAATAGACATGCACAGCGACGAACTGGCTAACAACAGTTCGGTCGAATAATATGCATGTCGAGTCATGCAAATTGCATCCGTATCATCCAGCTGTCTCTGTTTTGCTCGACAAAGTCCAGTCCAAGCCCATTCGTCCGGGCATTGTTCTCAGGAGATCAGGGAGATCATTCCTGTTCCTCTGAGGCGTGTCAGAACCACCAGAAGCTCAACTCATTCACATCCAGTCCAAGTTTCACTACCTATTTCCCGAACATTATCTTACAAATCATCATTCATCCCTACAGCATGCAATTTATGGAACGTCTTGCCTTCTTCTTGCTTTCCTGCATCTTATAACTTGCCATCTTTCAAATTTAAGATCAATAAACTTGATCTGATCTCTCTCTCCTCTCCGCCTTTCGCTTTCTTCTCTCTTCCTTTGTTGGGGCTTTGTATAGGCCACCATGGCCTTTCCTCAAAATAACCCACTAAAAAAGAAGCAAATGCTAGGGCGATAAGAGAATCCTGAATACCTGCTGCCAACAAAGATTTTTGCGTAGACGGAGGCGTGTGTGTGCGGCATTATGCCCAGGACGATTGGCTCTGGGGAATTAGATTGGTAGTAGCAAACACCAAGTTGAACGCCGAAAAACTAAAAACAAGAATAATCTCCTTGTGAGAGCAATACGAGCTGGTAGGTCAATGCAAGAAGACATTGCAAACAGATCCTTATATAATAAGGAAAGCCGGTTGAGTACAAGGATCCCACCAAGATGATGAAGACGGATCGAAGAAAGATGACTGAGCGGAAGCTTGGCCCGATTCGCTTCCGAGTAAACAGATCCATTCCCAAAATTCTTAGGTACGTCTTTACCGCAAAATTACTAAGCAAGAAATTCATTAATTCCAAGCCGAAAATAAGGAAAAAATAATCGGGGTGCTAAAATTTCTGCTTTGTTTTTCATTCAACAATCATAAAAGGAAATAGCCTTCAAGGCTAAGCAGTGTTTCAAGTGGGCTTAAATCTCCATAAATACAATACGAAATGAATTATGAATGTAAAAAACTTAAAAAAATTTAAAGTAGTCATTTAAATGTAAAAGATGCGCTAGCAACACAGCTGCCATAGAATAGAAACAAGTATGAAAAATAATTAGAGTTTAAGAGTTGGAATAGAATCTACAGTTAGAGGGACCCCTATCCCGCTTGTATTGATGACCTATTCCAAATTTTGGCTTCCCCAAATGAGAAGCACTCCTGTCCCATCGATGTCTTTTTGGGTTTCTATTCATATTGGTGTGGCTGAAAGCATACATAACGCAAAAGCATGACAGATGTCATAGGCTGGATACCCATTTTACCGACGTCTTCCTCACTTATCGTGTTTATATTGCGCCAAGAGCAGGTTTACAGTGATAGGGCCCCTCTTTGCAAAGTATAGGATATCCAGAAATAGGTGCCTCTCTAAATATTCCATGACCGTTAATTTTTGCCTGATGTATTTAGCAAACCGCATCCGTGGCCTAGGGGTAGAGTTCTCGCTTTGCATGTAGTATGCTAAGGTGCGATGCCGCAAATGGGCCACAACAAAGACTTGAAAAACTGTATATACATCTTCCGTGCTCAGCAATCATCATATTGGGCAAAAGGATGGGAATTAAACAGACAGTGCTAACGGCTGGCCACCTCCTTACTGTAGCATCCACTATGCTCGGGCAGCTGTGTTTTTTTCATCATCATAAAATTACAATTGGTGGAATACTAACAAATAACACAAATGAATTATAGCGTGCTGAATTAGAGGTAAAAAACATACGTTATCGTGTCACCTAACCCAAACACAGTAAGTTAGATTGTCAATATATACAAAATTGTAATTGCACAGATACAAATAACAACACAGACAGAGATTGAAGGGCAGAGCAACTTGATTTATCGTACGACGAAATCCATTTAAAAACGATTTGTGTTAACTAAAAACCTTACAGTAGCATCTAAAATCATTCTATTAGCTATTTTATTGAATTTTAGACTACCGAAAAGTAATATATTGCATAGATGATCGTGAGGCAATTGTGTCACATCATTATTGAGTATATCTGATACTTCACTTACTGGCAGCTGTGTGACCCAAAGGATACGAAACAGAGATGGCTTTTCATCAAAGTGGTCAGGCAAGGGAAACTTGAGTTTTTGTTTTTGGTAAACTTACTTTAACGAAATAGTCTGAATAAGCCGCTCTGTGGAACATGGCTTTCTGCTTGCTTTCCGATTCTAGAAGAGCTTTGAGTTCGTTTGGGAACATTGGAGAAGTTGCTTGGCAATCTATCCTGTCGAATTGCAGCATAATGCCATAGAGACTGTTCTGCTTCTGCTGAAGAAGAGGAAATGGAAAAAATAGAGAATTTAAAGAACTTATTAAAACATAAAAAACCAAATCGCTTGAATGTGGCTGAATTGACCTGATTTCAGTGTCAGATGAGCAGCGAGATATTGTGAAGTAATAGGTATGGACAGTGAAGACACTAAACACAAAGAGGACATTTCGAATTGCTTTTCGACTTCCTGTAACTTAATTCAACTTAAAACTCAACTCAACTGATAAAATACACGTGGTTGCCCAGTTTATACAGAATGAGCTTTCTTGGCACTAGCTTTTTCGCAGATGGGTGCACACGCCTTCTAATAAAGAGAATCTACCTTCACCATCTTTTGCCTAGAGCAAGACAGTGAAAGTTCTTTTGATTGAGGCGGGCTTCAACAACTACCTCTCAGATTATTAATCGCTACAACTACGGTCATTTCTCATATCGCTCACACAGAATCGACCTGTATCCATACGAGAAAATTGAGATTACCAGACCCATACCTAGCAGCTCCAGTAAACAATAAGTCTACCATACTAACACAACTGCAAACTAGTGCCACATGCACGAAATTCGGCCTTTGTGTCGTCTTAATGAAACAAATGTCATGAGGTCGTGTACTTCAGCTGGACAAACTAAAAACAGATTTAAGGGAACCGCCGTTCTTTCATTCAGTCGTTTACTTGTGAAGTTAATCATATTTCATACCATTCATTTGAAAATCGACTAATCCGTCCATTTTTTATTCATGCATGTGTGCAAATTCATGAATTGGTTTACATATAGATTGGTCTGGCTATTCATTCATTCATTCATTCCTTTATTAATTCATTTACGAGTTCATTTATCCATTCATCCATCAATTCATTTACTCATTTGTTGATTTACTCATTCATCCATCTATTTTCTCACTTATTCATTCATTCACTCATTCATTAATATATTCATCCATTCATTCATTAATTCATAGTCTCATTCATCTAATCATTCATGCAATCAGTCATCAATGCTATCATTAATTCATTTAATCATCATTCGCTAAATCATTCATTCAAACATTCAATTACTCATTGGATCATTCTTTCATTTATGTTATTTTTCAATTCTTCAGGTTTAAGACTTTTGCTTCAGCCATCCTCCAGACTTGCTTTCGCTCTTGATGTGCCTTTCGAGGGTCTGATGTTGGCTACCATAAGAATGAAACTGTCGCGATCCGTGGTCCGTCGTTTAAGTCACACCCAGCTGCACCCTGTATCCAACGCCAGGACCTCCTTGTAGCTGCTGCCAGCCACTTTGTCGACTGATCTATCGCTCTTTCCGTCACAAGCCTGTACGTTAAGGGCAATGTAATTTCTCACTTATTTTGCGTTAGCTTTAAGAGTTAAGAGTGTTAGTCACCTTGCTCACCCTAGTGGTCTAGTTAACCCAATCCTGTACTTCTTTCTGCATGTTTCATGCTAAAAACCAAGCATGGCCTGTCTAGAGGGGCACATGCGCACTTACCATTCCTATTTCACCGTCTCCAATGCTATCTGGCTTGCCGAAAACATGGTCTGCATAGCTCACGATGACTTTCATCGACTGCAAAGTGATGTGTAGCCCTCTTTTTGAGAAGTTTCCATTTCTTAATTGATTCATGACAAATTTGTCAATAAATACGTCATTTTTCACTAGGAAGAAAAGAAAGGCAAAGTGTAAGGCCTTGAAAGATCTCTATTTGCAATGTGATTGAAATGGACTTTGGCAGATAAATGAATGAAAGAGCCGTGCATCCTGAAAGGCATGGATAGCAAAACATTATGCAAATAGTCCAAACTGCACACTCTGTGAAGTGTTTTAATTAAAATTTGACAGATGAAAAAATTCCAGCAGACTGACCAACGGAATAAGATTTGCCAAAATTGAGCCTCAAACTTGAGAAGATGAGGATATCATTGATGGAGATCTACTGTCCTGTGAAAATACATGGTAGGGCAGAAAGGCTAATTGATTCCCTCACATAGATTTTCCAAACTTGACACCAGATAGTCGTTTGCTGCTTGGTAGGCAGTTGCACGTAATCCAGAAATGTGACTCGGTACCAGCCCAGCCATTTGGCTGTAGAAATACATTCAAAAACTACGTTGCATACTCGATTTTGAGCGTAGCAGAAAACGGACACAGGGTACCAAGCTATTTCTAGAGAAATTGGTTTTATGAGGTGGGTTCTCGTTGCCTTCCTCGTCAATTGCATTCTTATTGCGACACATGCAGGATTTGAACTTAGCACCCTGTATTATGAGTCTGCACATTCAACCACTACTCTCAATTACGAAATAATCGTTCCCTCCCCCCGCTTATTAAATTTTGAAAAATCTTTGAACCCTCTGCTCTTATTCCAACCCCCCTTTTATTATTATATGGAACCATTTCCAACCCTCGTCCAATTACCCCAATTATCATTTTATTGAACCATTGCCAACTCCCAATTATTCTCACCCCCCCCCCCCTGCTTATTTGGTAAGCAAGAGTACACCACGGCACCACTCACATTCAATAAAGTTGCTTTAAACAGGCTACTTGCATTATTATGGATATCTCAAACAAATCAACTTACTTTGCCTTTGGGGGGCGTCATCTGCACAAAAATCCATAATCTTTGCCACCATGTGATTCAACTTGCTAGTTACAAAGATGCTTGAATTCCCTATGATAATTCTTTTGGATGAAATTTCTTTTACCAATTCACTTCCTGTGAAATCAGAATGCTGTCCACTCTCCCACAGGTCATTACTGCTCTCTTTAGGGAGTACCATGGTATAGAAATAATCTAAGAAAAATGCACCAAACTTTTTAGCAACTTTTTGTTCATTGAACTGCTTCCCATTTTCTGGGAGAACTGTTTTCTTGTGCACTATGGCGTTTTCTTGCTCATTGCCACTTTGATGTCTGAAGAGGGAATCTCCCAAAAACCCAACACCACTCTCAGCTGTGTCTTTTGGAATTCCTAATTGAAAAATAAGTTCATCCTAGAACAGAAAGGAACACACATTGACATCTCATAGTAAAAGGCTACATCAAAGGTTAATGGGTCAAAGTCTGAAAGCCAAATGCCAAATGTTCAAAAATCAGGCCGTATGAATTCAAAATTCAATCTTGCAGACTGCTTGGTTTTTAAGCAGATGAAAAATTTGGCTTCCTCTTGAATGGGCTATATGGTAATGCCCTTTAATGATCTAATAAAAAATAATCCATCATAAACATAGCAAACGGTACTGTACTGCATTGGCTGACTGCATGCTATAGTAGAATTTATTTATGAATCTATAAAGTAGAATTTCATATGGTGGTTACCATAGCCTTCTAGACAAATGGTTATCTTCACAAGCTGTGCACCATTAAAATCCTCAATGGCCTACTAGGAGCTTGTGCTTCCAAATACAATAAAAACACCATTGGCAAGAAAGGCAGTTGGAAAGCATCCGATAAAAATCCACTGCCTGGAAAAACTTGATCTCGCTCTGGCTTCTGCTAAACTTGGAACTGCGCATACTGCCCAGCAAGTAAGAAAAGCTTGCTCTTTGCTTCTCAAGAATATTTTGTCACATTCAATATTACCTCAGGTTCTTTGTCTATTTCATCAAAACTCATGGAGACATCTGAACGAAGATTGTAAGCATCACTATCTCGTTTCTTGCAAACACAGTCACCAATGCCATATCCAACAATGTTGGAGACACCAAACTGGCAATCAAAGTACTCTTCTCCTTTACAAATGACTTCAACTGCACAACCTGACAACTCTACATTCAAGACTGGTGAGAACTCAAATCTCTTTGATCCAATAATGCTGCTATCATGGGCTTCACTCGTGGCTTTGAGTGTCAATGAACACTGAGTTACGTACACTCCAAACAGCAGTATCGTATCTTCATCGTAATGGAAATCCTTATGATCCTGAATTCCTTCTTCTCCTAGATTTGGGATCATTGACCATGCCCAAGAGGTCCAACTTGAATCATCAAGGTCCAAACTAAGCTCGCTCTTGTCACTTTCATAGCTTTCAAAAGAGGGCTTTAGGTGTTTCCTTGCTTCCAACATTTCCTCTGCTGGGTGCACTTTATACTTACATCCAGGTAGATCAAGCGTGCGATAATACAAGCCAATACAAAGCTTCACAAGCCGTATGATCATTGGCAATTGGACATCAGTTGATGATAAATCTAAGCTCTCACAATAGATATTGACTTGGTTTTCATAGGCACTGACACTACCCACGCCCGTGTATTTGGATAAAACTCGACAGAAGATATTGCACTTGTAGAGTATGGGATCTTGATACATCTCAATCTTGCCATCAGCATTTCTGCTGTCAAGGCATATGGTCAGATTATTGATGTTACATATCTTTCTTAGACACAAACTTGGAAGATTAAGCTCTACAAATGCCTGCTCCCAATTGTCATTGGCACTGAACAAAGCCACACTTTTCACATTCAATGTTAACACAATGTCATCTTCAACATACTTCAGTATGAGATTATTCACGCATATGGAGATGTTGTTAATGACTTTGTTGATAACTCCTTGCACATAGCCTGGTGGCAAGTGTTCCGCATCCCTTGCAAGCTTTGCCTTTTGCATTTCCTTCTTCAGCTCATTTGCATTTGCATTTTCCCTTTCATCACCTTCCGTTTCTGATTTCACTTCGTCCGGGTCTCGTAGCTTAACAACAAATTCTATAGTATTTATTGTTATTGTCACAGGCTTGTAAGTTAGCCTGGTCCATGGAACATTGATCTTCAGCTCATGAATTCTTCCGCTTAAAAAATGCACAGGCAGACTAACCTCCTGAAAGGGAAAAACAGCTTGCTAAATTTTTAGCTATTCTAGCTACAATAAGCCTGTACAATCCTAAACCAAGCAATTCATAATTCAGCTAATTCAAGAAAATCATTTTTGCCTTTTACAGTCTCAGTCAGTCATTCCCCAAGTTTTGAAAAGGCTTGAGTGCTTTCTTTAGAAAAAATAAAATATCATAGATAACACACTCATTGACTAGTAAGTAGTACAGGCGATTAGATTTGGCATGGATATGGCTGGGAAATAAGGGTTTGGAGGTAATCCTTAAGAAAGAATCATAAAAGCATTGAGCAATGACACCATCACAGCAAGACTGATGAAAAGGGATTCTAACATTTAACTGATGCAAGTGATAAAGACTGTAAGAGTGAAAGGGCAGGAACGAAAAACATGGAGTGAGTTATCAAAATGTTTAAAGCAGCTGGAGCAGAAATCACATGATACGTTAATGCAGTTAATGCATACTTGCAAAATAAGAAGGAGAAATGGGCATGCCTTGCAATAAAGTGAAAGACGCTACCCTTTGCGGTGGGAGAAATACATGTTTACCTTTTGTAGAACATCTAGATTAAGCTCCAAATTTTGCAGCACAACATCTCCACCCCAAACAGAGAGACTCAGATCTGAAGGTTTCAGATTTTTTATGTACTTGTTGACATAACCCATCAACAAAGGAGTGATGTATGACTCCAACATCTCCTCTATTAAGTTTTCAGCTTCCTTTCTGTTTTTTCACTCCTCGAGTCACATTCGCATCGATAACAACAAGTCAGGAGCCCCTGCCAAATAGATGGCCTAAGTTGATAATCTGTGAGTAAAGCACCATCTCGGAAATTTGAAGCAGCTTCCTCACAAGCAAATCAATTCATTTCATCAAAATACGAAGATCTGTATGCGTAAATATCGCATATTAAATGAAATATTAGATGGTGCGAGACCCGCTAGATAGGATCAAACAGTATTATTGCCACGTTCTGTTTTTACAGCCTCAGTTACAATGCCGGAAACGAGATTATATGTTTAGGAGATGCTAAGGCACTAATAATAATGATAATTTACGAATGTTTTGATATGATAACCTATCAGTATTTACATACTGTTACCAACAGGGTCCTGCATTTTCACGAGAATCTTACATCTCCATTTTTCAGCTCCCTTTTCGACCGTGAAGATCAGCGTTTAGTAGCATTTAAAATGGGAATTTCCCGCCTGAATGAGCAGGCGAAGAGTAAATTGTCGGCCTGGATTTCGCATGCCAGATTTTCAACTCCACCCTAAAACTGCATTTATACAATTGGAATTATTCGATGGAAGCCGTCCCGTTTTTTAACCTTGTGAATACCTGCACAGTGTAGGGAATCCAACCCTTTCGCCATTCTCTTTCCACCATACATATGCTAGATTAATGCAGAGTGGCAGAATAATATGAACATATAATATTCACATCTTAATCCATTTATCCTTAACAGATAAATTAAGTGAAATTTGCTACACCCTGCTAAGGCAACTTCGAGTCAAGGGCATAAGATACTTGATCACTACAAGAAGCAAGCTGAACTGCAAGCGATGCCAAGTATTCAGTGCTCCAAAAAGATCCAAAAAAATAATTCAGTGCGAAATCATCGTGAGATCTTTCAATTCCTATGCTGATGGCCTATCGTTGGCCAAATGCAGTTAGAATTGAACCATTTGTCTATTTCACTTACGTAATTTATGGTAACTCAACTGCATTTAGCACAGTGAACAGTTTTCCAGGGCCCCCAACATAAAGCAGAGCAATGTTGGAAACTTCACAGTTTTCGAAGAAGTCTTCTTCTTTTAGTGCAATCTTAATTATTCCAATATCCATAGTTCCAAAGTTTATATTCGCACGAAGCTTCTTCTGTACTCCTGATAGATTGATAGGTCGGGCCAGGCCAGGCCACTGGACTGGATGACATCCCAGCAGAAGTCTCCAAGTCTGAGGCACTTTTCGAGCATCTGCTAAATTTTTGCAACAAAGTCTTCAATTCGGGGGATATCTAGCGCAATGCTTCTATTTTGCCTATACTTGTCGGTATTACCGTCTTCAGTGATTACTTGAGCAGTAGTGTTGGTATATGCTGCTCTTATAGCTTTATGGAAGTCCGATTTACCACGCACACAAAAATCAATTTCTTTCGCTCAATAGTAGCAAGTATCTTGCTATACGGTGCTGAAACATGGACCATGACCAAAACAAGAAATAGTGAAATCGACGGCACATACACTCGCCTACTTCGCCATGCTCTTAGCATCAACTGGAGACAACACGTAATAAATGTAGACTTATATGGTGATCTTCCTAAGATGTCCTCAGTTATATAGCAACGACGATTACGTCTAGCCGGCCACTGCTATCGAAGTGACGAAACTGTAGCAAACCTAATACTGTGGAAACCAAAACATGGTTACAGAAGACCTGGTAGACCTAAACGTGACTATGTCACCCTCCTGGCGCAAGATACCGGCCTTACTAACGAAGAACTCCGCACAGCCATGTCAGACAGAGATTTGTGGAGAAATTATGTGGATTCGGGTGCGCCCGACTGATGATGATGATGATGAATCATGTATTTGAAATGGCTTTCCTGGATGAAGTATTGCGTGGTACCAGATGGCATTGGCTTGTCTTCTTCCGTAGTGCGTCCTCCTTCGCGATTTCGCCCCCACAGTGAAAATTCCTTAAAAGTTTGATGCACTATTGAAATGTGTAGGATCATGTCATGCCGAACCTAACGACAATGGTTAACAGTGTGAGCAGAAACGCCATGAGGGACCCAGCATCTTTCGTATTATTATTAAATAGTTAAAAAACCAATGCGTGGTCAAATACTAGAGATGCCTTCGCACTCATTTTGAAGAAGTAAACAAACAAATATTTTGCAAACAACTGGTTTTCTGCACCACCCGATGCTGTTTTTATCAATCCTCCTCAATCCCTCTCCTATGGCAGCTCAACTGTCTTCTTTCACTGGTCGTATGATCCCCTACACCTCGTAACGAAAATACGATGTTGCGACGTTGCGCTTCAGAGCGAGAGTGACTCTCGAATCAACTAAAAACGAGAAACAAAGAAAAAATTTTGGATTAATGAATGAATATCGTCAACGAGATTCATAGACAGTTGCAGTCTCTACTTATGCGCAGTAGTCTACAGTGTTATAAAGAAGGGCCAAAGGTGCTTCGTAGATCTAGCCAGTCCATGTGAATAATGTAGCTTTGCCGGAGCAGATGATCTGATGAAATTGGAGGCAGTTCCAGCAAACGAAAATGGGGAGGGCGGGAGTGGGGATCGGACGAAACATGCAACTTTATTGCAACCGGGCCCATTTAGAAATTTTGTGGGCAACAGCCCCATCATACGAAAGCATTTCGAACGAATTTTGATCGAAAAGGTTTTTGGAAACACAGTACTGTATGAAGAAAGCTCACAATATTGGCAAGTTTGAAAAGTTATACATGTATTACGGCTATTTTCTCCAGTCACCATCTATAAAAATTGCATTTACCTCTCCAAAACCTAGTAATCTTTGGTTCATGGTTTTGCATGGGTTGAAAAATCAAGAAACTCTCGATGCCTGTTGGCAAACTTTCAAACTTTTAATTGCTCCTTAGAGCAAGAGTAAGTCATATCGACCATTCACAAAATAAGAACCCGGAAGTCTTGAAGTGGTGTGTGGCCGAGTGGTTAAGGTGCAGTTTTTCGAATCATGCCAGGTCTACTCGCGTGGGTTCGAATCCCGTTGTCGGAACCACCAACCACACGCCAACAGTCGAATCAGCTGTCTCAGAAGTAATTCTGACGGCACAAGCAGTAATTGCGCAGGCCCACAGCAGATTTATAGCTGCCACATACCCAGCCTGCGTTAACAAAAATAGAAGTTGCTTCGCCTGCTTTGCATTGCTTGCTTGAGGTATGATGCTTGCAAAGCATTCCTGATGACCTGGGCCTTTTGAATTGAAGATTTAACTACGCGAGTTAAACTATGAAAGCTAGGAAAGTTAAGTCTCATTTTAAGCCACTCACTAAAAGACTTTTAGAAATGACATTATGCGAAACGTTAAGAAACTCGTGCAGAAAATTTTGCAAACATTTGTCTGGAGAAATGAGGGTAATTGCTTTACTTTCGCATTTTTCTACCGAAACGAGAATTTTGCAGGTTGGCATAATAATGTCTAGCATCATTACCTCAACCCTTTTCCTAACCAAAGCATCATCTCTTGATGCAATCAACTGTTGCAAAAGAAAGCGGCATAGACGCCATTGTGGATATCCAACTTAGAACCAAGAGGATACAAAAGCTGATAGGAGCTACGCTAGCAGGGCTTTCATGGCTCCCTTTTGTAGCAAAGGGATTAATTTTTCATGACATCATTATGAGTAAGTTCTTTTGCAAGCAGCAAGCACGTAGCTGCAGGTGGCTATGTATCTAACAATGCCAAAATGTTTTGAGCAGCAATTTTGTTCGAATTTGGAAAATGAGTCGTTTCTAGGGCTAGCAGAGCATTTTTCAATGGAGAAAATTTCTCCTCTCCCCTAGGCCCTTATCTTATTGCGCTCTGGAGATGATAGATAGTATGTATACCAGCTTCACTGAAAAACTGGCCCTTGTGCTTTTAAAAACATTCGGTGGTTGCTGCAAATTTTGACGCAAAAAAAGACACAAGGGAGCGAGAAATGTCCACATCAATGATTCTTTTCGGCACATCTGACATTGTCACTAAGAATCCTGAAGAAAGACAGAACTTTCGAAAGCCACCATGCAAGTTGTATAACTTAGAATGATTCGATACTTGTCGAGTACCCGTTAAACAGATAGCAAGTGTACTGGCTCTTTTGGCACCTGTGAGGGATAACAGCTTCATTGCGTATCGCAAATTTCTTGCAAACCACACTTTTCCTTAGAATAGCCCAAGACAGTTGTAAACTCCAGTCATCAGAAAACAATTCACGAGAAAGTTGGTCTGTCGTCACATTAGGGATGGTCTAGTTTAGAAAGATAATGAGATGATGCGCATTTTCAGTGAATTATGCAAGGAGATACGACGGACTATTTTCGCGAAAACTGCACGGTGTACAAAATGAAAGAAACAATTTCAAAGTGATATCGCAAGTTGGCTCAAAAATGTATCATTTGTCAGTTAGGTGCCACATAAATCGCATTAGTCAAATATGTTAACAGCATGCCCTTAAAAAATAAATTGAAAACGAAAAATTCAGGAGCAAAGGCAATGGGTTGTTGGACAATATACGGGACAGTTGGCACGGCACCACGCATCAATGGCTGGCTGTCCAGCAAAGGCACCTCCACTCCGACAGTTGGAAGATCCTGTTTGTGGCATGGGTGGTTTTGGTGCAGGTTGCTTTGGGACAGACTTGGGTGGCATCGTTGACTTGGTCGGCTTCAGGGCTGCACTTCCGTCATCTCTCACAACAGCTACGTCAGCACAGTTGATGAACGTTTCCTGAAATGAAACTTTATTTTGAGTTGACAAAATTCAGGATGAGCAAATGCTTAAACAGTTTCTCGTCTTTTCCCAAGCTTCCTCCCTCAAGTGGGTCGTGAAAGAACTGCCGAGCACGATCCTTCCCTCCATCAGGGTCACATGCAGTAATGGCGCAGTGCCCTTTCTGTCACCAACCGATCGCAATCATTCGGACACGAGACCGGCTCCAGTCGTTGCTAGCTTGGGAATCCCAAACAGATATATGAATGAAGTCCGTCTAATGCAAACTCATGTACTTCGAACTTTTGCTAATTCGAACAAAACTTTCAGATCTCTTGAAAATCTCTTAACAAAAAAACCTCTAGTTCGAACCCATGTAATTAGAACTTTTCGCAATTCGAACCTTTTTACGGCCCCCCAGAGAGTTCGAATTCGACAGAGTTGGAACAGTCGGATAAATCTTCAATGAAATCTAACAAACCTGGGGTCCTCTACCGACACCCGATCCACTTTGATCTGTGCCCCAATTGTTCCCTGCCGTGTACTTCCAACGAAGAACACACTGCACACACACCAAATCAACTGGCAGTTGAAGAGAAACCGAAAAGATACCATTCATTGAACCCGCTGGGAGATAGTACTTTGTCGCACCCGTGCCAGCAATCTCGAGCAGGTGGTCCAGCTTGTCTTCAGTGATGGGTGCCGTTCCAACATCTCCTATTCTGAACTCAAAGAAACCTTTGTGGTTGGAAGTAAGCTCGACAGCGACTTCAATGACACTGCCCGTTGTATACGTTCTCGTCACGATGTTATTTGCGTACTTTCCAGGGAAGGTGTGAAGCTGAGCTTTACGGTACGGGTCGCCGCAAGCACCGCATTCCCCTCCGTGGCTCCATTGGTACGAAAAACCGCCACAGTTTAATTCATTGTCGTTGAAGTTGGGTGGATTGGAAAACCCAAAACGCCACATAGAATTTCGAGCTGGAGGGTCAATAAGCCGACCATGACTTGAGACTTTGACTACCATTAAAGACCCAATCGCGAAAAACGAGGCCAGACAAAACATGACTTCGCCTTGCTTCAACAGGCTCTGTGTTGTGAACTGAGAAATCAGCCCCTTCCCCACGTTATAAAGGCTTTCTGACTTCAAAACATACTGCTTGCCAAGTTTGACAGAATAAAGGGCGTAGGTTGTCGTCAAATGGATTGAACAAATTAGGAATTTCGGAAGGAAGCCCCGCGGAAAGCCTTGCATTTCCAACTGCAAGACGAACAAAGTTTGCATTCAGATAAAATGCCACGTCATATTAGGCGTGCATGAATTAATTCTATAAACTTGAAAGCATCCACGTTCTGGCAGGGCGACCTGTCGTAAACAAATCCCACATAATTCAGCAATTTGACTTACGATGCCTTAAATGCACTCCAAACATAAATATATAGTCATAAGAGAGAAAGGTAGAACTCTGAGTTTCATTCAATCGCCAGCAAAAATACCCATATGGTATGTAAAATCCATGCCTAAATATTGAGCCTGACAGGTCAAAAGTGCGTTCAACAGGTAAGTGCTCTGCTCAGTCAATAGCCCAAATTAGGTCATCGAAAAGAATCCTTTGGATGTCGATAATCCTTGTGTTAACTGTTAAGCAGGCAAATGGACGCAGATAATCATGGTGCAGAACTCAATAATCGTTCGATCCTGAAGACTATGTAAATCCCCTGTGCTCTTAATTAATTTTGGGCTGACTTGGGGGGTTTAATCAAATACAGCCCGAATATCGAATAGCTAAATCACCCCGAATTGGATAACAAGTTGACAAATATTGTCTACAATAGTGAGTGTTTCACAAAAATTAAAAGCAGTTCAGAAGATATTCCATGATTTTCCGTCATAACGACGGAAACATCTTTAACCATGTTTCGAACTGGGGTTGCTGTAGTTCAACAGAAAAAAACCGCTTGCAGAGACTCCAAAACAGGGCTGCAAGAATAATTACTGGTATGTCGTTTTGATGACTCCGCCATGCCCCTTATTAAAGGTCTTGGTTGGCAAACAATTGCGGAAATGATCAGTTCTGAGACTAATATTATGGTATTTGAGGCACTAAATGGTCGTGCTCATCAATATCTGACCACACTTTTCTTGAGAAACTCACAAAACTCTGTTCACAACTTGCGAAATACTTCAAATGACCTAAAGTTGCCACCAATGAAAACTGCAACTGGCCAAAGATGTTTTCATTCAGAGGGGTGAAATCTTGGAATAGCTTCTCAGTTGAGTCAAAAAAGCCGTAAACCTGGTCAGCTTTAAAGCCTCTATTTAATATGCAAATTTGGACATTTTCACCGGTAATTTTTGTTCTCAGATTAGTGTAATTTTGTCTTAGATTTTAATATATTTTCATAAATTTATGTAAATCAAATAAAAAATTGTAATTAGGTAAGTAGGTACTTTAAGTATTATTGTAGATAAATTGTAAACTTTTCTAAGTGGAGGGCCTCTTGAAAATCAGCATTGTTGAAGAGCTACCCTCCTATAAAGAATTGAAATGAAATGAAAACTGCAGCACAAAACTGCGTGGATAATGTTGCGGCCATTTTCTGACTTACTCCGATACTCTGGTGAGTGTCGGACTAAGATAAACAACGTATGGCAAAATCACGTTTCCAATTTTCTGCGCAACATTCAAGGTTTGCACGTGTTTACTTCTTGTCATTTTGAAAAATTCAATGCCAACCATGGCCTTCCCCTGGGCAGCACGACTCCCTGTTGACAGAAAATGCTCGACCAAAGAACTCAAGAAGACACGGTTAGCTATACACAATTGGAAGTACCAAAGAACGGCTCAATGAATGCGGTGACAATGCCCCTCTGAAAACAAGTTCATTGATCTATCAATTTCAAGTAAGATTGCACCTTAAAAGCAGAAGATGTTCAGTCAGTGCTGTAGCGGCAGACTAGACTAGAGACCTAGCTCGCCAGAAGCTTGTTTTTCTCGCGATTCCGTCCAAGCTTTAGCGATAGTCCGTTTCATCTCGTCGTCACCATCATCGTACATCTGTTTCATCATTTTCATAATGCTCGAAGATGGATCTTCATCTTTATCGAAACTCGGAGATCTGAAAGCAAATTCCATAATGTTACGTCATTGTGTGTGCCTTATCAAAGCCTTAATTACTAAGTAAGTGATAATTCTTTGTTTAGAGACCAAGACGTATTCCAATCTGTGCATGGCAACGCCATCAAAGGTACGAAGCCCGTCACAGAATAAATGCTTCGCATTCAACTGTCTTTTTCTTTTCTTTTAGTGAGTTATGTTCGGGAAAGGCCATGGTGGCCTATACAATGCCTTAACAACGGAAGAAAGAAGAAAGTGAGAGGCTAAGAGGAGAGCCCTGGCTTTCATGGATCTTCTGCTCTATCTCGAAAACAAACTTCCTATTCTAAGGAGTTAGGAAAGCAGGGTTAAACAGTACATTTTCTTACGTAGACTTCATGGTGCAGTGGTTAAGCATTCGGACCCATAACACAGGGGTCAGTTTGACTCCCCCGTGTAACAACAACAACAACAAAATTGGTGAGGAATGCAACGGGGAACCACCTCATAAGATCCACTTCCCTGGGAGAACTCAGAGCCCTGTCTCTGGTTTCTGCTACGCTCAAAGTCGAGCATGCAACACAGTTTAGTCTAGACTTTAGGCGTTCTCTGGTGCAGTGATCTGATACACTTGCTGACAACGCACAGTCTATAAGCAGCTCAGCTTAGCTTATACCAATAGCAAAGGTGTAAGGGTTCTCGCTTATACAAAAACCCAGAGGGAAATGTTGCAAAAGAAATTATCCAGAGTTGCAGCTTTCTGAGATTTTGTGCAAAAATTTAAGCCAAGCCATGCTCTTCTGAAACACCTCACAAAATAATTCCATAATGCAAGAATCAAATTGTGCCAACTGTGATGTGCTCTTGATATACAGTGCAAAATACTGCCAAAGTTACTGAGGTCACCTCATCAAATCACATTCAAAATTTGACTCACTTTGCATCTGATGAACCTTTTTCTGTCTTAGTAAGATGTGACCATTTCTTCTGCTCCATTTTCTTCAAAGTTAGCACTACATTACCAGACTTTGCCTGAATAAAGCAATTGTGACTAAATAAAAAGATTTCATCTGCATGTATTGTAACTTCTGTATTAAATAGGTGCAACTACACTGACCATACCATTTGCGATTCTTGTGATTAGACATATTGAAGTGTTACAAAAACTGCAAAATATCATGCGCTAAAATGCTCTCACAGAGTGAAAAGTCAATTCTTCAGTGCAACATAGCTAATGATTTACATGGCATACTGCAGCAAAAATAATTCAAATCAATCAAAACTTTATCAATGTGTCAAAATAATTAGCTTACAACCTAATTGAGAACACAAAAAGGCATAGAAAATCAAGTTGAAATATAATTCATGACAAATTACAGTCAATTTGTTTTAACTGTCCAAAGTAAAAGAGTCTGCATCCTCTTGAAAATGATGTGAAAAATAAAAGAAGCAGTTGGCATTGGTCCCACTTACTTTTACAGTTGATACTGACGGATCGATTGGCTCCAGCAGTTTTTTTACATTCAAGTGATGATTCTTTTTATTCAGATTCAAAATATACAAATCGAAGGAATCAGACATTGCATCAAGTTTTATATTTTCTTGAGGAACACTTTCGACTCCCGTAAGAGATATATAGATTTTCACTGATTTCTCAGTTTGGTCCCAGCCTGCAAAAAAAGATCTTGTGGTTCAATACCTCTAAAGTTAGACTGACCTTACTGCCTATTGAAATGCTCAAAATTGACCTCTTATGCAGAGGGTAACCTGCTGCTATCAGCAAATGAGTAAGAATCCACACACCATGAAAAAAAGCAGTCCAGTTTAAGATAATAATATATGATATGATATAAAAGCATTAACACGCTGCCTTATCTAAGTCATTCCTGAAAACCGACATACTTCAAAATGGTGGTAGAAACAAATAAAATCTTGCAAAACCCATTAGAGATGAAATTCTTCCTTCGATTCAAACATACCCTTGACTTTGAGAAAAAGTCAGGTATATTTTATTATGGACCACAGCAGCTCCATTTCACACTAACAGACACTGTATAATTTACACCATAATTACATAATTGACAAGTAATATTTATACAAGTTTACTTGCTTCGAATGCATGCGATCTATTCAGTCAAGGACATGTTCAATATAACAGACAAAGAACCACACAAAGAAAAACTAAATCAAACAAATGTTCAAAGTGCATTTTGCAACTAACTGAAGCTTGTGCTTAAAGATCACAAGACATCCCTTATCCTGAACTTTCTTGGGAGGTTTATTACAACACTTTGCCCCCTGGAAAACCAATGTTCCTTTGCAAGATTCACATTTGCAAATAAGGTGGTAGTTGGGTAGAACAGATGAATTTGTCAGTAGTTACCATAAGACTGAATTTTTTGTGTGTAGAGATGAGTTGCATCTGATTTCTTTTCTTCTAATTCACTTCTGGCCTCTTCTGTTTTTGTGCTTGGGGGGTCGCCATGTTTGTTCTCCTCTTCCAGTTTGTGCACTTTGCTTTGCAAGGAAGTTATTTCAGAGGCTACCAACTGTCTCACATTTGATCTGGTTGCCAATTTCAAAAGCTTTTGCAACTCCTCACAATCTTGTTTAAGCTGTTAAAAGTTCAATTAATTATATTTATTCAATTTTTCATCTATTTGTAGACGTGGGACATAAGTAGCAATGGTCAACGCTACTGTTTAGGCATCTTCGATGAATCTAAGCAACTCTTTCTGTTATTAGCTGCATCTGATATTTTTCTGACAGACTTAGGCTCATCTAGCGTTACATTCACGTTAACCTTTTCAAGAGTCTTCTCTCATTCTTCGCCTTTTTTCTGCCATTGGGGCCTAAACAACGTTATTCACTTTCGCCCCCTTGACCTAGTGGATATGCCCATTTCAGATAATAAAAAACAATTTGAGCGCACTTCAGAATTCTTTAAATTATTAGATCACGACTTTTCTATAAATATTTGATTACCTCTTCTGCCGATGCCATGTTTTCACTATCAGTCGGAGTCAGAAATCAGCTTCGCACTTCCAGCCCTCCAGCGTGCGCAACATGGAAACGGGGCTGGAACTTTCTGGAACCTACAACCAATGACTTCAACGGCCCTTGCAATACAAATAAAATTTCAAACTTCATGTGATTCAGATTGACTAGCTTAGTAATAAGAATGCATGAAGGAAGACAGTACATACAGCCTAGATAAGTATACGGTGGGACAATGCAGAAACCTCCACGTTGGTGTCCCTGGATATCGACCGCCAAAAGTGATCTCGACTCATTTTTGTCGGCTCGTAACCGATTCTGCAACCACTTTCCCTCAAAGCACAGTTGAGGGAAATGATCGACGAAAAGAAAGTATACGATCAAATTGATGATGGTCATAAGACATCCACATGTAGCAAAAAATTTCAACCTGCCAGACGTTAGACTGGTCTCTGAGTTTTTTCTAGGCAAGTAGATTTTCAAGAAGAGTGTCCTGCTACCTTCCTTTATGGTCATCGAACTATGATGTCAGAAGAGTCAGTATGATGAAATCGCTTGAAATGGTAGTTGGTGAAAAATTTGATAATTGAAGCAAACCAAAAGCAAAAGCAGTGGAGGGCTGGCAGCTCTATGAAAAATTGAAAGATGTCAATGTCCAATCCCAACTGTGTTTTGTATAAAATGCATCCATTTAGAGTTGGCTGCGTTATGTCAGTGCTGGCTGGTGTAATATGCCAACAGGGACGCCGGAGCCAATAAATTTTGTATTTCGCTTTGGAATTGAGTTAATTTCCACAGAGACTTTCTAACTGTTGCATTTTTATTAACTATCAAATCGATTTCTTAGCGTTTCTTAGCTGTATAAAAGGGAATTACTAATAGCATCATGTAGTTCATACTGTTGATAAGAAGGCGCCCCATGATGCGTTTGAACGTTGCGTAATGGCAACGCATTCCTTATTTGGACATATTTAGCGGTGTATCAAGCTAGTAGTTTTGCATTCCTTATTTGGACATATTTTATCTCCGTATCAAACTGTCGTATCTCTATATAACACGTTTAGATTAGTTTTAGTTTAGAGTTAGAGTTTTTGAGAAGTAGAAGTAGTAGTAATATTAGAATAAGGACGAAGTCGAAGAAGAAGACAAAAGCCGCTGTCGAGTGAAGAGACGACCCAACGCCGAAGATATAGCCGAAGAGGGCCGAGCTCACCGAAGAGAGCCGAGCTCACCGAAGAGTAACAGACGTTTAACTAAGTGTTTTATATAGTAAATCGGAACATTCGTACTCACGCGTTAGATTACACGTTAAGTGTGATTTAACATATTGGTGCCCCGTGTGAGGAACATTGGTGAAATTGTCAAGAAAGAGACTGTTTTATTTTAATCAATTTTCGTCTATCAAAGTTATACAGAAGAGCTACGACGTTGGACTGTTCCGTGCAGTTAGTAGCACATCATATACCATCCTCAGACGATCCGTATTTACAGAGTTTCGTACCTGTCATCTTTTCGTAATACTGCACTTAATCGCAGCATCGTAAATCTATTGTATTGATGATAATTGTGATTTAACAATACGTTGATCATATAAAGTCTCTTCATCCCTAAAGCAGATCGAAACAATCAAAATTGTTGATCATTGTAAGGATGTAAATTGCAAAACAAGCTAATAGCAAGACATGTCATGTGTTTTACTGCGCATTTTGGAAATTGCGTTCTCAAGTCAGCAGAATTCAGCCTCGATTCCGACGGCTCTAAATATTGCAAAAAAACTCAATATCAATAAAACCATATCAATAACACCTACAAACACCCTTAAAGTAATGATAGATTACTGTCTCGGGTGCAGGGTGTGCTCATGAGAAAAGTTATTAGAGCTACATTGACCCCCAGTAACAGTGATTTCACGAAATATCGATATTTTGCACCAAGTGTAAAAATTATTAGAAGTCATTAAACGCAAAACTAACATAAATAACACCGACAACCATTCTTGAGCTAACGAAAAAACCTTGATTGTTAAGCGTGGTGTGCGTGTGAGAAAAGTTATTAGAGCTACATTGACCCCCAACATTTGATCGAATCGTCAAAGAATATGCATTTCACGCGCGACTGCATCGAGCAAAAACACTGCAAAAGTGCATCCTTTCAAATTTAATGACAATTTTTTCTTTTCTTTTCTTAGATGTACCTTGCCAATGAGCCAAAATCTCTCTGACAAGCATGTAAATTGTTTGCACTATCCAAACTATGAAGAAGATGTAAACAACAAATTTCCACAAGCCTCAAAGGGCAGGAGAGTTGTATTGCTTTTGATAACATCTTCCTGATTAAATGACTGATAAAGTGAAGTTGCACACTCGAGGCATTCCATGTTGGCAACCCCACTTTCTTCGCAATGAAGCCTCCAATGTAGAACAAGGCATCATATTTCCAATAAGTGGATAATTTCAGAAAGTGATAAATTGCAGGATCAACCGCTGAGCTGTTCTCAGCAGGCTCTTCATAACATTATTGGAAGATTGAGATAAATCAGTGCAATTAGCTGTTTCTGGAGCATCTATATTGTTCGTTAACAGAAGTACTCTAATTGGAAATTTTAATTACAAGACATCTGGGTTGTTGTTCCATCCAAAGCGGCCCCTTATTTTACTGAAAAACATGCCCAATGAATCTTGTGAGAACTAGTATGTCAACACATGTTGAAATGGATTATTTTCTCTGTACAAAATATGTTTACTTATGGCTTATAACAAAGAGACTGTCGCTGCTCAGAGAAAAGTTTGTGCAGTGCACTAAAAGGTCCCTCTCCGTGTTGAACAGGCATTCTTGTAAACCGTTGTATTTTGTCTTCAAAATAAGGAAGATTGTCCCAGATCACGTAATTTTTAGACTTGTTAATTTTTGCCGGCTTATGTCGGGTATCTTTTAAAGCATGGTTGGTTATCCAGTATCGAAAGGAGGGAAAGTCTTCGTGCGCTACTTTGTAATCTTTTAGGGCGAGTAAAGAGAGAGAGCAAAAATGCAAGAAAAGATACTGCAGCTTGTGCTGTCATTTTGTTGCAGAAGTCCTGCCTTACTAAGACGTATCAACTTAAACCGCCTCAAATTAGCATCACGATGTAGATAAGCACAGGCTTTACGCAAGTATTGTAGAATGGACAAAAATGCCAACTCATCTGAGTGCCTTGTGGCAAGGGAGTCACATTGTACAATAACTTTGCATTTGAAAAATACGCTAATTATACTCGAATGGTTGCCTTGATGAAAGGGAACTAACAGAATATCACTTCCTAAAATTTCTCGTGATGCCCTTATGGCTTTGCAGAGGATGCTGCTCTGTTTTCTTTGCTCGATGACTGCTGTCAAAAACTGAGTCCCTTAGAGATGAACGCTTTTCTTCCGATCCTTCCTCTTTCATGCCGCATTCATCGCTATAATATAGCAGAGGAAATAGTAAATTATGTCCCATCCTATTTTGTGCTCACCTGTTGGGCATCTCACGTCACCCAAGCTAATTTCTTGACTGAGCGGATCTTGCAAGCCGAACCAGTATCCCTCTACATTGACGATCTCATTGCTCAGAAGTTCTGAATTCAACGCGCTATCTTTTTTATCTGTGCCCAGAAGAGACTCTTGACATAAAAAGGACCCGTGAAATCTTTTGCGTACGACTGGAATTGATGAAAGTGCTTTTAAACAAAATGTGCAATTCTTTTTAACTAAATACTACTCTTTTTAAAACTTCTTCGTTACTGGCTATTGATGTCCATGATATCTTCAACATTTTGCGATAAAACCACATTTCAGCTGCATTTAACTTTGCTTCCATGTTCTTATCAATGGTCCAGTTTCCACAGCCGTGAAGTAGGGTTGACCAAACGTAGCATTTTAAGGTTGTTAGTCTTGTTTGCATATTAATGTTGCAATTTTTAAGGACACTGCTCATTTTGATTAACGCATCTTTCATGAAATTCCAATTCTTTTCTTGATGTCTTCCTCACTTTTTCCATTTTCAGTAATCGAGCTACCTAAGTACATAAATGCTTTGACTTGCTTCATAGTAGTAGACTTAATTTTCATATTCATCCTTTCCTCAACTCTTGGCTTTTTGGATATAACCATGGATTCCATCTTTTTACAGTTAATCGAAAGGCCGAAATCTCTGCTTTTAGCTACAACATTGTCTGATAGGATTTGAAATTTTTCTTTTGAATCTGCAGTCAAGGCTGTATCATCAGCACATCTTAAATTATTGATACTCTTTCCTCCCACGATTATTTCTGGCAACTCATCAATTCCTCTGAATATGAATTCGCTATACAGATTGAACATGTCTAGCGACATTACGCAACCTTGTCTAACTCCTCTTTCGATGGGAACACATTTGCTTAGTTCATTTTCTACACCTATAACTGCTGATTGTTCCCAGTATAGGTTTTGCAATAGCTGTATATCTTTCCAATCGACGTCCAATTGTTGAAGTATTTCGGGTAGTTTTTCATGCCTGACTTCATCGAATGCCTTTGTATAATAAATAAAGCAAATATAAATATATTTTTGGACATCAATCATTCTTTCAGCTATCCTTCTAAGCACGAAGGTTGCATTTCTTGTACCCTTGTCTTCTAGAATCCGTACTGTTCTTCGGAGATTTCACTTCTTAATTTATTTCTATTTCTCATCAAAAGAATTCAAAGAATAACTTTGACAATATGACTCATGAGACTAATGGTTTCGTGTATTTCGCATTCCGTAGTGGCTGCCTTTTTCGGAAGTGCTATAAAAATTGATTTCTTTAAGTCTGTTGGTATTTCTCCGGAATCATATTAGGCAGCAATTCAATTCCAAAATCTTCTAGTGCTTTTATCATTTCAATGCAAATTCCATCCGGTCCTACTGCTTTACCATTTTTCATTTTCTTTATTGCGGCTTGGACTTCTTCCTTCAAAATTGGTGGTCTTTCTATATCTTTCTGTACTGTAGGTTTTGTACCTCTATCATCAAAAAAACAGTTCTTCAATACATTCTTCCCATCTTGTCATCATTTCTTCCCTTTTTATTAATATTATACCATTTTTTGCTTTTATACAACTACTACTGCTGCAAAAAGATTTAAGGTTCGCAATCTCTTTGACTTTTTTATGCATTAATTGAATGTTTGTTTTTTTCAGTTCTTCAATCTCTTTACATTGTTCATTAAGCCATTTTTCTTTCTCTTTATTACATTGTTCTTTTATTTCTTTGTCTAATATTTTGTATTCTTCGTCTTTATGTTTGCATTTTAACATTTTAATTTTCTGCGACTTTCCATCATATCTAGGATCTGATTTGTCATCCATTGTTCACTAGGTTTCTTTGTTTGTTAAGGAATGACTTTTTCTGCGGCATTATTTAGCGTATTACAAATATTTTGTCACTCATCTTCAGTACTTGCAGCTACATCGGTTAATACACTGTATTAGTTACGAACTTCAATTGCAAATTGTCTTTCTGTTTCTATGGATGTGGTAAGGAGTTGTGTTTGAAGTCTTGGCTGTCCTCATTTTGTCTTTCTCAGTAATTTGAGCTTAACTTTGATAGTACCAACTACTGGATTGTGATCGCTTTCGCAGTCTACTCCAGGGTGTGTTCTTGTATGATAGATGACTGCATTTCTAAAGCGTTCATTTATGGCTATATAATCAATTTGATTTCGGACATTATCACCCGGACTTTTCCATGTCCATAATCTTCTAGGGTGATGTTGGAGCCATGTATTTAAGATAACTTGATTTTTGGTCTTACACCACTGTCTCCATTTTTTCCCTCTTTCATTTATTTCTCCGAGACCAAATTTACCTACCGTGTTGCCAAATTTTTCATTTCCTACTTTTTCATTAAAGTCTCCAAGTACGAAAATTATTTGTTGTGATTTACACTGACTTTTTGCTTTTTCTAGTTGTTCATAGAATTGATCAAGTTCTTCGTCTGATTTATCTGCAGTTGGAGCATAGACTTGAATTATTGTGATATCAAAAGGCTTTCCCCTAAGTTTAACAATCACAATCCGACTTGAGAGGCACCAATAACCATTAATGGACTTTGCTGTAGTTTTGTCCAGGAAAATAGCCACACCTCTTTCAGGAGTCTCACCCCCAGATTAGATAGCTGATAAATATTATTTGACAATTTTCCAGAGCCTTTCCAATGTGTTTCACTGATACCTGGAATATTCACTTGTAATTTTTCCATTTCTTGTTTAACATTTCCATATTTACCATTTTGATACATTGTTCTTACACTCCAAGTGCCAATTATGAGTGTTTCTTTATTCCGCACAGTAGTTTGATGACGGTCTGGGTTAACCTCTGCAATATGATCTCCCCTACCGGGCGAGGTGTCAACTGGAACAGTCTTGACCCCCCTTCACGCCATTCTTAGAAATTTGATTAGTGTAAATGGTCATGATTTGCTTGGGTAATACATTGGTGAGTTTCCCAGTTCTCTTCCAAGGGTTTTTTTAAGGGACACCAATCACTATTCTCTGAAGCTCGTCCGCCCGAAGCCGTTGGCCGCTAGAGGTCGTAGGTCATCCGCCATTCTCAGTACTTCACCACTCCACTGAGTCTGCCGTTGACCATCACCGTAACCCTGGTACGGACCTCTACCAGTGTGAAACCAGCCGAGGTGGATCTGGGACGCATCGCAAAGGGCAAGGACGTCATTGCCTTGAGGTCAGCTGCAGCTAGGCCCTGCTACCCACGAGCTAGGCCGATCTGTTGATAAGGCAGCAACAACAGCTTTTTGTTGCACTTGAAGCTCCTTCACAGCAGAAAGTAGTTCTTGCACCGCAGGCTCTGATGGCGACTCTGCTGTGACAGGCGTCTGTGCGGCGGCGCAGAACAGCTTGGACTATGACGCATCGGAACGAACAGCCAAACACTGACTGGAAAAGGTGATCATTTCGTTCAGTAATGGAACAGGATTGCCTTCTAATAATCTGAATCGCATGGTGTCTGGAAGGCGTTTCATAAAATGACGGTCCCAGAAGGGCGGCCTTAGCATTGGCAATCAACATTGGTTCTGCTTTGGTGAGAAGTTCTTTAAGTGCCCATAAATATACACAGAATAGTCTTCGCCACTGCGTAGTATTCGCTCACTGAACTCAGTATGATACATTTCTCTGCAAATCGCAGGACACTGTGCGACCGTTAGGTTTGCAACTAAATCCTGGTAGTTGGCTCATTGATCCTCCTTAGGGGCATACAAATGTGTTGCAGCAAGTCCACGAAGAAAGACTGGGTAGCACTTTTGATTTGATATTTATCAAGAAACAAGTTCTTAACAGTTGGCAACGTACAATTATAGCGAAAAGCTTATTACTACTACTACTTACTAAGACGTCATACACTGTTAATGCTGTACAACGAGTCTCACAGTCCCACGCCAGTTCTTTCCATCATGTGTCAGTCTAGACAGTGTATCCAAAGTTTGTGCGCCCCTTGAAAGACCAAGTTCAATTCCGAGGCTGCCTAAATCCTGCCTTACTGTCTGCATCCAGGTCGTCTTTGGTCTTCCTTGTGGCCGTTTCATATTCCTAAGGTGCTCTTTAAGGGCTTTCCTTGCTAGTGTTTCTGGTTGCAAGCGCATGAGATGTCCTTGTTAGTCTCCTTTCTCTCAATTTTTCACTCCATGGTTCACATTTAAATCTGGCATAAAGCTCGCTGTTGGTAATGCTTCTTTGCCAGTTAATTCCTAGAATCCTTCTTAGATGGCTGCATTGGAAGGTGTCGATGGTGTTTTCTAGCTTCTTCGTTAGAGTGCACAGTTTGCTCTTATGCGAAAACACATTTGCTACAGAGGCTTTCTCAGTTTGATCTTGGTGGAGTTTTTCTTGCTGCTGAGAATGCTGTTTAACGTTTTATATGCACCAATTGCTAATTAAAGCCAACAAAATCCAACGTATAACGTTAAAAGATAACTAAAATTTCTTAAACAATTTATTACTGACATTTACTAAGCTGATTTCTCCTACACTCAGACCTAGTTTAGACGAAGCATTAAAGGCGCGGCGAATTAAATTATTAGCCCGAGAAGAAACTAAGTGTCAATTAGATTCGCTGATAATTCGCTAACTAAACCCAACAGCAAATCAAATATTTAAGTTCGCCGTCAATGCGCCGCGTAGAGCGATTTAAAGGCGGATGATGCGGCCTTGGTTTCGACGGCGCATTATGAGCGCAGCGAATTAAATTTTATAATCTAGAATCACGAAAAAAAACTATGATTTGCAATGATTCACAGTGATTCATGACAACTGCGCATGCATAAAGAGGAAAAGCGTCAAAAAATAGAAAACACAAGGACCTTGTCATCGCAACGAGAAAGAAAATGACTGCTTTTCGAAAATTAATTCCAGAATTAACAACGAAATACGACAAATCCAGTCTAGAGAATAGTTAAACTTCCTTCGAAAATGTAGAGTCACGACCGCCACCTTAATCAGATGAGGAAAATGATTTCGAAGAATCAGAGGAGGACTCCAGGGAAGAGCTTCCAGACAAACAAGGCCTAAGCAAAGTAACGAAGAAAACGGAACGAAAAAAGGTAGAAAAGCAAAATGGCCAGACAATGTCATGAATTAATGCGTTGAGGAAATTTACGAAAGTGAATGCTATCGTCGGCGGCTAATCTTCGCAAGCAATAAAGCATATAAAAAGTTGGAAATTTACCAGAAGATAGTGGCAAAAATAGCGAAGAAACTGTTGGACCGTGAACAGAATTTCAATTTTTCTGCCTAATCCACGACTTCTGTCCCACAGTCATCGTTTATCCCTAGAACATGCAACTTATGGAACGTCTTGCCTTCTTGCTTTCCTGGATCTTACAACTTGCCATCTTTCAAATCCAAGATCAATAAACTTGATATGATATCTATCTCCTCTTAGCCTTTCGCTTTCTTCTATCTTCCTTTTTGAGGCATTTTATAGGCCACCATGGCCTTTCCTCAACATAACTCACTAAAATGAAATAAAAAAAATAAGGCAGAAATAAATTTAAAGCATGTGTGGTGGAATGCAAGAAAGCATCTATGACTAGGCGACCCAAGTCTGGAACTTCTAATTTCAATGGTTTCATAGGCTGTTTACTTATGTAGAATCCAGGGACTCCTGTAACCCTGGATAGCAAAAGAACCATCGTCTCAAGTTTTGGATGAGATTTAATCAGACATCCAAGAACACAATTTTGCCCCAGAAGAGCCCCCGTCTGTACATTTCCATAAAAATTCGTATCCTTGTTCGTTTTTTTCGATTCACGTTATTTCGACGACGTTCATAGCATGGATTTGCGAAACAAGACACTGAGACATTTTTGAGGGCGCCACTTTCGAAAAATTATGAACTTAAAAGACTCGAACAGTAACCCTAGAAACGCCCGCGTGTGTGTGAGAGATCCTGTGCCATTTGTAAATTCGCCGTCCAAACCAAAGCAACAATTTGAGGCGTTCTATGGGCACATTATGGGCGCATCAAAATCAATTTTTTTTTTAATTCGCTGCGCCTATAATGCGCCGTCTAAACTAGGCCTCATTTACTGATACTGTTAACATTACTTACCCCATGACACTCAGAGGCGAGAAGGCTTTTAGAATAACTACATTAGCAATGCGAAGAGCTGCCACACAATTGGCTACATAAACGTCGTCCTTCGCACTTGACTTCTGAAGTTCGATGAAAATTCTAACAAATGGAAAGATTGCATTGATTATAAATGTATTACATTGATAGTAGCATTTAAATACTCTGCTGAGAATTTCCGTGAGAAGACTTCTATGGAACTCATTTTGCATAGATGAGCAGCTGAAGGTACAGCAGCATCTAGAGTAACTGATTTTGCATCGTCATCCTTCTGTGACCCATACTCATTTAGTTCCCAGACAGACAGACAGACAGACAGAAAGACAGACAGACAGACAGACAGAAAGACAGACAGACAGACAGACAGACAGATAGACAGACGGACAGATAGACAGACTCATAGAAAGACAGATAGACAGACTCATAGAAAGACAGACAGACCGAGAGATAGACTCAAAGACAGACAGACAGACAGGCAGACAGACTGACAGACAGAGATGATAGGAGAGAGAAGGGCAATGGTAGTCCTACGCAGGTTCTCTAAATCAAGATTTCACAAGTCTGAAAGACTATGGTCTTTCTATGACTCGTCCCGTTATTGGTTTGCACAGATAGGTTGACAGGTGAGCTACAAGGCACGTGACTTTTAATGATTAGTGCAGGTGCAAAAGAATCCCTACAAGAACGTATGTGAGAAAGGATCCTGCTAAAAGGTACATCGGAGAGCAGAGTAGGGTTGAGATCCTTTGGTGGAAAAGTCAAAGTCGCAGTAGAAGATCAGGGAAGAATAGGAAGGCGCAAGGTATATTTTCATCTCTATCTAGGTTGAATTCGTAGCTGAAAAAATCACACATTAGCTTTGCGTGCATTGAACGACGAACCACAGTGTAGAAAAGCACGATAGCCATTTGTTTTCCAATATTGAATTTCAAATATGATTTATGCGGCGTAAAATAGTTGCTGGGAAGAATTGAAGCGAGGTCTTTTTGTTCTTCTTAGTATCATTTTTATTCAATTATTTTCAGTGGGCATTCCCATTCAAATCAAGTGAAACATGGTCTCGTTGGCAAATAATGGTGTTTATTAATATCTATGATTGCATAGAGACGTGTAAGGCTTGAGCAGACTCGCTCAGTAATTTGATTACGACAGATAACTACACTAGCCATTCCTATGAAACTTAGCACTTCATCCGTAATGTAAAACCAATACTGTGCTGTGCCCATCATCTTTCCTGTCTGTCTTTAAATTTCCTGTCCAATTTTTTTCATTATTTGGAAGCCTGTTCATACCAGAGAGATGGGCTCTAAGATCAATCCACATCATTGGATGTATATAATATTGTTGCCTTGCCATTGCTTTTTTTCACCAATAGTGTATTCAATTTGCCCGTTGCAGGATGCGTACTAAAGACGACTGGGCTGTGAGTGCGCACATTTTAACCACTTGCTACACTACACAGCTGTCTTTGAATAATACCCTGCACTTCTTTGTCAAATTCATATACGGTATCTACCTAAAACCCAAAACTAGAATCTCCTCAACCTTGAGTTTGAGTGAAACACTGGTCATCGGCCAGCAAGTACTTTAATTCTCTGCAGTTTTCACACCTGCAATGCTTTTTTATGCCTCTACGTCAACTCTTTGTGCATCGTCTCTCCTAACATAGAGTATCGAATGCAACGATTTTTGTTGAATGCAACTACAAATTAGTTATGATTCAGGGCGAACTGGGGAATCGCTTTAAAGAATGGAGAACAGGTCGCAAGTTGAAGCACGCGCGCAATGATTTTAAGTGTGGCTATATATGTATGGCTTTGTATGTATGGCTATGTATGTATGGCTTTGTATGTATGGCTATGTATGTATGTATGGCTATATATGTATGGCTTTGTATGTATGGCTATGTATCAGTGCTGTGCAGTCAGGGGAGGCAGGCGAAGCACAGCCTGGAGGAATGGAAAGAAAAAATATAAAATAATTAAATGACTGTATTTATTCCGCAATTTTGTGCTTATCATATATTTTCCATTTAAATGTACAATTTTGAGTGTTTTTTTTTCAAAATCGCTGAATTTCTGCACTTGTGTGTGCGGTGAGGCAGCAAGCTGCTGAGCCTCACCTTGGATTGCGCAATGACTATGAAATCAGACGGCACTGCTGTCTCTCTGTATACCGCTATCAAAATATTCAACTACTTGAACTATATGAACCGAGTTTACATAGTTTAGCTGATGAATATAATGTTAAGTGTTCGTCTATTTATTTTTTATAAAAAATGTACGTAAGTGACGTGTTTCTTGTGCTGAGCGACCGTGAAAGGCCCTGGGTAAGGCACGCAAGTCTCCTGCTTCATGTGGGAAATCCATTGGAACATCGCAGCATTTCGATGACGCAAAACTTCAACGCATGTCAAAATACGCCTAATTCTTTGACTTTGTGAAAATAAAGGCGTTGGGCAATATGGCTTACAAACAGTGAGGGATGAATTTAAATCTGCTGGACAGTTTCTCAGCTTTTTGGCCCAGAAGGATCATATCCCAACAGTTCCCGGACAAATGCCATTTCCCCATGTAATCGACAGAGACCTTGAAAACGAATCTAATCCCTCTTCTACAGAACTATTTGGAAGCCTTATGTTTAACCAATCGGTAACCATCGACTCCTTATTAGACAAAATTCCTGGTCACAAATTTTTAACGGACGATTTTATTGATGACATGACCACGTCAAAATACTACAATCCCCTCGAACTCAAGCAAGCACGGCTAGATAAACGGTTCTTGTCGATGTTTCACATGGCCATAAGCTCCCTTCAATTACATGTTGATGAACTAAGAACTTTGCTAAAAAGGGTTAACTTTCCCTTTTACGTAATTGGTATCAGCGAAACTCGACTTCCCTACGGTTAAAAACCACAAACAGATGTAGATCATTTTCCTCAATTCACACACATAGAAGGACTTACTGACTATACAAAATTGAAAATGAAGAAAACATGGAAGCATGATTATAGACATTTCAACAACCAAGAATTTCTGAAGGAACTAAGGAAAATAGACTGGGTGAAAACTCTAGCAGGCACTAGCGCTGAAAAAGCATTTAGTATCTTCTACACCATTGTAGATGATATATTAATTGCCGTCAGAGTGGATGGCTTCCTCTATAATTTGCACTCAATCAATGCTGGTGTACCCCAGGGCTCTGTCATATCCCCTTTAATCTTCATCCTCTTCATAAATGACTGCTTACCTCTACCTTTTGTAGCACTCATTTCTTTACTGATGATGCCTTCCTAAGGGCTTCATTTTCATTTAATCCAAATGACCATATGCCTCCACCGATATCCAACTCCCTAGAACCACTACAGCCTCTCTTCTCTCCAACGATCTGACAGTTATTGAGAAATGAGGTAAAGACAGCGTAGTTTCGTTCAACCAAAGCGCGAAGAAACAGAATGTCATTTCACGTAAACATAACCAAAAATTGCCACCTGTCCTTATGAATGGCGATCAACTGGACACTTCAACTTCTTTCACACAACTTGATCTTTCTCTATCGTCTTATGTCACTTGGAAATTTCACACCCATTCCCTTGCTAAGCATGCATCTCAAAAGCTCGGTTTCCTTGCCAGAGCCCGTGGATTTTTCTCATCTTCCCACCTTCTAACTATATATATATATCCCAAATCCGTCCTTCTTTAGAGTACTATTCCCACTTCTAGCATGCCGCTCCAAAATCCACCCTCCATCTTATTGACAAAGTCCAGTCCAAAGCTATTCGTCTCATCAACAATCCTAACCTCACCAAATCTATCCAACCTCTTTCCCATCGTCGTTTAGTTGGAGATCTTTCCATCTATTACAGATACTTTAACGGACATTGTTCTCATGAGATCAGGGGTATTATTCCAGTTCCTCTGAGGCGTGTCAGGACCACCAGAAGCTCACTTTCTTCTTTCTTCCTCTTTTGGGGCTTTGTATAGGCCACCATGGCCTTTCCTCAACATAATCCACTAAAAAAAAAAAAGTTTATAATCGGCATTCGTTCCATCGTCTGGGAGTTGCAGAAAAATTTTCCGTACACGAGGTCCAACTTGATACAACAAGAGAGCTCAGCTCTTTGACGGCGTTTATCCGTAATTCTACCGGCTAAGAGAAACATTCTGAAATCCATTTGTGCCAGCCTATCGATAGGCTAGCACCCAAGTCTGCATTTGGATTGAATTCCAGCATCGGACGGAGACCAATAGGCTGTGCCATGTCGCGTGTAGAAGATTTGAAAAGATATTACGTCGGAGGCTGAACTAAATCAAGTGTAAATCGAATTTTCCTCGTCGCCGATAAAATACTCCATACTGTCACTTGTGGAGTAGAAAAGACAAAAAAGACAAGTGAATCTCAACAGAACAGAACACTTTTGTAGCCTCCACTACTCGCATTCCGCTACCAGACTGACTCCTCTAGTCCTGGTAACTAATCTCTTCGAATTAGAACTTACAAAACTAACACGAGTGAAGGATATCAGTGGAGCCATCGCCATAGCTTGCATGGTAGCATAAATATTGACACTTCGCAATTTATTTTGGTATATCTTTCGCTTCATTTCCGCGTTATCTTCAGGGCTTGAAGTTTGCCGTTTTTGCAAAAGGCAGGTGGCGCTTTTTCACATGAGCAAAGACCGATAGCTGACTTCATTAAAAACACAAACATAAACTATAATGATAAAAATAAAAATGCTTATCTCATGAAACGACTGGATAATAGCGTTTCGGTATCATCAATTTCAAATGTAAAAGCTCTTTTCCTTGACTTTTTTGGATAAGTGTTTACGGCGAAATTACCTGCAAGTTCGGTGAACTCTAAGGAAAGAGTAATTGGACTCCTTAAGCCAATCCCTTGCCTAATACGGTTTATCTACAGTGTATACTATTGTATATTCTGTATTCATTAGCAATGATTCGTAATGACTGCACAGTAAACCTTTAGTCAATTATGTTCCTATTTTGTACCATTCTATTTAAAGATGGCGGGTCCCTTTTTCATACGACTGTACTTAGATGTCAAAGGTAGACATTTGGACACTGAGAAGCTTTTTGCTTATCGGCCAGTGTCCATGTCCTTCCTCTCGATGTGACCTCGTGATCTCTACGCCTGGAATTACAGAGAGCTGGCTAGTCTCCTCGATCTAAGTTAAATTTAGCTGAGGGGGGATTGAAACCATTGACCATCGCACCAATGCGCAAGAGACTTACCATTGAGTTATCCAACACCTAAAAGGTCATTTGATAACTGATACACAAATAAGAAATCAAAAAAGCTAATTGAGAAATTAAAATAACTACATTGATAAAAAGTAAAGCGTTCGCCTAAAAGCACTGATGATAAATGCCATGTTTCCTCATGCGAGGTACCCAAACTGGCCAACGAAACTCTTATAGAATATGTGGCTGCAACTATTTTGCCACTGCTTAATTTGAGTATTTATTTTACGACATGACGATGTTACGGTATGACGATATTATGATACGACGATATTACGATATGACTATTCGCATTGTTAAAGCCTCAAAAAGTGCAAGCTTCCGATCTACGACAAGTAGTCCGCAGTTTAGGGACTTGGAGATCTGGTTTCTACCAAGAGGGACTGAGAGTCTGACGCTTTGCACGTGATCGCGATTCGCCATGCTTGCACGCGTGTGATCTGATCACTACGCCGAGGCTAGGCAAATTAAACTACGATAAAAGCTTACAACAGGCTTAAATTAGAATCCCAATGCTCTCTATGATACCGGCTTGGCTTAATTTGATTTTATTTCTACCTGCCCTTCATTGTTATGATGCTAGATAAACAAATAAGCCATTCAGTTTAATTTGATTTACGCTAAGAGAAACAACAGGCAGTTGGCAAATGCCACAGCAAACTCGCCTTTTGGCAACGACAGGATACAAACAGCAAGCCTCTTCGAAAGGTACAAACTTGGATACGGAGGGTGGAAGAGGGTGAGTTCATATAAAGCTATTGCGCATCATCTGAAAAATTCCTATCGTTGCATAGATTCTTCAAGGAAGCAATGAGCACCACTTTTCTGCCTCTACTAAAACCTAAGATGAAACAGAGTGTTGCAGAAATCTAGTGCACTGCATGGGCTTATCCCAGATTAATGAACTGATAGTAACGGATTTTGTCCGATGACATAATTGCACAAGGGTGACTGCTTATCTGTCTTCGCGGGAGATAACGGGTGCAAACTGCTACAATTTTTTATCAAAATCTGCAAGATTGATTAGAAAGTGGAATTTTCAGCTGAATTTGAAAAATTTTCGTCATTGTCTTTATCTAACTGATGAAACTCGAGATGGGAGAAAGTCTTTTCCAGAAGCATAAAGAGTCAATTTTGGTTGTCAGATCCGAACCTCCGTTGCTTCTGTGTAGCTTTCACAGCCCCCAATTCATCCGCTTGTCATTAGGCCTTGCAACTTCTTTTCAAGCTTTCAGATGAGTTTTACAGTTTTTCTTTATGAACTGCTGATAACAGCAGTAATAGCAAAGTGGTTTCAACAAGGATGCCTCTTCAGCTGCAAGAGGTACCCGCACCAAAAGACTTCTTGTTTTTAAATGATCGGCATTTCATTTCTCTTTCTATTCGCGGTCTCCCTAGATAGTCCAATCCCAGAACCTCGTCATACACCAACGCCGATGTCAACCGTAAAGCAAGCACATGTTCCTCACGTGTTCGCTTAAGGGAACAGGGATGCGAACGGCTGCTCCATTTAGGAAAGGACGGAGAAGCTCGGCTGGAGCCGTGCCGTGACATGGCTTATGAGAGCTGGAGAGAGAGAGTGAGAGAGACCCTGAGAGAGACGTGAGACAGACCCTGAGAGAGACCCTGAGAGAGAGCGAGCGAGAGAGCGAGAGAGAGAGAGAGAGAGAGAGAGACCCTGAGAGAGAAAGACTCAGAGAGAAGGTCTGATAGAGAAAGACGCTGAAAGAGAGAATAGAGCTGTGTAGACTTGCCTATTTTCATCCACAATCGCCCAATATCAAGAGCGGCCCGTTTGAGAATGACCGTTGGTTGTACGAGGATGTCTCTTGAATCGCTTGAAATTCAAGAAAATTGTCGTATTACCGTCCAAAAACGCAAGGATAATGCGAGAGGAAGGACTGTAAAGCCAGTATTGATATATAAAAAGCGTCTGAAAACAGCGAAAACATCAAAAAAGCTTGGTTTGAAATGGGTTATTCCACAATGGTCATAACCTTATGTACAAAGGAGAAGGGAGAAGTCTGAGAAGCCCTTGTATTGCATGACAGTTGTTAGAAATCCTAACAGTGAAGCAAGCATTTCAACACAAAGAGCTCACAGAGGCTACAAAGAGGTTTTGGAAATGAGGACTCTTTATTAATCACTATGATTGAAGGAAATTATGGCAATGAATAAGGAGAAATGAAAAGTGGCATGTCCAGGTGAACATGCAAATAAAAAGCATTTTCATACGAGGCTCGGTTTGATGGATGGAGTTTGAAAATACATAGCTGCAGGACAAATTTAAGGCTGGGAATGATAAAGATGAATAAGGTGTGTGCTATGCATCCCCCTGATTTAGATGTTAGGGCACTGAGAGGAAAGTTAATTGAGCAGTTTACTGGTCCCTCCTCTTGATGTGAAGCCGAAACAAGATTCCTATGATTCATGGATGATAAGGTACATTTATGGACACTAAAAAGTAATGCTGTATAGTTCTAAGAAAATTGTTTAGACAGCGGGATTTCTTTCGTTTTATTTTTTATCGTATGTTTTTTGAATTTGTTCTTTTTCTTGTGTTTTGCTTTGATTATTGTAACTTATTCAATTATAGTGACTTATAGTTCGATTTGATCTAATCTACTATTCGCATAATTGTCATAGATAATAATTGTGTTTTTGTCGGAGGGCCCCTTGGAAACCAGCTTATGCTGAAGGGCAACCCTCCTTAAAAAAAATCAATCTTATGTGGAATATCGTTCAGTGTCACGGTCTTCCTGTCAGTGTGACCACACGTCGTAGTTCGTAGTTCCTAAAACTAACCATAATGTAAATGAGCTAGAGCCGCACCACAAAGCTTGAGAGTCAATTTGTGAGCAATACTTTCACGGGCATTGCTCTCAGGAGATCAGGGATATTATTCCAGTTTCTCTGAGGCATGTCAGAACCACCAGAAGCTCAACTCACTCACATCCTTTCCAAGTTTCACTGCCTAATCCACGAACTCTATCCCGCAAATCATCATTCATCCCTAGAACATGCAACTTATGGAACGTCTTGCCTTCCTCTTGCTTTCCTGAATCTTACAACTTGCCATCTTTCAAATCCTAGATCAATAAACCTGACATGATATATATCTCCTCTTTGCCTTTCGCTTTCTTCTTTCTTCCTTTGTTGGGGCATTGTATAGGCCATTATAGGCTTTCCCCAACATAACTCACTAAAAAGAAAAAAAAGCAGAGTTACAATGCATCTGCCCACTGGTATTACTGCCAGAAAAGGCTAAGCAAATTAATATTACTAGAAAATGAAATCTGCCAATCTCATTTGCGCCAACACAACTATGTATAGTCGTAAGAGGAACAGGCACGGCGGAAACAGACGACCGGACACAGGACACATTTTGGCCCGCTAGAATTTTTGTACGGATAGGGGTTGCGCTTACAGGGCACTCATCTATCCCTACAAATATCATCTCGTCCAGCTAGGAGTGACGAAAAGTTGTGAACTTGTGCGTACAAATACTTGTCCGGATTGAAACAGAGGTAGAAAACTGGGCGAAATTCAATAAAAAGGGTTACGCGCATGACAGGCAAAAAGATCGTCAGCAAGAGAGACTGTGTAAACGCGAGGCCTATCTGAACAAATATTTGTCCGGTATGCCTATTCGCATAAGAATTTGTCCGGCGCCGTGTAAACGGGGCCACAATGGCACTTTAGGAGCCGAAAGTGCTAACGACAACCACAATTCTTGTGCCAAACAGTATGTGAGTGTGATGGACCTAACCAACGCTTTGTACACCCCTATTTGGATAAAGGTCATCATTATTCAGCTGTTCATGGTCATTAACAGGATTAAGGCTCAGATAAATGCAAAATGAATTGTTCAAAATTTGGCTTCAATTAGAAAATGCCATTTTTAATGACGCAAGCTGCGATTAGAATCAGCAGAAAATTATGAGAAAAAACATGACCTGCACTTGCCTTAAAGATATCGATGAAGCATTGAATGAATTTTCACGCATCAGGAATAATTAGGCCATTGAAGGATAGTAAGCATGATACAGAATTCCTGGTAGACCAAAAACTGGACTACGCCACCCTCCTCTCTGAAACCACGGGGCTCGGTCTCGGAGAATCGAGCACGATCACGAATGGGGGAGAAACTTGGAGATCTTTCATAAAGGGTTCGGGGGAGCCCGAGAGATGACGATGATGAAACATGATACAACCATTCCTTGTCGCTTGTCATGATTATCCTTATCAGTGATTCGAATCCACCCTCAGTAAAGCTTTCGCTTAGACTAGGCAGAGCTGTCTGTAACTCCAGGCGTAGGAATAACAAGGTATGGGCACATCGAGAGGAAGGACCTGGAGATTGCTCGATAAGAAAAAAGCTTCTCGATGTCCCAATATCTGCCTTTTAGATCTAGGTAGAATTATATGCATTAAAAGAATACGGCAGTCACGGTAGCGTTTCTGCCACCCATCTAAAACACCTTATAAGCCAAAAATTATCCTTGAATTTCTCAAATTCTCAATATCAAATCCTAATTCATTTTCAGGCAGTTCTATCGCCTCTAAAATTGTCAGCAGCTGCATGCAACGACTCCCTCCAATTTTATCCCTTCCGATCTCTGCAACCAAGATGATACACGGATTCGACAGCATTCTGTGCTGCATGTACCATGCCTCGGACCTGGTGAAATCCATGAACCGCACCTTCATCTTCTTCCTGCGAGTCGCCACAACTTGCTTCAATTCAAATGCGTCCGACCCGAACGCCCTGCGCCAAGTTACCACGTTTGTTGGAAAGCACAGGCAGCTGATCACGAAAGAGTCCTGCGACGAGCTGCTACCGAAAACCGTGGACTTCTGTCACATCCCCACATCTCCTATAAACATCGCGTATACAGCGTTTCTTGTCCTGATGATGATATTCATTTTCGGGACAAATGCGTTTTTCTGTTTGTCACTCTACAACTCAAGGCAGCTTCTGCGTCTACCAAGTCACCGCTTTATTCTGTCTTTGACGGTCAGCGATTTACTATTCGCAGTAGTGATTATACCGACAATGATAGATTACAATTTGCACAACCAGCGGTTCTGTTCAGGTTTAACACTTTGTCACATAGCCTTTTCGGTGGACCATTTAGTGTTACTGTCCAGCATACTCATTCTACTAGTTATTGCAATTGACAGATACGTCGCAACTCTCTACCCTTTGAGATACGAAAGTTTAATGACTCAGAAAAGGGCCAATTACGCATTGTGGATCACCTGGGGAGCATCATCCCTATTTGGCATCGCAGCTAACATCGATTGGAAGACGACGGCATTCAAGGGGGTCGAAATGACTGAAAGCAAAGCGTGCCTCACGCGCAATCCTAAGTTCACTGCCTTCATTATACTGGCGTGCCTCTTTGTGCCACTGATGGTAATGGGATTCGTTTATTACAAAATTCTTCGCATAACCCTAAAGCATACAGTCCCTGCCACAATTCTAGGTGTACTGGAAGATGAGGAAGGTCTTGAGGCAACAACACCTCCCTCTGAGTGTACAAGCGCTCCGGAGCGTCCACGATTTGGTAGGCTGATCTCAAACATATCCCAGAGGAAAGAGAGTTTCCTATCTTGCTTTTTAAGCCCTAAATTCAAGGCAATAAGAGCGACTTTGATGATATACGGGACATTTGCTGTGTGCTGGCTCCCCGGGCACATGATAACATTTATCAACTTATTATGGCCGCAGACCATCCTCCTCGAAGTATGGCAGTATCACATTTTAAACGAGATCTTACCTCTTACCAACGCTGCCATGAACGTGTTCATATACACGCTGATGAATGAGGATTGCAAACGCGCCATGCAAAAGACGCTATGCTGCAAAGTTGTTCAAAGGCGAATCCAGAAAAAGAGGCTGGATGAAGAGAGGGAGAGGAGGGCATTGGAGAAATCAACGGCATTGCCCTCAAGTAGCACGGTTGTATAACTGAAGAGTAGTAGTGGATGCAACGGGAAAATGTGCGAGGAACTGGGGTACGTGTCACGTCCAATGTTCAATTTCAAAATCCGAGCAAAAATTACGTGGGAGTTGCATGTCTTAGCCTGGTGGATTCTCCTGCGAGTCAACACACCACGGTAGATTTGTTCTTGCTTTTGATTGCTTTGACTAATTGTTATTCACGATTGTGATTGGTAGATATTTTAGTTAATCATTTAGTTCCTTGCAGAGTATTATAAAAACGTCATGTGAATAGGGAGTAGATGAGACAAGCCATAGAGTGTTGAAGATGGTAGAGTGTTGAAGAATAGATGTGGCAGAAAATCAAACAAGCGTCTTTTTTCGAGTTCCATTCTCTAGTCTAGGCTTAGAATTTAGGGAACTGGAGTAGAATTCTCCAACAACTACTTAAGCGGTATTCCTGCCAGTAAATAGGACGTGGTACTTAAACTATGCCACGCATTCGCCGCCACCGTACGCAAAGTTGTTCAGCTTTCCTTATTGAGATTCTAAACCTGCGGAAGATGAAAACGCCGGCGCTTGTAAATAGCATAATAGTAAATAATTGAAAAATTGTCTTTCCCTTGCATTTTTCTTGTTGCTCAACTCCGGCCTTTTGGCGGCACCGCAAAACGGTGGAAGGTGGGCAGGTTAATTAAAAGTACACAAGAGGCCGGACTCACTCACATCCTTTCAAAGTTTCATTACCCAATCCACGCACTCTATCCCACACATCATAATTTATCCCAAGAGCGTGCAACTTATGAAACATCTTGCCTGCTTATTCCTGAATCCTAGAACTTAGTCTCTTTCAAATCTAAAACCAATAAACCTGATCTGATCTCTCTCCCTTCTGAGCCTTTCACTTTCTTCCTTTGCTGGGTTTTGTAAAGGCCACCATAGCCTTTCCCCCAATTTAATTCGCTAAAAATAGAAGGAAGCTGTGCATGAAGAGTTTCGGGCCTTTAGCCGCCACTGTAGGAAGATTATTTGAGGAAGCGTTCTATTCATCGAAGACAGACGTTTTTTGTGCATTTGTGACAGGTAGAAGGAATCTAGTCGGAGCAATTAATTGATGACAAGATTACTACAGACACTTCGTAGTAATCAGGAAGCGTTTCTAAATATTTCTTTCCTAGATAAATTTAACGCGATACCAACGCTTCAGAGGAAATCTATACTTTCTGAGTCTCGCCAATCACGCAAGCAACTTAAAATATGGCTTACCCGTTTTAAGGATTTAGCTAAAGCAATTTATGCAAAAAAAATAGAAGTGAATTCTCCTCCGCGCCATTCTGCTGAGTGCTCTCCTTTTGATGAATGAATAGGTTTTCTTAATCTCCTTTATGCATTTTACTCTGCATATGAAAGTAGACTTTAGGTCACTGAGAAGCTATGCTTATGCAGCAGTACCCTGGTTCTTCCACCCGATGCGAGGGGATCTCGTCGTCCCAGTGAATCCTTCGCCGGGGATGTCAGAACGAGCCGACGCTGTCCAACCGAGTACCCCCAAATCCTTATTCATATTATTACGTGCGGATGCCTTTCAACTTCACTCAAACAAAGAAGCGGACGTTTTCTCACAGAAAACGTAAAATCCGAAAGCAGAAAGCATAGCACCAGTACTGTGACAAGGGCAGTAGAAAAACCACTACGACAATAGCAAATTAGCACTTTGGAGGGAAAGAGGAAATGGAGAAATAATACATACGCCTGTAAACCAAAAGGAACGGGTATAACACAGTTAAATTAAACATAGCTTGGACTTTGTATTTCTTTTGTCTCCTTCTTCTCTCTGCGCCTCTCGTCCTTCTTCAATCTTTTTACATCGTGGCCTTCACAGACTGGGCGAATCAGTGTTCTTCATTCTTGCCTGTTGTCTACAACAGTCTTCCATAGATTTAATGTACGGCGACACTTAAAATGATTCCTGCATGTATCCTTAAAATTTTAGATAGGTTCGGATGAATAAAATTATGGCTTAATGACAAACTGATTGACGAGCCAACAAAGTTACCCATGTGGGCAGCAGTAGAATGAAAAGAATATGAGCGAACTTGGTATTTATTCGACGCATATAAAGCAAATGGAAGTGAGAGGCGTTCAACAGTTTTTTGCTCAGTCGATAACTTTCAAAGAGGCTTTACGGGGAATTTCAATTGATAAGACAAAAATAAACTACCCAATATTTCTCGAATGTTTGCATCATGAGGTTTACGTAGTATCAAGGAATCATGATTTGCTCCTTGCGATATTTCACGTCTTCGGGTGCTCGATGGGCATTGAACACCATTTGTTCTTAATAACACCTCACCCGTCGGCTATTTCTTAACGGGATTGATTGCCTTCTCATTTTTCTGGCTTGATGCGGTCCTCGTCTCAACCCAGGACGGAAGCTCAATAGCAAGCAGCTGGTGTTCCTTCAGCCTTGGTCCCGTGTGTTCCAGGCTCTGTCTAGAGTGCATAACCAACTCAACAAGTTCGTTTACCTAGAGCGAAGAAACATCATACTGAATTCATCCAAATTCAGCTTAACGCACTTCAACCACTACACCATGGCACCAATCCCACGCGTTGAAAGACAAGCCAAAGAAGACCATAGCATAGACATGGCTGCTTTGTGATGAAAGCATTCTGTGAAGGTAATTCAAATACTATTTTGGATATTACCATTGGTGATAAAACAGCCATACATTGCTTTCCTCCAAAGCCTTAATACCTATCTTAGCAGTTGAACCGTGTAGGACAGCGAAAAGAATTTTTTACATATATTGCAGCGATTGGCATCAGCATGAATGCTAAAGATCCCAATACAGGGATCATTAACATCAGAAAATAAGAACAACAAAGGCAAAAAAGGAAGTCCCAAAACGAGCAGTATAATAAAACTGACCTATAGCCAACTGACTTTTGACCCACTGACCTGTGACAAGCTGACATATGACAAGCTGACCTATAGCCAAGTGGGCTAACATCAACTGACCTAAAATCAACTGACCTAAAATCAACTGACCTATGACTGATTGATCTAAAGTCAATTGTTTGAAATTAGACACACCTTTTTCTTTCCTTTGATAACATTCGCTTCGATTTCTGCACGACCCAAACAGGGCTTCAATGATTCCTCTGGAGACTTCATCCCACTGCAAGTCAGCTGTTTCTTTATTCCAGGTAAAACCGTCTTCGGTGAAAAAGATCTGATCACATCTAAAATGGAATCGGAAGCATAGAACACTTCAATTAAGTGAACCTCTGCATAAATTTGGCTCTTGCGGGGTATGAACACTTTCCATTTAATCAATGCCGTACTTCACAAAAAAGGAATTCGAACTGGCACACGCGAAGTGAGCAGCCGCACGGCTATTACGCATTCCATCGAGTGACTGGAGTCAAGCTCGATCGAGTGAGGTCAGACTCCGTGTGGAAAATGACATTGAGGCTTGGTCGCGCAAACTACCTCATCATTCTTCGATAGGGATGTTGAAATAGAGACCCCGTGCCTGAATGCAGCATTCATTGTAGGATTAAATGGAAAATTGAATGATTAAACCTCTACAAGCTCGTGAAGCTGATAGGGAAAACTTTGTGGAATCCAGATAAATGGAAGACTAGGCGTCAGGAAAGGAATTCGGCTACTTCATCCCGAGCTCGACAGAAATCGGTGGGAATGATTTAATGAGCAGCATTGACAAGGGAGCGAAATCAAGAAGTTTTGCAGTTAATACATTAAAGGAGGCGCGAGAGAAAATTTCACTATTTGTAACTGCATAGGCTGTATCGGGGCTGTGTATAGTCCACCTTGTCCTTTCCTCAACATTATTCACTAAAAAAAACTGTAGACGTTGTCTTGCTGAAATGGAGCTTAACATACATGAATATACAATGATTACTTACCAATGATGAATGAATGAATGAATGAATGGGTTGATGAATGAATAATATGATTACATAGTTCGTACGATGAATAATTATAAAACCTCAATCAAAAAAGAGTGCTCAACTAAAAAAAGAGTAAGAAATGAATCTCACCTTTGCCTTCCTCCATTACTTCGGATATCACTTCCGTAAGTGCCACTCCAACCATCTCTCCTAACTGGCTAGTCATTGCCTCTAGCGTTGTACTTCCAGGAAATAATCTCGTAAACAAGGAAGTCACATCTTTGTTATTGCAATTGATATGCAGTGCAGATAACACATCGATTTTAGCATTCTCAAGATTCTATGATAAAATCATAATAAAGATTTAATGTGTAGAAAATGTCACCGAAGCTTCATCGACACTTAATGCGACATGCATGCAGATTGAAAAAAGATATCGAACTCTAGAGATATCTATGAATGCATTATGGCTATCAATTTTTAACTATGAATGTATGGCTACCTATTTGTGACTATGAATGTATGGCTATATATTTGTGACTAGGAATGTATGGCTATATATTTATGGCTATGAATGTATGGCTATCTATTTGTAACTATGAATGTATGGCTATCTATTTGTAACTATGAATGTATGGCTATATATTTATGGCTATGAATGTATGGATATCTATTTGTGACTATGAATGCATGGCTATCTATTTGTAACTATGAATGTATGGCTATATATTTATGGTTATGAATGCATGGCTATCTATTTGTAACTATGAATGTATGGCTATATATTTGTGACTATGAATGCATGGCTATCTATTTGTAACTATGAATGTATGGCTATCTATTTGTAACTATGAATGTATGGCTATATATTTATGGCTATGAATGTATGGATATCTATTTTTGGCATGAATAAATGGCTATCTATTTCTTACTATGACTTTATGGCTATGCATATTCTGCAATGCATATGTGGCTATTTATGTCTAGTTACGTATGTCTCGCTATGCAACAATGGCTTTGTGTGTATAGCTACGCATGTATGGCCATGTCTGTATGGCTATGTATGCATGACTACGTATGTATGGCAATGTCTGTTTGGTTATGTGTGTATGGTTATGGGTGTATGGCTATGATTGTTTGCTTATGGGTGTATGGCTATGAATGCATGGTTATGTGTGTATGGCTATGTATGTACAAACCTCAAGCATGTATCTAGCACGGGCTCTTGATGCATAAAAGGAGGAGATTCTTGGGTCGTAGCTAATAGCAACAGAGAAAAACTCCTCCGCTGGCTGGTAGCGTCTTTCTTCGTATTCAGTGATGCCCAGATCATTGTAGACGTTGGCCAACTTGAACTTTACGATAGAATCAACGGGGTCTAAGTCAAGTGCTTGGAGGTAATCAGATAAGGCAAAATGGAGCTCTTTCGTTCGGTAAAAGCAATCTGAAAAAGAAAATCTCATAAGAACATGATGACGATACAATGAGAAATTTCTAGGTCTGTCTCAAACAGCACAGGTAGGTGATGGGGAGCAGGGTTTAGGGGCGTGGGATTTGAGGGGCAGGATTTAGGGGCGTGGGATTTGAGGGGCAGGATTTGGGGGTGTGGGATGTGAGGAGCAGGGTTTAGGGGTGTGGGATGTGAGGAGCAGGATTTAGGGGTGTGGGATATGAGGAGCAGGGTTTAGGGGTGTGGGATTTGAGGGGCAGGATTCAGGGGTTATGGGATGTGAGGAGCAGGGTTTAGGGGCGTGGGATTTGAGGGGCAGGATTTAGGGGTGTGGGATGTGAGGAGCAGGGTTTAGGGGCGTGGGATTTGAGGGGCAGGATTTAGGGGTGTGGGAATAGAGGAGCAGGATTTAGGGGCGTGGGATTTGAGGGGCAGGATTTAGGGGTGTGGGATGTGAGGAGCAGGGTTTAGGGGCGTGGGATGTGGGATGTAGGAGCATGATTTGGGATGTGGGGCTAGGTTGGAGCAAAACATGGTTCCATTTCTGTCGACAGCATAAAAAACCACCAATAAAATTAGACAGGTGAATTTTGATCTGCGTTTCGAGGACTCAATCGGTTCAAAACAAACTCCTGAATCACCTTGGCTAAATAATTCCACGACAAAGCTTTTTAAACCCTCCATCTGAACTGACCGTATGCTTGGCAAGAACAACAATTTTGTACCAAAACATTTGATGCTGGCAAAGAAGTACTGAGTGCCTGCACAATTCTGAGTAAAGGCTATCGATTTGAAAATGCTATTACTCCGAAAAAAGATTCTACTACTGGCTTTCATAACTGCACGAAGAATGAAGCAATGAACATCATTTATAATGTATAGGTCGATCAATGGTGGTTTGCCTTGTCTTGGTCAAGGAGAAAACTCTTACCTCCTCGATTCATGTATAAAGTTTTTTCAGTCTTCTCGCCTTTTATTGCCTTGTTGAGCAACGTGACAGCTTCGTTGTAGTATCCTTTTCTTCTCATAAAAGAACATAAAGAAAACATAAATAGTGCCAAAGAGAGAGAGAGACCCTGAGAGAGAGAGAGACCCTGAGAGAGAGAGAGACCCTGAGAGAGAGAGAGAGAGAGAGAGAGAGAGAGAGAGAGAGAGAGAGAGAGAGAGAGAGAGAGAGAGAGAGAGAGAGAGAGAGAGAGAGAGAGAGAGAGAGAGAGAGAGAGAGAGAGAGAGAGAGAGAGAGAGAGAGAGAGAGAGAGAGAGAGAGAGAGAGAGAGAGAGAGAGAGATCAGATGAATTTGATTGATCTTAGATTTGAAGATGGCACTTGTAGGATTCGGGAAAGTAAGAATAAGGCAAGGTATTCCGTAAATTGCTTGTTCTGGGGATGAATGATGACTTGCGGGACAGCGTTCGTGGAGTACTTGCCGATAAGAATTGATTAGACGCGTTAACTTACACTTGCACGCTGCTCGTTTCAGTCTATACCTGGTCCTGATAAGTGTCCTACGATCTGCGTTCATCCAAGGACAGTCATTTGCTGAGACACACACCTTTACAATGGGAGCTGGTTTCTCAATGAAATGGGGGAGAGCGTGGATTCCTTACTGCCAAGCACATTTATATCACCAGTTTGCCCAAGTGCTTGTCTCCAGATTATATTAGCAACATCCCTTAAGAGCAGCTCTTGACAAAAAAGTTTTCATTCGCTGACTTTGATCATTTCACGGCCCTTCACCAACCCAGCTTCAGACTTACGAGTGCAAAAATCATAAAACGAGTGCAATTTGTATTTGTTGGTGTTGCAAAGACAATCCGTTACCGCACTGTAACCTTGCTATCGAGTTTTGAAATCTGCCTAAATTCCCACAGGGATATTCGAGAAAGCTGAATGAACGTGGGAAAACTTCCGTGGATTGCGCCTGCATAATATTTCAAAGCAAGATTTTGTGCATGAGGATACACTGCATCGCTTGCAAAAGGAGGAAACTCCATTTTAAAACGCTCTCGGTATAAAGACATTGATGGGAACGTAGAGAGAACTGAATCCCTGTCGCAAACAAACTAATGCAGCAAAGAGGAATTTTTTCCGCAAAAAATAGCTAGAAAAGGGTAATTTCGGCCGTCCTATTCGGGAAAATGCTTTCATCCGACATCCATCAGGATAGCCATGTTAATTACAGAAGACTCTTTCGTAAGATTTCAAAATAAGTTAAGATGATGTCCCCTTCGTTATCATCAGCATATCGGTAATACCGCTGCATCACAATCCCAGTTCCAAGGTAAGCTGAAACCACAAATAGGTTTATGAAATTGCTCCACCAAAGGTATTTTATATAGCTATATGCATATTGTTCATTCTTTACAGCGAACTGTGCACCGGATCCAGACCTTGTGGTGGGCCAATGCTGCGTTTCAAAGATGTAGCAAAACGGGACATTGCGGCCCTCGGTTTGGACATGAACCAGTGAAAAGTGCTCGCTGAAGACAGACCAGCTTGGAAAAGTGCACTGAAAGCTGGCGGTGTAAGACTGGAGACAAACTGGCTGCAGAAACTGGCTGCAGAAACTGGCAGAGAAAAGAACCCGACTGACTCCCCAGTAACTGGCAGATACGCTCTGCATCGTGTTGCACGCATTCCAATATTTCGTAGATTGCTTGCCATTATTATTCTTATCATCATTGCATATGGTTAGGCATAACCATGCATAAACTGCATAGCATACTCGTGTCAAAGCTAGTCAGGAGCAAGGGGCCGACTCTGGTTATTCCTCGCCGATAGTTTTGAGATGGGCATGTGTATTGGTTAAGTACAACCATATGGAGCCTGCATAGCATACTCAAGTAACAGCGTATCAGACACCGGAGACAGGACTCCGCGTTTTTCTAGATAGATAGATAGAATTCAGAATTGCGTACTTTGATCGCTGGTGTATGAATGAAATATAGCCACCGCAGCATCGCAAATTTCCCACTACCAGCTAACACCCCTAGCTGCATCTCTGCCTTTTTGCTCAGACCACTCTTACCAGTCAATGTCTAACTTGTCTATTTTAAGAGAGCAGGAACAGAGAAAGTGAGGAGAAATATTCATAGACTGCTTAAAGAGAAATTTAGTTCTTTAGATTGCAAGTGAACTATCTGAAAATAATCTACTGAAGATACTAGACTTGACTAACATGTGAATAGCCAATTACTCAATGCAATTCATGTATCATTGTATCAGTTTGCCCGTACGGATTGGCCGAAATTACCTACTTATAGATAGATATAGGCAGTCAATACCCAGCTTGCTTGTCTTAAAGATAACTTTTGGGCCAACGAAATTCACAGTTAAAATAAGAATATAATGAACTCTCTATACATTGGTTGCTGCCAAAGTAATACTGGTCCGAATGTATATTGGATTCACAGCGGAGAAATTGGCTACGTCTTCCTATCCTTAGTCACTACGGCTGCATTATGTAGTACCATTCATTCTTCTTCTTCTTCTGCGGGCTTTTCCTAGTTCAACTGGGGTCGCCGGTGCGGATCCTCTTCCACCATTTTGCTCGTTCCAGTGCCTCCTCCTCCGTCACTTCTGCTGCCTCCATATCCTCCCTGACACAGTCCTCCCGTCTCCTTCTCAGTCTTACCGTCTTTCTCCTTCCAACCGCCATTCTTTTCACTCTCTTTCCCACGTATCCTTCTTCTCTTCTGATCACATGACCCAGCCATCTTAGTCTGCACTCTCTCAACTTCTCCTCCAACTCTCCAACTCCAATTATCTCCCTGATGGTAGTGTTACGAATCCTGTCCAGTCTCGTCTTCACCAGTGCGAATCGTAGCATCCTCATCTCTGCCACCTTCATCTTCTTTTCATATATAGTACCGTTCATTACCTGAACAAATCCAGGCTATTGATTTCACAGCACTTGTCAGTTTCCGTTCCTTACACGTCCATCAGCATGCTCAAGTATTTTTCATTTACCAGCAATGACTCTACGTAAGTTCACATGAACTACGTCGCTGGCGCATTTGAGAGCAAAATCTCACTTATAAGAATAACGGAAACGAATTTGGATCGAATACAGTAAATTGGTAAGTCAGTCTTGATAGAAGCGTAATGAATACAAAAGCTCGCAAATCATGGTATGGAAAGGAGAGCTTACAGAAATATGAATTACTGTTCCATTGTGACGAATAGCGAGGTATGTATGAAAAGGTAATACGGCTTTCAAGAGTATCATTCACCAATTGTTGTGTCAATTATACTTCTTTTCTAAAAACCAGATAATTTTTGCCGCGCTTCAATGTTCTTAACTTTTTGATAATTCTAGGCTCAAATGTACTTAAAATCGTTCTTATTTTAAGAGTGATTTTTTTTGTAAATATCTGTGAAGTTACATGCTGTATATAGTTTCTAAGACATTTTACCGGGCAAATTTCAAAAATGAAGCAATGACTGCTAGTGTTTATGGACATGATTTTGCAGTAAAATTTCAGAGACCATCACTTGAAAAATTCTGCTATGTTTACAAATTGCATAGATTTGTTCTGTTCTTTTGTTTTGTTCATAAATTTCAAAGTACGAATTGGTTTTTTTTTATTTTCTCATCTGAAGCTGAGCATGGTCTCGCCTTGTTCTTCTTATTTTTTGGACAAATCAAGCCTCAGTGTTCTTAAAAAGTGTGTTCTTTAAAAAAGAAGACGTGTATAAGATCAGAAGGAAATGGTAGGGTGCAAAGGGGAAACTAGCTCTCGAGACAAAGAACATTAACGATTCAAGTGAGTCGATCATCTTAAGTGCCAACAAAATCGCACAAAATAAAGTTGAGGTGAAATTGGCAAACATACTTGAAGCATTGGACAGCAAAGTCATTGTATGTGAAAAGCAGCTGCTTCTGCGCATCTTTGTAAACTGGGTTGCTCTCGTCGTGCCCTGTTTTATCCATAGCTATAAGCAAATCATCGGCTGCTGCTATAAAGTCGTGATTTCTCCGCAGAAGAGCTGACCTGAAAACATATCTCATAACCTTAGAACATAAGCCTACGGTTTGAATTAAAAATCAGCTCATGTTACCTCCGGGCAAAATCACTTCACCTAAAATTCTTATCAAAATACCTCAGTTCACAAAGGTTTTTTCATTAATGTATATTCAATACACTTTATAACTAAAGATCCGACAATTCAAAATATGACAAAGAATTAGTATCATCACGCCGCATACTCTATTCGCTCTACTTTATACTTACTACCCAACATTCAAAGATATCAGGATACCAAAAGGATTTGCTTGTCGAGAAGCTTCCTGTCTTTCTTCTCCGTGGGATCACGCATGGTGATTCATTTTCGTCAAGTTATAATCATGCTATCATGCTAACAGGCTACCCGCTTTAAATATGTTATATTATTATTATTATCATTATTAGATATCGCTACCTTCTGAATGACCTAACATCGAAATACCGCCACGTTAAATTTGTTAACTTGTCAATAGGTTCCCTTGGAATCTTTGGACAGTCTTGCGATTCGTTCATTCAGATGTGTAGCGATCTAACCATTGACAAAGCACATACCAACTACATAATTATTAAATAGTCCTTCGCACAACTTAGTACATATTCTGCATGCGCAACAAACCCTGGACTAACCCAGACCTTCTATCCTACTAACAGATTTCTTTCATCCTTTAGTTCTTCTTATTAAAATCATTTACCTTTCTCCGGTTCTTTTTTTGTCTAATTTCGCTATTTACTTACTCGTTCATTTTTTTTCACTAGAAATAGCTGTAATTAGGCCAGCCGAATACAAATTACCCATTATTAGAGAGATTTGCATTTGTATGTTTAGTAGATATATCAAAAATGAAGTTTAAAAAAAACTCAATTATTTACAGTAGGTATACAAAAGTAAATGTGTAGCTAATAAAAGAGCTAATTAAGGCCCTCTATTTACAGAAAAAATACTACAGAAGCTACAAAGATAATGATATACTTACATAAAAAGAAGAAAAATAAAGCTAGTATACATGTGAAAAATGAATGGACTACGTAAGGAACCCGACCTAGCTAATGGATTTTTCTACATAACCTGCAGTTGCAGTTATTCTTCCATTCTTCCATTTTCCTTTTTAGTGGGTTATGTCGAGGAAGGGCCATGGTGGCCTATACAAAAACCCCAACAAAGAAAGAAAGAAGAAAGCAAAAAGCTAAGAGGAGAGAAAGATCAGATCAAGTTTATTGATCTTAGATTTGAAAGATGGCAAGTTGTAAGATTCAGGAAAGCAAGAGGAAGGCAAGACGTTTCATAAAATGCACTAGTAAGTCCATTCAATCTGTTCTTAGGATGAATGATGATTTGTGAGATAGAGTTCGTGAAGTAGGCAGTGAAACTTGGAAAGGGTGTGAATGATTTGAGCTTCTGGTGGTCCTGACACGCCTCAGAGGAACTGGAATAATATCCCTGATCTCCTGAGAACAATGTCCGTGAAATTATTTGTAAAAGATGGAAAGATCTCCACCTAAACGACGATGGGAAAGAGGATGAGACGAGTGGCTTTTGACTGGACTTTGTCGAGAAGACAGAGAGTAGATTTTGGAGCACCACCACAGATTTAAAGGATGCACGCGTTTTAATGCTTTTAAACTCCTTGGGTAGGCTATTCAAGAGCTTATGTCTCAAAAAGAACAAGCTTTCCATTGCAAGGGACTTGCCAAATTACTTTACTCTCTCTGAGTATCAATGCCGTGCGATGTGGCATCTTAAACAATAAGCTGCACATCCACAAAAACAATGCAAAAGATGAAAATACCTTGCACCAATGTGAATGAAAAAAGAGGCAGTAATACCGATAAACATGCAGATCAGGCACTGACGGGTCCACTTCAATAGACGATGAGACCTTTGCTATCGAGTCGTCTCTTTTCCCCAGTAGGTCGAATCGCATAGCCTTAAATGAGATATGATGACGTCAAAAAAAGAGCTTCAAGACTGCAGCCCTGACAATACGGTGGGCAATATAGTGACACCCTTAACGTCATTGAAAGAGCATTTACAAGACCATGGACGCCTGTGGCATGGGGAGGACCACTTCACCTAGTATGGCACGGGTGGTTGTCACATCGGTTCGAGGGCATACATTCGGTATCAAAGGTCCCAGGATCCATCCCATGCTTCCGAATTCCCTCTACCCATTGATGCAGCAGTAAATCTGGGAGCATATTCAGAGCCCTGCCTCTGGTATCTGCCATACTTGGTAACCAGTATGCTATGCAGAGTGCATTTGGTTACCCTTTACCTATACAACACTATTACTAAAACCTATCGGCAGGGGGTAACTGGGGGCCTGTTTCTTGTTTCTGCTTGGCTTTGAATCTACTGTGTTTTGTAGTTTACGTACTATCCCTATACCCATATCAAAATCAACGGGCAAGGCAAACGTGGACCCTCGCCTCTTCTTTCTTTTAACTTAAGGACGAGTAAGCTTTCAATGCTCACTGAGCCATGCTAATCCGTGATAATTGCAGAAAACTTGATGCATAAACATTGTTACCTGCAATTTGTACAGATTGCATCGCTTCTTTATCGACTGAAGCATTGACATGGCTTCCTTGTGATCCGGATTTAGCTTGAGGGCATCAACTACGTCAAAGTAGCATAGTGAATCCTATGTGAAATCAGCAATTAGTTCATTTAGAAAAAATCTTCATCAGGCCACAATGAACACGAATATAATTTTCGCACGACATAAGAGAGGCAGCTGCATTCTGCATTAAGGAAAAGCTCAACCTTTGCCTTTTCCAAGTGTTTTCAAGCCGCTCAATTAAGGAATATCCCACGAGTTAGCACGCACTTGCTGTTACGTTATCGAAACTTTGAACACATTATCTTCAATTTTACGTTGCACTTGCACAATTGATATGTTAGAAATCCGAAGGTGCTAGGCTAATTAAGTGTAGAAACGAGCACAACGAGAAATAACATCACGAAGAGAAACTTGCAGAAGAATACCTCGAGCCAGAGACTTCCCGGAAATTAAGGTAATAAGGTGGTCTAACAACTGTGCAAACTGCCCTTCTCACTGCTCTGATATCCTTTAAATCAGGGGTAGGCAACTGTTTCAGAACACGGCCTAGATGCTCAAAATGTAAACTTGCGCGACCCGCATAAAAACATGCATTATAGCGTAGCCAAAGCAATTAAATTGATTGATCGATATGAACAATTAGTTATTCTCGATCAACTTCCCTGTTACACTACAGTTGTTAACCTGCGTTGAACCCACTTTCCGTTTAAACTGCATTTTTACAATCTTAACTTGGGCACAACCCACCGCCAGAGTAGGGCTGGCATAACCCAGGTTTAACCCAGGTTAGCTTACAACGCTTGTACTACAAAATTTGTAACCCAGGTCAACGTTAACCCAGATTCAAGAAAAGTTAAACCCAGGTTAAAGTCAATCCAGATTCAACCTAGGTAAAAGTTGTAGTGTAAAAACGGCGTCAGTTTTTGGGCCATTGGAGGCCTATGAAAAATTATAATGAGGCCAACTGGCTGACGACCCCTACTTTGAATTTAGCACATGGCAGACACTGCAAAACCAAAAATACACTATCCTGGTCAGAAAAGCATTTTTAAATTGCTAGTGAAATGCGGACGAACTGATGACTCACATACGTTTCTAAAGGCGTCGTGGATTCTTGCACGCATCACATACAAATCAGCATTGTCGCTTTCCATGCTCAGCCTCTTGTTAACTAGAGCTAAGCACTCGCCGTGCCGATTTAGAGCTGCAAGACATGCAATACTGAAACGCAATTGAGAAGAAGCAGTTGTCATGTTTGAAATGAATTATGTTGGGGAAAGGCCATGGTGTCCGATACAAAGCCAACCCAAACAATGGAAGAAAGAAGATAGTGAAAGGCTAAGAAGAAAGGGAGATAAGATAAAGTATATTGATCTTAGATTTAAAAGAGGGCAATCCAAGCGTACGTATAAACCAATCCTGTTTCAAAGTTTGGGAAGCTTTTGGAAAAAATGAAGGAAAAAATAAAGGAAAAATATTCCTTATCAAAGCATTTGTTTTAATTTAGAATTGAAGAATACTTTCATTCGGACATTAGGTACCACCTTATCAAAGGGACAATACAACGGAATTTTACAATCTCTTTTTTACTTCCCAATTTACCTTTTCCCTACCTAATCATGCCTGTTTTACACTCCATCTGTGCCATTTTCAGGGACTCACTGAACGGATGTTTGACCCTTTCATCTGCTTTACCACACATCCTTCCTGAATCTTACAACTTGACATCTTCCAAATCTAAGATCAATAAATGTGATCTGATCTCTCTCTCTTCTTAGCCTTTTGCTTTCTTCTTTCTTCCTTGATGGGGCTTTGTATAGGCCACCATGGCCTTTCCCCAACAGAATGCACTAAGAAAAACCCTACAATCACTCTCTCCATGCCATTATTTTCTTCTTCATTTCCTCCCTTTCGACTCCCAGTCCTTTCTGTTTCATCTTATCGCAATTCTGCAGGTCATATGAATGCTTCTCCCAGAGGTTTTTGCACCGTTGCTTCATCACAATCACAATTCAAATCAGTGACTTGCTCACAGCCATCAAGCAGAACCTTATGCTTGTATAAATTTCCTTTTTATGTATCAATTCCTAGATGAAGCACTTTCATAGTAATATTTAACAATCATTCTAATATGATTCTGGCTCTAATTTTTCTCTTCTTATTTTAGCAGTAGCTTGATGATGGCCAGACCCATGCTGCTGTAAATGGGGCAATTATAATGATAGTAATGATGACAATGTTTATACAGGGTAACCTCTTCAACACATGAAGTGGTGCTATCCACAAGGGCCCTGTATCTAAAAACCATGAATATATTACAGTAAAATTTTTACAACTGGTCAAAAACTGGTCAAAATAAAAAACAAAAACATAGATTAATTTCTAGCTGTCCGTATAACATTTTTTTAAATTTTGTTTAAAAATAAGAAAAAAGCTTAACTGGCAAAGGCTGCTGGGAAGTTCATTATACAATTTTAGACCTTGGAACCAAAAGGGCTTTGCAACCTGGCAGACAAGGCTTATGCATAAAGCTCCAGTCCCTTTGCTACTGCTACTTGAAACAATTTGATTATCCTTGTACACTCATTAGAAATTAGTGAACTTTAGATTGCTCTACCAACAGCACTTCATTGTGATGCATTGCTAGAGGAATTGCAAATCAAGACTACAGCATTATTCCCAGTCATGACAGACTAGCCTCAGCTAGGCATCAGCCTTCCACTTTGAAATTCATGCAATAAGTTAACATATACTAAATGAGAGTGCTCTGAAATTCCTACCTTCTCATGTGAAATCCTAATGAATCCGGTCGAATTTCAACTGCTTTTGAAAAGAAATCTAGTGCATCTTCATAGTTTTCTTCATCAAAGAAGGCTTGCCCTTGTAAGAAATGGATGAAAGCAAGTCTCCTGAAGAACAGTTCATTTTCTGGTTGAAGGATACAAGCCCGTTTGTAACTGAGAATTGCTGACTGAAAGTCAGATATCTGAAGATATGCTTCTCCTCTTAAAGTGAAATAATCCCCATTATCTGCATCTAGGACAACTGCTTTGGTCAGATGTGAGATGGCTTCTATGTGTTTATCATTTTCCAATGCCTCGCATGCCATTTGATGCCTGAGAGTGGAGAAATATTTGTACAACAAATCAATACCTAGTAAGGGATGAAATAATAGCTCTTTACAATGACTATTGGTAGCAAACTTTGTCTCCTTGCATATTCTTTTCATGAGGAAAAATTGTGCTCATGCGATGAATGATATATTTTACAATAGTCTTGATCGTGGTTATGAACTTGGGGATATTTGCAATGAACCAAATTTAGAATGATACCTCTTGCATAGAATGTAATTTCAACTTGCAAAACTCTATGGCGCATCTGAATGATCATTATTATTGTTATCTTCAATCTGGCTGCCTTTGTTGTTACTGCTATAACCTAGCAAATGTTTAAGAAAGATTGCTAGCAGGTTGAGGAGAAATTATTTTCTTTTCTACAAGGGCTGTGAAGAGCCATATAAAACTACTTCAACTCACAATTGACTGGCCCTTTTCAATGCAATCTTCTCAATCAAATACGGTACTGAGGATCTTCCTCTATAAACACGCATTCCTGTACTCGGCTTTGCAGAGACTGAGCCATTTGTTGAAGTTGACCCTACTCGAAAGGAGTTCACCAAAGTAAATCTTCGTTGCTTCAAATCTTCTCTAGCTATCATTGTTAGAGAGCTGGCATCCTCAAATGGTCTAGACTCCAATGAATTTATAGAAGCTGCAGTCGTTAACATATTTCTATCTTCTTCACCTTCGTCACACTTGGAGGGCCTACCTGTTGAACTGCTTGGGCTCCAATTTCTATCCATTACTTCTGATATGCCCTGCCGGGCAAATATCTGATATCCTGATGCTCCTTCCACCCCTTTCTGCTACCCTAGTAGCGGTTTGGTCGAAAACATGTTGGAAATAAAGGGATCCGTTCCATAACTTTGGATGGAAGTTATGACATTAGGCAGTGTTTAGATTTGCTTCTCACAATCGTCGCGGACATGTTCCAATAGCCTCGATTTAACAATTAACATAGCTTTTCCATGGAAACAGAACACGATAAGATTTTCAACCTGTTAAAATGTTTGTTGATTTGGATTTTTGGTTTATAGTGAAAAATAATCAACCAGTTGATAGATCGTAGCCTACATTCTTTTCCAATTTATTGCCAATATCTCTGCCATAAGAAAAATAACAAAAGGAAATAAATGAAAAATAACATGTGGATGGGCAATTTTTGCCAAGCAAAGAGACTTGCTAAAAAGCAACACTCCCTATGCCTCAAAAGGAAACGATTCAACTCATGTATTCTGACGGCAATGACATACGGATGTGATACCTGGTCTCTTACGAAAAGCTACAAAATCAGCTAGGTGCAGCACAGAGAAAAATGGAAAGAAGCGTGCTAAATATTACCATGAGAGAAAAAATAGAAATTAATGGATTAGAAATAAAAACAAAAGTTTATGATATCATTAAATCAGTAATACTGAAAAATGGACACTTGGCAAGAAGAAATGACAACAGATGGACATTAAGACTAAGAACATGGAGACCCTGGTTAGGACAAAGAAACAAAGGCCGACGATGTGTGAGATGGATGGATGACATCACAAGATTTGTAGGAACAGCAAATTGGTACTAAAAGACATAAGATAGAGTTTGGTGGTCATGAAATGCTGAGGCATATTCCCTGCAGTGGGAGGAAAATGCTGGATAACATCAGCCATCAAATAAACCATAGCTAAGCATCAAGATATGATAACCGCAAGTATCCACCACAGTACAATCATTTTCTACCAAATGAGGAAAACAAGTGCCATCTACTGTAAAAAGCGACAGTAGGTCGGTTAAAAATGGCAGTGTCTTCTCACACTAGCCAAATGGCGAGGTAACCTTTATATTTTAACCATATGGTAGCTTTGCAAAGGTCAAATTAATTGCTGCGTCCTAGTTAGTCAGTGCAGAGAGCATGTCTTCAAATGAAAATCTAAGCTTAATCCTCCAAGCTTATTCATATTAACAGATCGGCTTTTTAGCAACTAGTATCTGAGAAGCTTTCAAGAAATCGTTTATTATGATTAAGCAAGGCGCAATACGTGCCCACATTTCACAAAAATGGATTCAGAGATCTACTCCGACATCTCTCCCACATATCATGGTTAATACATATCTATCGCTCTTCATTGTCAACAACAAGACATTTTTTCTCAGTCCCGATTACCAGAGCTTTTCGGCAGCCAACTAAATTATCAGTTTATGGGTGGAACTACCATAACGTGCAGTATACTTTCGGGGTTCCCAAAAAGGTTGCACCAAGCATCACGCCTTGTAAACAATCGTTGAAAACTTGAAAATAATTGGATGGTAAGGATATTACGAATACTGTTCTAATGGAACTATCAAAGGCATATGACAGCCCACCACGCGATATAATAACAGTGCAATGATGGGTGTCAAACCCTTACCATTTTTGGTGAATAGGACGGCACCCATCTCTGTTTCGATAGCCTTTGGGCCACACACCTGTGCAAGCACAGTGAATGCTACAGTTGGGGGCTGGCCATCTCGTAGCACTGTGTGTGTTTCACTCACATGCTCTTTTCCAGAGTGCTGAATACTAAGCATGGAAATAGCATACCATTTTTCAAGTCTTTGGTACGACTCGAATGGGTATCGAAATTCGACCTACCACGTACAAAGCGAGCATTCTATCAATGGGCCACGGACGCAGAAAGGATTCTGTTAAAATATTCGTTTGTTATTACTATAAGGTGGCACTGGGCCACGGAAGCGGATAGGTGGTAGGTGTATGGGGTTCGAAAATTCTGGAACTAATTACAGCTGCTTAGATTATTGGAAACAGACAGTAAAGATTGCACCAACTTATAGTGAATACGAGCAGATAAACAATTGGTGCATCAAAAGAATCAATCATGGGTCCCTTCCAATTTATACTTGTATCAATGACCTAATTCTAATGAAACGTTCGTCAGATTTATGTGCCAATGTGCCTCTGGTCATGATGTTAAATCAGGTTTTTTAGACCATGAAAAAATCTTGTAAATATTATAGATTGGTTCTTTAGAAACAAGTATCTTTGCCAACCCCGGTAAATCTCTATTGATGTCCTGGCTTGTACAAGAAGTACCGGGCACTTGTGCTTGAATATCAATGGCCAAATCATACGAGCTGGTGACAAACTGAAACTATCAGGGGTCAATAAAGTACTAACTTCTCGTCAAAACGTAAAGGATCTCAGATTCGCACAATGACTTTGAATCCTCCATCAAAGGAGTTCTATCGATGCATGCTGATTTTAAGACGCCTGTAACGAGCCAACAGAAGTGGTTCCAAGAAACGTGCAAAACTTCCCACTTCATTAATCATTCATGCATCTGGGAGGACTCCCAAGCAAGTCTAAAACTTAAACTTACGCAAAAAAAATCTTAAGAAAACTTCCGCAAAGGTCTTCAGACATCTACTCTCTGAGATTTAAGGCAGCTAAGCTGTGGGATATCCAAATTATGATGACAAGGGTAAAGAGACGCTTGAAGCTTTTCAAGACAAATTACAACTCTTGATGACACCAGTTGCTTTAATGGAATTAGTGACTATAGATGGCGATTTAATTTTGCTGTAAATTAATGCATTAACTTAATTTCCTCTAGGCTTGATGTAGACAGTAGGAGCAACTTAGTTTCCTTCTTTAAGAACTGTGTAGGTAAAAACTGAAGATGAATACACGAATCTGAAAATTTCAAGTCCTAGCTCTTCCGGAAACTCTTTCCAAACGAAAAGCATATAAAGGTACGTTGCATTTCATCCTTGTCACCGAACTTAGCTTGCGTTCCACGCAGAAGGCTTGCTCAACAATCTGAAAGGATAAAGAACTTTACTAGAAAATCATAGAAAACCCTGATTTCCTTGCAATAACTCACGGTACTAGACACAAGTGAAACTTCATTTTAAAATTCACCAAGCACACTCAACAAAAAGACATAAATCTAGATCTTTAGTCTACTCCCCGTTGTAATTTAACGCCAGTTGTATTCGAATTTCATACACTCAACCACTTGGCTGGGCATTTCCAATCCATTCCCAGCGCTAATCCTAAGCCCTGCGTTGCAAACTCGATTTCAGCACAGCAGAAACCAGATACCGGGCTCTGAGTGTTTTCTAGGAAAGTGGACTTTATGATGTGGTTTCCCGTTGCCTTCCTCAACAATGGTGTTTTTATTGTGACACTTGAGGATTCTAACTCATAGCCCTTGTGGTATGAGTCTGCACACTTAACCGCACTATCATTTTATGATATTAATTATTACATCATTATTACAATCAATATAATTTCTTCCATTTGAATGAAAGAGCTAGGAGGCAGTTGCCATTGGGGTTTGATAGAAATATAACGATTCACACCAGAGAATGTTCGAGAGCACTGAAAAGCTCACTAGAGAATACTGAATCATTTTACAGTTGATGAAATCGATCATTCTAAGTAAAATCATAAAGGTATGCTAGTGTCGACAATCCAATCAGTAGAGCTTCCTCTCAAGAATCCTGAGGTTCTAGGTCTGACAGATGTCCTCACTAACTTAGCGAGTGAGTAATACAGTTCTGGTGATACCACCTGTCCCACAAAAGGCGCGAGAGTCAATGGTGAGTGTGGCGCTACACACTAGCAAAAAAGGAATTTCTGATCTACTTCCAAGAAAGGGGACAAACTCTTCCATGGTTCAGCAGACACTAGGCGCATCCAACCGATTTACATGGATTCCGCGTAGGGCGGGGCTACTGCAGAAACCTCCACGTTGGTGTCCCTGGACATCGACCGCCAAAAGTGATCTCAACTAATTTTTCGTCGGCTCGTAACCGATTCTGCAACCACTTTCCCTCAAAGCAGTTTTGAAGGAAAGACTCGGTGAAGAAGCAGTGTAGGGCGACTAAGGCAGCTCCGCAGAGACAACATAGAATCTTTTCCAGTGTGTTGACTTATAAAACAGACCTTACCTCGAGGGGTGTGGCACGTTCCGCCTACTGTAAGGCTTAGCCATTTCACTAGGTGGCATCAATGCGCTGCAAAACGAAAAAGACCCTCAGATACCAATTTAATTGGTAGTTAATAGCTAAGCAAAAACGTTGCATGCTCCAATGAGGGTGAGTCATTAAATGCGTAAAAACCTTGTTTCAAAAGAGGCGAAAATGCAAGACCAAATTTCAGGAATGACCAAGTTCCTTGTGTGATTATTGTGGGTAAGGGACAGATTTGAACCAAGACAGGCATCGGTTTCAGCCTCCAAGGGAGATCAAACAAGGAAACATAATTTCTATGAAAAAATATAATGCTTCCCAGGACAGCCTCTCATTAAGTCATTTGTGAAAGTTGTATCGATTTTTTCGCGTAAGATAAATGGCATCTCTTTCAATACTTACCGTCTGAGAGTGTCTATTGACATGCTGATTCCTTTTCTTTGAAATGCCTCAAACACCTTGCTGCATTCTTCACTAACTTTCTGCTCCTCCTAAAGCATACAATAAAGATAGTTTCACTTCGATGGCATAGAGAACTTCACAACAAATACTCTCGATCTTTTCCTCACATCTAATCCTAGCATTTACTCTCCTCCCACCGTTAGCTCTCCTCTTGATAACTCTGATCATTGTCTCATAACCTTACGGCATGACTTCCTCCCTCGCCTGGTTAGGCCCTTTGCTCCGCAAAGAGTCTTCCACTACAGCAAGGCTGACTGGGACTCCCTTCGCACTTTTTACTCTTCTTACCCTTGGTCTTCAGGCTTTTCAAATGATCCTTCCTCCCTTGCTTCTTTCATCACCGACGCAATACTTCTTGGCAGGGATCTTTTTATTCCTTCTTCTTACAAGCCTGGTAAAAAAAATTCCCCAAAGTGGTTCAATTCACAGAGCACCAAAGCTGTGAATAAAAAAAAACCACTACTTTAAGGAATGGAAGCGACTTCAAACCCAACACTCAAGAACTTCTATCATCCAGTCACGCAATACTTGCTCCAAAACCATAAAAAATGCCAAATCATCTTTTGTCCAACGCATCAACAACAAAATCGCTTCCTGCCAGGCTGGCTCTCGCTCCTTTTGGTCTATGGCCAAAGTTGTCTCCCAAAACTTTTGCCAATCATCTTTCCCTCCAGCAATCATCTTCTAGCAATCAATCCTTTGCTGGTGATACCTTCCTAAGTTCTTCATTTTCATTCAATCCAAATGACCATGCTTCCACCGATATCCAACTCCACAGAAACATTTCAGCCTCGCTTCTCTCCAATGATGTGACAGTTATTGAGAAGTGGGGTAAAGACAACCTAGTTTCGTTCCACCAAAGCAAGACGAAACAGGCTATCATTTCACGCAAACGTAATCAAAACTTTCCAGCTGTCTTTATGAATGGTGATGAACTGGACACTTCAGCTTCTTTCACACAACTTGGTCTTTCTCTTTCATCTAATCTCACTTGGAAATCTCACATCCATTCCCTTGCTAAGCATGCATCTAAAAACTCGGTTTCCTTGCCAGAGCCCGTGGATTTTTCTCATCTTCTCACCTTCTAACTATATACCAGTCCCAAATCCGTCCTTCTTTAGAGTATTGCTCCCACGTCTAGCATGCCGCTCCAAAATCCACTCTCCATCTTCTCGACAAAGTTCAGTCCAAAGCCATTCGTCTCATCAATAATCCTAATCTCACCAAATCGCTCCCACCTCTTTCCCATCGTCGTTTAGTTGGAGATCTTTCCATCTATTACAGATACTTTAACGGACATTGTTCTCATGAGATCAGGGGTATTATTCCAGTTCCTCTGAGGCGTGACAGGACTACCAGAAGCTCAACTCATTCACACCCTTTCCAAATTTCACTGCCTACTTCACGAAATCTATCCCACAAATCATCATTCATCCCAAGAACATGCAACTTATGGAACGTCTTGCCTTCTTCTTGCTTTCCTGAATCCTACAACTTGCCATCTTTCAAATCTAAGATCAATAAACTTGATCTTGTCTCTCTATCCTCTTAGCTGCTTGCTTTCTCCTTTCTTCCTCTTTTGGGGCTTTGTATAGGCCACCATGGCCTTTCCTCAACATAATCCACTAAAAAAAAACTGCGCTTGGCAGCTGGCTATTTTTTCAATACACAGCAAAACGCCCGGATAAACGGAACATCCACGCGAGCTGAAGAAATCGAAACGTTTATTGCGGCCTGATCATGGCATTAGTGTGCAGCAAAAAATACTGAAACTGAAGATTCGTGGAGTCAGGGTCTGCTCAGCTCTTGCCCCTATGCTTCCGACCACAATGACAGGCAATGCTAAAATCTCTCTCAACTGGGTTGCTTCAAAAGAAAACCTGAAAAGTGCAGTTGCTTTTGCAGATTTTTAATCTGTTTCTAAACAGTCTGTTGTTTTTGGTAGATTTTATCGTACCAGAGAGAGTGTGTTCCAAAGAATGTTTCCTCTAAATTTCAGTCAATTATTAATGGATACTCTACGAATGGGGATCTTCTAAAGTTTCCCCAACAGGCAATTGAATACAAGGGACCTTCATAGTAATTCTTGAGTCGAAGTAGTGAGATGATATCCTATAGGATGCAAGAAACGCGGGATCGACTTAACTTTCAATAAAACAAACAAAAGCCTACCTTTTGGACAGTATTGTGAAGTATTAGATTATGCTAATTGATTACTCGTACGCAGACCTCTTTTACACAGCACGACTTGCACATGTTTATCGGTATGCAACGTGACGAATCCGAGATACGGAAGTACACTTGTTCGGTTCATTATATTTCATAATGAATATGTTTTGTTGATTTTGATATATGGAAAATTATACTGTGGTATCCCTATGAGTTGAAATATCCTGACCCCAAAATACACAACAGACAGTGAAGTAAAATCGTAATGATAACAAGAACTTTGAATTTGCAACACTTCCCCCAACATGACCTCGTGGTAGAAGAACATTTATTCTCATATTTCTTCATTATGGAAATAATCTACTTTAATCAATTATATAGTAAATTGCAAACTGAAGGAGTATCATTATAGATGAAATCGAGATGAAATGAGATGAAAATCACCTTCCTTTACCTGGATAACATCAAACATGGCAGCATCTCCAATGTTTTCAAGTTTTCCTGAAAACGAAAGGAAGAAGAATATCAGCTATTAGACTGAACTGGTTCAAAATGAGGGGGGTCAATAGCACAGTGTGTGTGCCAGTCGAGCATCGAAGCTTGAATGCGATTTTCATTCGTGGCATTACACCTGTGTTTGCTCAGAAAGGCTGCAGAAAATCCCCACATGATCAAATGAGGTAGGAAATTCAGCCCGTAACAGGACAAAGAAACAAAACAAAAACAGAATAAAGATAAAAAGAACTGAACAATTAAAAAACAGCGCTTGAATTTGAGTTGAAAATCTAAATATCGTCTTGCACAATAATGATAATGAATGACAATTGATTTGAAGGCAATTGATTTGAAGGCAATTGATTTGAAGGCAATTGATTTGAAGACAATTGATTCGAAAACAATTGAAAACTTCATTTTGATATATAAACTAAGCATAAAAGTACAGATTTATCTAATAATAGGTTATTTCTGTTCGGCTGGCCTTATCACAGGTATTTCTAGTGAGAAAAGGATGAAAGAGAACTGTTAGTAGGATAGAAGGTCTGGGTTAGTCCAATTTTTGTTACGCATGCATAATATGTACTAAGTTGTGCGAAGGACTATTTAATAATTATGTGGTTGGTATGTGCTTTGTCAATGGTTAGATCGCTACACATCTGAATGAACGAATCGCAAGACTGTCCAAAGATTCCAAGGGAACCTATGGACAAGCTACCAAATTTAACGTAGCGGTATTTCGATGTTAGGTCATTCAGAAGGCAATGATAATAGTGATGTTCATAAACGAATATTCACAAATATTAAAGACTTAAAAAGTTAAAATAAATCCTGTCATCACTGTGTGTTCTATACCCTTAACATTCAAGAAATTAGCAGAAATTATATCATATTGAAAACGCCATCAAGTCATGAATGACTTAAGAAACCTATGGAACTTTAAGAACGCTTTTGTCAAGCTGATCCTACTACAAATTACATAAGAAGGCCTATTTGCGGGTAAAAATCGCCTGAAATGAATATTGAAGTAGATGTAATGAAGGCAAGGACAAAAGCAGTGATAAAATATAGTTAAGATAAAGGCAGGATGGCGAAGTAATGGATCATGGTCCTCCATCTTCGCCATCGTCAGCAGATGGTGCATCAAAATTTGACACCCGTTTCCACGAATGGCTACATACTCTGGTAGACAAAATTAATGAGCCACCCTGGAAAAATTGGCAGACCAGAGAAAGGACTGTTCAGATAAGGCATCCACTCTTTTCTCAATCAAAAAACTTACAATGAATTAGAACTGCTATATCTCGCAATTGCATGTCAGCTGGGTTTCTGACTTCCACTGGTACCATGAAGTTCAGTGCAAGCTGTTTCATTGTCGAGTCGTTGGCGGGGACACCCAGCAGGATTAAAAGCAACACCTGTCAAAGGGCAGACAAGCTCCCGAGAGCCAACGGCCATCCCTTGCAGCTGCCACTAGTGGCAACGTATTGACCCTGCTTTTCTTGGAGCCCCTAGATAAGAGTGACTCCGGTAGCTCGGGCAACGCTGGCATCAAACTTTTCGCCTAGGATGGTGCAACGGAGATGACACTTAATCATGGCGCTTAACAGTGCCCCGAAAACAACGCGGTAAAGTGATCGTTTATTGGTAATAAGAAGTCATTGGCGAAGGGTGGAAGACGAACGGCTCGCTCCATTAGCCAGGAAAGGGACTTCAAATAATTGACTGCTGAAAATGTCTTCTGTTCGGCACTGTATAAACTCCCGCAGATTTCGCAGCCGCTACAACTCGCAATTAGAATATTTCTTGACATTCTGATAGTATAATTAGAATTCTGCATTAATGTCTTGTTGAGCCTCCTTTCGCTTTTGTAACCGCTCTAATCCATCTAGGCCCTTCCTCTCAATGAATCCTCTGATGTACTCAGATGGGAATGATTGGCATTCTGCTTTCAGGTCCCACCCTGTGCTGAAATGCTCCTGCGCATTTCACTCTTCCTTGGCGTCAAATCCCAAACTTGTTAAATGGGGTTTACATGTGCGCTGTTACAGGCCAGGACAAGACACCCGTATATAACTTTTCCACATTACTTCTTTGAAAACATACGCTAAATGTATACATTGCTGGATACTGAGACCAGAAAACAGACTGACATTAGCTTTCTAAATAATGCTACCAGAGAATGAAGATCAATTATGATGCAGCAATAAATATATAAAAGAGTTATGAGGCAGGGGGCAAACGACCTTACAACATATTTAGCGAACATATTTAGCGTGAAAATATATATCATTGTAGGTGCTCTTGGCACAATACATAAAAGCTTAGCTGAGGCTGTATCCCGGATGATTTGATGATAAATTTGATTCATCATTGCACGTTAAAATAACATTAGCCTAAAAGCTTAGCTGAGGCATTTGCGACACTCTGTATCCCGGATGTGACCGGGTGCTTGCAGACAGCGACTTTACTATCTACTGCTGCCATTTTGAGGCATGTCATGAACCTCTGAGCTCCAGGTCAGGATTTGAGGTATCTTGAAATGACACCCCACGTAACATCGAAGATGGACGACGAGTAATCGTGAAAAAAACATATGTATGTATACATACATAAAGACATAAATTTAGATGTGAATATATACAGTACATAATACGGCGAAAAACTTACTTGGAGGAGCAGATTTCGATCGCTGCGGAGGACTTGGATTTGATGATAATCGCCTGGGAGGAGCAAAATTTCACAATTGAGTCAACAGGGTGAAATTTTTAAGATCAATATATCAAAGCCTTTCGATACTTTCACGCGATAATACGTGTGCTTTCATAGTGCATAATGGAGCATTCCCAATAACGAATTATTTAACGATTTCCCACAGATAGCGAGATCTGCAAGCTTTCTATATATCATCCGAAAGTAGATTAAACGATGCTAAGAAGCTATGCATGTCACCTAAGGTACTGTTCCTTTCTTTTAACGTAACGTAATTTCAAGATTGCTATGATTCATGAATCAAAACGTAGATTTAGGACACGGAGAAGATTTGCTTAGGAAGCCGTGTGCTGGTCCTTTCTCGTAATGTGATGCTATGTCAAGAAACCTATGATTCATGAATCATAAGGTAGATTTTAGGACACGGAGAAGCTATGCTTATTAAGCAGTGCTCTGGTCCTTTCTCGTAATGTGATGCTATGTCAAGAAGCCTATGATTCATGAATCATAAGGTATTAAGCAGTGCTCTGGTCCCCTCGCTCTCGACATGAACGACAGATATTCCCAGTGGCAAACGACTCCTCATTCTAGGTGGGAATGAAGCTTAGAGGTTGGCTACGCATACAATCAGCAGGCTAGTGCCATAGCAAAAAGCGACTCAAACCTAAGATCAGCGACTCCCTTCACACTTAACAAATATGCATGAAATAGTTAGCAAGATCAACGTTGAACTCAACAATCAACGTTCGGCGAGTGATCATTATATCAGTGCCACGTGAAATAGTCTCACTGCTTAGCTTTACAGGGAAGAAATTTATAACACTGGTGATTCGCTGTATTTGTTATGAAATGCACAACCAATTGCATCATCAACATCATCATCATTCTCGATCTAAAAATTTAGCTTCGACCGACAAAGGCGATTTTTAATGACTCGATGGACATTAATTAAGAGGACTTTCATCACCATCATTATACACTAAGATTATCTTCTTTAGCTGATACACTTCCACGACAGAGACTCGATGTGCCGAGAAAAAATTAAGTCAAAGTTCCTTCCCTCACCATTTTTGGTGAACAGGGTGGCGTCCATCTCCGTTTCATTAGCTTTTGGGTAACACAGCTGTACAAGCACAGTTAATGCTACAGTTTCGTTAGCCTTTGGTCATACAGCTGTGCAAGCACAGTGAATGCTACAGTTTCGCTAGCCTTTGGGTCATACAGCTGTGCAAGCACAGTGAATGCTACAGTTGGGACTGGCCATCTGGTCAGTGCTGAATGCTAAACAGGGAAATAGCATGTACCGTTTTTCAAGTCTTTGGTACGACTCGACTGGGTATCGAGCCCCGACCTATCACGTACAAAGCGGGCATTCTACCACTGGGCCACGTACAGTGCTGTTTCTCTTGTCAGGAAATTCATCTGCACTCGTCAAGCCCAGTTTACATCAGTGGCTATGAGTTATGAAATTTGCTCTCACGTAATATTTGGAAGCAATATGAGCAATATTTCATATTAAGTCTTCGTTTGCATTGGGCTTTTTGCCCTGTGACTGCTTTTCCCTACTAGCAAAAGAATTTCTGATATCATAGATGACTGTAAACGCCTTTTGACCAATCGTTGAGAAAATGAATGGTTGAACTGAACAAAAATAAACCATCCCTTTTTAAGGTCGCGGAACCATTGCATATATCATTAGTAAACATTTGATATTTTTGCATTTATAAGATATGTTCATCGAATTTTAAGCCTTCTTTCCTACAACTTTGCAAATGAGTAAATTACTGCGTCGTAACTCAATTTTCAGCAATGTCACTCTCGAATGAAAGTATGGAAAAGCATGTGAGTCGCCCCTGACCAGTTTTGCTTCTTCGGTAGTTCTTGATTATTTTTAGCTTGGAAAACGATCCTTCAGCACTTGCTGTCTTCATTGGTATGGTGCAGAGATTTGATTTGCCTTGTAAGAGCTTGAAAATGCTTTGTGCAAGCCACTTTAATGCATATATTGAAGCAGCATTGTCGGAGAGCTACACTGTTTTACAACTATCTTGCCGTTACGACATTTTCTCTTCATTTTGGTCGCTTTTCTACATGTGCTTTGCTTGGTAGCGTTCCAGTAGAACGGCAAAATGAGGTCAAAATTTGCCTAGACCTTGGTCAAACTAAATTTGCCAATATAATTGAAAACTTTCCGACTCGATAGCACCTGGGCGCATTTGGCCCCCTACCCCCTGGCCCCACTTACAACCGCCACTGGTTCACATGATAAGTTTCCCGTCAAGGTAAACATGGAGAGCCTAATCTCTACCTAAAGTTCCACCATCTCTATTTTCGTGGTTACTTTTTCTTTGTAAATACAGTGCTAAAACACAACGATACTCTTGGTTGTACCCCTCACAGCGACAAAATACTCACGGTATTCGAGTTCTCACTATGAGACGCACTTACAATAAAATGCGTCGCATACTCGACTTCGAGCGTAGCAGAAACCAGAGATGGTGCCCTGAATATTTCCTTGGAAAGTAGATTTTATGAGGTAGTTCCCGTTGTCTTGCTCACCAATGGCATTTTATTGAGACAAGAGTAGGATTCGACTTCACAACCCCTGTATTGTGAGAAACACTTACAACAAACTAGCCTTTACAAAGGAGGCAAAAGAAGGAACACAATGAATAGGATGGAGCTGCCGCAACTTACTGTGTTTTAGCAGAAACAGCTCTTTGCTTTCCTTTCACATTGTTTGGCTTTCTGTCGGACAGCACAATCTTGCTGTTACGGAGTTTGACGTTCCAGCTCTTAAAAAAAACAAACTCAAATGTTTAACGTTGCACGCAAGTTTGCCGAAAGTCGAAAATTGATCAAATCGTGTCGAAAGCTTCATTTTCTGTCATCTCGTTATTTGCTAGGTTATGAAATTGAAAAAGACTTCGACAAAACGGGAATACAAAGTACAGACGAGGCACAGCTATTGGCATGGATATGAGTCTCAATAAAGCCGGCAACATCTTACATGCACAAATACTTACACAGCTATATATCAAGCATTGGCTTGCTAGAAAGCATTGATCGTCATGGAGCCTTACCCCACTATAATTTGCGGAGAGTACCAACGATGAAAAAGGCACTGACGTGCCTATTGAAATTGTGAGGCGTCAGCTTACTAAGCTTCTAGTTGAATCTAAATGTTTATAATTTTCACCTACTGTTGAAAGGTCAGAAAAAACTCATCAGAGAAGGCATTGCAGCTTGTCAGTTTTTACAGCTTCTAGTTTGACCATAATTTCTAATGCTTCACGCTTATGTTTCCAAAAGGCCCAAGAGTAATAATGATTTCCAGTAGCTGTATCTAGACAGATGTATAAGAATACACCGTGCTCTTATCATCATTGTGAAAGGATTACTATATATACATATCTATTGGTTTAAGAAATAAATTCTATCACCGGGGATAGTCCAAGCTACTGTCTTCTATTAATCGCTTCCAATTCCAGTCCCTCCAGGTCTTGGCATCTCATTTCGCGACACGTGTTAAAGATGTCATTCTCACATTGAAGTCAAATTTCTGTTGTTAATAAAACAATGAAAAGCTTCCATTACTGTTTCCTCGTCGTTAAGGTATGGATAGACCTTGGAGGAACATGGAACCTACTTGCTTTGGCTAAATTCTATCTATTAACTACGAAATTTCAGAAATCATTTTCCACCTATTAGTCATTGCAAGCAACCTACACTACTAAGGTTCGCCACTGAATTACTTTAAAAATGGACAAGTGCTTCGTTCTTTTTGGTGAGGTATATTGAGGAAAGGCCATGGTAGCCTATACAGAGCCCCAACAAAGGAAGAAAGAAGAAAGCGAAAGGCTAAGAGGAGAGAGAGATCAGAGCATGTCTATTGATCTTAGATTTGAAAGATGGAAAGTTGTAAGTTACTGTCTTGCTTCAAAGTCATTTACGTGTACAGCATTAAAACATGGTTGCGCCTGCACATTATGGCTAAAAAGGAAATGCTGTTCTTGTACCACTCATCAGAGCACAAAACGTCGGGAAAATATGTGTCCTACTTTTGTTTGAAATTTGCAGATAATCAAAAGCAAGCACCGCGAAAGCTTCAAAGGAACTTGCAAAAGAATCCTCAAGCAATTAAATGTCAAGAAAAGTGCTAGAGAATCTCTGTCTGCTACTCATCAGAGAGTGAAAAATGATAAAGTTCTGGTGTGATCAGCGAGAAATGTGAGCTTCTGAAAACAATTCGAACAAAAAAATGAAGTTATCGGGTCATTCGAGGCGAGAAAGGGAATAGAGCGAATTGCTCTCGCCGGAAAAACTGACGGAGGGAGGGCAGAAGATGGCAAAAGGAAACGATTCTCTCGAAATTTGTCCATCGACTTTTGTAGGTAGTCTCGGTTTTTTGTTAGCCTTTCGGGCACACAACTGCGAAAGGACAAAATATAAGCTATTTGGAAAGACCCAATGTTGAGAGAGAAGTCTCAGGTAGTCTGACATAGTATTTGTTCTGCTTTTCCTCAAACTTCTAGGACTTCCTCTATTTCAAACGGCTATGGCAATTGGAAAGCAGACTGTTTGAGGCAATGAAGATACAACAATCTTTCCATTTGAAGGACCATAAGAGCTCCGGGTCGGACCATGACTAATCTCTGAAACCAAAGATGTAGCCAATGGTCGAAATGATGATGGAGGATATCTTTGTTATTGTGCATTTGAGACTACACCTTTTGGTGGAGCAGACAGTGTAGTCTGCTGTAAATTCAACGTCCCTCCCTCGCAATCCATTGTGGATAGGGTGATGCTCACCCCCGTTTCGTTAGCCTGCAAGCACAGTGAATGCTAAAACAAGGAGCTGGCCAGCTGATAGCACTGCGTGTTTAACTCCCAAACTCTTACCCAACATGATGAATGCTAAACAGGGAAGATGTATATACAGTTTTTCAAGCCTTTCAAGCCAGTCAAATTTTTCAGTATGACCCGACTGGGTATCGAAAATGAGGATTGATTCATAACTTCTTCTTTCATGAACTCTTTTTAGCATCAAATCCAGACCCTTAGGCACTGAGAAGCATTTTGCTTACGATGCAATATCCATGTCTTTTCCTGCGAAGTGAGAAAATCGTGCTTTCTGCGCGTGCAATTCGATTGACTTTTGCATTCACATCCTATATCTATCTTTTTATCCTATATTTCAGAGATTGTGTATCAATGGAACTGAGTCAGTTACATTTTATCTGCTAGACAAATCTGCTAGATCTTTGACTGTGAAATTTAAGGAAATACCATAAAATAATAAAATAATGAAGTTTGCAAAAGAACATTAGATGGAAGGAGTTTTCAAACCAATACATCAACCCTGAAAATCAAATAAATTTGCTACAAATACCTGGACAGAAATGACTTTTGCTTGATTCGAAGTTGAACTTTGACTGAATGTTCTACGAATTATGGCTGAAGTAGGTCTCTCTTTTGCACCCACTCGCTTCTTCGCATCCGAATTATTTTGTGTCGATGATTTGGGTCTAGGCTTCTTTGTCTTCGTGTCGATTCCCTCAGCCACGCTCTGATTTTTTCCCTTGTTAAAACGTGGAATGACAGCAGTTCCTGGTCTTGTGCTTTTCCCGGCCCTATCCGGTTCCATAAATCTAATTTTTCGCGCACTTCTTGGCTTGCAAACATGAACTGTTCGTGCAGTATTTTCGCAGCTTTTGACTTGCACCTTTCCACCTAGTAAACACACGTTTTGATCAGTCGATGATTGCTTATTAGTGCTTGTGACATTCCGGCTAGACGTCTCTCTAGAAGCAGTATTGCTTTCGGCTGAATCCTCATTCCGATCTGTCACTCCTTGCTCATCCTGTCTGCGAATTTCACCGTCAGTGGTAGCTTCCTGCACCGGTTTTGTAGCATCGATGCCCGAAATGTTACGCCAAATAGCAGTTTCGTTGGTCTTACACTCTGATTTCGTCCTACGCAATCCGCTACCAACCTTCTCTGATTTCAATGACCGCGCAAATCTTTCGCAAGATGTCTGCTTCAACTTGCGTTCCTCGACCCCAGACAGTGTCCCAGACTCAGCATCGACGTGATCCTGAATGATTGGGCTTTGAAGCTTCCTTCTTGGAAGTGGCTGCTTCGAGGTGATCTAAAATATCAAAGTAGAAGATAAATTTCTGCACAGAGATAGCAAAATAGACTTTTCATTACATTGAGTTGAAAGGAGACTCGTGCGATGCAATGATGACCGAATTCGCTTTTCGTCCTTTCTGCCGAAGACTGAAACTTTTCTATCTTTTCTAAGACGGGGACCTTTTAGAGTTTATGATGCTTAGCTAATCCCTACCGCGTTCTGACAAGAAACAAGAACAGTTATGGCGTACGTCAATCATCATCATCATTAATAGTTTCATTTCAACATGGCTTAAAACCATAGCCGCACTATAAAATCAAGGACGACTATTGACATAAAATGCAGACAATATTACAATGAGGATATGATGTACAATAAAATAGCTAAATTAGAGAAATGAGTCTTGCATACTCTGCACTTGCAGACTTGGCATTTACCTGTCTGAGTTTTTATTTCTGGTGGTATGTAGCGTGTTAGGGCAAATAAATTCAAGATATGGGCTTTATATATGTTATTTGCGTTCCTCGCTAGTCTTGTAATCCCAATTCTCACCCTGCAATTGCATGATTACAATGTAGTAGCATCTGTGCAGATACATATTTCGGTTTCAATAATTAGAAATGATACATCGTGTTTGTGTAAAAATTTATAAACACGTATATATAGATCATCATATATCATATAGATATAGTTTATATATATAAAAATGTATATATATATATATATATATATATATATATATATATATATATATATATATATATATATATATATATATATATATATATATATATATATATTTATCTATATATTTATATCTTTATATATATCTATAAATATATATATATATATATATATATATATATATATATATATATTTATAGATATATATAAAGATATAAATATATAGATATATATATCGTCATCATCAGTCGGGCGCCCCTGAATCCACATAATTCCTCCATAACTCTCTGTCTGACATGGCTGTGCGGAGTTCTTCGTTAGTAAGGCCGGTATCTTGCGTGAGGAGGGTGAAATAGTCACGTTTAGGTCTACCAGGTCTTCCGTAACCATGTTTTGGTTTCCACAGTATTAGGTTTGCTAGAACGAAAATTTGACCAATCGTGGACCTGTCCTCTCTGAAGCCATTTTGGATCATACGGAAAACTTTCTCGAAATGTGGTTTGATACGGTCCAATGGCCTTGCCCAACGAAATGCTCCTTACCGCTGAAGTTAGCTTTTACATTGTAAACTCGTGGACAGGAATCGGTAAAGTTTCCGAGATGATCGTATCAATTTCTTCTGGATGTGGTGGTAGAGATGCAGGTCTACCCAGAAGATTTGTAAAATTTTCTTCCCATAGCTTGATTCTTTTAGACATATGATCACCAGATGGTCTTGCAGCACGAGATTTTTTGAGGCTTATCACTTCATTTATTGTGGCCCATGCTAGTTTAGATTACCTTGTAATGTGAGATGTTTCAATTTCATGAATCTTATTTTCTATGTATGTTTGTTTGTTCGTATCATAAGCAGCTTTAAGGGTACCTAAGGCGTCATCTAGAGGGATTCTTTTTTCTCTAGATGGATTCATGACATGAGCACTATTCTTTCCTTTTACGTTTGCTCTGAGTCGGGCTAAGTTGGAATGTTCCCATGGTAGTTGTTTTTCAGTTTTCTTAATGACGGGTATTGTGGCTTTGGCTGCATCCTCGTGGGCAATGGTGATCGAACGATATATAGATTCTGCTGATTGGTCGGTATCTTCTGCATTGATTGCATTGAGTCGGTTTTGAATTTCTAATTTGTACTTCTGCACCACGTCAGTGTTTTCCGTTAAAGCTTACCAATCGTACTTTGGTTGGTGTTTGCGAGGTTTGCTAGCTCGAAGTTTAAGTTTAAGTTTCGCTGTAATAATTCTGTGACCTGAACCGACCGAGGAGAAAGAGTTGTAAGCTTCAGTGTTTGTTGCACTGTTCTGCCATTTCTTGTTGATGAGGATGTAGTCTAGTTGCGCTTTTTCACCATTGGGATACACAAATGTCCACAGCTTTCCTCTGCTTCTTTGAAATTTCGCATTAAGAAGCACTATTCGTCAATCAGTGTCAAGAGCGCAAGACCGCTTTCGTTGGTTCTTCTGTCGAAAGTGAAACCATTACAGTCTTCTGGTCCAATTTTTGCATTCATGTCGCCTCCAACGATTTGTATTTTGTGTTTCGGTATGGATCGTATTGTTTCCGAAAGTAGAGTATAAAAATTGTTTCTAGTTAGTTCTTCACATGTGTTAGTTGGACTGTAACAGGAGGTGACTGTCTTTTTCGGGTTTCCATCAAACGTTGCTTGCAGTATATATAACGTTTGTATGTATATAGCATATGTATATATATACGCATATAAATAGATATATATATATATATACATATAGTAACAGAGAATCGGTTTTTTCCTTTTCTGCATTTCTGCTATATATATATATATATATATATTCATATCTATATATATATATATATATAGCAGAAATGCAGAAAAGGAAAAAACCGATTCTCTGTTACTCTGAGTTTCGTGCGAAGGCACTCGTCAGACAGACTATAACTGAACCACATTCCGAATTACATTGATTTTAAAATATATATCTAAATATATATCATATAGAGGGTGCTGTCTTCACCATATATACATATATATATATCTAAAGCCTAAAGCCTGCGACTGCCTAGATCACGAGCTACCATTAGGAAAAGCATGATTGTTGTACATACATATATATAAGCATGCCTTTTCCTAATGGTAGCTCGTGATCAGGGCAGTCGCAGGCTCTGGAGGGGTCCATTAAAAATGCAGCACCAAAGGCTCCGCCGTATATCGCTATCGTGCATCGTTATAAAAAAGTTTAGGCTCAAATGCTGCGCATTATAGCCATCCCGTTGAAAATTACGTTGTAAGAGAGACAGAAAGCCCTCCGCAAATCTATCTAATATATCTGATCATAAATGAGTCGCTTAGAAGTCTTCGAAGTAGCGGTCGGAAACTCTTTCGCCAAAAAGTATCATCCCATTTAAAAACTTGAGGGACAATATGCAACTTTCAGCTTGTTCGGAGTGGTGTTCAAAAACACATGAACTTAAGTGCTACTTGAGATTGGCCATTCGAAATCGGAATCCTCTTTTGGAAGATTAGCTGAAACACTTTCTAATGGAAATGCTTTCCTTTTTATCTTATCTGTCCTATTCATTATCTTCTCTGTCCAGCAAGGCAAGACAGAAATTCAAATTCTCAACCAAAAGGAAAACTCTCCGTTACCCTCTGAATAGTTGGTTGCATTCAAATGGACCATCTATATCAACGGTTGACACCAGGTTCAAGCTTGCTTTCTCTTTACCCAGTGAAATCGTTATGTCTTCGAAAGAGTCGTTAGATATCTCTGCAACAGCTTTGTCATCGGATGTAACGTAATCTCGTTATTTTCAGGCAAATTCAAACTTGGACGAAAGTTTCAAATTCATCAGAAAAGAATGGCTTCATCAATGATGGTCTTCGATTCTCGTAGGGGCTTCTAAGATCAATATTCTAAAAGTATTGTCGCTTGGCTTCAAGCTGCAGCTTAATGCAAAAATGTCTCCCTTTCATGAAGGACATATTGCCCTCAGTTCTGCCTTTGTTATATCTATTACAGGGACGAGTTTGATCCATAATGGGTTCCCCGAGTACTTTCTTCGAGAAGGTCCTTCATTTAACAGATTGATTTCTCATCGGGGCATGCTTGTTTGACACGCTTTAAATGATCGCATCAAAAATATCATATCAGGTCGATAACTGGCCAAAGCCTGTCGCTTTTTCGGAGAAGTCTACCTTTGATAAGATCCTTCCTAAAGCTATCGATAATAAACTTACGGTGGTCTGGATAATTGATGGCATACAGCCTGAATGATACCCGTAGTTCGTTATCGAGACAAAACTATGCGATTTTTTAAGTTTTGGGTTACTAAATGATGAATGTGAATCTGATTTGCATACCTTGCATGACTATCCTTGATCCAAAAATGTGGTAGACAAACCCAGTACTATAATCAGGTTTACATTCTGATTTTTACCACTTAGTTTTCTATGCATCATTAATCCCACAGTGTGTCTATCTAGCTATTCATTACTGCTGCGTTGCATACTCGATTTTGAGCGTAGCAGAAACCAGAGACAGGGCTCTGAGTTTATCTAGGGAATTTAAAAACTGCGTCGCATACTCGATTTCGAGCGTAACAGAAACCAGAGACAGGGCTCTGAGCTTCATCTAGGGAATTGAAAAACTGCGTCGCATACTCGATTTCGAGCGTAGCAGAAACAAGAGACAGGGCTCTGAGTTCTTTCTAGGGAAGTGGATTTTATAAGGTGGTTACACGTTGCCTCCTCGCCAATGGCGCTTTTATTGTGACACATGGAGGAATAGAACTGGCAACGCTGTTTTATAGCTCCGCATGCTCAACCACTACACTCAAAGCTATTCATTAGCTATTTGAAATATTTTATTCACGAAAGCTCCCTTCAGTTAAGTCATGAAATGTGTAAAAAATGCAGAAAATTAAGAACATAATGAAAAAAGCTAAATCAAGGAAGAAAGAACTAAGGAGGATAGAAATGAAATCGGTTTTCGATCACTCAGCTGCCGATCAGAATTTCTCAATCTTTCTTCAAGGCTATAACCGGCACACAAAATAGATTAAATAAACGGACGCCTTCACGGGAGGAAAGGTAGACATAGGAAAAATGTCAGGAGCTCAATGAACACCACATCAGCAAGATCAAAAAGTAGAGTGGCAGTGATAAGATCTTTTAAAAATGCAAGGTACCTGTATTTCTGGTGGAGTGCTATCTTGAACGCTTCTTCTCTTCAATCTTGAAACGATGGAATCTCTTCTCGCGTCTGCTTCCTCTTGCTTCATCGCAGTATCTTGGCTCTTCTTCTTCGCAAGTCTCTCTTTCTCCTTGAGGAAATCCATGTACAGCGAAGTCTCGAATGCACTTTTCGACATAAAAAATCTTGCTCCATAAAGGTCTTCTTCCGAGAGAAACTCGACATTTTTACATTTGACAATTGGTTCGGGATTAGAAGAGACAGAAAATGACCTGCATTTTTTCACGACTCCTTCCCTATTAAACTTGGCACTTGAGCTGGAGGTAATTGAGCGGCCCAAACCTTCAAGAGAATCTTTGCCTGATCCTTTGTGTCGTAGTACAGCTGAACGACCGGTAACGTGTTTCTTGGCTTCAACGGTCAAATCAGGAGTGGTTGCTATATCGGAAATTGAATTCTCCGATTTAGGCAATTCTTGACCACAGCTTCCTCTGTGATTCTCCATGGCGGGGTCTTCACGTGTATGATAACATTCAGAATCCTTTTCCACATCTGCAGTTGGCAATCTGAGCTCCAGCCACTTCTTAGACCCACTCCTTGAACATATCAACCGAGCTTTATCGCATTCATCCTCGTCACTTTGAACTTGATTCGTGGCTTTCACTTCTTCCATTGGTTGCGTCGAACAGACACTCGAAGACCTGATTGCATTCTTTCGCACCCCTCGTTGAAGATCATTTTCAAAATACTTGGTACCCAACAGGGAAAAATACTCATCTAAGGAGCTAGTCCACGAGGTGTAAGCATCATTGTAGTCCTTCTCATCTGAGCAAAATCCTTCTTTGCCGCTTTCAAACCGTTCTTCGAGGGGCTCTGGAGAAGGATGGGGTGCATTTGGCTTTGAGGGTGCATTCCCATCAGAATCAATCAAAGACAGCTCAGACAGTCGTGCAGTTGTTGCATCCTGAACGCTTTGTATGGCTTGATCGATCAAGGAGCCCTCTGCAGATGGAAAGATGGTCACCTTTACAAATCATGAGCAACAATCAAACGCTCTCTGGGTTTCAAAAAACTTGGACTACAATCTTGTACCATAAATGCTGGCAATTCTATACAAATACAGCATAGTTTGATATCGCATGATAGTAAAAACACCTAATATAATGGCTCTCACAACGCATTCGTCGCCCAGCGGTAGAATTCTCGCATTTTACTCGGTAGGTCGGGCTTCCGAACCCCGTCGAGTCATACCAAAGACAGATCAGGTCCGGTCCGGTCATGTAAGGTCATGTAAGGTCAGGTCGGGTTGGATCAGGTCAGGCTACACTAGTTACATAATACTAGTTATAGAATCGAGCTACATGACTACATCCATGGCCCAGTGGTAGAATGCTCGCATTGTACGCGGTAGGGAATGGAAAAATGGAAAGATTGCTGTATCTTCATTGCCCCATACAATCAGCTTTAAAATTGCCATAGGCGTTTAAAATAAAGGAGATCCTAGCAGTTTGAGGAAAAGCTGAAAAATTATTATGTTAGACTACCTGAGACTTCTCGCTCAACATTGGGTCTTTCCAAATAGCATATATTTTGTCCTCTCACTGCAAGGAAGAAACAAAAATTCAAGGGCCATATTATCTTAAGATAATTCAAGGCAGAAGCGGAATGTCCGTTTTCTTTGATCAACGGTAAAAATTTCATTAAAATTTGTCAAATATACAAAAGGATAAAGCAATAAAAACTCTTCTTGACTAGAAAAACTGAGAGACTCCATCCTCCGGTATGCCTTATTTCATCAATTCAGATAATTCTCAGATTGACTTTCAACCAACCTAGCATAGTATCAATTAAGAACACATTTAATGAAATTTACAACAGGTAGTACAGCAGAAGAGTTGAATCTAGTTGTGATATTGGGGGATGGCTACACTATCAAAAGGAACAATTGACTTTCTTTGCTACAAAACTTCTTTGTTGAATAAAACTTTCACAAAACTAACCAGTATTCAATTTCATTGATAAAGATAAATGAAGAAATGTCTTTTTTCATGTGTATTTTCTACCTAGCACCTAAAGGTATCATTTAGGACATTGAGAAGCTTTCTTCTTCTTTTAAGGAAAAATTCTGAGCAAGAAATTCCACTTCTTGACATTCTCCTTTAGATAGATAACTCAAGAAACCTATTGAAAATTTGTTTAACTACATCTGCTAGCAAGCAATTACTGTCAGGATTACTACTTCCTGCAGCTACGTGTCTTATCCTGTCAAAACAAAGGTGTTCTCAGTACAGCAGCTGACAAGAAGACGTCTGGATCCAAACCATCATCTTGGACATTTACTCTTCACAACAGCAATCAAGATGGCACCACTTTGTGACTCTTATGCCTGGCATGGCTTTTTGGGGCATTGCATAGGCCACCATGGCCTTTCCCCAACATAACTCATTGAAAAAAGGCAGAGAGTTAACAAAAAGTCATCAATCTAAGTGCAAGCTAAGCTAAGTGAAGAGTTCAGACGGTTAAAAAATGTGGAGGGGGGGGGGGGGGTCGTCATACAAATGAGCAATTTTCATGCTCATTTCTGAGCATTGCTGCATATTCAAATATGCTTTCTCTAGGTGATTTGTCAAAATCTGCAGATTTTAGGTTATAATTAATGATACAGGACATGCCAGTTCTGATATACTTTGGTAATTATGCTATTTTGCAACTAAAAATGAGCCCACAATGGCAAATTTTTAGACAAATCCCTTCAAGTCTACCATAGTCTGCTTTGTAACTCTGTTTGATTAACATAGCTTCTTAGTTCCCTGCCTTCTTATAGCAGAAAGAGCATGCAAAGATACCTGCAAACTCAAATACTGTGCAGATCAAAAAGCTGATTCCATCACCTGTAATAAAGTTGTAAAAATTGTCATCCTTCGGGATTTGATCCAAATCTGCTTCAGTGCAGGTGGTTGCAGTAGAAGGTCTTGCCTTTCTCTGACATTTCCCAGTCGATTTATGCAGGGGCTCCTTGTCCAGTACTTCTATCAGTGATGCAGTTTGACTTGAATATGATCAAAGTTTATCAACAATTACCAATAATTCGATTTAACTGCTTTAGGTAGGGACAGGGAGAAGGCATAAAGGTGGGGATAAAGATGGAGTTGATGATGCAAAAAATAGATGGTTCAAAAGATAGAGAAGAGTTGAGCAACAAATTCAAGCTTTCTTGCTTTCTATTTCAAACAACTGTTAATTGCCCTGCAATACAGTTTGTAAAAACTATGGCAGCAAAGATCATGTCTCTAGCAGAAATCAAAATGCAGCAGTCGATAGAGCAGGATGGAAGACAATCTTTAATGAGGTTACAAGGTTACGAGGCTATTTAAGCTTCTGGCAGCTACATTGCGTGTACTTGCATTGCTTGTTGATCTGAACATAAGGAAGTCGTTTCTCGTGAAAGAATCCTAGAATTTTTAGGTTATTGGAATCTCTATCCAAGAGGACAATATGTGTCCATGTAAAATGGGTCCATCACACTCTGCTATGCGCACAGAACAAAGCTATTTCAGCCTTTCACTATTGCACGGATTTTTTGATAAAATATAGTCATGCATAAATGAAAATATATACCCATCATAAGTCTTGGTATACCATTGTCTATCATACGAAAGCAAAGGTGGATCGGCTTTCAACCTTGTATAGCAACACCCAGCCTGATTTAGGGTGGACGTCCTGTATTTGCAGCTACATGTGGAAGCTCTCTCCCGGCGTCCTGATCCAAAACTGGCAGCCCTTGGCGCATAAGGATACATTATTGTTGCATCCATTTTACAGAGTTCACATGGTGCATTTTTTCAAAAGGAAGGGTCGTTCAGTGGCGCTTTCATAAAGGAAAAGTGCATTCGATGCCGTCTCCAACCAAACCGCCATTTTTGTTATGACAGTTTAAGGTGGCTCCAACAATTAAGGTGGAGTTACAAGGGCGACGCAATTTTTGTTGGATTGGCAGTGATCAAGACACATCGTTATCAGCAAAGTACAGGTCTCGAGTTCGACCCATGCTTATGTCCACTTCTACATTTCCTTTATCTCGTTACCCAGCAGTAGCTATACAAGGCGTAGAGCTAGGGATAACGTGCCACTAGGTAAGGAACTGGTCGCCACCTACCTCAGTGCCGTGGCTAGGGGGGGGGGGATTTTATGAAGTGGTTTCCCGTTGCCTTCCTCACCAATGGTGTTCTTACCGTGACACATAGAGGAAGCGAACTGACAACCCCTGTGTTATGAGTCTGCATACTTAACCACTTCACAGCGGCACTACTCTCTGCAAAGCAGTATGTAAATTTTGAGTGGATTACCATGGACGAAAAATGTGAAATGAGATGAGATTGTAATAAGCTTAATATTCGATAAGGCATTCGTGTGTTGATTTTGGAAACGAAATCTTTAAGTGAAGGTGATTGTATTGAATTTAGATCAACGTGAATCTATGCTAGAAAAATTGCATCGATAACCTTCCACGCAATCTTTGTCATCATCTTCAAGATAACTCGTATTTTAGGGACGAATTCCATAAGGATTGCGAACAACAACAACTCGTTAAAAACGCTCGCTCTTAAATGTGACACAACTGTTTCCGCCATTGTCTGCAATATTGAAGCTTTGCACAACGACATATCTATTCATCTGACACTAAATATACCATTACTAGATACAAACCACGTAAGTGTGATCGTGCCACGTGCAACATATTAGAGGTCTTTTTAGCTTTGAAAAGTATATCAGAAGAGCAGGGGTCACTTCCGAGGTTGGCTCTGTAAAACGCTTTCAGTATGGTACTCAACGTCACTCGACATTCGTATAGCACATTTAAGTGATGTTGGATGGATTACCTATTGCTTTTTTAGTCGAATTTGACTTGGTATCCCCATCGCATTCCATGCACCCTTTGCTGGCACCCTTCATTCTAGCACGGCACAGTGGAACCCCCAAAGGAGCAGCACCGCTCGCCCAAAGACCCACCGAGACTGACGGGACCAAGCGAGCACCCCGTTGCTGCAACCCTTCGGCACAGGTACCAGCTCAGCCGTCCTGCCCTAACTGTGTCAGAACTTTCCAGGCTCGGATCAGCCTCGTCAGCCAACGTCCACGTCCGAACGCACCCAATCCCATAGGGTGACAAGTGAAGATGGCGATCTCTCCAAAAGAGAAGACGAACACGTATGAATATAACTGTACATTGAATCAAAACTGCACAAGAAAAGTGATGTGTGTCTATTCTTAGGCCAATTGATCCATAGCATACAAACCCATACAAGAATTCCATAAATAAAATTACAATTGAATTCAATCCAATCCAAGAGAAGTATGTCCAATAACCAGTACTAGCACTTGCATTCAATCATGAAGTTATCTATGGACCCATCACAGGGCCCCTACTGATAACAGTACTGGTAGAACTGATCAGGTTTACCTTGTACAAATACTTCCGTCATTATAACTTATCATTGCATCTCACAATTCAGAATGTAAAGAAAATATGCAATATATAAACCGCTTGAAAACGAAGAGAGGGCAATGTCTCAGGATAGAGTTGTGTCTATTTCGGTTTTGTTCAGTTAGAATTGGAAAAGGATTAAGTATGCCAGGATCGACTACTTATGAAAATATGAAATCTTGCAATATAATCTAATTAATTACAAATTTTTATTGAATTATGCCTCGCTACAACCAGCCATTCATTATTGGAGATGATTTGCTGAGAATGACGCACAGTGTTGCAGCAGGCCCAAAGCTCGATCAAGCTGCGATAGTCCTTGGATCAGAGCTGCCCTTAAAACAAACAGATAAACGCATGTAACTAGAAGGCATAAAATCATGTATGGAGACTGAATGCATTGACTAAAAAATTGCATGGAAGGATGGTAAAGAAATTGCAAAAAGGGTATTAGGTGGCTGTTACAGGAGACTTCAAATTAATTATGAAATAAAGAAAAAAACTTTTCATTCTTTCCTGACGCTTATTCATAATCTGAGAGCTTTCTCTAAATCGTGTCTTTCAATAATTATCTGGGTTTGCTGCTATGGTTACTGTAGTGAAGCATCTAGTGTGCTAACTAACAAAGCAGGCAGAGAAATGACCTCATAGACAGTAAGTAAAGCCAACATTTCAAAGGAAATGCGCCCCTGCGAAAGGATGCTGGGGTGATAGATGACGGAGGCAAACATCAGAAGTAAACTGAGGTGTGCCAGGACTACAAGAGGTTCAACTCATTCACACCCTTTCCAACTTTCACTGCCTACTTCACGAACTCTATCTTAAAAATCATCATTCATCCATAGAGCATGCAATCTATGGTACGTCTTGCCTTCTTGCTTTCCCGAATCTTACAACTTGCCATCTTTCAAATCTAAGATCAATAAACTTGATCGGATCTCTCTCTCCTCTTAGCCTTTCGCTTTCTTCATTCTTCCTTTGCTAGGGCTTTGTGTAGGCCACCGTGGCCTTTCCTCAACATAACTCACTAAAAAGACTAACCTGCAGAGATTGTCGATGCAAAAGGAGCGAAGTTCCTCAAATGTTATATTGCACTCTTGACACATAAGCTGAAATGGATAACAAAAACTTGCACGTTCATAATAGTTTCATTTATACAAGAGATGATACATGAGCAATCCACTTATACTATCTGCTCGTCTCCTTATGGGAGAAATACTTTCAAAGTTCTTCTGCGGCTGGACTTCAAAGTCGATGATGTTCCTTCTTGCGGTCAATTTTTCTATTTTATTTTATTTTCTAGTGACTGATGTTGAGGAAAGGCCATGGTGGCCTACACAAAGCCCCAACAATGGAAGAAAGAAAAAAGCGAAAGGCTACAAGGAGGGAGATCAGATAAAGTTTATTGATCTTAGATTTAAAAGATGGCAAGTTGTAAGATTCAGGAAAGCAAGATGAAGGCAAGTCGTTCCATAAGTTGCATGTTCTTGGGATGAATGATGATTTATGGAATAAAGTTCATGGATTAGGCAGTGAAACTTGGAAAGGGTGTGAATGAGATGAGCTTCTGGTGGTTCTGAGACGCCTCAAAGGAACAGGAATAATATCCCTGATCTCCTGACAGCAATAGCCGTTAAAAGTATCTGTAAAAGATGGAAAGGAATCAGTACCGCCAACGAAGTCGGTAAAGTGCTTGATTAGCATTCAGCTGCTTCGCCAACTGGCGGGCATTGCCTTTTTCGGCAGTACGTGCATTGGTACCGTGGTCTAAGGGTTCACCAAGCGAACTCGTAATGCAGGGGTCGCAAGTTCGAATCCTGCATGGTTCCCAATGAAAATTCCGCCGATGAAGGCAACGGAAAACAACCTCTTATAAATTCACTTCCATACAAATAACACGGAGTCCTGATTCTGGTTTCTGCGAAGGTCAGAATCGAGTGTGTATGTCATGCGGTCGTTGCAAACATTTCCCGGGGGCTTCCACGTGTGAAAATGAAGGAGGAAGAAAAACATCATAATTTCAAATTGAGAATACTTCAGCGATTGAATCTCTGAAACATTTTGATACTCACCACCTTCATAAATTGCGCAATGCTTTGTCCGAGTTCCGTAAAAACGTCTGCATTTTCTATCGAGAGCTCTATCGGTGAAGCGACTACCCTAGATGGATATGAAATAATAAAATCGATTAGCGAGGAAACAAAATGAGCACCCATCGCATAATGCATGTGTGCTAGTCACCATCAAGGTTCCTCGCACCTCACAATGACATTGATAGCCCACTCATCTATACATTCGATGTAAGCCTATTCCCCTGTATCTAATACCTGAGGCAACAGAAAAGCGAATTCTCCACGACAATTATTCTGACTCACTTTTGAATGGCTTGTACAAGTCTTGCAAGGCAAGGGATAAACTGCCCCAAGAATCGATACGCTCCTTCTCGTGAAGATCTTTGAGATGGCTGGTTGCTTCCAGACTCGTACGGATCCGGGTAGTCCAGTGACCGGAATACAAGTGAGCTGTGAGATAAAGGATGAATACAGATAAATATGTCATTATGGTTGAAGAAATTGAAGAAAATGGGCCCGAATGCGTTGCCTTCTGGTGCATGGCTTGCGGCATGCATTTAACTTAAGAACCATTTCGGGATTTCTACCTTGGATCGGAAGGTAGATTTTTGGGCACTGAGAAGCTACATCTATCAAGGAGCATTGTGGTCCTTCCTCTCCATGTTACGTCATATAAAGATTCCAATGATTTATGAATCAATGGTAGACTTTGCGGCACTGAGAAGCCATGCTTATCAAGCAGTATCCTGGTCCTATAATCTCTAGTAAGAGACTTAAGATTAACTTCCAAGGCATTGATCATAACAAAAAGCACAATATTAGGTGTCAGGGCAGCTCAGTGCATTGATCCGATGGTCACTGGTTCGAGTCCTCCCTCAGCTAAACTTTCGCTTAGAGTGAGGAGAAGCACCAGCTCTCTGTAATTCCGGGCGTATGAATCGCGAGATGTGGTCACATCGAGTGGAAGGACCTGGACACTGTTCGATTAGCGAAAGCTTCTCAGTGTCCAGATGTATACCTTTGGCACCTAGGTACAATCATATGTATAAAAAAGGCATTGGTCGATGGTAAGCATGGCTTCTCGGTGTCCAGAAATATACCCTGGAACCCAAGGCAAGGCAAGGAAAACAGTTTCGCTTCCTCAAGATGGTTATCCATTACTATCAATACAATCCTGAAAATAAAATTAAGTTTGTCGTTGAGAGCAAAAGCTCTGCTGATAAGAATGGTCCCATTATCCAACTTTCTCAATTCAGCAAATAAGAAGTTAGTGGCATCCTTAGACTACCTCAATACCCTTACTGCCTTCCAAATCTCATCGAAAGAACTCATAACATTGAAATACATCCGCCTTTCTTCGGGAACTTCGACACTGGTGCCTTCATCCTACAAAAAAGAAGAGGGTCGAAATTTCGTTCCTATTTTCCAAACAACAAATTAACATTTAGAAAAATTTTCAATACACATTATAATCTCGGAGAACAGAGTGATAAATTCTTAAATTCTCAATAGCATATATAGTCTGCATTCTGCTTGTTTTATACGTTGAAAATTCATCCAGTCCTGTAAGAATGGCATGGAATCAATCCGAAGAAAATGAGAATTTCATAGCTGGGTTTATGAAATACGAAGTTTGTAAGTGAAAAATTTTTAAATGAAAATTTCCGACGCATCCTCTTCAAAGTATACTCTTCCAAACTCGCCTTTTTTCAATAAGAATTTAAAGCACAAAGTGGTTGTACTACACACCGTAGACGAATGCTCGTGTAGCACCTTTGCGACACACTTTGAAATGTCATTGCTTTCCTGGCCTGCATTATCATACTCCGGACCTGGCAAAGATGGCGTTGGATTGATTTGCTCTTTAGTGCCATTGACGGTAATGCTTAAACTATAATTTTTATACTCCTCTTGCAATACCGTAAGTGCAGCCATACATTTTGGCAATACATTCTGGTAGCTAAAAGAACAATAGAGGTTAAAAAATATCTAGAAACCATCGGTTTAATCATCATCATTGTTATCATCACTACTTTGATCAATAGATATCATAAATATTAAATATTGTTATAATAATCATTGACATTACCATTGTTATCTTTATCATCAGAAAGACTCATAGATATCGCAATACGATTGTTGCACTTCATCTTTTATCGGAAGAACAAGGGATGGACTCAACCGGGACTTTTTACATGTAACAGAAACAACCGTAATGTCTTTTTGCTAAGATTAGCAAACGAAAAGAGGTATACAGCGAGAGAAAAACGTACTCCGAATGCCTTGAAAATGCAGAGCAGATTTTATAACCAAGATCCAGTAACTGACCAGCGTTGTCCAGGTCTCGAAGAACGGCTGAAAAAAAGATGAAAAAATATAAATATATAATATAAAAAATATACTGAAGTGAACAAAACGCAAGAACCGATTCACGTTGATTGATCAAAGACGAAGCCAATTCCACACCCGCATGTCAGCACCAATAGTGAACGAAATACTGAAAGGCCTTGCGCGGTTGGCATTTAAGAGAAGCAGCCATTGGATAATCGAGGTATCGAGATATGATGCAGTGGGCATAGCATAGAAAATAATCAATTATCAAGCCCTTGAATACTGTTTGCTTATAAGTTTTGTTTATTGGAGCTTCTAACATCATGTCAAGAAAATAACTACGCAATGCCAAACTGAATCTAAGGCCTCCTTGCAAACACGCTATCTAGGGGCGAAGCTGCTTTGCACCCAAATGCGTCCTTCTTTGGTATAGTTTGCTCACATGAGTGCAAACTGCAAAATCTTACCAGGCTGCCATAGCGAAAGCTAAACAAAACCTGCATGAATGACTTCAAATTTTGAACTTTTACGGTGCGTTCTGTATTGGGTACTATCATTAGCATACGAAGAATTGATGAGTTTCTCACAGTCAAATTATTCATCCTTTTAACGTTGACTCTTTGAAAATCATAACGAGTTCTGGCTTGAGGATCAGGCAATGTAAATCGGTATCAAGGACAATTCTCTATCTTGCCTTAGAAGGGAGACATCACGGCAACGAGAAGCTTCGTTACAGCTCGGTTGGTGCACGCACTAGGTTTTCCACGGACTTCAACAACGGGCAATATAAGTAAGCACGATTTAAAGACCGAAAATAATTGAGACAAAGCATACCATCTCCGCCTTTAAATTTCCTCTTTAATTCATTGATATCCACGGAAAAATTTCGACTTACAATCATCCCGAAAACAGCAATCCAATGCCTGAAAATACAGCGTAAAAGAATATAGCTATAAAAAAATCAACAAGGTACACAGAAAAGATACCAAGCGCTGGTAATGAAGCATAAAAATACTAGCGCTGAGTTTTAACTGAAAAAATGAATTATGGGTCGCATCCCTGGAATTGATATAAAAGACTGAAATAGGCAACGAATGCTTTAATCATATCACCAAACTTGCATGGATCAAGATTAAATTCTATGCAATTCTTGTTTAGGTCTCCTACCTAGCATGCGAAGCAGCGCTAAGGACATTGTGATGCCACACCAATCGAGAAGTGTGCGCCCATTCTATTTCAAAATAACATTACCATAAGCATACATGGCAATACATACATACATACATACATACATACATACATACATACATACATACATACATACATACATACATACATATATACATACATACATACATACATGCATACTTATATAGCCATACATACATAGCCATACATACATAGCCATAGATACATAGCGATACATACATAGCCATAGATACATAGCCATACATACATAGCCATACATACATAGCCATACACACATACATGGTCATATATCGTCATACATATCTCTTAATATAATTTGTCTTTTTTTGGTTTTTAATGCTTGGCTCTAAAGTATACGTCCGTCACAAAGTTTGTGGCATGTAATATATACGTACATGACAATAGGCTAAATGGGACAGCGCCTTATCATTGAGTTATCCATACACTTGACAAACAAATCATGTGCTAAATAAATGCAATCGCTTACTTGCTAAGAAGATCGAGGGTGTCTATGAGTGTCCATGGAGGCTTGATTTTCACGATCACCAGCCTTTGATTTGGGATAAGAAAACACGAAACTAGTTCAAAAGGGGATGAGGGAAAGGTGCTGCGATAGTACTCGAAACTTTTGGTTGCTGCTCAGCTTGTAATCGTGTATGCAACGAAGCAGTCATGGATTGAGACTGTGGAGCAAAGCGATGCGCTAGAACGTAACCACTCATAATACTGATGTGGTAAAAAGTCCAGAAACGACAGCGATTAAAACAATGTCAACAGAATGATAACCATTGACGGTATGAATAATCGGAGCAGATAAAGTGCGAGTTGGCATCAGATTACTAAAATTATCATCAATTTGCATCTGCTGTTACAAGCTCTGTTCATTGATTATTGAATGTGTATCACGGCACTGGAGCAAGGCAACAACCAGTTCGTGCCAACCACTTCAACTGGAGTTCGCACACCAACCGAAATAGCCGACACATGCTGCCCCGACAAGAAAAGTGTCGGATAGTGGACACTGTCTGTCCCCCTTTACAACCGGTGCCTGTATTCAAGGCACTGGCCAAGATTATGAACAGTTTAACGAACAGAACTTACAGATTGTTTCAGAATCGCGGTCATCATCATTTGCCAATCACACGAAAGGACGGACAATGCACCGGAAAGGAAAGTTACCGAAAAACCACGAAGCTCATTTCCATTCTGAACATTCCTGGGGTCGACTGGAAAATTACATTGAAAGTACAACAGCGAGAAGCTAGTGAACAATTTTGTGGAGAACGTTTGAACAAATTACATTTATGACATTGTTCTCGTTGAATGGTCACAAGGCGTGGCTAATAGGTTTTTGGTGACGTGTACATTTTCGTTTGAATATTCGCCAGCGATTTCGGAATGGACAGAAATGACAATTTAACGCAATTAAATTTCTGGTTTTCTAATGTGTCCTGTTAAATTCGTACAAGGGGTTATATCTATGCGCGATTTCCCAATCAGTGAACGATGGTCTAATCATTATCGACGGACATTTCCCCAACTTGGTCAACCGTTTACTGGTAGATACGAAGTAACGCGAAATGCTGAGCGAGTCATAACGACCATTCAGCATTGCTCTGCTGTGATTGAAAAAGAGGCCATCTCGTAATGAAGATGCACATAGGCGTTCGATGTGCTTACATTGTGAGCAAAGACTTCATAACAGCACCTGGACAAACTTTTCAGATATTTAAATGGGAGAGTTGCGGTGGTGGTGTGGCTGAGTGGTTTAAGGCGCAGTGTTGCAAACCTTGCGAGGTATTCTGTCCTTGGTTCAAACCCTACCGTCGGAACCATTTTACCACAAGCCAACAGTAAACTCAGCGGTCCATCCTTTTGAGGTCAGTATGAGTACGCAGAAGTAACTCTGAGGCACGAACACTGGACACACATTGATAACAGCTAATCTAAAGTTGGAGTGTTTCAGCCAGTATGAAGATTCGTCAGAAGTAACTCTGAGTACACGAACACGAACACTGGACACACGTTGATAACAGCTAATCTAAAAGTTGAAGTGTTTCATCCAGTATAAATATTCGTAGTTCGTAGTTCGAGAGGTACAGGAGGAGATGATGAGTGGAGACAGGTTGGCTGGAAAATTGAACGGGTCAAACTGTGAATTTGATGAAATGCAATTAGATGAAATCTTACTAGATGAAATACGAACCAGTCGTCATCGAACGCATCCTTCATCTCTCCCTCGACGATAGCAGCAAAGGCTTCTCTCAAAATGCACTGAAGTTCACATATCAAATCATCCGCCTGCAGGTAAAGATCAGCAGGACAGTGAACAGCCTAACCTGGCAATGGGAAACTTGTGCTGCATGCTCGATTTCGAGCGTAACAGAAACCAGAGAGAGGGCTCTGAGTTTCTCTAGGGAAGTAGGCGTCATGAAGTGGCTTCTCGTTGCTTTCCGCATTAATGTTGTTTTTAAAGTGGCACGTGTAGGATTCGCACGTTGCGAGTCCACGTGCTGAGCTGCTACGGCAAAGCAGAGCAGATCACAGCGGCATGGGGCACCGTCCATCCTCTAATCGTCGCACCATTGGCGGGTTCAACAAAAGCACTTCCTTCGAGAACAATACATTGAGGAAAAATTCCAAATATGTAGAAAAATATACAATGTGATGTTGATTATTTTGCGTTGCACAAAATTTATTGTGAAAAACGATAAAGACACAGCAGAGACGATAAATATGATGGTTTCCTACTCTTTCATGGCCCTTGCTGGTAACAGTACTGGTAGTACTGATAAATGTTTACCCTGCATCAATATTTCTAAAATTATATATTATCGTTATTATTATTATTATCTTAGTACTACACAGCTTTCTATCTAAATGACTTGTTCGACGTAAACAAAATCAAGTCACGTAAACAAATAAAAAAGAGAAATAAAAAACAAAGCTCTTCGATATGACATTGCTGATTTGAGAGTGCTTGCCGATCTCTGCTATTGTTACTTGTATGCAACAGTGGAAAGGTAATTTTCAGTAGAAAATATGAACCGCGGTATTCACAGGACAAACTTATAGCTGAATGAGATATGAAAAGAATTGTTCTACTTTTCCTAATAAAAAGAATTTTCCTAAAAAAAAGACTTTTCCCTGCTTTGCAAATGACGTACCTTCCTTCGCTTTTCGGCTAAGACGTCTTGCACCTCGGAAGCTTTGTAGTATTCTAAAAATAACCAGAACGACGCAAATAGAGACGGGGCATGGCATACAATGGCTTTTGACTGGCTGGACAGCTAAAGAGCTAGAGCCAAAGCACACAGAAACACAAAGAAACAAACAGGGTTAGACAGGAACAGACAGAGACAATCGGAGACAAACAGAGACAAACAGAGACACAAATACATACATAAAGATATACAAACAAAGACAGAGGACTACGCAGGTGCATTCACAAAATGCTGAAAGAAACATAGAGAAACAAAGAGAACATAAAGGCATAAATCAAGGACAGACAAAAAACAGAGCAACAAGAAACACAGAGGAATTTACCGCGGACAGAAGTAAAGACAGAAAAACGTAGGGAAACTCAGAAGAATTCAACAAGGACAAAAACAAACACAGAAAAACATGGAGACAGAGGAATTCAACGAAGACAGAAGCAAACACAGAAAAACATGGAGAAACACAGAGGAATTCACCGCGGACATTAGCAAATACAGAGAAACATAGGGAAACGCAGAGGAATTCAAGGAGGACAGAAAGAAACATAGATTAACACAAAGACACAGACAGAGAGACAGTATTGTGCCTTTTTCATGATACTTTAACATCAACTCGTCGATCTCGGCGAGCATTGACAATGAAAACAGCTGTGTAGCATAGAGCGTACCTTTGAAATGATCTTTGCGTACTATTATGCTGCCAATTTGAAAAATATCTCTTAGCCCGCTGACGATCGTCTGCAAAACAAAATTACATTGAATCAGGTGCAGGACACGGTGTTCATACGAAACTAGTCACACCTTAAAGAATGACGTGAAAATATCGATCTTTAATGGGAAAAATTGGAATACTACCTGATGAAAGATTCCTGAGTTCTTAATCTACATTAGGCTAACTGGGTTGCATACTCGATTTCGAGCATAGCAGAAACCAGAGACAGGGCTCTGAGTTTTTTCTAGGGAAGTGGAATTCATGAGGTGGTTTCCCGTTGCCTTCCTCGCCAATGGCGTTTTTTCTTAAAGTGACACATGGAGGAATCGAACTGAGAACCCCTGTGTTGTGAGTCCGCATGCTTAACAACTACGCCACGGCACCACTAGGCTAATGGCATAGAAGTGAACGCTTGGGTGGTCCAGATTCAATAATGTATGGTCATAGCAAATCACGGGCTTTGCGGTACTGCCTGGCACCTTTTCATACTTTCCACATAGAATCCAAGGGCAGATTCTAGGATACCGAGAAGCTATGCTCTTAGAGAAGAGTTTTCGTCTCTCTTCACGATGTGATCACACAGCGTGGTTGATAGGCATAGAATAACGACTGGGAGCTGGCCACTCATCTCTATGTGAAATTTGAGCTCAAGGTAAGACTTGAACCACCGACCATAGAATCTTTGAGCAATTGCCATACTACCGAACTATCCTCAAACAAAACACTGTTCAAGAGGCTTGATCTAACCTTAGAATAAGAGGTGAACTTACCTTGCCGTCAAACGCTTTGACGCCATGCACGATAGCTTTACTGCAAAGATTTCTGTCATTCGATAACAACACCACTTTGGTCTGCACAGCTGAAGAGATTTAAAAATACCAATGCAAATGGCAACTGATAGAATATTCTAAACCTTGGGAAAAGCACTTCCCCAAGCTTCAAAAATCCTTCCATTATTAGAAAACAAGCTTACGAATGAATATACTGATACGAAAGTAGAATACACTAATGAACAAACAGTGGGCGAAAAAACGCCCAAGTGACTGATGGTAAGAGTGAATGTTTACGGGTACTTAGTTCCTAACGGAATATTCTTCTGAAAAGGTTGAGAGAAAGGCGAGGAGTGCTTGATAGATGGTCATACAAGTGGAGTTTAAACAACAAGGAGCCATTCCCTTAAATCGTAGGGTTAGACAACATGAGCTTTTTTTCAAAAATTATTATTATCAAACATATTTTTACAGGTTAACTTTTTCAGAAATACATTCTGCTATCAATGAAGGACCTTAGCGATAAAAATGGTCAAGTGTTTTATCGGTCCAGGCACTCGAAATAGGAGACACCTGTTCAAAACCACATTGAACAAGCAACATTAGCAAGTGCAGCGATGCAAGATATCAAAATGGTTACTAGCCGTGGTAGCTGTGGCATAACCGAGAGAGGAATTAGCAAATTTGAATCAAATGGGGGAAAATATGTCAAATCATGCAAGATCTGATATCGATCGATAATAAAAACAACTAGGTGTACGGCTGTTGTAAATCACCAGAAATCATCATGCATGTCAATTAAGCAATATTACTTAACTACATCTTAAAGAAATGATTCAATGGACATAGGTTCAGAAATCACCTTTTGCTTTGAAGCATATACAACAGTGCAAAATGCTATCATCATTAGACTCTTGTATTAAACCCTCGATTTGTTGATTGGCCTGCAAAAAGATCGATAAAAGTGTGAAGAGAAACAAAGAAGAAAATCAGAGCATTTTGGTTGCTTACAAAGACCCTCAAACAAACTCAAATATGCAGTTGCTTCGCTAGTATCCATAGTTACCAAAGACGAATGACTGCATTTGAAATGACTAAGTAACAGTAAATTGCACTATACAGAATCAAATATTAAATAAAGTGAAATCAAACTGATTTCGATTAAATCATTCCATAGTTTCATGTTGTACTGTATTTATGGGCAACACCAATTACAGCAGAAAGGATATTCAAAGCATTAAAGAAGATCGCGACAGTTGGAGACTATGGGCGGAAGGGCTCAATTGCTCATTTCGGATGTTACTACATGTTATATCAAATTGTGTCAAATTAGATCATACTGTATCATATATTGCGTTGAATCATATCAATTGTGCTCCATCCTACAATATTAGATTGTATCATAGTACATTATATTACATTGCATGGCATTACAATATATAATATGATATCATATTATTTCAAATCATATCTTGAATAACATTATATTCTACATCAAAATCAGATCAACTCTGTCCCATAAATCATTATTCATTCCTAGAACATGCAACTTATGAAACCTTTTGCCTTCTTCTTGCTTTCCTGAATCTCAAAACTTGCCATCTTTCAAATCCAAGATCAATAAACTTGATCGCTCTCTCCTCTTAGCCTTTCCCTTTCTTCTTTCTTCCTTTGTTGTGGCATTGTATAGGCCACCATGGCCTTTCCCCAACAAAACTCACTAAAAAAAAGAAACAAAATACACTGTATCAATTCTTGCATTATACAATATTGCATTATCTTATAATAAATAGCATCATATAATATTTATGATAATCTATTACATTACATTACATTTTATCATATCAAATTTCATCACACTGTATTAAATTATACCATACAAGATTGAAGCATAGCGTACTAAATTATATCCTATAATACTATAACACATTCCATCAAATAAGATTACATGAAAATAGAATGTAGGGGACATACAATATGAGTAATTTGGCACCTCGAAGGCAGTTTCTCCTTTCACTCTTGGGTGGCTTTCTGTGAAACAATCGTGCAGAAATCCAATTGCTCTCCGTGCCAGCACATTTACACTGATTCTTTCGTTAGCCTGCAAAAGAGGTTAATTAATGGCATCCTTACATCCTAAGATCGCCAGAATACGTAGCAAAGTGCTACTACAAATTTTATAGATAATGTCAATCCGATGGTTCTGAAATGAGGGGAAAGTAAGAGTAATAATTATAACAACCATAATGATAATAACAGATCTGCATGACATGGCCATTCTCTGCTAAATGGTAGATAAGTACGTTGTCTTTAATCTGAGAAAGATTGCGCTAAATGCATTAATGTTATCTACAAAACGTTCGAAACTATTAAACTAACTTAATACACTGCACCTTAAAAAGATGCTTTGCACAGACCAATTCGAAAAATGCCTGGTGATTTAAAACAACTTTCAGCTACATGGGAACTTTCCTGATGCATGAAATTTTGACACGCTTTAAATTGTATGACCCTGTATTGTGTTTTAGGTAATACTTCATGAAAATAACGCCGTTCAGAGCTATCTTAGAACAGGCTGGCAAGAAACAACAATTGAGAGCGAGTTTGGTCCACCTTAAAATTCAATACTTCGGGCATGCAGTGAGAGGTAGTCCAAGGAATATTGTATTCATGGCCTCATGGAAGGAACACGTAGAAGAGGAGCACCAAGAAAAAAGTGGCTGGATAACAGACAGGTTCAAAAAACGCTGAATTGTGAAGGAGATCCGGTGATTGGGGGGAGGGGGAGAGAGAGAGGGAGAGAGAGAGAGACCCTGAGAGAGAGAGACCCTGAGAGAGAGAGACCCTGAGAGAGAGAGACCCTGAGAGAGAGAGACCCTGAGAGAGAGAGACCCTGAGAGAGAGAGACCCTGAGAGAGAGAGACCCTGAGAGAGAGAGAGGAAGCGCAAGATGGAAAAATATGGTAGCTTTTAGATGCATGAGTTCAAATAATATCAAGTAAATCGTATTGCAAGGAGCTTTTATAGTGAAATCTTTGAAGGACACGGTTGGAAGAAGGTTTGAAAAAGTGGCTGCATGACATAAAGGTGTAACGCACGCTGAACGAGACCCGAGGGATTTGGAAGAGAGGGAGGGAGGGACCACGAGGGAAAGATGGCTGGATGACAGAAAGGGATGAAAGGGAAAAACTTACAGAAAGTGCAAATCTTTGGCACAAGACAGTTACTTATGAAGGACGCCTTTGTGCAACGGGCCTTTTTGGTCGTTGGGCATGCATCAACCGATGATGGAACAAAAAGAAGGGGAGATTACTACATTAAGGACGCGTGTCAGGCTTGTCACTCAAATGATAACCTATGGCACTCGAAAAGTTCCTGAAGGTGCGAAAGAGAAAATATATAACTACATAAGAAACAAGTTAAACTTAGAAAACAATACAAAAGAATCAAGATAAAGAACTGAGCATAGCAGAAACCGGCGGCATGACTCCAACTTCTGCCTAAGGGAGTGGATTTGTGCAGAGTGGTTCTCACCGCATGCCTAAACGAAGTTGTGTTTTAATTGTGACCAGTGCCGGATTCATCCAACACCCCTGGATCGTGAGCTGGCACACCTAGGCAACAACACTACCATACCACTGAGTAAAGAATTAGAATTTGAATTTAAAAAAAAATGATCTCTAAACATACGTACGCTGCCGCGCTCGTGAACTCTAGAGTCAGGTGCAATCTAAAATTGGATATTCAGATCACGCATTAACATCCATGTGATTGCAAATGAATCCCAAGTCCCCATAAAATCGATTTCGGTGTATTCGTTGACCCCGTCGTCGTCGTCGTTTCGTGTCGTTTTGCTGGGAAACATACAGAGACGTAAGCAGAGCCAATGCCTTGAAAAACGATTGGCCCATGAAGTGTGATTTTTAGTGAGTTATGTTACGGAAAGGCGGCCATGGTGGCCTATACAAAGCCCCAACAAAAGAAGAAAGAAGAAAGCGAAAGGCTAAGAGGAGAGAGAGATCAGATCAAGTTTACATATCATAGATTTGAAAGATGGCAAGTTGTAAGATGCAGGAAAGCAAGAAGAAGGCAAGACGTTCTATAAATTGCATGCTCTAGGGATGAATGATGATTTGTAAGATAAAGTTCGTGTATGTAAAAAAGCATATCTCTCAGACGAGGAACAACTAAGAGGTGTTGGGAGAAGAAGTGTGGAAACCATGCTACTAAACAGAGGTGGTATGAACAAAACGATATGAGAGAGCGTACCTTCAATCGATCCAGCTCTTGGGTGACCATCCACGGAATAATCAACATTGGTCTTCCTGCACCTACGGGAAAATTTAATGCTTTATGAAAAATAAAGATACATTCAGTGATTACTTGATACGCAACCCCAACAAGGAAGAAAGAGGAAAGCGAAAGGCTAAGAGGAGAGAGAGATCAGATAAAGTTTACAGATTTATTTTCAAGCTTATACAAGTACAAATGTGAAACCAAAAAAATTTTCCTACCTGGTATGGGAGCGTCCCTTAGTTCGCAAACTAGTCTCAGGTGCGATAATAGAATGTTTGTATCCAGGACGATCAACGCCTGAGAGTTTTCCTGCTGCAAGAGAATCATACCATAGACAATGTACAATCAGGATGACTTTGGTAATCGAACAGTTCAGGAAAAAAGACATGGGTTTAGCATGAACTTGATGTCATTCTTCCTGCAATACGTACCTCAAAATTTAAGTGGTAATGCCTCTAGTAACAAATACTGCACTATCCCTTAAAGTTTCACGACAATGGCCTTGAAATCATTCGACGAATCGGGAAACAAACATGACAAGACGGGAAGACAAGAAAATACAAAGCAATACAAGACACGATGCGATACAAGAAAGCAAGACATGACACGACAAAGCATGACACGATACAGGAAAAAACAAGGCAAGGCAAGTTAAGACACGACAAAACATCACACGACAACGCAAGACACGACAATGCAATACAGACAAGAAAAGGTAAGAAAAGACAAAACGAAGCTATGCAAGAAAGACGAGAGGGAAGAAGATAAAGCCTTACTTGATTCAAATTCTTACTTGATTCAAATCCTTACTTCATTCAAAGCCTTGCTTCATTCAAAGCCTTACTTCATTCAAAGCCTTACTTCATTCAAAGCCTTACTTCATTCAAAGCCTTCCTACATGTACAAAATTCTTCTAATTAATACCTGCCTCTCTTTACCACCTACCTCAGCATAGAGCTCCGGTCAATTGCTGTATTCAGTGTGAGGTAAGAGAGCTACTTCTATCCATGGAAACAGTCAGGGAAGGCAGACGTGTATTCAATCAATTCTATAAAAGCATGCTATGCATCCCAAGCCTTGACACATGCAATGCGAAAAAGACGTGTGACGATTAAACAAGGTCAACGCACCAATACTTACCTGAAATTCTACAGCAGCTTGATCTGTGCCATCCATGTGAATCTAGAAGAAAACAAATAAAGATATGTTGCATTACTTTGCTGAAAGGTAACAGCGATTGATACAACAAAACTGGCAATAGCATAACGATAGTTGAAATTATTACAACGTTGGATATTGCCATCTTCTCCGCCTCTAAGATTACTTCATTGATGGGATCTATGGCTTAAACATACAGGCGTATTCGGTAAACAGTTTCATAATGCTAATGGCTAGTGTTTTACAAAAGGATACACTTCCTGCAGTAGGGGTACCTCGCATGGTGGTTTAAGAATATGCTTCTGTCTCCAGCAATGCCCGTTCCCTTATCTGCATACCCAGGGGTTAAATGGATACCTGACGTATAGATAGATAAATAGATAGATAGATAGATAGATAGATAGATAGATAGATAGATAGATAGATAGATAGATAGATAGATAGATAGATAGATAGATAGGTAGATAGATAGATAGATAGATAGATAGATAGCCATAGATAGATAGCCATAGATAGATAGCCATAGATAGATAGCCATAGATAGATAGCCATAGATAGACAGCCATAGATAGATAGCCATAGATAGATAGCCATAGATAGATAGATAAAAAGGTTTTCATTCAACTCTTTCTCAACGTCGTAATAACCGGAATTAACAATCCAGCCCTTCCGCCCATACGGCGTATGGCTGGGGAAAGATGTGGCGAGGAAAGTAAATGGCCATCCTACCTGACAGTGCGGTAGCTCAGGATGGTACCTCTCTAACCGTAATGCTCTACACTGATATTGAGAGCAGGGTACTTATCTTCATTCAACGACCCTTGCTTGCACGTAGCCTCACCACTTATCTAGAGTTCAGACTGATTCCAGACTTCAATGGCTTGTGACTCCAAGAGGCTTGGTTAATGCAATGTCACCAAGTCATAGGAACATACCCTGGTTAGACATTTCATGATCTAAACGTACCAGGAATAGCACTAGTCCAACCGATCAATGCAAAGACTAGCGCAAACACTGGCCAAAATTTCTCGGGTAGTTAAATATTTCAGAGTAATGAGACGGATCAAAGCAACCGAAAATGGGTCACGTATATAAAAACCATACCTTTGGAACTTCAATCCTGTCAACCCGAATATCTTCGATCTGCAATGGAAATAAACACAGGAAGATCTTAGACCGAGTAGAACAATTGCAGTAATATGACAATTAACTTTAAGGAATTGTCTCAAAATGAAGTAGCTTCGATACACTAATCTTCTTAGAACTCATCATGGACTATTAAAGCAAAATTATTCAGTTACAAGATTGTAAATTAGGATTCTATATTTCTTTTCTTTTTAACAGGAGAGGCAGTGAAACCAGCAATATTTTCGTTGAAGCTTTTTATCGTATTAAAATATTCCTATAAAATACTACATATGATACTAAAATGTTATCATATTATCATTGTTATTATCACATTCTTGTCATTCAATGTGGGTGGACCACGTAACAGGCCCTCCAAATATACAGCGAAACTGCATTTGTTCATATCAACACATAAATGGAAGTAGAAAGTGATCACCTTCATCAAAACTTGAAGGCTTTCAAGGAAAGTAACTGGTGTTTGCTTTACAGAGAAAGGATGCAGAGACGGTGCTCTTGAAAAAGATATTCGTAGCCAAGATTTCATAATCTACCTCTCTTTTAATATTTTTTCAAAGACAAACTCTTGTCATTTCGTCAAGATCTGAAAACAATACTTTCAATGAATTCATACGAATTGTCAAAAAAGGTCAATTTGGCCCCTTGACAGCTAACAAAAATGAAAAATTGAAAATATGAACTCAAATTACCCCCGTGTAGGGTATTGGGGTTTGTACACAAACAAATTGTGCAGCACGAAACGTAAAAGAGATTCAAACCTGTTTTAAGATCTTCTTTGAGATGAGCTCTACATCATCCACTTCCATTTCCTCGTCTTCAAACTCTTCAATGTTAGCTGTGTCTCCCTTGTTTCGTTCGATGCTCCCTTCTGTCTCCATGAAACCAGACATGTCTACATCAGACGATGTACAAGACTGGGACCTACTGTCCGACAGGGCACCAACAGACCCGAATGTCCGTGGTGAATCACTCCGGTTTAGCTGGAAAATATTTTCTGCAGAGATAGGCGATGTCTGAGACGACAGAACAGAAGCTTTGGTAGCGTTACCAGCTTTTGCAGCAGACTTCTTAGTTGACACTTGCCTCATCACTGGTGCTTTCGCACATACGACAGGCCCACTTACCTCACCATTCTTCCTATCTATCCCGCGCAACAGATCCTCTTTTGGCACCTCCCGTGCCTTCTTACTCCATACTTTTCCGCTATCACTACTCTCGATGGTGCATAAATGAGGCAAAGTTCTCTCTCGCTCTGGGTCTCTGAAGTCTCCACGGTCCATTTTGTCCACTGAAGCAACAGTTCTATATTCAACACGCTTATTCTGAATTCTTTTACAAGAAGATTCCCCATCAAGTGAACAATGAAATCGTTTTGCCTTGAACTGTCCATCTTCCGTGTGGAAATTTGTTCTATTTAACGATTCTGCATATCCTATAGAAGGTTCCTTACCTTTCCGCACGGCTCGGTTAAACGGGGCAATACCATCCGTTACTGGCTTTCCGGGCGAGAAACCCAGCGCATTTTCCGATTCAATGGAATTCTTTGGTGTTCTGTTCTGTTTGATGGTCAGACCTTTATTGTCCCTTTTTAACGGATTCCAGGAGGTTTTAAAAACCTTCACCATCGGCTTCAGTTTCAATTCACTTTTCTTCGCGGAGGATCGCGCAGACGAACGACACATCCCTCTTTCAGACACAGCACGATTATCTAATCTGAGCACATTCTCTGATATGCTTGTGGAAGGTGACTCCTTTGCTGACTGTGTCAAGGCATTCTTCCTTTGAGAAATCATCTTTGAATCTTTCTCATTGTCCTAAAAAGAGGAAGCATTCTTATCACGACCTCGAAACAATAGTAGAAAAGGCATCAGGGGAGGTACATCCAAGTACAAAAACGAAAAAAAAATAATCGATTGGATCAAAAGAACCAGAAGAAAACAGTAACCAATTTTGAAGTCTGCTACAAATATTCTCGTCTACCCTAATGCTCATCTTTCGTCATAAAGCGTTGAGTACACAACGTAAAGGCTTCATACTTTGACGTTCCATTACCTGGAAGAAGGTTCGAGCGCACCAGTTTGAAACACAAGTGTAACAATAATGATTTGCATTATGATTCCACAAGTGATCATTGCAAATATGATTGTGGCTCCCAGTGTGGGATTCATCCTTACTGTTACCTTCCGTATTGGTGATAAAAGTTTCTGAATAAAGTTAGTTAGAGTAAGATTAATAATATAATAATAATAAATATGCACTTATAGAGTGCTAAAATCTATACACATATATTCTAAAGTGCTTAACAAATTCGTTTTAAAAACCTTTAAAAAAAGCTAAAAGATGGCATTCATAAGTTAAAATAACTATCAAATAAATGTGTTTTATATTAGAATAATATTTTTTTCAGTAAATCATGTTGAGGAAAGGCCATAGTTGCCTACACAAAGCCCCAGCAAAGGATGAAAGAAGAAAGCAAAAAGCTAAGAGGAGAGCGAGATCAGATCAAGTCTACTGATCTTAGACTTGAAAGATGGCAAGTTGTAGGATTCAGGAAAGGAAGGAGGCAAGATAATTAGACTACTTTTCAATATAAAATCAAAAAGTGAAAGCATCTTCAAACTCCATCATAGCATACAGGTTAGCACCAATCTTGCTTGCCAGCACTTTACACACCCACCAATGTAAGCAAAACTACCCCTTAAGCTCCAAGGATAATAAAATAGGGACCAGTGCATCCTCTATTTACCATGGAGGGCACTCAATAGGGTTGAGTGGCAGCCAGCATCTGCCCCCCTGGTTTGTGAAAGAAGCATTTGAAAGAGGTAGACAAGTGCAGGTGTGTTTAATGGTATCAATGTTGGCTGATAAAAGATGCCTACCTGAGCATTGAATAAGTTTGCTTCTGGATGTTCCCAAATTGATTCACCTGTCAATTTATTGAAATAGTAAACCTTCCCCTGCATAGACTTTGAATGACATTTCACCCAGCCATCTGGTAGAGTTCTATCTTCAAATGAATCCTCCATCGTAACTATCTTTGGTTTGCATCAAAGCTTATAGTTTCCTTTGTGACATGGATCTTTAAGATATCTGCCTGGAAACAAATGGAAACAAGATTTGATTGCAATTCAGCCATAAGCCAGGTAAAAGTGCAGGTCATATTTGGCAAATCAAAATATTAGGACTCACATAAAAAACATCATTATTCAAAATGGTTTGGAAAAACTGATATTAAATTGATGTCCTAAGGCTGTTAAGGTATTGTAGCAAAATACTTCTGACTTTGATATCTATGACCCCTAATGACATACAATCAATTCATCTTCAATGTTCCTTTTTCATTCCTGAGGGAGATTTGAATTCATCACAAAAAAACAATCTTTCCAGTCCTCAACTGCCAATCCCTTCTTACCATAACCATATCTTTCTGTGCCTTCTGCAATGTCACAAAAATGGATTTTTGCATCTAGAATGGCTTTTCAGGTCATGTTTATGGCTAATACGTCTAAATGTTTGTTTAGAGAGTTATGTCATGTCATTTTAAGAGGGAAAGGCCATGGTGGCCTATACAGTGCCTCAACAAAGGAAGAAAGAAGAAAGCAAAAGGCTAAGAGGAGAAAGAGATCAGATCAAGTTTATTGATCTTGGATTTGAAAGATGGCAAGTTGTAAGATTCAGGAAAGCAAGAGGAAGGCAAGACGTTCCATAATGTTGAAATTGTTCCTTCTTTGAAAATTTGTTGAATGAGTCACACAGGGATCAAGAGCCTGAAAACATTCATTTCTGGCAGAACTCTTTAACATGTGTTCCTTGCGCTCAGAGGAAATTATTTGCTCTTCCTTCCTTCTTGTGATCTGCCACAGTACCAGTTTGTTTGTAGATCTTAAACATTTTGTAGGCTGCTGGCTTACTGCAGCTAATTTTTTTAAGTTTTGTCAGCAAATATCCTGCTTCTCGGATTTTCTGACAGCTACTCTGTCTTCAAATGAAACTTCTTTATCTCGTACCATGTCAATAATTTATTTCTGTAATAAATACTTCTCCTGTTCATTCATTCTCTTCACATGGAAGTTTGGCATTTATCTCTAGACAAACAAGGACACATGTAAATATGTCTCCACCAAAGCAAGACGAAACAGGCTGTCATTTCACGCAAACGTAATCAAAACTTTCCAGCTGTCTTCATGAATGGTGATGAACTGGAAGCTTCAGCTTCTTTCACACAACTTGGTCCTTCTCTTTCGTCTAATCTCACTTGCACATCTCACATCCATTCCCTTGCTAAACATGCATCTCAAAGGCTCAGTTTCCTTGCCAGAGCGCGGGGGTTTTTCTCATCTTCTCATCTTCTAACCATATACAAGTCCCGCATCCGTCCTTCTTTAGAGCACTGCTCCCACGTCTGGGGTGGTGCTCCAAAATTCAGTGCCGTTTGTCTCAGCAGCAATCCTAACCTCACCCAATCTTTTTAACCTCTTTCCCACCGTCGTAAAGTTTGATATCTTTGCATCTTTTACAGATAATTTCACAGGCATTGCTCTCAGGAAATCATGGATATTATTCCTGTTCCTCTGAGGCGCGTTACGGCCACCAGAAGCTCAACTCATTCATACTCTTTCCAAGTTTCACTGCCTTCTCTACGAACTTTATCCTACAAATCATCATTCATCCCAAGAACATGCAATTTATGGACCGTCTTGCTTTCTTCATCCTTTCCTGAATCCAAAACTTGCCATCTTTCAAATCTAAGATCAATAAACTTGATCTGATCTCTCTCACCTCTTAGCCTTTCACTTTTTTCTTTCTTCCGTTGTTGGGGCCTTGTATAGGCCACCATTGCTGTTTTTTCAACATAATTAACTAACAACAAATAAAAAAACGTCGGGGCATCTGAGAAACAAATGGCTCATCCTAATGGATTTTAATTGTGTACTTCGCGCCAAACTTGTTCCCAGTGTAGGCCTAGTCCTCCAACAGGCTTGTGGACAGAACTTTTGGTAAGCAACTGTATTCAATTTGTATGGAAAACGTGTAGCAATGATGGGATAGAGAAGCTTGCTGCATCCATGAAAAAAATTTCAACTGAAATTTCCCGACAGATAATGTAATCATGCAAACTAACTGAGAAGGGTAATACTAAAGCATGAAATCTAGAAGTATGAAGGAAGTTAGTTAAACTATGGGCAACTACTGGCAATCAGCCATCGTTTGATAGACCCTTACGTACCAAACTACTCATGTTTGTCGCCAGCGAAAACTCTCGACCAAAACAATTTTGAGATCGGCCATGAACATTGATAGTTGACTTGAGCGTCCTCCGTTCCCAATAGAAATGCTATCGCTGAAGGAACATCAAGACAGACAAGGCTGAGCGCCATGATTCGATTCCCACATGCGAGATGTTCTGCATTTCCCTCGCAGTGCCAGGCTACGGGGCAGCAATGATTCCCCTTTACAGCTCCCTTCCCGCTGCAAGTGTTCTAAAAAAGAACTGTGTCGCATACTCGACTTCGAGGGTAGCAGAAACCAGAGACAAGGCTCTGAGTTTTTCCAGGGAAGTGGATTCTATTAGGTATCTTCCCTTTTTCTTCCTCACCAATTGGTCTATACTAGGGGTGTCCAAACTTTTTGAAAAGGTGGCCAGATTTTAAATGGTAAAATTTGTACGGGCCAACCTCGGCTGAATTTTTTTACATAGAGCAACAGCATATTCAAGCAATTCTTAACAAGCCATTTTTTATTTCATATTTGCTTTATTATTTCAATTTTTTACTTATATACTCTATGACAGAGTCTGCGGCCTGATGAAATTTGACCAAGGGTCACATTTGGCCCGCGGGCCGGACTTTGGACACCCCCTGCACCCATACGCAGTCTACCCCTTTCCCTTGAACTAACAGAAGGCTGCAAAAGTTAGACTGCTACAAAACAGAATGCATAAAATATGATATATTCAACGAGATTCAAAAGTGTGAAATAATGTGATTAAATTATACAACTACAGTAATTGCAATTAGACGATGAAAATCCGTAAAAAAATAATTCTGCCAAGAATGCTATCTCCTGATTTGAGAAGGTCGTCACTTCATGCAGGGTATCAATTCAATTCTTGGTACGACCAGTTTCGAAGATATTAGGCACGGCCTCTACTTAGCTAAATGTCATGGTCTTCTTCGGAATTGGTTTATTAAAGGAATTGGAAGACAACACCCTATACTTGGATATAAGCTAACGTAGATTAATATAATGACAATCAACTGCTAACAACGAACTGGACTATAAAGCCAATGTTTGAAGACTCAAAGTGTCGCATCGTTTTCTCCTTTCTAAAACATTTTAGCCTATGACATTTCCTCATGGATTTAGGTCTTCAAAATATGCTACGAACAAAAATTGCCGCATCCGACTCCTTGATTATTCTTTGCATCGCCTGGCTCTTTTTGTAAAAGTCATTATTATTATTATTGTTATCAAACATATTTTTATAGGTTGTCTTTTTCAGAAAATACATTCTGCTATCAATAGAGGACCTGCGGCTAAAAGAAAAGGCTAAAATAGAAATTGAAATCTTAGTGAGGTAGGTAGTCTAAAATTTAAAGTTTTAGTTTGAGTTCCATGTTCGACACTATGAGCATCGCAACTGGCTTTGTGGAGGAGCATCTTGCAGGAAATGTACGATTCTGAGCCACTGCATTGCAGTTAGAAGACCAGCTCCTTTTCTCACTGAAATTCACCCTCAACTTTGTGACAGATTTCCATTGACAGCTAGGTGGAAGACAAATGGCATCCAGAATAGTGGATTAGCGTGCCTTGAACCCAGGGAATTCCATGCAGCAGATAGATGCTCTGCGCATTGAATAAACACTACCGCCAACGCTTTCCCGCAACATCGATAAGCACGCCTTTGAAGACTTCATTCATAATATGATTTCAGCCAGTAGTCAGTGCACAGAAAAACAGAAAAGAAGATAAAATGGAGTATGAAAAATTCATCACTAAATTAAGGTTGAAGTTATTAGTTTCTTAATCGCATTTTCTTGAATTCATTTTTGATAGATAAATTCGTCAGAAACTTACAGATCATTTCAGATTTACTTTTGAAGTTGATCACCCTGAATTTAATTTAACAATTTCTTCCTGCGTTGCATACTCGATTTCGAGTGTAACAGAAACCAGATACAGGGCTCTGAGTTTTTTCTAGGGAAATGGAATTCATGAGGCGGCTTCCCGTTGCCTTCCTCACCAATGGCATGTTTTTTAAAAGTGACACATGGAGGAATCGAGCTCGCAACCCCTGTGTTGTGAGTTCGCATGCTTAACCACTACGTCACGGCACCACTCCATCATTTCTTCACCATCAGTCAAAGGAGGCTCCTCGGTCAATGACGGCATCATTAACAGCGTAATTAAAAGAGCAAAGGAGAGGTGAAGTCTATCCTTTTTCTTCCTTCCTTAGAATGGAAAGATCCTCGCGAGACTGCAGGAAAACTTGTTATATGTATAATGACCAAATGATGAGGAAGCTACAGCACCAGACCCGTATGATTGAAAAAGCATCCCCCTCCCCCACTTAAACACAACTACTGTAAATTCAGGCTCGTTTAAGTAATATTCAATTATTTTTCAATCATACAGATGTGAAGGAAGTTATCCGGGTGGCTGAGATGTTCGCTAAGCCACTGCACAGGAGTGTCTAGCGGTGGTTCAATTCCTTGTATAATTATTTTCCATTGATCACTGTGAAATTCCTTTCCCTTGATTCGCAGCACCGCCATTTTGAATAGTTCTCTCAAGCTTAGAAAATCTCCTGCAAAAAAGCGAATTCTTTAGGCAAGGTCAAGATAAGAAACAAAAAGCAGCAAATAAAATATGATAAAATTCTACATTTTCATTCTGACTTTGGAAATCGCAGCATTACGAGAAATTTCATGATAAGGATGACAAGAAATAACGACATCTTCCAATTCAAATATTGTATCATTAGAACACGCGGAATAATGCAAAAATAATCATTCTGCCGACGGTTACCACAGAATATAGAAGCAAAGTTTTCATTTTAATGGTGGAAAACTCTTTAATATACTTCCATTGGAAGGCTGCAGCTTAAACAAACTAGACTTTTCCAACTTTCAGGATAACAACTACAATTAACTTTCTTTGAACACAACTGCTGATGTTAAAAAACTTCTTCTTCTATCTTTTATTTTGCTTTACTGAGCACACGTTTATAACAGCTTTAAGTAGTTGAACTGTTTATCCAGTTTAAACATTCGTATATTATCATTATCATTGTTGCATGTCTCTTAAATTTTGGTTCGTCTTCCTGTAGATCCAGATCCAATCCATAGGTCTATCATTATTATTATTCGCAATTGCAATAACTCATGACAATAGATGGTGCAGTGTTGATAAAACCAAACAAAACCAACAACTAAGCAAAATTTATCTAACTCCGCTCAAAGTCGTACTCGGCTTATAGCCACTCTTTTCTTCAAAGGATTTAGTGTGACTATCACCGGAGTCCACTGCACTGACAGCAATAAGACTGCCACGATTCTGGGGGGCTCATCTCAAGTGAGCCAACTTTCGCGTAGCTTGACGAAAATATAGAATCGAGTCAAGAGGAGGGAATGTAATGGCGTACCTTTTTCTGATAACGGACGAAATAACATTTGAACAAATGGCCTATCCAGCTGAAAGGCAAAGTCACTTAAAAATAAGGAGCATTGGCTAATTAATTTCGACGATTTTGCTCAGCAACTCAACCAGGCTAAATGGGGCTAATGAACGGAGGCCTTCTCGATGGCAGACCTCGTGAGTCACTCTCTTACTTGTTAGACGAAAGAAACACGATTATATACTTCTAAATGGCATGGGAATGTGACTACTGGAGCACTGGGAGCTGTTTTGAGCTGTACACTAATCAATTTTCATGAATCTACAGCTGCTGGCTACTCGTAAAATTTTAAGATAGTTGACTATTGAAGGATCAAGCAATTAACAGTTAGCCAAGCATGGCTTTACCCAATGCCGAACTTTCAGCTATAAATGTGCTGGAGCTTTTGGCCACCGCAAAGCAGGGGTCATTCTAGAGGGACAATTAGAGCTGCTATCTTTCTTGACATGTTGGTTAGGTATCTTCAAAAAGGAAACGGGCCATATTTTGAGTATATTCACGCCGAAAATTTCTTGCATCCTGCTTTTGCACATTTAGATTTTGGGTTGAAAAAATAATTTTATCTTGACTGAAAACTGATGACAATTTAAATGACACGACATTTCTATTAGGTTGCCACTGTCCTAAATTTCAGACGAGAATTGAATGAAAATAAAGCTACGCATTTCTTCATTTGGAACTGTCATGTATCAAATTTTAACTGTAAATTTGTGGAAAATGGAAGGCCCTAGAATGACCCCTAGTACAAAGACATGACGGGTACAATGAGACGTGCATCAAGAACGTAGGAAAATTTTAAACAAAGCAAATGAAATATTTGACACATTACCTGATATATTTTGAAAGGTATGTATTTAAAGGGCTCTCCGTTCAGCCTTTCCATCAACTTCTTATTCACCGACCAAAACTGATCAAATTTATCTACAAAAGATAGACCACACGGTGTGCAAAGTGGAAAAAAGAAATGATGATCTACGTGAAAAAACTCAATGCTGACTCATTCGTCATTCTGATGCTATTTTGACTTTGTAAAAAATTTGCGAGTGCATAGCATTGCCAAAGGCATCGCTAGGATTAGTACAAGTACCACGTAGAAGTCTAGACTCAAAATCTAGCTGAACAACTGCAAGAGCCAAGCAGTGATAGACAAGGTGTATTATCAGGCACAAATCGAATGATCGTGTTGTCAAAGAAGGTTTATTCGTGATTGGATAAATGAATCAATGAACAAATCAAACACACTCTATTACAAGGGTAGCAGAAATCAGAGGAAACGGGTCTTAAGTCTTCTCTAACTCGTTGTTGAATTATGCGTCAACAAATAATATTCACAGAACCCCTCAAATCGCACGACGGAAGGCACACCTTTTCAAGGGTTTTTCTCACCTGCCTCCACTCTAAACAATCCGTTCCTTGATCACTTGTCTCCTCTACACCCAGCCCTTCACTTTTCCAATTCATTTAAATTCGTCTTGCAAGCTCTTTCTGAGGTTTATAGCAACGCATACCATTACAGAGTAGGGTACGGAGAAGCTGGATTCCAGTGCCTTACTCAACAATGGTATTTATTGTGAATCATGCAAGATTCGAACCCAAACCTCTGCCTAATGAAATTGCAAACGTGAGCCACTAAAATACGGTGACACTAAAGACGTAAGTTTCAAATAAAAGTAGATTAGCTACGATTCTCACCATTATTTAATCCAGACCAAAGTTGCTTGTGATCTCTTTTCTGCATTGCATTCATAACATGTGACCTATGCTTCAAATTGTCAGCCTGTTAAAAGAATAATTGCAACACCCGTCTGATTTTTGCTATGCTAGGCTCATAACAGTTGATTGATATGTCTACGAGACACCTTTCAATAACGATACAGAATGGTACTAGCATTCAAAACATGCATGATATGAATGAGAAATTTACCCCCTCTCGTCAAATAACCTTGTGGATTCCTACTTGTAAAAGGGGGCAAAAAACGCAATCTCAATGAGGGCCCAGCACAGATAAGGAAAATCAGAGATACCTCTGAGCTAAAATCTCTGCTGGAAGCGTAAAAAACAAACCATGGCTCATGAAAAAGCAGATGCATACATCAGGAGCTTAGCTCTTTCAATTGATCGACGAAGAGTATTATTATTACATACGTAAACGCCCTTATCGCCCTTATGCCTGAAGCCTTACCTCACAATTCCTTAAGGCCCCCTAATTGTTGTAAAGGCCCAACTGTCTATAGTACAAGCCCCCCCGATTTGAATCTCTATGCCAATCTCACAATGACATGAAAATTTGTTGAAGTGCTTTTCTTTACTGTTCATGTCTGTCTTTAAATCTTTCCTAAGCCTACCTCTTTCAATGACGACATGAAATGGGCTTCAACAACTTCTTTCGTCCTGCATCTTATGATTTCAGTTTCTGGAAACCTCTGAAATAAAGACACACCTTGATAAAATCTTCAAGAGCCTGTTGATAAGGGAGTGCGATCTTATACTAAGGTCAGAAAAGGGTTGGCTGGCATTAACACTGGTCATGCAAAGACTCAGCAAAGACAGTGTATGACATGCCTTTAATGTGGTTAAGTCTATAAAGCACAAAAAGTCAGGAATTGTAACAAGGAATTAATTATAACTTCATTGTTAAATCTAACTTATAGGTTTTTGCATTAGAGCAGATGAGTGCTTACAGACAAAATATGTCCCAATGATTTAAGATTTCTAATGAGGGTCTCGGGCAAAGCACAACATGAAAGGTGTTAACTATCATTGAAGACAGAACATGGTAACCATAACAAATATCATCATCATTATTTTTGTATCATCATTGAATATTTTGAAGTTGATGTTTACAATAACATTTACTTAGATGTCTGATTTAAACTAACTATTTACAAAAGGAAAATTTACAATAATATCAAGAAGAGGAAGCTATAAATTATCATAATAGCATTTACAAGGGACTTTCAAAGCTATTTCCAAGTCGTTTTTGAACATGCAAACTTTGCTCACCTTGAAATGTACAGTAATGTTCCACGGAAGGCCATCATTTGATGCGTAAAGATCAAACAGAACTCCAATTGGGTAGTGCCTGCACAATTAGACGAAATGTTACTGAAGCAGTTACCAGATAACTGTGACAGTATTTTAAACAACAGGGGACAGTTGGCATAATGATTAGAACCCACATATCTATGTGCAGATGGTTCCTGGTTGGCGGCACCCTGGTTCATATTTTCCTTTGCCTGTCAGCTGTCCAACCAGAAGTAAATTGTTATCCGGCATAAAGGTGGGAAATGTGTCACAAGGAAGGAAATTCACACCCTCTCTAACAAGGTTCTCTCCAATGCTCATTCTGAGTATGGGACTCAACTGTGCCTCTTACTTGAAATAATTTACTATCTGCAGAGTCTTTTTAATGGGTTATGTTGAGGAGAGGCTATGGTGGCCTACACAAAGCCCCAACAAAGGAAGAAAGAAGAAAGCAAACAGCTAAGAGGAGAATGCAGAGTGCAGATATGTTGACTATTCCAGAGCTCAACAGGAACAAATATGATAAGGAACTAAGTCAAATGCAACCGCTGACAAGGTATACAAACAACATGATATTGCACAAAAGAGTCAGAGCATCATTTTGTCACACTCATAGTCTGACGGTTATCATAGCATCTGCTCAAAACATGAGCAAACAATAAGATGACACATTACGTTCTTTGAAAAATAGTTCCTAAAGATTCAAAAATTTTGATAGCAACTTGGAAGAAAAAATTTACACCACTGAACAAGTTGAATTTCCAAAAAGGGTTTTTAACAAACTACTTAAACTTCTGCTGAATTTTACCACTGCTTCTTTTATTCAAAATTTCATGTCACAATAGGATGATAACTTTACAAATAATTGCCAGAAATACTTAACCATTTCAATGGCTGCCCTTGGTACTCCATCCACATTTCATCAGCATCATTCTGCCCTGCTGCTATCTGATTATGCCTGCACATCTTGTCCACAACAAGAGGAAAGTAGCTCAGCCTTGGCAAAAGGACCTGCAAGACAAATTTTTTTTGCATCTATATTCTTGCCTTCTTTTCAGATGATCCAATAGTATGTGAGACTCTGTGTGCAGTCATCTCCTTTTCTCATTATCGTTTTGCGAAGGCTATGTAGCCGTGTGATAGGTGAGTTGCTCATTCATTATTTACACTTCAATTTGATTCCAAAACTGTCTTCCTTTATCAAGTTTCCAGTAATCTAACCATTAGCACCTATGGCCCAGTGGAGGAATGCTAGCTTTGTTTGTGGAAGCTCAGGGCTTGACATCTTGTCAAGTCATACCCAGTTGAAAAACGATACAGGTCATTGCAATGCTTAATATCCAGCAATTAGGGAAAGGACGCAGGACTTGAACATAAAGTGCTACCAGATTGCCAGCCCCAATTTTAACTCTCACTACTGTACTACCACAGCTGTGTGGCCCAAAGATTAAAGAAATGGAGATGGGCACTACCCTATTCACCAAAAAGGGTGAAGGAAGGCCTTCAACTCAATGAGCCATTAGGTCACAAAGTAGTTCATGCACCTTGCCTGCTAAGCAATACACAACAGATCCAATGAAAGCAGTGTTACCTTCATGGGTTTGTGCTTACAACAAGTTTCTCGAGTAAACTGCTGCTAGTTATTCTTGGCAATTCCCCATCTTAAAGCACAACTTCAAATTGGGCCAATGATTTGCTTCTTCAATTAAACAACTTTTATTTTACAAAACTATTTTTCTACCTTAAAGTTTATATCTTTCTTCTCTATCATTGTCAAGTATCTTGTAAATGTATTGTTGGAAATACATAACAGTGCTTAATCGTGTTAAGTAGTCCTTGACCAATCAGCGAATTCCTAGTTGGACAATTTAGACTGTGTAAAAATAGATTAATCCCCATAATTCTCATTTTGCAAGAATCTTCCATGGGCTTTTCTGAAATGCTAAAAAATTAGACTTTTATCAAAGAAGAGGAAATAGGCAATCAAGAACATAATAGCAAGCACTAGAGCAGCTTTTAATTGTGTTTTACGTCCACAATAGAGACTATAATCTCCCTCATACTCATTCAGTCTAATTCATATTCATGCTTCTCTTTTTTCTCATTCTCTTCTTCTTTTGGCTTCCTTAAAGTTGCCACTTTAAAACTAAATGTTTAGTAAGGTCTGCTATTGTAATTTAAACCAAACACTTATGAAATAGAGGGCTAAAAAAGCAATCATCAGTTACATCAAAGCAAGGTTCTGTGCAGAAAAAAGAGGGTAGCAGTCCTAAATAATGAAGAACTTTTGTTTCTTTTACGTTACTTGAGAAATCCCTTTCTTCCAAAGGAAAAACCTTAGCAGCACTATCTTAAGACAGTGGACATAATCACTGTTTTAGTGAGTTGTGTTGGGGAAATGCAATGCTGGCCTGTACAAATCTCCAACAAAGGAAGAAAGTGAAAAATTAAGAGGAAAGGGATATAAAATCAAGTTTACTGATTTTACATTTGAAAGAGGGCAAGTTGTAGGATTCAGGAAAGGAAGAAAAACCTAAGATGTTCCATATATCTCATGTTCTTGAGATGGTTGATGGTTTGTCGGAGAGAGTTTGTAGAATGTAGAAGGTAGTGAAACTTGGAAAGGGTGTGAGCGAGTTGAGCTTCTGGTGGTCCTGAGAAGCCTCAGAGGAACAGGAATGTCCCTGATCTCACACAAGCGATACTTGTGAAGGCATACTCAATTTAAATCACAAAGTACCAGGGCCTCCAGGAGCAAGATATGGTCATAAGGTAACTAATGGATGAGGGTATCCTGTTAGATATTATATATAATGGAACAACAAATCTGTTAAGTCAAGACTTCAGGTAGCTGCCTTGGGTGCCACTCTTTCAGGTTCTGAGCATCATGTCATCAGTCACAGTCCAAGGCTTAAGCCCCTGAAATACTTCTTACGGCATGGTGATGGGAGACAGCGTAAAGAAGACACGGATATCAGGAACAAAGCGCAACTCTGTGGCAGGAGGCAGAACAATGTCAAGACCCTAACAAGAGATGACAATCTTCAATGCTACATGCTATGCAAGAATCTCATGTGAAAGCATACTGAAGACTCTCAAAGAGTATAAAGTCAAGCTAACGAGAGACACAATTTTACTGTCCGTAAAAATGGTAACACAAAACGTGAGCAGAAGTGGGCCTACTCCAGGATACCAATTATGAAGAACTACTTTTCTAAACGAGTCGATTTCTTGCAAAATTTTAGTTACAGCATATTTCTACTTACATAGTATGGATCAGGTTGCTCTACAGTGGTTATTTCATCTTGACTCAGAGTAAAGCAAACGGGAATCCTTCCCTCCCATACTTCTCGCAGCACCTCCCTATCGTCCGCCATGACTGCCCTCGCAAAAGCCACTGCCCTACCCCATAACAATAGGTTCGGGTATATGCGCCTTCGCAGATACGGATAGAGTTCTCCAGACCTTCTCGGTCGCCAATTTTTGTACAGTACACAGCAGCGGTGGGCAACCTATTCAGCACAAGGGCCGCAGTCACAAATTCTAAGTTTTAGAGGGCCGCACAGCAAGTTGCCAAGGCTGCTCCAAAATCAGATTGTCACGCAACAAAAATGAAAAATATGCTCAAATCTTTTGAAAACATAATCCATCCTCATTATGGTAACGCGAATAGAAAACAAGAATGACGGAAGAGTTGTTTTTGCTTTATAAAAGTTCTTGGCGGGCCACAAAAAAGCACTCGGCGGGCTGCAGTCCCCCCCCCCCCGGGTATACAGTATAAAAAATAAACAGTACAAGATGTCACTTTCAACCAGTTTAAAAGCATATGTATGGGAAGGTACGCAAGCGGTGAGTGGCTTCGTTTTACTGCTAGATGCAGGTACCATTGGCTTTTTTCCGCAGAGAGGCTTGCAGCCACGAATCCCATGGCACTCTATGGGGATGCCACACTATGCACGCTATGTTACGTATTATAACGTACCAATCAAAATTTTCAGCCCGAAAACAAGACGAAGGCTATTGAAACACAGAGAAAACACTTAATTTTCGTGGATTTATTGGCGAAGATAAAAAAATGCGTTCTTTATCTACGAAAGATAGCGAAGAATCGCTCTAATCAGTTTAGGAAAACAGCTCCCATTTTTAGTAGGCTCGAATATTGACGTCTTTGCGTTGTAAAATGCACAATTTTTCCAAAATATCGACATGAAAAAACTCTTTCAAAGATTTGAAATTGAAATGCATCTTATGAAATCCAACTATAACTGACATGACATCATGTGTATTTGAAAATGCAGAACAGGGTGCTTCTCGAATCAGATGCGTGAAGTTTTGAAGCTCGGGAGATGAGGCGTCAATATTTTCTTCCTTGGAATACCTGGGGAGGTTGAGATGGAACATGAGCAACTCAAGATTAAGAAAACTCTTCGTCGCACACGTCCAAAACTGTAGCTTATCTGACGCATATAAACACAAAAAGCAACGTAGCAATAGCATCAATAAACTCCTTTAGACGAAACTAGCAAGACGCTCAGAACTGGTTAGCACGGGTTTACATAGTACTTGTATAGACTCTAGTTTTAGCATGAGTATTTGGAGCACAGTAGAAACGTAGAGAACATTCTAAACAGAAAGATCTGGAATCTACCAGAAAAAACTGGGTCGCATACTCGATTTCGAGCTTGGCAGAAAACAAAGACAGGGCTCTGAGTTTTTTCTAGGAAAGTGGATATTATGAGGTGGTTTCCCGTTGCCTTCCTCACCAATGGTGCTTTTTTACATCATGACACGTGCAGGATTCGAACTCACAACCTCTATGTTATGAGTCCGCACGCTTAACCATTACACCGTGACACCATAAGAAAAAAAGCATAAGAGAATGATGTAGGAATGAAAATACGAGAAAAAGAAGAGGAAAATGAGTAAGAGAGAAATTATTCTTGATTCAATTTCTTACGTTTCTATCTTCTGCTTAAAACGGGAAAAACTGAATTTGTCTCTTACGCACGGAGTCCCCTTCTGGGCTACCAAAAGCGAGATATAGTAGACAATCTAACATAATATGGAGAAGGATTCCCTGTATTTCTCTTCTTCAAACGTCCTCATATCATTCTCTCATTATGTTCCACAGATACAACTCACAGTGAAGTTGTAGTGAATGATAATGAATCCTACTTATAAAATAGCACTGAATATTGGAATACAACATATCCGTATTCTCATTACCTCCAATGGGAATTTAATTCACCGAAACGAGTCACTCCTGTCTGCGCGGCCAAGTTGTCAATGTGAACTGAAATATCTGGAAGGAAGGAGATATCTCATTGAACCACGAACGAAACGAGAGGTGTGTCCAATTTCACATAGAAAAGGGGATAGAATGATAAAAGACTCCGAGTGCAGAATCGATGGTGGTACTCACTTTGAGACTTATCGACAATGCCATGCAGTCGAGAAAATGCTACTCCTCCTGGGTAATTGTGGTGCGAAATGTACGATAACAGCCCTGTTGCTGACAAATTTCCTAACATGAGAAGAACTAAACCGAGGTACCACATCTTTGAAATGAGACTGTGATTTCGAGTCCATCGGAAGCTGAAATGACACAAACAATGAATTAATACAATGAAATTCTGTCCCCCTGTTGCTTGCAAAGAAAAAAACAGGAGTACGTATATACTTGCTTCAAATGCTTATGGGGCGTTTTCAGCTGCCCGGGGCCGTATAAACTAGATTGAAGCAGGAAATCCTACCGCTGAGGGAAGAAGTTCATTTAGGGAGAAGTGCAATTTCCACATAAGAGCCGCCCTTTATGGAAAATGCCCCCAATCCAAATGAGGGAAATTCTTGCTGCCAGGTAGCAAGGTGATAGTGAATTCTAAAACTGCTCAGTAACCAAGGGTCTGCACATTAGCGTGGTGACCCTTGCTTCTAAGAGTTTTTTGAGAACCATAGTCACCCCGCAGAAACAAGGATGGGGAATTAGCATCTCTACCCAGGGACTTTGGAGGTATCTAAGAAATAGGGGGCCAGATCAAAAAGGGGGACTTTCTAAAACAATAGAGATGACCGATAATAACAAATTCTGATCAAAGTTAATGCAAAGTTAATGCAAGCAGTGCTGCATATCATCCTTATAGAAAGCCTTGATTACAAACATCACTCTGGGTCTTATCTTACATTGAGAATTTGGGCCAAAGAAGGACTGTGGCTCAAGGGCAACTTATGGCATTAGAAGGGACACTTTTGCATAGTTTGCCAAAACGTGGGGGCATGACCCCTCTGACCCCCGTTTCCTAAATCCCTGCCTCTCCGACCAAGTTTCGTAGCTCTTAATCGCGAGGAATGAAAGAGAATATTTAAACGCTTAGTAAAAGACTATAAATTTTAGACTCACTACGATTCTAATTTCTAATTTTAGCCTTTTCTTGTAAACGCACGTCCCATATTGATAGCAGAATGTATTTTCTGAAAAAGCTAACCTGTTAAAATATGTTTTATAACAATAACAATAATAACAACTGACTTACACTTGCAAGACACCGGCAGCAGCTGACGTGTTTAGAACAGGAATCGCATAGATGATAAAACGCAGCTCTTTGTGCGGGAGAAATGAGTACAAAAATACGAAGAAGAACGTGGAGAACAGGAGTCCTGCGAGATTCTTGTCCTTAGAGAATATCCCAAATGGAACGAATGGAAGAACAAAAAGGAGACATCTTGGTATGGCTGAGGAAAAGTACCACAAAAACGGAGAGGTCTGCGTGACAAGTCAAGAAAACATGTAGAGAAAGTACGAACTTATAAATCTAATGAAAAAGGGAGAAAATAAAGGCAGATTTGAGTTCTTATGCGGATTGGCGCAAGCATGCTCTGCCCTTTTGACTCAGTTCTACAGAAGGATTAAGCAAAGAATAACCTCCAGCCCTTACTTTTCTGGTGTTCACCAATCTCCATTCCCCTAGCCTTTGCACCACACAGCTGTTCAAGCATGGTGAATGCTATAGTCAGGAGCTGGCCATCTGGAGCACTGCGAGTTTCACTCCCATGCTCTTTTCCAAAGGGAATAATCATGTACCATTTTTCAAGACTTTGGTATGACTTGATCTGGTATGGAATCCAAAACTACTGCGTACAAAGCAAGGGTTCCAGAATTGGATCATGGATGCAGCCAAGCATAGCGTTATAAAAGGTCGCTTATACTCATGGGCAAAGTCTGAACTGGTGAGCATGAGTTGCAATGCAAGCCAAATGATGCCTTTTGGCGGAAAATCAAGAAAACTTAGAGAAAGTTAAGAAAAGGATACTCCCCAGTTTGAGCTTTTATTGAGTATTGTATTGTAATACAACACAACTCCTTCTGGCCACAAAAGCCTTCCCCAAAACAGTGAATCAACTGCAATGGTTACAGCTGGAAAAGCAAAAGTCAGAAAAAATTAACACAAATTTGGATAACATACTCAAAAAGGGAGCCAGGGAGATCCTTAATGGAGAGGTGCCATGGAATTTTGAGAGGTAGGGTGGCCAGTTCCTTTCCTTGCTGCCCCAACTTTATGCCAGTGGACAGAGAGAAAGATGGCAAAGAGAATCATGCATTAGGGCCCCTCATACCAGAAAAATTTGAACAGTAGACATGTGCTCCAATAAATATGCCAACAACCCCTCTATAAAAACAATGAAAATAAGACTGCTTGAAATTGTCTTGAAACTAAGAAGACGTGACTTTCTTCTCCCATGGGGGGCTGGCGCTATAATAATGATAATAATAATGATAACTTATATAGTGACAAGCTGACTTGTTCCGACGTAAAACTATCTGCTATCATTCCAGGACCTGTAATCCTACCTATTGACACTCGTTGCGGTTAAAATCAACGTAAAAAGCAGAATTAAATGAATAATGTACAATTAAAGAATAAGAATTTACTAGAGTCAAAAACTTTTTTTCTTGGGCATCTACAGAGACTTCAGTAGTTTTAGTTTCTCTTTGAAAAGCACAATGGATATTTCATCACAGGTTCTTTTTTCAAGTCGGTTGAAAATGCGGGCTTCCTGATAAGCAAAAAATTTTTCCAGTTTCAGTGTGCATTTTTGGTAAAACAACACAAGAGCCATTGCTTCTTGTGTTCATTTCATGCTCGCATCTTTTTTAAGTAACCGTTCAGGTCTTCAGGTAGAAGATTATGCAATGATTTAAACACGTCAATGGCATCCCTTGTGTTTCATGTTTCTTCAATACTGTCCCATGACGTTATCTTAGCTTTGGGGTTCACAACTTTGGCTGCTATGCTTATATGTATATATTGCAGCTTGTTTACTGTTCCTTGGGGTAGGGAAATTATGCTCTGTGAACGATGGGCTGTAGCCCCCTTGCCCCCCACTGGCATCACCTATGATTGAATAAAGCTTCATGACTTACCAAGTGCAGCAAAACCTGCCATCAATGCATTCATCATTGCTGTTAAGAAATCAATTTTACTTCTCAGCAAGCCTATCATTAGCAGGGGTCCAACTAGAAGACAGAGTTCAGATCTGAAGATAATGGCAGCAAATGCAGACAGCCAAATGAATCTCTTCAACTTGTTTTCAAGCCAATAACCAAGTGCAGGCAATGCTGGAAAATACATCAATTATCCACTGTCATAAGACAACAGCTGATCATTTGAATAAGATTCCAAAAAGATCCTTAAATTTCAAGCCATGAGAAAGAGGAGACTTACTTTCTATGAAAATCCATTGACAAAAATCATTTAACAGGAGATAAAAATGACAATGTATATCAGTATCAGATTAACAGCATCATATATTCTACATATTCATATAATCCTTCATCACAATCATAATCATAATCATAATCATAATCATAATCATAATGTTATTGTTTTCTTATCACTTGTTGCTACTTCACTGCATCAGTACAAGCATGAGGTGAGAACGTCACATGCAGTATGTTGCCTCTCCAGCTCTTTGAAACGTTATCATGCTCAAAACTTACATAAAATACTCACCTAGAATAAGAGCAAAGGTATTTGGCAAAGTTCTGGAGGCATAGAACATGAAATGAAACTGTGTCACAGTAAATAATGTGAGAATATTTGCAACAGATGGAGACAAAACTTTGGCCACTGCTCTTCTGTATACTGCAAATGACATTGCTGTCATCAAACCCAGGCATATTCTAGCTATCCATAAAGAGAAGATAAGAGAGAAAGCATCACCAGAAGGCAGAATAAAAGACTAAAACAATTGGCAGAAATCTTCTTAAAAACTGTGACATACTTGATTTTGAGCGTAGCAGAAACCAGAGACAGGGCTTTGAGTTCTTCTAGGGAAGTGGGTTTTACGAGGAAGTGTCCCATGTAGGATGTTAAATGTGTAGGTTTCATATTCATGACCCCTCTGTTGAGTCTCCATGCTTAACACTACACCACAGCAACACTAAAAAGCTGCTTACCATTTTCATAATGTTTTACAATAAGTTGAGCTATAAAGAAATCAAAATGGTCAGCTTGGATGCCAACTCTGCATATTCAAAAACTTTCATCCTACTTCCCATGGGGAAAGTATGTTCATCAAAAGGATCCGGACTTGACTGACACAAAGATGATAAAGGATAAAAATCCTCTCTATCACAACTGATCAAGATGATTGGAATCAATTAACTTCTGCTTAAGAGTCACGAGTCACACATATTGTTCCCTATGTCATGGCCCTGCTACAAATTCAGTAGCTGTTGAAAATGCCAAGATAGAAAGTACTGAAATTTGATTCAATATATCTGGAAAACAATCATTCTTCCATGTCCCTAGGCTAAACATACCAAAAAGCATTACATAAGGTAACATAGTTCGATTGTAAGCACATTATGAGAAACTAAAGCAAACATGGTTTTATATGAATACATACCAATGATTTGTGATAGATTTTTATTGAAATTTGTCATTTGAATTAAAAAATTAAATGGGGAAGAGACTACGCCAACAGTAACAGCTCCAATGAACGTTCTTGGCACAACACCTGGGAAATCTCTGTGGTCATACTACAATTGCAATAAACGCACTCATTGAAATGAAAGCAAATCCATGAATTCACACATGCATGAAGCAGTATAAATCGAGACAAAATTTAGCAAGGTTTGCATTAAGGCTAAAAACAGATATACGCAGTGGTAGACCATCAGGTACAAATAATCACCTTGTTTGGGGTCGTATGGATATGACTTAACTGAATCTCTCACCAATCTTAAAGATATCTTGTCTCCTTCTTTACATAATCATTTTAGATTGTCTGAACAAGTTGGTGTCTACTGATTCTTCGCATTGACCAACTTGCCAGATAACAAATTAAGCTTATGAATGGGATACATTCATAAACACCATCTTCTGTATCAAATAAAGTATTTGTACAGATGAGATGAACTAAGGCAGAGGTAAGCTTCATACTACAGGAGCAACAAGACAATTAAACTCATTGAAAAGTAGTTATCATTATTACTTTAAACATTATTTCTATCACTATCAATGTCTCTATCAGGGCCTCACTATTATTACATTGATAAATTTACTGAAAAGGTGACACTTTATCTTCCATTGAAAACAATTCATGAGCAGATCTCATACCTTTTCTATGTTCATATTGTTATAATGAACATCATGAATTGCTTGCATGTTAAAGCTTTCTTCTACTTTTGTATAAGGGCAAATAATGACATGAATCACCATAGCAATTCCAAATGCCACTGAACGCCATGATGAAGCCGCCATTTTTTAACTAGCAGCCTCTTTTTACATCCATTAACCTCGTAGTAGTAGTAGCAGTAGTAGTAGTAGTAGCAGCAGTAGTAGTAGTAGCAGCAGTAGTAGTAGTAGCAATAGTAGTAATAGTTTTAACAATAGAAGTAGCAGCAGCAGTAGTAGTAGTAGTAGCAGTAGTAGTAGCAGCAGCAGTAGCAGCAGTAGTAGCAGCAGTAGTAGTAGTAGAAGTAGTAGAAATAGTAGTAGTAGTAGTAGTAGTAGTAGTAGTAGTAGTAGTAGTAGTAGTAGTAGTAGTAGTAGTAGTAGTAGTTGTAGTAGTAGTAGTAGTAATAGTAGTAGTAGTAGTAGTAGTAGTAGTAGTAGCAGCAGTAGTAGTAGTAGAAGTAGTAGAAATAGTAGTAGTAGTAGTAGTAGTAGTAGTAGTAGTAGTAGTAGTAGTAGCAGTAGTAGTGGTAGTAGTAGCAGTAGTAGAAGCAAAAGTAGTAATATTTTTAGCAAAAGTAGTAGTAGTAATAGTAGTAGTAGTAGTAGCAGTAGTAGTAGCAATAGAAGTAATAGTTTTAACAATAGTAGTAGTAGTAGTAGTAGAAGTAGTAGTAGTAGCAGTAGTAGTCGAAGTACGACCCGTCTGGAAGAACAGCTCCAGGTTAGTTTTTTTCTTTCATCTCTATTTTCTGTTTTGAATAATTTTGTTGCTACTATATGCTGAAGGACATTTCGTGCGTAAAGAGAGCGACTCAGAGAGAAAGAGCGGGAGAGAGAGAGAGAGAGAGAGAGACTCTGAGAGAGAACTAAGGCAGCAAATATTGTAATTCCATCAAAAATTCAACATTCCAGAGGCAAATAATGTATAAAGACACGGAGAGATGCAACGCAAGACCCTTTGATACCTTATTCACATCGTTTCTCCCAAAGCAGCTTTCGGTAGCAAGGTTGAAATGACTTTGAATCGAATAGCCCAGCTATCATACAGTAGTCTGCTGGAATGCCGGAAAAATGAATTAACATGATCATAATAATAACCACTGCACTTCATTCTAAAGGGACGAACTCTGGATGATGCTGAATGGATCAATTGTCCTGCCAAGGCTTCATCGAACTTTCTGTAAAACTCTCTTAAACCGAACTCTCACGCTTAAGTACAATAGAATAAACGAAAGAAAGAAAATTTGAGCTTAAATCAATCCCTCTCACAATTTCAAGTGCATTTTTTATATACTTAAATTATATACGTATTTAGCATATATCTAATCGTAATCAATACAGTTCTCTATGTTTGCTTAATGCACGCCCTAATTTAGGCAAATCAATCCTAGGCGGAAATATATCTAGAACTGACACTAAGCAGAGATTGTTTCTTCAAAAGGTTTTCATATACACTGGTGGTTAAAATACATGAGCCACATGGGATAAAGAACAAAATTCGGCAAAATCTGTAGATCGCCATCATAACATTTGTAAATTGGAGAGTTAGACAAAAATTATTTCACACTAGAGAGATTTGTATGATTAAATTTAGTACATAAATGCGTCGAAATAGAATCGAAGAAATAGGAACAAATTAAATCATGAAAATTTTTCCACTAAACAAAGAAGCTAGACTGCACAGGCACACAACACCTGACAATATCTTGAGGCACACCAGTGTGCTGCGGCACAGTGGTTGAGAAACACTGCACTAAACAAACAGTCTGCGTCCAAAGCAAGGATAGGACTGACTATAGTTTGATGAGAAAGTCACATTTTCCGCCTTTTTGTCATGCTATATTTGAATGAGAACCAGCGATCTAGCAATGGAGGTTATGAGCGACTTCCATCCTTCTTCAGAAGCATGATCGTACAGAAGTGCGAACTGATAATGCAAGGATTGTGGGTTCCAGTATTGCACAGCCGTTCAAAATGAAAACACAGCCGGCGAAAGCAGGGGACGGGAAGTCACCAAAACGAAACTGGGCTTCACCAGAGAAACTCCAAGTCCTCACCCGTTGTCTGCTAAGCTCAGAATCGGAATCGCGTATAGCATGCATGCGGCATTAAGACAAAATGATGACGTAGGAGACTGGTACTGCTGCAATTAAACTTTAAAATTCAATGAAAGGTTAGAATATCTGAAATAGCAATTATTGATTTCATCGTCATTTTCTATATTCATACTTAAGTGAATTCTTTAAGTCACGTTCAACGTTGTATTAGAAATAGATCACGAACAATCGAAACTAAATACTCGTCAAATGCCCTAGTTAAAACGGAGGAACAAGCCCCAAGTGGCACAAACTCAAAATCAAGTCATTCAAAACACAGAGTCTTTCAGCGATCAAATCGATAAATTTTTGAGAATTTGTTCAGCTTTTTGCAGTGTGCTGTCCTCCTAAAACGAAATAAAGAGTGACTAAATGCTCAGATGGATAAAAGTCAAATATTGCAACACAGAATGCTCCTAAGCACAAATAGTGACAGTTTTGTTTAGTTGGATTAGCGATATCTTCATCTGCATCATGAATAATTTGGTATGGGGTTGCCTCCTTTTACAGCCGGTTTTCCTTCCTTTCGACAAACCCTCCCAATTATTGAAGCTTAGTTCCAGCACGGACATCCACATGGCACGGGCATCTAAATGGCAAAGGTATTAGCATGGCACTGGTGTCTACATGGCACATACATCCACATGACACAGGTATTCACATGGCACGAGCGTCCGCATGACACTGACCTCCAATGGCTGAGTAGCAAGGGACATCTGACTGTCCTATGGCTTCGATTTCTGGCCTCATTGGGATGGTTTCCTGTCCAGCATAGAACACAATATAAGCACTATCTATGGGGAATACAATGGGAAGTCACCTCCAAATTCCGTTTCCATAGGAAAGGATCGTTTTTATAAGATCTGGAAAGAGCATCCGATTCAGTATACATAAATTATGTTTAATTTACACACACCCGTGCTAGATTATATTGGTAATGAATACTAAGAGCTCCATCTCTGGTTTCTATTACACTCGAATCAAGTATGCTAGCTACACATCATACCGATAGTAATATGTCACAGTGGTATTGCAGTCATTACAGAACTTGCATGACTCGAATCAAAAGAAATATGTAAACAAAGAATTGATTAGCTTGCCTTGATAAAGCAAAATCTTGTATAGTTTCTTGCAAGATCTTTATGCTCCTTTGAGTAAAATGGACTTACAGGAATGGTTGCCAATCCCTGTGTTTGAAAGAAAGCAGTAAACTTTGAATGAAGCACTTCGATTATTTGTAGAGAAAACGAGAACTTCACAGCATTAAAAATCACACAGTAATACATTTTTTCTTCACAGGGCTAACTCTATTGAACCTTTACGACAGTGCCGGATTAAGGGCGGGACTTTGGGACACTTGTCCTGGGCCCCCCAAATTTACCTTAAAAAAACTTTTGGGCCCAAAAAAATACTTTGGTTGGGGCCTGCCTTCTCCCTCTCTGTCATATCACTTGAGGGTGGATTATATGTATTTTATGTTCCACTGATATATAGCTATCTTGTTTTTGCGTAATGTGGTGGGCCCCCACATATGAGGTGTTCCAGGACCCCGAAGGCTTAATCCCTGACCGAACGACTGTCCCATAGAATTTCGGGTGCAGAAGGAGAAATGAACAAAAACTGTCTTAAAAAGTTCTGGCAATGCAAATAGCTGGGCACTGGCTTGACAACAGTGCGTTCAATTTTCATCCACATGCTAAGCAGATGAGTTCGCCAGAATGAAACTTTACAATAGTGAGTTAAATCTTGTTTGATGAAAAGTGCACCTTTTCTTTAAGCAGCCATTTCGCAAACTTAACATCATGAGTATCATCGCTACCGTCATCTTCAAATTCCTTTTCTAGGTGAGAAGAATGAAAAAGGAGATGAAACAAGTAATTGGACTCCCAACAGACGAATTGCTTCGGGCCATTCCAAAATAACGCTGCTTTTATAGATCTGAGTCTTTCACTGTGTGGGTACAATAACAAAGTGAAGTTTCACTCGGTAAATCTGTCCTGTGAATCGGCGGGAGGAATGGGGTGGGGAGTCTGCTGAGTTAATGATCAGAATGTCTCTAGTGTATCATAGCACTGCCAATATCGTTAAACAATAGCATCAACCATACAGTAGTTAGAGCTGGACACGGCCAGGGGGAAAAGAAGACAAGGCTGTCTCAACCTTGGGAACAAGCTGCAATGCGCCCTATCGGAAAAGTTTTTGCAAACAGCTTTAGCAAAACCAAAGACGACGCGTCTGACAAACCAGGAGGTATGCATTGAAGGGCACTACAAGACCAAGCTCTTTGAATTTTTCAATTAAACATACTTAGAGCTGAAGTATCTGCCATCATGAAATAACCTCCTTCTGGTATAATGGGGATCATGCCTGAAGCCTTGATCATTTCAGCGAGACGATCTCGCTTCGAATGCAAAGTATCAACCAGCCAGGTCCAATACGAGTCTTTCGTCCCTAGAAGTTTGATCTCATGCTCAATGTTCTGAGCCAGAGCCTCCTGCAAAGCAATGATAAATCAAGAAAAACGTAATATCACAAATCAAACATTTTCACACATTCAATCATCCTATGCCAGGACGCGTTGGCGAAACTAAACTTTTAACCGCACGTGAATATCATATATATATATATATATATTGATTAAGGATTAGTGCTAATCAAGGTGCTAAAATCAAATCACCGACCTCTACCACTTATGATGGTCAATAATCATCAATCAGAATCGCCTATAAAAATCATGATCACTTATTGTGATTGATCAACCACCATTGAGCATCAAGCTCCAATCACCGCAGTCAATCTTCGCCAATAAAAGCAGACCATAAATGTTAAGCGACCGAATAAAAATCATGACATCGATTTACCTTAAACAAAAATGGCTTATAAAATTAAAGTAAAAGCATGAAAATAACAAATTACAATGCGACATTGCAGATCAAAGGTCCAACATGGTTTTGTTGGGGCTTTGTATAGGTTGTTGAGGCTTTGTATAGGCCACCATGGCCTTTCCCAACATAACTCACTAAAAAAAGAAAAACATATACGGGCAAATTGCGGGCGCTAACAAACTGTATAATACCTGCAAGGGAGTCGCCATGGTATAGACAGAGAGAGCATGAATAGCTAAGCAATTGGTGATCAATTCAGCGGGTCCAATCGCCCATCCAATCTGAAGATGAAAAAAATAATGAATCATTGCCATCGGGAGGATTTCCATTCAATAGTTTGAATTTGTTGGTCTTCTTCAAGAAATGCATGAAAACCGCTGCATTTCCAGTCATTTATCCACTGGAGCTAGCCCAGATGTAACTTGGAAAGTACTAACGAACGCCCGAACTTCTCCTCTGACACAATTTTCATATTGTTACCTTACCCCCCTTAAATCCACTGGCTTTATCACAAATTGAACGTTAGACAGTTGGAAGCGAACACCAAGAATAAGTTTTTCTCAGAGTGAGACGAATAACTCGGTTTCCATGATTCTAGGCATAGAAATCACGAGGTGTGCTAGCATCCAGAGGAAGGACCAAGACGCTGTTTGATATGTAAATCTTCTCAGTGTCCAAAGATCCACCTTAGGATGCCAGGTAGAACATAAAGTAAGATTGAAGAATCTTGCTGTGACAGGAATCAATATTTAAACATCCGTTCTTTAGATACTTGTCTGGTGGTCTATTACGTGGTCGTGTAGTCACTTCCGATAGAAATAACATCAGTTGACATTAAAGCTTGCTGTTTCATTTCTCAAGGCAATTTCGAAGGCAAGCATAACAGCAGTCAGCGAAAATGAATACAAGGTCCTCAGTAAAAGAAATTTTTCATATTTCAAATGAGCATCATGATGAAACTTACTTTCCAGCCAGTGATGCTAAACGCCTTTCCAGCACTGCAAACTGTTACGGTTCTGTCCCACATGCCAGGCAAAGTTGCTGCAATGCATTACGTTAGTGGCCCATTACAAAAAACGATTGATAGAGAAGTAGGAGCAAAGTTACTGGGAAAAGGTAAGTTCAAGAATTCCTGGCTGCACAGACACTTGTAGAGTGACACTGCAAGAAGATGAAAGTATCTGCTCTGGTAAAAGCAACAGATAAAGTATGCCAAGCGCAGAAACGTGTATTCTAAAATCATATGAAAAAAGTCCTTCAATTCTAATGACCACACTTTGCTGTACTGTACGATGGCTTCTCTAATCACAGGACTAAGCAAAGGGAATTCAGGGACTAACTACTTTTGCCAATAAATGGAAGGCTAAAAGGACCCTTGCAAATACTGCATTAGAGTAAGTTCAATGTTGATTGCTTTCAGCGTTCTATATGCGAAAAAGCCAAACCTATTTCAGACAGGATCGGCCCAAGTACTGCCCTGAGAGGATGGAAGGATCACTTGGATCGGAGTAAGAGGAGAAAGAAAATCTGCTGTGGGGATCCTGGAAAGGGCTCAAGCCAAATGGAAAAAGGGTGATTGAAGTATATGACAGTCCTAGCTTGACAAGTGGCGTCGAAATCACATGACACTTACCCATTCGAATGTGCTTCTTGTCTCCGTAAGTAATCCACTCATAGACCTCATCACTTATGCATAAGACATTGTGTTTCTTGCACAATGCAGCTATGAATTCGAGTTCTTCTCGCGAATAAATCTATTCAGGGTGAAAAATAAATCTTCAACAAGGTCTTTAAATTCCTACGCAACATCTGAAGGCAACTGTCTTAAAAACTGAGAAGCCTCGTTAATCGAGCAGTGTCCAGAGAGCTAGCGACCCTCGTAACTCTAAGTGAAAGTTTAACTGAAAGCGGAATCGAACCACTGACCGTTGGATCAATGGGGAAGGACTTTAGACAGGACCTAACTTATATATGCAGTCAACAGGCAAAGTTTCAATAAACAGGATGAGACTTTTAAGAGCAAAACTTTCTTTGCAACAGAAAATTTAATTCCCCAGAAAATTATAGTTTTCAAATTATGACGAAAATTTAAAGCTTACACAAAAAGAAAGGGAAAAAGGAAGTGATTGCCGCAGACGAATTGGAGCCTCCAGCGGATTTTGTTAGATCAAAAATATCTACCTCAATAGTTGCCAGATCTAATTTCAGCTATCATATCACGAAAGAGAGACTTTGAAAATGCGGGGTGCTACGTGCGACGATAGCTCAGGGGCAAGAAACTTGCTCATAGGCACTATGGGTACTGGTTTCAGAATAACTATAACGTAAGAGCATGCAGATTCGCTGGCTTTGTTGTGTAACTCCAAGCTTAAAAAACATGAGGCCAAATGGATACCACTCAATAAGTAAAGCTATTCAGCGTCCATGAATCTATCCTCAGTAAATAGATAGAAAGCATGGAACAATTTTGAAATAGCTCTCTGTGTTGCATTTTGTTGTGTTGCATTGTGTTGCATTGTGTTGCATTGTATCGTATTGTGTTGTGTTGTACTGTGTTGTATGGTGCTGAGTTGTATTGTGTTGCGTTGTGTTGTATCGTATCGTATTGTGTTGTTTTGCATTGTTTTCTATCGTATTGTGTTGTGTTGCATCGTATTGTGTTGTGTTGTGTTGAGTCTTACCTTGCCGCTTGGGTTGTGAGGTGTATTAACGACTATGGCTTTAGTTTTGTCGCTAAACGCTCTTTCCAATTCATCCTTGTCCAAGTACAGATCCGCAGAAGATGTAGCATCAGGTTTCTAGAACAAGCAGAGATCAGCAATCTATCATTTGTATACTGGGTTGGTAAATTCCCCCATGAAAGGAAAAGCTATTCGCTTGAAGTGATCCAGAAATGTTCCGTTACCGCTGAGTTAGAGCACTTAACCTAGCATTCCCTCCGAGACAAATAATGATCCTTCAGATCAAACCGCTCAAACCGTGCTACTCGTAGGCTGAGGTAGCGAGGACCTGTACCGAACCTGGAGCCTTGCTATTCTTAGGCAAACGATCCCCACTAACTGATAAAGAATCCCGCGTAAAGGAAGACTGACTGGACATGGGCTTGGCAATTAAACCACATTGCATTATTGTTGTATATACAATATAAATATCTCCCAGTGCAGATGGAAGCTACCTTAAAGGAATACAATTTTCAAAGCATAATTTACGAAAGAAAGATGTATTACAGCAAAGAACAATCAACTGCAACTGATATACCTAGAAAGGAAATGAGCAGCTAACGGGAACTGTTAAGATATTTTTCAAAAAGAGTTGCCTTGAAATGACTATATCCACTTCCACCTCTAGAAGCCTCTAGTTAAGTATAAGCATTAAGGTAGTAACCATGCGATAATCATAGACTGACACAAGAAAAGGCTGCTAAAATTCAGAAGTCTGACTCGCTCTTGTTCTACATACTGGTACTTCCCTAAATCAAATTATAGCTAATACAGATACTTCTTATGAAAATTTCACAAAAATTTCGCTGTGCTTCTAGAATAATGTCATGACCTTTGCAACTGGAGTCTAGATATTTAAGATGAATGAAGAAGACCGCTCATGAGGTGCAATTTATACGGCCTTACTCTGTAGTTAGTTGTTTGGTTCCATGCATAGAAAATATTTGTATTACGAAGTGAAGGGAAATAACTCACCGATCTGAGTGGAACACAGACCGTCTTCCCACCGGCAAGTCTTGCCATTGGTAGATAACAGTCGAAAGCTGGCTCGATGATTATGACCTTGGAGTAAACAGATCAAATGATAAATCTTAACCATCTGCTTCCAGTAGAACGCCATTGAAATGCGCAACGAAGTGCTTCATGTACATTTGCATCCGATATCCCAGTCTTATGTGCGATGGGATTAGCGATTAGAAACGAGTTAATGAGGGAGCTGTGAGACCGACCTTCGGCTAGACTGATTGGCGATAATGTTAGCATGAATTTTTTTTTAGTGAGTTATGTTGAGGAAAGGCCATGGTGGCCTATACAAAGCCTCAACAAAGGAAGAAAGAAGAAAGGGAAAGGCTAAGAGGAGAGAGAGATCATATCAAGTTTATTTAAATTAGATTTGAAAGATGGCCAGTTGTAAGATTCAGGAAAGCAAGAGGAAGGCAAGACGTTCCATAAATTACATTTTCTAGGGATGAATGATGATTTGTGGGATAGAGTTCGTGAATTAGGCAGTACAACTTGAACTGGATGTGAATGAGTTGAGCTTCTGGTGGTTCTGACACGCCTCAGAGGAACAGGAATAATCTCCCTGATCTCCTGAGAGCAATGCCCGTGAAAGCATCTATAAAACATGGAAAGATCTCCAACTGAACGACGATGGGAAAGAAATTGGAGAGATTTGGTGAGGTTAGGATTGCTGATGAGACGAATGGCATTGGACTGGACTTTGTCAAGAAGATGGAGAGTAGATTTTGGAGCGGCTTATGAATGCAAAAGTCTTAATGAAGTTTGGTAGAAACACTATCATCATGAAAACATCCATTTTCATTAAAAATATAGTGAAAATGATATCCAAAAATTAGCTTTGACAGTTGAGAATGATTTAAGTAAGGAATCAAGAATGCACTGGTATATTGAATAGGATTCATGTGTTTGAAGAGTCATTTCTCATCAAAAATAGATCGAAAAGGGAAGAAAAGATGAACCAAGCAGCGAATAGATAGATCAGTAAACAAGAACACAAAACACAAAAGAATAAACGGACGCATGATTGGAAGCAGTTAGTGTTCTACTTTGACAACTATGTTGAGGAAATGGTTGGTTGAATAGATGATTGAATGAATGACTTATTAGGTTCATAATGATTAAATGAATAAAACAATTAATGAACAAATGAATGAACAAATGAATGAATTGACGAGTGATTGATCGGATTAACATAGGAAGGGATGAATGAATGATTGACTGAACGGATTAATAAATAATGAACAGGTGAATGATTGAATGGATCAATAAATGAATGGATCAATAAATGAATGGATCAATAAATGAATGGATCAATAAATGAATGGATGCATAATTGAATGGATGAATGGTTGAATGCATGAATGATTGCATGGACTACTAAATGAATGAATTGATGAATGACTGGATGTAGATTCCCACGACCAACCTCGTCTCCTTCGTCAATCATTGAATTGAAAATGCAATACAATGCTTCATAACCACCAACAGTAGTTAGCACCTGAAAGTAAGAACGCTTAGTAAAACGGGAATACGGAGAAGCTGAGGAACTTTGCAGAGATCGACAGACAGCTAGCGTTCTTCGTGCCCAGACTGTGAGGTGCTTCAAAAAGTTGCTTCAAAAACGACCAACGTAGATTCCGCATGACCATTTCAAGATTATTACGACAGCAAGTCGTAGGGCTAGTCTTAATTGACCTGGCTTTCTATTGCAGAGAAATGGGTCGTTGCTAACTAGAAATTGAACTGCTTACGACGTCTGCATGATTTAGCAGGCTTTTCTGTTATGGTGCTTAAGCCCGATAAAGCAAGGCACTGGAAGAACAGATCAAGATCTGTGATAAAATCTGTGCCAGCTAAATGAAAAGGATAATTTTTGTGTAGGAAGCAAACGTTTTGCAATCAATTGTTGGCGATTTTTCTCTTCGCCCGGAAACTGCCATCAGTCTAGATCTCTGCAAAGTTTTGATGCTGATCAGTATCCTAGCAACAAACCTCATCCCCAGACTCCACCATAGACTGAAATACACATTGAATCGCCTCGGATCCACCAACTGTCGCAAGAATCTTGGTTGAGATGGACAAATCACGTAGAAACTAATCATTTCTTCAACATATAAGCACCACTTTTACGCTGCTATCCCATATTTGGGGGAAAGGAATGCACCCAGCCCAGCTGCTCAACTTAAGGTGGTCTTTTCTTGAAGAAACACAACAGCACACCTTGTCGAAACGGACAGTGAAACATGTTTCGACACAAACTGCAATGACTTAATTCAAGACGTTAGAGTTGACATTCAAACCTAAAGAAAATAAAAAAAGTGATGGAAAGCAAAGCCAGGCGAGGTGTACTGAGACAATGAAACAGGCTAGGAGGACTTCGTAAAGTCATTGCATAGGTTACCAGGGCTTTTTCAACGACTGTTACTGACAAAAATCCATCTCAGGAGAGAGAGATTGTTCGACAGCTGGTGATATACATGTGTATTCATACTGTGAACTAGTGCACGCGACTTTTGAATGTCCACATTTCTTAACTTTGGAATAATGCTTCATATGGCGGCGCAAATTACAGAGACGTTGGTTGATTGCATTCAGTTATAGCTCAAAAGAAGGGGCTTCGAAATGCATCAGGAAATGAAACGCTTACCTCTGTAAGGGGATCCAGCTTGCGATTGAACAGGGGCCCATACAGATTGGCAATTGCATTGACAAGTCTGGGATGTCCCTGAAAATGAAACGAACGGCTTAATAGAATGACGTCTATTCTGCGAGAGAATCTGAGCAATAGAGGGGTATGTTGAATGAAAAAAGTACTAGATAAGTGAAAATGTTTTGATACACTAAATCGCAATATGGCACAGTATAGCGCAATCATGATGCCAGTATCATGACTATGTCTTCCTGAGCCGCTAATCAGAGCATGCAACCTGGGATGATAAGCGAGTCTAGCGTTTAATACACACTCTGATGAGTGCCAGCCAAACAGATGCAAATATTAGGAAATGGTGTTTCTTTTCTTCTGTAAAATATGAAGAGTACATCACATACAGGGCAATGACTTACAGGGGGATACTATTTCGAGACGCGTAGTGTTTAAGCAAGGGTACTTCTAACAACAGACAGATATAAAGCTTTGTTGGTGTCCAGTGGTAGAGTTCTTGTCTATTGATCCAATTGTCAGTGGCTCGATTTCAGCCTCGGTTAAATTTTCACCTGCAGTGAGGAGCCTCGCTGGTTCTTTCTGATTTTAGGCGTAGAAGTCACAAGGTTCGGGCAAATCGAGAGGAAGGACAGAAATACCGATCGCTAAGCAACGAGCTTCCCAGCGTTCGACAATCCATTTGCGGATGCTAGCTGGAAATCACAAAAAAGGAAAGCTGTCTTGTGTGGGTCACATCTCTGGGAAACCATCAAACAAACAAAACCTCGTTGATATCACCAGTGTGTGGAACACCCAAGTGAATGGACGATCAACGAAGCACTAGAATAACAATCGTAAGAACCATTGTGGGTCTATAGTTCAAGCTGAAGGAAGGGCAAAGTATCCAGTGGAGAACCTTTAGCCTTCACGTAGGTGATGATGATCTTTGGTAAAGAGTAGTCTGTCTGCACACAGGGAGCTCTATGCAGAGATTGTGAAGCCCACTTTTGCATTCAACAAACGATGTCCACATTAATTCAACACGACCAAATGAGAAGACAGATTTCTAAAGCAGTTTGCCACTTCTGTGAGTGCACCATGAAAGGTCCCAATGCACCAAAGACGCACCTGACTGCGTGTATACTGGTTCAAATGAACAGTGTTGTCTCCTTGTGTGGTCAGCAACGCGTCAGTTAGACCTTTCGGTGTTGCGAAGTCAGGGAGTCCCTACGGAAATGAAAATTCGCAAAAAATACATTATATTTAGTTTTGTTTTTAGGATAAGCATAGATCTATTAAAACATCGATATAAAACAAACTTGATGTTCTACATTGATAATAAATTGGGGCTCATGGACCTGCTGTGAGAGTCCAGCCCCCTGATTCACTCATACTCACTAAACTGCCGTCTGACATGTTTCCGGCTGATAATGTAAAAATTCAGCTAAATTCAACAGTCTGAAGCTTGTTCTTCTTCTACTCTATAGAGCTTCTGGAGCACAGGAGAGCCAAACTTATTTCCACTTGGGCGACAGGCTTGCCTGCTCTCACAAAGCAACTTGTCGTAAAAAACTTTACTCATTATGGACACAACAAACACCAATTCACATACCTAATTTGCTGTTACTCAGGATAAAAACCTACATTCATGATCTAAGGGTCCTATCATCCCCAAACTAAGCCAGTGATTTTAGCCTTAACTGCAGATTGCTTGAGATCTCATCAAGAGTTTAGAGAGTCTGTTGCTCTTTGCAACTTTATGTGAAGGTGTGCAAATGAAGTTAAAGGAATGGTACACTGCGTGATAAGAATCGATTTTTTAAGTTTCACAGCTATCAGCTGGATGCTAGCTAGAAAGAATTGAAAAGATGGTTTGGGTCTTGCAAATCTGAATCACTGAAACAGGGAGATTGCTGCTCCAAATCTAAATGCTGATTGGTTGGGTTTGTAATTGGATGTTGAGAATGCGATAACTTAGCTTAATTCCTTTACACAACACAGCAACTTCCACACCAATTTAAATCAGCTTCCTGCTTTTCAGAATGAAGCTTTGATGTTTGCTCCAAGGTTTGCTTTAAAAAACTTCATTACCAGGCATGTATTCATTAACAAAGGTGCATAGCAGACAAGTTAAGCTTTACCTGTCCAAGGTTCACAGGATTATATTGGCGTACAAGGCCGGTAAATTCAATCCTGGAAAAAAGAAATTTGTGAAAAATCAAAATTCAACGTCACTGTTAAATGGTTTGGAAAATGAAACAAATAAAAACCCACTGAAAACTGGTATTTTTCTGACAAGCCCCCAATTTTTTAACCGAGATACACAGCCTAGTATCAATATTATTAGTACCATCTTATCAACAAGGTACTTTTGCTAAAAAGAAACCAAATTTCTTAATTATACCCAGTTTAATTGGCATTATCTCACTTATGCATTAAGCAATCTTGTCATAATGGGTCAAACAAATATGATGATTATGGAAAGAGTTGGCAGCAAAATTAGTTAATTCTGTAAAAACAGAGTTTTGTGCTTGAAACAAGCGCTGGAAAGCATTTGGTTAGCAAAGCACCAGCTGAAAACGACACCGTTTTTTCTAGTTCCTTCCCCTGCCACATGTTACCCTCGGCTTTATGCCATACACCTAATCATTGTTGGCTCGACAGATCAAGAGAGCACACAAAACATAGACGAGTGTGCTTCAAACATAGAACTTTCCACCTACCTAGTTATCAAACCACCATGCTAACTGCCCTTCCAATACACAATTAGAAGATAGGAAGGTATTTTTCTTGATCAAAAAGCTGATAAATACTATAAATATATATCTTAGCAATGGAAGAAATAATATATTACCAAACAACTGGCTCTAAGACATCCAACCTCTTTGCTGGTTTGATTGAACACCCTGTACTGGACTAAGAATGAAGATACAAAGAAACTTAGGTCATTTGTAAAAGATTGGAGAAACTTTTTTATTCAAATTTTGAATGCACTGGGAGAATCTAAACCTGTCAGTCTTAGAAACATAAGTGGGGAATTAGAAATGGGAATCGCATGAGAAAAATGGGCACTCGTAGCATGAAAAAGAGAGGTATGTTTAAATCAAATTAAATTGTCGGGTGTAAAGGGCCCTATATAGTGGCATGCTGAAGGATTTTTGAGTGAGGGATGTAGCAAAAGAGATTTACGGACAAGTTTTGATAAGAAATGTGTGACTGTATCATAGCCCGGGCTTTTTATAGTAAACGCTCTCTGGTTTTATTTCAGTGCCTCCATAACGGAGCTGTATTCAGCAGAAGTTTCTTAGCTGTGGTGTCTCAAAGTTTACTAGATTCACCTTCTTCTGCAATTTACAAAAAAGTCAAGAACTTCGTGTTGTCTTTAACCAATAAGCCAAAGAATTGACGACAGCTTCTGCAAAAGTGGGGGGTGTCACACCTCCACACCCTCTTCTTTAGCTGCCCCTGCCCCGGATTTCCTTCAGCGTGGAAATTTCCACGAGTTTGGATAGAACTAGGTCATACATATCATGGGTAAGCACTATCTAGAGCCAGAACACTGCTGTTGGAGGCTTACTTTACCAGCTGCTATTGACAGTAGCATCAGTACAGGGAACATCTGGGCTGCTAACTCCTTTCTCAATGGAGCCCCAAAAGGATGCAGCTTACAGCCTTACCTAGGGAGACCATGAATTATCCATACAGGCCTCAATTTGGAAACACGTGTTCAGTCCTGCTGAACAATTCGGGAAACATGTATTGCCATTCAGTCCGGCTTAGTTCACATGTACTACTTTAGTTTGTTATGTCACAAAAATGTTCTGGCTGCCTATAACAAAGCCCCAACAAAGAAAGAAAGAGACAGACTATGAGAATAGGGAGATGAAGTTTATTGCTTCATGACTTGAAAGAAGACAAGTTGTAGGACTCCGAAAAGGATGTAGAAGTCAAGGCATTAAATAGATTGCAAGCTCTTGGGATGATTCGTGGAATAGGGCTTATGATTTTGGTAGAAGAAGAAGAAGAAGAAGAAGAAGAAGGTAGTGACTCCTGGCCAGGTTGAGTGTTTGCTGAGCTTCTGATGGTTCTGAAATGCTTCAGTGATATCCCTTACCCTTACTTTCGAGAAACTCAGATTCCAATGCATACCATTCCTAGTCCTTACTATAAAAATGAAAACTAATCTTCAAAGATAATAGGTAATGTTGCAAACCGACTAAAAATAAGGAGGCAAAAAACCAGAATAGCTTAAGCAAGGAGCTCTGTCACTAGGGAGATATCCACCTACTCTTAGCTATACCAGGTGAATTCAAATAATTTTGCATTTCCTTTCCTGTCGATCAATACAACCTGCGCCAGTATCAAAAGAGCTAAGGTTCGTCGGCTGACCTTGTTCAACAGGTAAGTGTGAATCTATCAGTGAAAGAGATTGTTCTTCGATGTGGTTATCAGGCTTGCATAGCAAAACCCCTGTTCAACTTCAAAGGGTACTTGAAGAAGGATGGCACGTTAAGTTTGGAAAGCAAACCGCATACTGCCATGAATTCCTAGGACTCTACCGACCTATCACATTTAATTCTCGATAGAATGGAAATGCGAAGTCCAATTGAACAATATCGTAGTTATTTCCATGCAACATTACGTGGTTAAGGGGGATGGCCAATTTCACCTCACTTAGAGCTGACGTGTTTCCAAGCAACGATTCTAAACCTGACCCTCCATCCCTGAGAGTATTACACACTCTATACATAAATCATTTCATCTCTGACAAATTGACCTCTACCACGTATTTAAGGTCGGCAGTGGGAGATACAAACAACATCTAAGTCGATACATCTATAACAAAGAGTGTACTTACAGACATGCTCCTTAGATGGACGACTGAAAGAGGACGCTGGCAGATTTCAAAAGCAGCTGAGAGGGCTAGATAGTTTCTATTAGAAAGAATTGTTCGTGTTCTGCTGATCATAACCTTGGATTGATATTGAACGGCAGGACACCATCGACCTGAGCTGCCACTTTGATTTATGGTTTCTGCCTACTGCGCATGCGAATTCTACTTACATTATACCTACAGAAAATTTTCAGTACACACCTATAAATCCTTACATTACATTAAATCTTCCAGACGATGTCCCTACGAAATTACATATCAATATGAAGATCAAGTCAAATCACAACCTATGTACAAATAGTAATTAGAGCAACTCAAGGCATTTTTCAAGATATTTCACTGGGCATTTGAGAAATGGATACTTTAGGTAATTGCAGAATTCACAGTTAAAAGGCTGCCAACAGCAGCCTTGACATATTGCTATATACCGTAAAATGAAAAGATTGACTACCAGTTTATAATGAAAGGTGTCATTTTTTCTGAAAAGTTTCTTAACAAATTGACGTACAGTATGGTCTGGTTCCAGTTTCTTGTTTCCTTCACAACGAGAAAATTTGTAACAGCAGCTATTGAACATTGCAGTTCAAATGAGGCAAAAATTTAAACAAAATTCACCGAAGGAAACGGGGTGCAAAAATTTAACTGGTGGGGCAAAATTTAACTGGTGGGGCAATGGAAGGGGCTGGTGGGGAATTTCCCCAGGGTATTATAAGTCCTGGAGCAGCAACAACAGGAAGTAATGCGAGGTAACGAGAAGTAATAGATAAAGAAATTATAGGAGATGTGAGCGGCAAACAACTAAAGTTCAGATTAAATTCTCTCTTTCAGAGAAATAAACTGAGCAAACTAATTTCCAGCAGGGCATTTTCCGTGTTAGATTTTTTTTTAGCAAATCTTGACAATGTAATTAAATGGCTTGTGAAGTGTTAGCTTATTTTCCCGGTTTGAAATACCTGGCGAAACTTCGAGTATAGAAACTTATCCCTTACTCTAAATACATGGAAATTAACTGATGTATACCTACATTTTGAAAAAATCTACCTACCGTTGACCTTTTATCCGTAGATTTTCCTATTCCTAAAATATGAATTCTGTAGGTCGAAATCCCTACGATTGGCAGCCTTGCTATCAACGACCACCAAAACTTTTATGAAGTTAGCCACTTTCTAATTGATCTGCATTGGATCAAGCGAGTCGAATTGATTTGAAATGCACCGCAAATTGTCTTTAGTGGTGGCCTATACAAAACCGCGATAAAGGAAGAAACCAGATGACAGGCTAAAAGGTGAGAGAGAAAAGATCGAGTTTATCAAAGAGGGCAAGTTGTAGAATTTGGGAAAGGAGGAAGAAAGCAAGATGTTCCATAATAATTCCACATTCTTTCGAGAGAATAATAATTTCTGGGATAGAGTTCGTGGATTAGGCAGTGAAACTTAGCAAGGGTGTAAATGGGTGACGCTTCTGGTGGTCCTGACACGTCTCAGAGGAGCAGGAATAGCATCCCTGATCTCCTGAGAGCAATGGCCGTGGAAGCATCACATAACGTTACCCGGGACCCCTGCAATGCTGTAATAAGCGTTTTGCCACAAGACCAGAGTCTAAAGCAAACGACCTTCACATTGGTTGCATAATATTATACTCCATCAATCTGTAGAGTACTCAAATTATATCGCATAAAATCACATCATAAATTTTCCATGTTGGTGTCCATGCTACAAAATAGCCGTGGAAATTCAAACTATAGTTCTGTATGTCGAAAGATTTGGAAAACGGGCACTCGGCGATTGGAAAAGACCCATTTTTATACCAACCCACAAACAGGAGACTTTGCCAAGAGTTCCAATCACCAAGCTGAAGGGATGATACCTCAAGCATCAAAGGTTCCCTTAGAGACTTGCCGCATGTCTTACAGGTAATATATCTCTCTAATATGAGGTAGTTTGTGTCTAACTCTCCAAATTACAAATGGTATGATGGCGATCTATATGAAAGTCCTTTCGAGTAGTAATCTCTGCTTAGTTTCCTCTGGTCATGTCTGACATGATGGTCATTAATGACCAACCATGGCACTCTTCACTGTTCTGAATGAAAATGTAGAATAGTTCAACTACCTTGGTGCAGTTTTCACAAACAAAGTAGATGACACCAAGGAATTAAGACGACATATTGCAATGGCAAAGGCAGCAACGGTTTCGCTAACCAGTATCTGGAAAGACATACCAAGAAACTACTTCTGCAAGCATTGGTCTTCCTGATAGCAACATAAGGAGCAGAATGTTGGGTCTTCAAGAAAGTCGACAGTAGGAGAATTGCTTCTTTTGAATAGTGGTGCTACCGTAGACTTGTTCGTGTAAGCTGTGCGGAGAAACGTACAAGCGAATGGGATCTGGAGAACGTTGGACCACGCCGAAGACTGCAGGACAACATCAATGACATGTGATCGCGATTTTTGGGACATGTGGCCAGAACATACGGGCTGTCAAAATATCTGATCTTTGGTACAAAGCCTGGCAAAAGAGGATGTGGAAGACCAAAAACAAGAATGTCGGACATCTTGAAGGACATCACGGACATTAGCATGGCCGAGTTGCTCAGACCGGCGCAGAACCGGAGTCAATGGCGACGATTCGCAAAAGTGCCACTGCTTAGTTTCCTTGGTTAGGAAGTTCCAGTTGCGTTTCCGCTCAGACTTAAATTTGTTTTCGCATTGAGCTCTTTTCATCGAATCTTTCCTTCATATGTGGTTTGAGGGAAAGTGGTTGCAGAATCGGTTACGACGAAAATGAGTTGAGACCACTTTCGGCGGTCGACATCCAGGGACACCAACGTGGAGGTTTCTCCACTAAGCAAACATAGATAACTGTATTGATTACGATTAAATATAAGCTAAATGCGCATATAATCTAAGTATATAAAAAATGCACTTGAAATTTTGACAGGGATTTAAGGTCAAATTTTGGCAAATCAACTCTAGGTGGAAATCCATCTAGAACGTCCTTACCATGCAAACTAAACTCATTGTCCTGAAGAGCGAGAGATCAATTCAAGAGTTCTTTGTCCAAGAGAATTGCGCATAAAATTCGATGAATCCTTGTCAGGTATACAATTCGCTCAGCTGCACCCAGTTTCCCCTTTTAGAATTGATCCACTTCATCACTAAAAGCTATCTGAACAACAAGACGTGAGCCCCAACCCTGACCCGCAACCGCAAACATTTAGGGCCAATCTCAGGACGAGCGCCTCCGCAATTTCTCAAAATCCGGCAAATGACAGACTAAATGATTTGCGGGGGAGCAAGAAATATCGTTAGCTAGAGACGTTAGGCCATTTAGAAAGTTCGTGTACATGCTTAACTGCAGTAGTCATTATGCTAACTTTTGATTTTTTCCGTCATTTACAGTACGCTCGTTTTTTACGCGAGGATGGGGGATTTTACACAGCGCGTAAATCAAATTGGCGTAAATCGAATTAATTAATCCCATTTAAATTAACGTTCCGGGTCGTGGAAGTTGCCCTCTCAGATTGTATACTATGTTGCTATTTAACATTTTAAAGCTTCTGTTGTACTCTTATTAAGTGTTTATAATTTACTACCTTCTATGATAAAGACCTTATTATATTCTAGGGAGAGAGAGAGAGAGAGACCCTGAGAGCGAGAGAGAGAGAGAGAGAGAGAGAGAGAGAGAGACCCTGAGAGGGAGAGACCCTGAGAGAGAGAGACCCTGAGAGGGAGAGACCCTGAGAGAGAGAGACCCTGAGAGAGAGAGTGAGTGAGTATGTGCCCAGAAGACGAAGACTGTGGCTATTGTCTTTATGTAAAAGACTTATCCATATTTAAGACAAAAAATGCATCTGGGCACAGTAAGATGCATCTTAAGTCCTTTGATACCGTATTCATGTCATTTTTCGGTACCAAGACTGAATTAACTTTGAATCGAATAGCCCAGCTATAGTACAGTAGTCTACGTACAGTACGCTCGCGTTTTATGCGAGATTGATTTACGCGAATTCGAAATAACGCGGGTATAAACTATGGGGAAAAATCGATTTACCCGTTAATTCGAATTTACGCGTTAATTCAAATTTACGCGATCCGCCATAATCTCTCTCTCTATCTCTCTCTCTCTCTCTCTCTCTCTCTCTCTCTCTCTCTCTCTCTCTCTCTCTCTCTCTCTCTCTCTTCTCTCTCTCTCTCTCTCTCTCTCTCTCTCTCTCTCTCTCTCTCTCTCTCTCTCTCTCTCTCTCTCTCTCTCTCTCAGGGTCTCTCTCTCTCTCTCAGGGTCTCTCTCTCTCTCTCTCTCTCTCTCTCTCTCTCTCTCTCTCTCTCTCTCTCTCTCTCTCTCTCTCTCTCTCTCTCCTCTCTCTCTCTCTCTCCTCTCTCTCTCTCTCTCTCTCTCTCAGGGTCTCTCTCTCTCTCTCAGGGTCTCTCTCTCTCTCTCAGGGTCTCTCTCTCTCTCTCAGGGTCTCTCTCTCTCTCTCTGTCTCTCTCCATCGATCCAGTATTTGAAAATGAACTTTCTCTTTTGACTTGAAATTGGGTAGTGAAGAGCTGCTGTAGCCAGTTAATTTTTTGTATCCATAAGCATACTATGCTAAAAAATAATTGCTAAATGCTGGCTGATGACTTTGCAATGTGGAATACTTTGGATTCTTGAAGGGTTGGACTGCGCCATTCAACAAGTTTGCTCAGCTGTGTGACCGAAAGGCTTAAGGGCCGGCGATGGACACCGCCTCTATTTTGAACCTATGAGCAGCGGCGGTTGAGCCTCGACCACACCCCCTCCTCTTCATCGATTACATACAGTTACTGTGTTTGGAACGTGACTGGTTAAGTGTTGACTTTTGTAATTGTAATTAGTCTCGTAGCTTGCGGAAAATGGAAGAAAAGACGGATGCAGAAACGATAAACCTTGTCAATAGTAGTCTGGGTAAGGATATCTTGAATTTTTGTAGCACAGATTTCAGTTGACGGATGAATCTTTACAGAAACAGATTCTCGGCCACAATCCGCTTTAGGCCTATTGCAACTTTTTCGATGCCGGTGTTACTTTTTGAGTCTGGATTCAGTTTTTTTCTGATGGTTGGGAAGAGTGGAGTTTTCCTGTGGAGTTAAATCTGCTCTTGCCTTTTGGTGTCTTCGTTCCTCAGATGTCTAGGAAAGACGACAGTTAAAAAGTGCCTGTTTTCTCTGTAGACGAGAGGTACGGAGATAACTTGTTTTTATTGCTGTGGTCGGTATTGTGTATGCTTGCCATCCTTCCAGCAGGAAATATTATAGGAAACCCCCTGTTTAACCACATAAATTGGATTATTATATCTGCTTTGTGCTGCCGAGGAACAATTAGGAACCAGTTTCTCACCCTGAGCTGACCAGCAGTGGGGAGTGGCCTACTTTTGTTTACATCATGTCTGCTAACGATGTGGGTGATACTACCGATACAGACAAGCTGTATGTACAGGATCCGAAAGCTGGTAAGTGAAGGAAGAACAACAATTGACGCAGCTTTTGATTTGCTGCAGTCCTATACCATGCTCGGAGCTAGCTTGTTTTGGCCTTGACCAGACAAGATTTCTGTCAATAGTATTGTCATGGGACTGGCCCCAGTTAACTCAAGGTAGATTTGAGCCGACTTCTAGGTAAAAGAGGCCCAAATTTCGATTTGCGTGTTTTTATGGATGCTCTGAATTCTAATGGCCCCTGTACTGGAACAAACACTCAGGCAGCAATCACGTGTCCTTTGCAACTATAGCCTTTCCCTTTTGATATTCAGGAACAAAGAAGAAGTATGATCCGAATTTCAAAGGTCCAACGAAAAACCGGTAAGATTGGTTCTCACTTTGACTTATTTCACATGATTCGACAGTACAGGCTAAAATTATCCATGTTTCCCTTTACGTGCGTCTTTAAAGGCAGTCTATACCAATGAATGTGGCGTAGTAGTTAAGCGTGCGGACTCACAACACAGGGGTTGTCAGTTCGATTCCTCCGTGTGTCACTTTTAAAACGCCAATGGTGAGGAAGGCAACGGGAAACCACCTCATGAATTCCACTTTCCTAGAAAAAACTCAGAACCCTGTCTCTGGTTCCAGCTACGCTCGAAATCGAGTATGCAACGCAGTCATATTGCTGAAAAGGTTGTCCTTCAGTAGAGCATCAAAGCTTGGGGGAAATACGAGTATGAAAAGTAGCAATGAGTAATGACCTTATTTGATTGTAAGTCCTTGTGTTCTCACACGTTGGAAAATGTCTTTATAAATGCAGTGGTGGAAACAGCATGATTTGATTTTTTCAAATACCCTGGGGTGTTCAGGAGGACATTAAAGAGACTTGTTCCTTAGCAGTTTCTGTTCCTTTGTACATTATCTCAGGTCTCCCATACTCTTCAAAATATCAGTGAAGTTTTTCTGTTCTGAAAAGTTTGTTTAATGTACTTCTTAGCTCTGACAAAAACTTCCATCTTCTTGTTGCCTTGTTACATGTCCCGCTTGTTTGTGATCGCATTCTGACTTCTTAAGTGTAACTCCTTTCACTTTAACCTTTAAGCTTTCGTCTTTTTGACTGTGTTTTTGGAAATTGTTTTAATAATCAGCAAATGAACTGTAAGGCAAAAAGTTTTTTGCCCTAACAACTCACCTTAATTACCTTGAGCAACCCTTATCCTTATCTGTGCAGAGGTTAATCAATCTTCTCTTTCCAATCCAAATTCTGCCTTGTTGCAAGGTAACCCAACAGTGTAGTTTGGGATTCCCAGACCCAGATGAAAATGGAGGGTTGGTGCCAGGAAAGACACCCAACCAGAATATGAGCTTTCATAGCCACAACGTCTTGCACGAAAACTCTGATGGCCCAAACAGCAAACACTGTAAAATGATATATACCTTACATGGAGTAAATCTATGTACACTATTGCATAATCAAGGTATAGGAGGTATGAAATCAACCCTGATTTTTCCAGAAGGTTTGGTAGATCTTCAATCACTGGATTAGACATTGGAAGTTCCTTCTGGAGAACAGCATCCAGCAGTCTGATCAGTCGTTGGATTACAGACGGCTTCTCTGGGTATAAGTTCAGCTTCCATTAGTTGAAAAGAAAATATATCTTCTAATCTTGTTACTGTTGTCCTTCTAGCTCCTGCACTGACATACCATGTTGCATTTTATTTTGCATATACATGACTGGCATGATTGTGATCGCAATAATTGGTAAATAGTGATGATTTTTCTCCTTTGTTTCTACTAAGATACATGATAATTAAGCTAGTGCACTTTTGAAGGTAGCCAAGGAGCTGCCAATGTCCAAATTATAAAACCAAACCTTTTAAGGCAGTTTGCTGTGAATTTTAAGAAATTTTTAGACTTTTTTCACAGTCTGCACACTTTGACTGGAATGGATTTTTTATAGGAATAGCTCTGATTTGTTTAGCCATTTATATCTCAGTTGTTTTGGCATTGTAACCCTCAGGTAATAGTTTATCTTATAAATGCTGGAATCCAATACTGCCCTCAAGCAGAGTTTAGACCAAATTTTTTCGGAAGAAAGTGTGCCTCCATATCACTGCAACTGTTTTCAATGAACCAGAGACTAATAGCTGCTCTTATGCAAAATTCACAAGTCTTGTAAGATATTTTGGAAACATAAGGTGCATTTTGACTGATTCTTGTTTATCAACTTGCATTTTTTGTCATGCCCATGTAGCTTATCTTGAGGGCAATCCAAAAAGACTGCTATACCCAACCGACAGTGAAGGTATTTAGCTATTTACATACTTTTGCTCCACTTCTATTTTGTTGCTTTATCCTCCTTTGGGATTTCTATTATTAATGACATTTTTGTTATTAGTTCTTATATATCACCACTTGATTAAATTAGTTTGTAGATGAACGGCCCCTTATAAACTAGCACTGCTGAATGGGTTATGTCCTAGAATAATTGAAATTATCATCATTATCATATGGTAAATCTTTAGGAAAAGTTGCATTTGTTGATAGCCTTCTATAGAATTTGAATATACTGTGCCTTGTTGACTCTGCCTTGTATCATCCTACCATCACCAAGATGGGCTTAGTAATCAACACAGAGGTCACCATTGTTAATGGGACAACACAACAAACCAGCCATAGATCTTAGTGTCATGAAAATTTTTGCAGGAACATTTTGCATATCAAGAGTAGATTGCTTTGCAAAAGGATAAGTGTTGTGTATTATTTCCGCACTCTGCTTTTTGATATTACTCTGTGTAATAAAGGGCAAGTAAGATTTCAGCTCAATAAAGGTTTTAGTGAGGAAAACTGGATACTTCAAACATAAAAGTATAAGCACGATGGCCAAAAATGAGTCAGCGCTGACCTTCTTCTTAGCATGCCATGTAAGGAATTGACGTTGGCGACCATGATCTTGAACCCTTTTCTATCCAGAGCAAGAAGAAGAAGCTCTCCTTTCAGAATCCCACCAGCAGCAATCACTTAACTGTCAAGAAAGCGTTTTCTTTGGCGTCCTCTCGATCTTGAACCTTCAATCTTTCCCTCCAGAACCAGCCTCTCAAGACCATCCCCTCTAACAATTCCCATCAACTTAAAGTTGCATTAGACATAACCTGTATAATATAGAATATAGATACGTACTTACATACATACATACATACATACATACATACATACATACATACATACATACATACATACATACATACATACATACATACATACATACATACATAGCCATACATACATAGCCATGCATACATACATAGCCATACATACATAGCCATGCATACATACATACATACATACATACATACATGCATACATACATGCATACATACATGCATACATACATACACACATACATACAACGTGCCCAACAAACTTCAGCTGCCCTTGAATAATTTCTTTGATGAATTTCCTTTCCTCTTTGGCTAAATCCAAGACCTGTTCATTTGATATCATCTTTGTCCATGATACTTTAAGTATCCTTCAATCACACCACAGCGCTCACCTACCTACTATATAACAGAGCACCTAATGTTTGAAATAAACTAATGGTTGGATTTGGTAATTTGGTAACTTGGTAACAGAGCTATCTCTATTTTCAGGTAAAATCTGTGGCTATGATGAGTAAGTTTGGTTTTTATGGAATTTATCATCAGGGACTAGCTCATCTGCAACGAGACTGACCAAGATTAGTGTTTTTGCAAAGGCAGACCTAACTGCTCATTTTTGCTCACCTTTGAAGCCCTTGTACCATATCTTGAATGAGCCAAAAAAGAAGTCCGAACCACCATTGAAAAAGGCACTTGAGTGGCAAGTTTTGGTGGAATGTTTTTGCTGAAAAGTTTCTTGTATATTGAATGTTTCCTTCAAGTCAAAAAGACTTTCCTAGATCATGCTATGTGCTGAAAACATTAGTCGCTATCAAAAGGCATCGTGATGAGTAGCAATTTGTATAGCTGTCTACGCAATTAAGCAATATATTATGAATAAGGAATTCAAACCATTTGGATGTAAAATTTTAAAACTTGAAAAAGTTTTTCAACTCCTATTGCTTTTTTTTCATTTTTCAGACCTGGGAAGCCATATTTGCTCTTTTTTGATTTGACAAGCTGTGTTACCAAAGGTACTCTGAATCCAGTGAAGTATGTGAAGAATGGGCTAAGTTGCCCAACACCTCAAGTATGTGTTAGAGTTGTTATGAATTTGCTTATCATTCCATGATATTATCAACATTGATCTTCACTATAATCATCACTGAACCCTTTATTGCCAAACACTACTAATCTGATAAAATCACGAACACCTTTAAACATCATAGTCGTCATCTGGCTAAAGATGGTGTGTGACACATCAAGCATCACTAATAGAAAGGGCTTTCAAATTTGGATGAGCTCATTTAAGAGCCAAGGGCATTTCACTGCAGCTAGTCACCTTAATAGGCTTATCATTGGAGCACTGCTGAATCCCATCAAGAATGTACAGTAGGCTGCACAACGTTCAACAAATGTATCTGCACTGAAAGTTAATGGTAGGATGTGGCTTTTAGATGTGGGATATGTGCGCACCTCTTTTCTTGTAGGGCTGATCTTTTGGCTACATGAGAGGAAAGAAAAGCTAACCAAAATTTATGTAGCCAAATCAGCAAGCTGGCACACACATGCACACACACAAACAAACATACTACGCAAAACATTATCATTGTTATGAATTATATAATCACTTTGGTTTATTAACATTGAGAATGCCACCTTGAGCCACAAGCGATCAATGTTATATCACAACTAGTTAATTTAATTTCTTGGTTTTTGCTTGCATAAACATTTATATGAACTCCTGTCATTAGGTCTGTGTGAAGACATGTCCTGATTTCAATGCAGCAGGTCCAGCAGCCAGCAGTGAGAAGATTGTATGCACAAACAGTTCTTTGGTCACATCTAAAACTACTCTGGTGAGACATCTTTTGTTGAAAATGGTCAGCTGTTTGAATTTAATTATCTAAGCTTACATAAGGTGTTCAAATGAGATTATTTAAAGGTACCTCATACCACCAAGTGTCCGTAAATATTATTGGGCTAGTTATCAGTCTATCATTATACCCATATATGATTATAGATATATGTTATTTTATATCAATACAAATGTACTGTTGGAAATACGGTCTAGAAGAAGAAAACTGCAGTTCCAGATGTGAATGTATACAAATATATATATATATATATATATATATATATTTATCCACTTTTAAGATACTACAGCTGTAGAGCAGTTTCAAATTGAACTTGCTAATAACATCTGGGTGCTTTGCCTGTTAAATGTTTCCTCTCCCTATTAATATCCTGCATATGTTGATCAATACTCCCTTGAATGGTTTGTTTCCACCCCAGAAAGAGAAAATGAAATTTGTAAAAGAAGGCAAGTGTGCACCATACTATATCAAGTCAAAACCAGGTATTGCTCCCTTCAAGTCATTTTGTAAATATCATAACTTTTTTGTCATGGCATGCATTTTTTTCAATTGTGGATTGATTGAAATATTGCGTTTTTGAAACATAACAGGGGCTTTCCAGTAGAAATTGAAAAAAACAGCACTGATAGTGGGTCGGTCGCTAAAGACAAACAGGGTTGACTGACTTGGTTGCCAACAGCTGCTGACATCTTTTCTCACGGAACGTGTTCTGCCACATTATAAGTTTGTAGCAATTAAATCTACTACAAACTAGATGGAGAAACTAGAAATATACTGCAAACAATATTTTGGGTTCTGTTTAGGCAGGGCTTTTTCACCACCTCCTGTACTCAGTTCTGAGAGCAGCAGATACCAGAGACGGGCCTCCAGTTCTTTGTTAGGGGAGATGGTTTTCAGAAGAAATTTCCTGCTATCTTCCTCATCAACTTGCTTTTATGATGAACTCTATAGTATTCGTACCCATATCCCAAGTTAACTTGCCACACACTTGATCCGTCGCACTTCGGCAGCACAGTTTTTGACGACAACTGTTCCTGATAATATCAACTCTCCTTTCTTCCACAGTTTTCTACCGATGCTTGCCATCAATTTTATCTGCATCAATCAGCTCTTTGAATCTTAAAGACAAGAATAACAACAACATAACTAGCGCGAAAATTAATGCTGGCGAAAAGTACGAAGGACTGCTTTTTTCAAATCTTTCTTGTTTCCAAATGCTGATTTCCTGTAAAAGAAATGTTTCCTATCTGGATAAGGCTATTTACTTTTGGTCAACTTGGAGCGTGTCGACTTTTGCGTTTCGTGGTCATCCCTTCATTCCATTTGCTTCCAATCGTATGGCTGAACAATTTTTGCGATCTTTGATATGATCGTGATACTGAGAATCAATCTTTTTCCCAAACCTTTTGGGGATAGTTGGTATGGTGGCTAGAGAACGTATCTACTGTACTGAGAGTCACTGGTTCGAGTCACCATTTTTCCCATTTTAGATGCCCGTCCACCTTAAAGTTATTTTTACCTGTCGCGAAGCAGTGGGTGATTTGTGACGAGGAAAGAAACTGGCCGCCCTAGTTCACAATGCCGTGACTGAAAAGGATGCCTTTCTAGCAAAATGCTTCCCGATCATCGCTTCATCTATGGGCCTCAAGCCCGTGTTCTCCTTTACTTGAGCTGTCTTGTTTCTTGACTAACTGGCTCATTTTCTTTGTTCTCTCTTTCGCTTTCTCTGTTAGACAGGAACTGCTCACAAAGAACCTAGAACTGTCGTTCCTTTTGATTATTGCAACTCGTCTGACTTTGAAATTGCATGAAGGTGTCACTTTACCTTTCAGGGCTTTGGCTTCTCTCTTGAATTTGCAGAACATTGGAATACAGGTACGTGGAAAGTAATCTTCTACTATACATGCTTGTTTATATCAATGCCTGTATGCTATTTTAAAACTTCATTTTGATATATAAGCTAAACATACAAACACAAATCTCTCTAATAATAGGTAATTTATATTCGGCTGACCTAAGTATTTCTAGTATAAAAAAATGAATAAGATGATAAGATGACGAATAGAAAAAAAAAATTTGATAAGAAGAATTAACGGTTGCAAGGAGACTGTTAGTAGGAAAGAAGGTCTGGGTTAGTCCAGGGTTTATTACGCATACAGAATATGTAGTAAGTTGTGCGAATGATTATAGTTGATAATTTAGTAATGTAGTTAGTAAGTGCCTTGTCGATGGTTAGATCGCTACAATAATAATAATAATCATAATAGTAATACATATTTGTACAGGATAAGCCTTTTCAGTACATGTGATATGCTGCTATCAACAAGGGTCCTGTTCATTCGAAGCTTTCCTTTCATTTTTATGATTTCTACCCAGCATCACAAGACAGATTCTAGGACAACGAGAAGCTTTAGACGCGACTACACCTCATGATTTCTGCACCTGGACTCACTGAGAGCTAGTAACTCTCCTCATTCCAGTGAAAGTTTGTCTGAAGGCGGATGAATATCACTGACAACATGACTAATGGGCTAGAATCTTACCATTAAGCTATCTTGACACCAAGCTTTGCTTTTCCAATTTTCTTCCGGGATTGCACCATCTAATTTATACATCGATATATATTTATACATATATAGAGCATTATTTCATTCTAGATAATGGATGAATTGAAGGTAGTTTACCACTGGGTGTTGGTGTAAGTGTCTTTCTAGCATCATCATTCAACGCACCTGCTTCTTTTTCTGTCGCAGTAATGTGCCATTGTCCGAATCGAAGCTGCTATCATTTGCAGGCTAACGAAGTTTTGCAACCAGGCTAAGCAGTAGATATCAGCTTTTTCACCGTAGCTTCTGTTATATGTAGACGAATTTGACATGGGAGGTTTCCATTCTGTGTCGTACATTTCATTATTTTTGTTTTTTATCATGGTATCATCTTCCTACTTGAAGTCAATGGAAGTCAACCGTTTTGTTTCGCAGAGCATTCGTTATAGCATTGGTTCTATCTCTGCTCTACATCGTCCTGTCCAGGTAAACTATAGATGATCATTCTCCTTTAACGAGTCACGAACTATTTTTCTGAAATACAAGAGGTATCTGTGAATGTGAACTGCTATGATTTGGGTGTTTTTTCTTCAAAACCTCTAGATATGAAAGGAAGTCTTCAAAATTCGCCTGCTTCCATACAACTGCTTTAATCCTCCAACTGGGAGACTCTCCCGTCCGGGCCATCTCTGTCAGTTTACAACTTTGCAAAGTGACCCTCATTGTCTCAAAGAGTACTAGAAGTGCTTCTATCCCTTTATGTCAACGCAGCCTGTTTGCAAGTTTCTGTCTGATGATGGTGCCTCTCATTATTTGCAGATGGATCACTTTTCCATTGGTAATATTCACTGCACTGGCTCTTCTTGGGCTGTTTGTCTATGGTAAGCTACATCCTTACATAGGGCTTCATTGTTTGGCAAATTTAACGAAGAACAGGAGGGTGGTGGCAGAAATACTCCTTGCACAACCGTCAGTGGTTTTGGTCCTTGCTTTTTTTTTCTTCCCGGCATGAAAGTCTTGGAGTAATGTTTATGTATAGATGTATAAATATAGCAGAAATACAGAAAAGGAAAGAACGATTCTCTGTTACTCTGAGTTTCGTGCGAAAGCACTCGTCAGACAGACTATAACTGAATCACATTCCAACTTACACTGATTTTGAATAAGTAAATAGAACAAAAGAAGCCGTTGTGTAAGTTACTATCAATTGTCTAGGTGATGCTATTGTTCATTAAATAATACTTGTTTTCGAGTCTGCATTTGAAGATTAGTTTGAAGCGTTTGTTTGGGAGGTTATTGTTATTGCCTTTGATTATGTGTAGCTATTCCAATGCACAGACAGCACCCTCTATGTGATAGATGTATATATACATATATTTAGGTCGAGACATGAAAATAGTTCAAAGCACAATGTAATCAGCAAGTCTTTGAGGCTAATTATTTTTATTACCACACTTATAGTTATCTTTATTGTGTATTTATATATTTATATGAGCCTGAATTGCATAGTTTCTCTACGTTGGGTATCTATCGCTGCAGTCGACGTGGAGGATTCGACTCATGCACCGTAGGTAGTACGCATAAGTTGTCCAGCACTCGCTCCAATGCGGTAGTATGCTGATAAGACATGCTTGGCACACTGCTATCTTCGTCTTAGTGGTCAATGTTTTAGTTTTCCCATACCCTCGTCGTGAGATAATCCAGTTTCTGTATACAGTGCATCGATACAACACGTTAAAATGTTAATGATTGGTTAGTTTATTGACTATGATCTTGCCTCCCCATTTTTTGGCGATGATTACCGAGCTGTCCGAGCAGTTTGATGCCCCTTGGGAGAGAATTAGGGGTAGATTTCTCCATGTGAGCAACTACTCCATGTTCTAAAGCTCCCAACGCGCATATCATTCAATGAGGAATGGTCACGTGGCTGTGGAAGCGTCATTCCAAATTCTACTTCTGTGTGACGAAGCTTATGTTTTTCAGTCATCCTCAAATCTATCATCTTAAATTGGCTCATTCTGTATAGGAATTTATTACTGCTTCGCCAAATACAAGTTTCTCGTCGATTCTGGAAAAAGCAGAGATGTCATTTGGAAGTTCACGCTTAATCTTGAGAATTATACAAGATCCAAAAACACTTGGATGGTGCTAGGTGCGTTCTTGGGGTATCGTTACATTTTCAATGTTTTGGAAATGATTGATCGCATGATCACTTGATTGATTCACTCATTGTACTATTGACCAACTGATTCTTTGATTCATGATTTAACCTACCCATCGATAGGTTTATTGACTGATTCGTTGACTCCAGAACTGATTGACCGATTGGTTGATGAATGGACTACTTGAATAGCTCATGGAGTAATAAGCATAGTGATTGATGAACAGCGTGGCCAATTGACTGCTTGAATAGTTCTGTGATAGATCAATAAATTGCTCAGTTGACTTGTTGACAATAGCATTGATTCATTAGTGTATTGACTTATTTACTGACTGATGATGTGATGTGAGTAATTTCTTAATGAATGATCAACTGACTGCTAATTACAGCTTTACTATGAAAACTCATCTTAAAGATTTTTTTCTCTTTAAGCCAATCTTTTAAAGTGAGGGTATTTTTCTCATCCATTAGATTCTGCTCTCTTAAGAACATCTTTTTGAAATTCTGATACATCGAGTCTCAGCTATGCAGCAATTATTTGTCTGCTTGAGTGTTCCATGGATTGGTTTATGCATGGTTTTGGTTTTCCCATGTATTCTGCTAAGTTTCCTTTTGATTTTCCAGGAATTGCTTAATGTATCCTCTTGATTTTTCCAGGAATTGCTTTGTGCATCCTCTTTGTCATACTTTTCTTGATCATGGCTTTCCTGTACAGCAGAGTTAGAATCGCATGTGCACTGATAGCCGAGGCGAGCAGGTCGGTCCCTTTCGAGATGTGAATTGTCGTGCGGTTTACTTTGCATCAGGAAGACCATTGTCATTCAGACTTTTTTAAGTAGAGCAATCTTTTTACTCACCTACAGTGGCATTTTCTGCGTGAATGAGATGCTTGTTGATTTCAAATCAAGCGTGCTACTTGCCATCCTCAGTGTCGAATGCATCTCGAGCACTGAATCCTGTGAATTGTTTAGTGGAGCCATTTTTTCCACACTGAACGTACCTTTTTACACGCTCTACGTAGCATCCCAAGCTGGGTTTTAGGACACTGAGAAGCTGTGCCTATCGGCCAATGCATGGTCTTTCCTCTTGTCATGCCATAACTCACAGTTATTACGCCTGGAATGATTATTTTCCCCTAAGTGAGCGTTAATCTTGGTGTGGGGTCCCAACCAAAGACTGCAGTACCCGCAAGGAATCACCTTCCCATGGCGCTATCTTACCATCTCACTTAGGATAGCGACGTGGGAAGACGTTTCCATATAGGTCCTGCAGTCACTTGCAGCACATCACTTGCATCTACCGTAACGTTTTTTTTAGTGGGTTATGTTGAGGAAAGGCTATGGTGGCCAATGCAAAGCCCCAACAAAGGAAGAAGGAAGAAAGTGAGCAGCTAAGAGGAGAGAGAGATAAGATCAAGTTTATTGATCTTAGATTTGAAAGATGGCAAGTTGTAGGACTCAGGAAAGCAAGAAGGCAAGACATTCCAAAAATTGCATGTTCTTAGGATTTTTTTTTTCTTTTTAGTGGGTTATGTTGAGGAAAGGCCATGGTGACCTATACAAAGCCCCAACAAAGGAAGAAAGAAGAAAGCGAGCAGCTAAGAGGATAGAGAGATAAGATCAAGTTTATTGATCTTAGATTTGAAAGATGGCAAGTTGTAGGACTCAGGAAAGCAAGAAGAAGGCAAGACGTTCCATAAGTTGCATGTTGAGGGATGAATGATTTGCGAGAGAGAGTTCGTGAAGTAGGCAGTGAAACTTGGAAAAAGGTGTGAATGATTTGAGCATCTGGTGGTCCTGACACGCCTCAGAGGAACTGGAATAATATCCCTGATCTCCTGAGAACAACTGAATAAGCTTGAGAGGAATACCCGTTAGGAAAACATAATGATGTGACGTGGTCTCACTCGTTATTTTCGTCGCACTTTTGCAGGGCTGTTTGTTCCATGCTCTCAACACTGACCTTTCCCATCATATTATGGATATTTCAACTGGTGTGGTTTGCTTGGTTCATCGTCGTTATATTGTATCTTTTCGAGTATTAAAATACCTTTCTATGTAATGAATCGGTGGCGTGGCTGAGTGGTTAAGGCTCCGTGTTTCGGATCATGCGAGGTCTACTCGCATGGATTCGAATCCCGTCATTGGAACCACTAACCATAAGCAAACAGTCAACTCAGCTGTCCATCCCTCCGAGGTCGGTAAATGAGCACTCAGAAGTAACTCTGAGGACACATTCATAACAGCTAATCTTAAGCTGAAGTGTTTCATCCAGTATAAAGGTCGGAGAAAAAAAAGGAAAAAACCACGAGCTCTTTTCAATATGGTAGAAGTAAATAAGATTAGCATTTGTGATGAAGATAAATTTGGACTGAAATTAATTAAAGTCGTTTTGAAACTCCTGCTATAAACGCCAACAGACATAAGCACCGAGCGTGACATGCTACCTATCTAATTGCCAGTTGCTTGATCTGTCTCTAGCTTCTTTCCCCTGGAATGGTTGGTAGGTATTGCCACGCTGCCTGAGGTTTTGTCCTGTTAATTTTGTTTTTATTGTCAATTATATGCGAATAAAGAAAGAAGGATGGTTGTTATGCTTATCTGAAGAACTCCCTCTTGTCAAGGTGAGAAATAAAGAAATCCTTAACCAAACAACAGATTTTTGGCTTCCAACGGCACAAAGGAGTACAGGGTGCTATACGATGATCCTGCACACGGTATCAAGAATGGGACAACGTGTGATCCAACCAAATTCAAGCTGCTGTACCCAATAACGAATTCGTCGTGCATACTAAGCAGATACGTCGAAAACAACAATCTGTTTCGTCTTCAAGTCGTTCATTTGTTCGGATGGCTTTGGGGGGCGAATTTCCTCATTGCACTCGGGGAGTGTACTCTTGCAGGAGCTTTTGCGTCGTACTACTGGGCTTGGCAGAAGCCTAAGGTAATATCGATTGCTACATGATTAGTGTACAGAGGTAATAAGTAGAGCCTTTCAGAGTTAGGCCACTGTTCAATAAGCATAACCTAGTAGCGTTATGAAATTTAATGTATCTTGTGAATCACTAGGTGTGGATACAGTAACAGAAAGGACAAGGACACTGCTGATAGGGAGAGAGAGAGAGAGAGAGAGAGAGAGAGAGAGAGAGAGAGAGACCCTGAGAGAGAGAGAGACCCTGAGAGAGAGAGAGACCCTGAGAGAGAGAGAGACCCTGAGAGAGAGAGAGACCCTGAGAGAGAGAGAGACCCTGAGAGAGAGAGAGACCCTGAGAGAGAGAGAGACCCTGAGAGAGAGAGACCCTGAGAGAGAGAGACCCTGAGAGAGAGAGAGACCCTGAGAGAGAGAGAGACCCTGAAAGAGAGACCCTGAGAGAGAAACCCTGAGAGAGAGACCCTGAGAGAGAGATAGACAGAGAGAGAGATAGACAGATAGAGAGATAGACAGATAGAGAGATAGAGAGAGACAGAGAGAGAGAGAGACCCTGAGAGTAAGGAAGAGGAGATAAGAGAATTGAGCAGAACAGGCCGGGGAAACACAGTAGAAAGATCTTTTTAATGAATGGCAATCGCTCATTTTTTCCCAATGAATCAACAAACTTTGGTTCTCCTTTTTAGGATATACCAGCTTTGCCCGTATTTGCTTCAATGAGTCGAGCTGTCCTGTAAGTACAGTTAGTCTATTTGTTCTATAGAAATAAATGTATAAATATATACTAAACAATCGTAATTTTAGTAACAGGGATGGCAGTAAATGATAATGATGACCTTATTTCCATAATGATCCCCCTAGGGATGCAAGTTAAACAGGGGGAAAAAGGAAAAAAGCTTTTTAAACTCTGCATCTTTTTAGCTTGTTCTAGATTGTTCTTAATCGATTGAGAAGCCCTGACAGCAGACATGGGCAAAATTTTCAGCGCAAGGGCCGCCGTCACAAATTTTGAGTTTTAAAGGGCCGCACAGCATGTTGCCAAGGCTGTTCCAAAATTAGATTGTCGCGCAACAAAAATGGAAAATATGCTCAAATATTTTGAAAACACAATCCATCCTCAGTTTGGTAGCGCTTGACATGTTTATAATGCCTTTATACGGTATCAAGCTATGAGAAAACGAGAATAACGGGAGAGTTGTTTTTGCTTAATACAAGTTTTTGGTGGGTAACAACAAGGCACTCGGTGGGCCGCATGTGGCCCGCGGGCGGTAGTTTGCCCACCACTGCCTTACAGTAACGTTCGATGATTTTTACTCGATATCAACAGGAATCATTCTGGCTCGCTTGCATTTGGGGCCGCTATCATTGCCATTGTTCAGCTGATCAGGATAACTCTCGAGTACATTGACAGAAAGCTCAAAGGTATTTCCATGTTCTAATTTTTGTCTAAATTTCTATAGTTAACTTGCTTTCTCGGTTATCCACTTGCTCTTTTGCTATGTTATGCTTCTGTCAATTGGCAAAAATCGAGTGTTTTATCGTTTCTTCTTCAAATAAGTGATTGTTGAAAGGCTGATTTGATAATTCACTACTTGGTTTATTAATTGGTTGATCTATATGCTGGTTACTTGATCCTTTCCTAGGTATATTGATTGATTGATTGATTAATTGATTGATTGATTGATGATTTCATTTATCCATCGTTGGTGAATTGAATCAGAGGTCTTGTTATTGTGGACTGATCAGATTGATGATGCTATTGAATTCAATTTTTTATTCGTTGCTTGTCCCCTTTTTTTCCTTCTTCAGATTCATCGGTTTCTCGTATGAATTATTTTTAACCTCACATTACGTTTTTCAGATAATTGAATTCATAGGTCATATTCTCGAACTTCTTTTCTATCAAATTTTATCTATCTACAGAAGTTTGAATTTTATCAAGTCTAAATATCGACTGAACGTGCTGTTTTCAAGCTATTCATTTTCTCATTAATGCGATTTTTTCTCTAGAGAACACAAGCAACCCTGTTGCATCATTTATCATGAAGTAAGTTGTCGCTTCCTTAACCAAAATTTCATGCATGGATATGTATATATGGCTATGTATGTATGTATGGCTATGTATGTATGTATGGCTATGTATGTTTGTATGGCTATGTATGTATGTATGGCTATGTATGTATGTATGTATGTATAGCTAGGTATGCTTGTATGTATGGCTAGGTATGTATGTATGTATGAATGTATGTATGTATGTATGTATGTATGTATGTATGTATGTATGTATGTATGTATGGCTATGTATGTATGACTATGTATGCATGGCTATGTATGTATGTATGTATGTATGGCTATGTATGTATGTATGTATGTATAGCTAGGTATGCTTGTATGTATGGCTAGGTATGTATGTATGTATGAATGTATGTATGTATGTATGTATGTATGTATGTATGTATGTATGTATGTATGGCTATGTATGTATGACTATGTATGCATGGCTATGTATGTATGTATGTATGTATGGCTATGTATGTATGTATGTATGTATAGCTAGGTATGCTTGTATGTATGGCTAGGTATGTATGTATGTATGAATGTATGTATGTATGTATGTATGTATGTATGTATGTATGTATGTATGTATGGCTATGTATGTATGACTATGTATGTATGGCTATGTATGTATGTATGTATGGCTATGTATGTATGTATGTATGTATGGCTATGTATGTATGTATGTATGTATGTATGGATGTATGTATGTTTGTGTGTATGTATGTATGTATGTATGTATGTATGTATGTATGTATGTATGTATGTATGTATGTATGTATGTATGTATGGCTATGTCTGGCTGTGTATGTATGCATGCATCACTAAGCGATTGTAATGATACATACCCTACCCTTTAGTAATGCCCCCTTTGCTTTATAGCCAGTCACAGCACGGTAAATATATACTATTGCAGCACCAGTAAACCCAAAGTTTTAGTACATTTGATACGAGTTATTTGTCAGAGAATATTTCCATTTTTCGACCATGCACCAGATATAATTTGTAACTTACTGGAAGCGGGCGTCTAAAAAGAATGGCTAAATGTTGTTCAATTCGGTAGATATTCTTTCAATTCATTCCATTACATTTCATCAACAAGGGGTATTTTGATTGATTTCAGGTGTTTGAAATGTTGCTTTTGGTGCCTCGAGAAATGCCTCAGATTCCTAAACAAGAATGCTTACGTGATGGTAAGGCAGTTCCTCTACCTTAACTTCATCGAGCAATTCGTTCCTAACACACGCTCGTAAAATCTGAAAGTTCATGACCTTCGTGTCTCGTAATTGCTTTTCCCTTTGCAGCGTAAAAACGGAAGGCTTCGGCTTGCAAATCTTTTTCCACGAATACTCAAGATATCGAATGTTGTTTTGCAAAGTGGCTATCAATGTCTATAAGTCAACAATCTTTGAAAGTCATCGTTTAAATTTCAGATCGCCATTTATGGAAAGGGATTTTGTGCTTCGGCCAAAGAAGTCTTCTCCTTGCTTCTTCGCAATCCCGCCAGGTAATCCTGATGTAAACCGCTTCTCTTTTTGTTCAACATATTTTCACATCACCCTAGACAACGTCATTCAATCTCATTTTACGCCCTTTCTCCCGATTCTCGCTGGACTCATAACACAGGGGTTGTCAGTTCGATTCCTCCATGTTTCACAATAAAAACGCCATTGGCGAGGAAGGCAACGGGAAACCGCCTCATAAAATCCATTTCCCTCGAAAAAACTCAGAGCCCTGTCTCTGTTTTCTTCTACGCTCGAAATCGAGTGTGCAATGCAGTAGATGGTCGCTGATTGACGGGTCGTGTTTTCAACAAATCAACTAATGTCGGCACCCGTTTGTCTAAACTCTCGCCCCATTCTCACGCCGACTTACCTTCTGTTGTACCCATCTCTCTTCATGTCGTTCAATGCTCAACATGTTCACCCATCCCCCTTATAAGGGCCAATCTCAAGGTATCCAGATGCAAAAGCAAAGCAAAAGATGGGAATTTCGATTTCACTTAATCTTTTCAAAGTAGTATCCCGAAGTTTTTATGCGCTTTTCATGCATTGGAATCACTCCTGGAGCATGCTGACTCGCTTCTTTTGTCGCATGGCATGCGTATACAGCTACGTATTGTTTGTAGCAACATTTTCTTGTTCTAGCAATTTGAGCACTTATAAGTGCTGTCTAATAAAAAAACCAAGCAGGTTGTTGCTCTAAGAGAATCACTGTGTTGCATAGCTTCTGACAGTACCCTCAGTAATTGAGTGCTCACATGCAGGTTATTACATTCAATTGCTGAAATGCTTTGCATTTGGTAAAAGTTGACTTGACAAGGCAAATGAGCTTTCTGTTCCTCCCAGGCTGTTGGCAATCAATGGGGTAACTGGCTTTATACTCTTCCTCGGGAAACTCATGGTCACAGGCTTCATAGGTGAGGCGTTTATCGGTTGTCCCTTTGCTGTGAATATTGCAGTCAACATCTTCGTCAATCCATGTCCATAAAATTCATAAGTTTATACAAGCCGCACCTTGTAAGAAAGCTTTTTGCTGTTTGATATATTCAGCATACTTCGAAGCCCTGGGATTCTCTTCCATCCTATTGCTTACTTACTAAGATTACGACATTTCCCTATTTTAATTTAACTTAAATCGTATCCAGCTGTCCTCTTTGCAACTATTTCCTGACTTCATAACTCCTTACACTATCACTGGTCTTAGTGTCTTAGTCGTTGCGAGAGCCTTGCATAAATGAAGCCAATCGTGGCTGATCTGGTTTTCCACTACCCCATATAAGTAATTTCACGATAATTATTGGTTGAGCATATTATCTCCAGTTCATCCTCTGCTCTTCTTATGCTGTGGACCATACTACGGTTTCAAACGCCACATAATCAAGGCATGACGCACTTTCTTAAATCGGGTGAAATTCTTGCGTTATCACTCGTAAAAATTTATAGTGCAGTGCCATGAAGAGATAAACAAGACGTCTGATACATCGCACCACATAAGCCCTCGCGCTGAAATGCTTCTTTATAGCGCAATTAACATCCTGTTTGGTCCCTTCAAAATCCCTTCGGTATGAGCCCTTGTAAAGATACCTCACACAAATACCATTTTGGGTAGAACGCACTTGATGCCATTTGATACATATGTTGCACTTGCTTGATTATTTTCTCATTACAGCTGTAGGGAGTTTCTTTTGGTTCCAAAAATACGATGCTAACCTTCCAGACAAGCTCAACTTTGCCGTTGTTCCCATTTTGGTATGACAAATTTGCATTATATGGTTTTCAAAATGTCTTAAGTCATTAACTTGAGGTTAAACTCAGTAGCTGCCCGCCACACTACAATGACATACAAAGTGCTTTCATATCTTTGCGGTCCAAAAGCTAAGAAAACGGATTTGTAAGAAGCTTTTCTTGAGTTTCGAATGACTTTTGGACTTTTTTATTTAGATATAAGAGCAGCTGTGCAGTTTTTTCCAATATCTTTTCTTAGTAGTAAGGCAAGGTCAGGTCAGGACCAAGGATAAGATTAAGGTTAAGGTCACAGGGTCAATGATAAGGTTAAGGTCACATGGTCAGGGATAAGGTTAAGGTCACAGAGTCAAGTATAAGGTTAAGGTCACAGAGTCAAGGATAAGGTTAAGGTCACAGGGTCAAGGATAAGGTTAAGATCACAGGGTCAAGGATAAGGTTAAGGTCACAGGGTCAAGGTTTTTGCTCTTCCTCTTTTATTCATAATGTCTACCTAACATCTGAGGCTCGTGATACCAACTTACGTTTCAGGATATGCAGAGGGCATGAATGTCGAGCAGTGTCTTTGTCACCCTCTAGATTTGACCATACCTCGTGATTCATGCGTCCGAAGTGGTATGGAGCTAACGACCCTCCCCACTCTGGGTGAAAGTCAGACGAGAGTTGGGGCTCGTATCATTTATCAAAATGCCTGTTAGCAAGCAATATTCCACTGAGCTATCATCGTGCCGTCATTGGGACCAGGGTTAAGATCAGAGCAAGTGACCAAGGTAGATTGAAGGTCAAGGATGAGTTGACTATATAGCAATATGTAGCGGCTGCTGCCCGTGAACTATTGATTCTGCAACCATAGTAGTTGGCCTATGGGGAGTTAACTGTACGCAAGTGTCATAAGAACGCATTCGATGATGATATATACCCCTTACCCCTCAAGAATATTGGGGCTTAAAATGCAAAATACACGACTCCAGACCGTCCAAGAGAGCAAATACGTGGACTTTTTTATTGTCAGATGTCTAACTTGGAAAAAGCAATTTGGTACTTTATAAGGAAGCCTTTGCGTGCAGTCAGGCATCTGATCATATTTTGCTTTTTCACCTTATTTTGAAACTTATATCATAAACAAACACTTGCGTTTTTATTCCTATATATCGCCGTTTTGTTAATTTACTTAGATTTGTAGATAGAAGGCCCGTTGTAAACCAGCATTTCTGAATGGGTTACCGTCCTTAAGCAAGTAGAATTATTTTTTATCCCTATTATTATCATTGTTATCTTTAAGCAGCCACCGCAAAGCAACGAAATACACAACCTTCATTACTGACCTCAGTTCTACATACTTCGACATCAAATTTGTAAATCTTTCGACGCGTGCTTTAGGAATTTTGGGTTCTTCTTCTAACTCGCTTCTTTCAACGTTTAAGGATTTCAATTTAGACCAAAACCACCAAAGTCACATTGTAAAGAAAGTCGTGAGCATCGCTATTAGGTGCACATACTACGTATTCTGTTGGAGGAATAAATCGTGGCCTTACCCGGAATTATTAGATTTTTAACTATTTTATTCATTTTCTTTTCTTTCTACTATCTTATATTCCTGTTGACCGTTTTTTGCTATTCATTTTCTTTATCATTGTATCAAAGCAGATAGCCAGTTATACACTACCTGTTACTAGAGAAGTGTATAATTGCAGATTTTAACTATACTTAATGAATTGAAGTTTCAAAAAAAAGTTTAACTATTGTTGCCATCACTGTATAGCAAGATGTAACGGTTGCTGCCTCTTAACTGTTGATGTTCCAGCACTTGTTTTTCGTCTGAGTCTTAGCCTAATTTTTTTGCAGATTTGTGTCATTGGCGCATATCTTGTGACTGTCCTCTTCTTTAATGTGTATGACATGGGCATTGATACAATATTCCTTTGCTTTCGTAAGTCAATTTTTTGCTATACCTTTCGTTGATAGCACGTGGCAGCTGTGTTCTGCAATAGCCCGTAGCAAAATTTCCGTCTTTATTAGTTATTTATCTATTGCGAACATTGTGTCAAGCTGTAAGGCTTTAACGATGCTCTTCAAAGCGGATGTTTGAAAAGCGCGTCCTCTTAGAATTGCTCTTTTGTCATGGAGTAAGGCGGCAGAGGGAGGTATGCAAGGTCGCAGAGCAGCCGTAAACGTCGATGCCGTAAAGCCGCAGACGTTATTGTTTACCGTGCTTCAATTCCAATGCATCGAAATAAACTTGACGCAATAGAACCATTTCATGCCTATATCTATACGATGGGGTGAGGACTTCCGAGGCTCTGACTCAGTTTGACTTCCATCGTGCCGCAAGAACAGCCCAAGACAGGGATGAATCGAGAAATGTTGCAAATTACGTCGCACGCAGCCGCAACTGCTCACTGCAACCGAACGTACCGCCAGTCTGAATTCAGTGAAGGTCGTTCGTGCCCATAGCAAATCATGCCGAACCTTTTTCAGTTTGGCTTTTCGCACTTTCAATTTTTCACTTGAATACGTAAAACGGTTTTACGGGGTTAAATTCTTCGGGATAACTTCTTTTTTAGTTGAGGACTTGGAACGTCATGATGGCTCTGAAGAAAAGCCTTACTTTATGACCAGCAGTTTAAAGAAAATTATGAATGTGAGGAACAAGAATGGGTGAATGGTTTGCGTATGACTTGATTTAGATTATCATTTTGCTGTCGGCTGATTATCGAAAGACTTTCTTACGTGGACTTCAGGTTATCTAACTTGTTCTTGAATTTTTCTTGGCGTCGTATAAGTATGTTTAAGCGTGGCAAGTCATCTCGCAATGCAGGAGGGGTTTGGTTCAAAATAATTAGCGAGACTTCCTTACTGCCTTTGTTCTTAAAATATTTTAGATTAGGTTTTTCATGATTAATTTTTGTGCGACTTGGGTCCAAAACCATTATCAATGAGAAGACAGCATCAAACCGTATCATAAAGTTCACTTCCTAGAAAAGGCAAGAAATCTTTCGCTTCTTTATGCTACACTTGAAATCGAGAATGTCTTGCAGCATACCGATAGCCATGCGTTCTTGATACATATACGCCCCTATCACTGCTTCAAACCTTCAAATACTTAGTCCCGCGTTGACTTTGCTGAGTTTCAGATTCCTACCCTAACCCAGGTGCAAGGTTTTCGTGGACAAAATTCAACCCAAGAATGTCCTAAAAGATCTTGGTTTAAGCACAGTGCAGTCAAGGTCGAGTAGCATGGCCGTCTCAGTCAAATCATAGGAACAGTGTTTCGGCACGGCCGAGTTATTTCGCTTAATCAACCACTTCAAATAATTAGTCGACAAGTATTTCGGCCACGTAATTATTGGCTTAGCTGTTGCGATGCCTCTCTATCTTAAACATATTTTCCTTGTTTTTATTTGATTTTTGCCCATTCGCACCAGCACACATGAAGGCTTATGGATACGTAATCTACAATTATCAGTACCACCTATTCACCCATTGCCTATCACCGGTAGTCACCCACTTGTGTAGATAACTACTTTCCACCCCTCGCTATGTACTGCTCTCTTGCAAAAGACGTGGATTTTTTCTGCCCACTGCACTCCAGTTTGCGGCCTCGTCTTTTTGCACTTATTTTCTCTGACTTCCCCCTTAACGGTTCGCCACAAAATGAGTGACACGCCTCCTTCATCAACCGTTTTTGTTCTGTCAGTTCCTTTATGCTGACGGTTGGGTGTTTCATGGGTGAACGCTCTTACTGTTGCCAGCGGTTTTCATCTACCGGGGCTTGGAACAGAGTCAAGACTTGGCTGCTTTTCGCACGGGGTTCAGGTAATTTTTTAGTTTTAAGATGTTTTATTGTAACTAATTTTTCTTCTTTCTGCTTTTATCTTGCTTTTCTATTTGGGAAGAATCACCGACGGTTTATTTCTTTGATTGGCAACACTGCGCGTATTGATAGCGGCGTCCTAATTCTTGAGAAAACGACCCTGTATAGAGAGATCTTTGTTTTTTATCAATGCTACCATTACCTGCAATTATCGCTAGAGTAAATTCGTATGCTATTGAAAAGGACAGTCGACTTGAGTTCAATCTTTTATCCACGAACGCCACTCTGTGAAGATTTATTAAATCCCAGGTACGTTAGTCGGTTTTTTATCCCCATCTTAAGTTAACTGCCACTGCATCACCGTTTTACCAGGCCGCCTTGTTAAAATATGTTCCAACAATGCTTTTTAATGCTGCTTCGGGGAACATCATTAAGTTATTTTCTACGTTTTGCTGTAACTTGCACATTTTTAAGATGTTTTGCATTCGTGCAGTAGTTTATCTGAAGCTGGAAACGTTTTATGCACACACGTTTTGCATTCGTTCTTTCTTCCATTAAGTCTTTGTGTTTTCATTCAGGAATATTCTGTTAGAAACAGGAACGGCGTTTTCTGCCTGCTACCTCGGTTTCCTCCCCTCTCTCCTCGCACTCGATAATTGTGAAGCATAGAATAGAAAACAGCTTCTTCGCTTATGAAAACGTGAATATATAACGCACTTAATACAAACGTATTGTGAATAGCGAATATAAAGGCTATGAAGCGAAGTGACGAGAAATGATTGACTTAGCGTTGTTTATAGTAAAATGTCAGTAGTGTCCTGTCTCATTTAGGATCCAGACCTCATTACTTGACGATAGGGCTCAGGTATCGAAAAGAGTTTTGCCGATTTTCACGATGCGGGAAGCTTCATTGAAGCTACTCAAACGCACGGTCGAAAACATCCTACGAAAAAGGAACTCTGTCGCAATTATTTGGTGGCTATATCTGGGGTTTCCCTATCTCTGACACGCGCGCTTCCACGCATTCCATAAACCACGCCTTGCCAAGGTCAAGAACCTTTTGGGAAGAACAGGATATCAGGAACAGTGTACTAAGGTGCGAGTAACGCTTATAGATGAATCAGAGAGAAGCATGTTGTTTACGAAAGACTGTACTAGGCACTTTCAGATTAAAATGTGTTTCATGATGATGAAAAAATAATCTATGAGATATCAAAGTGTCTAGCTAAAATGACCTCCATTTTACATACTCCGACATCAAATTTGTAAATCTCCCAGTGAGTGCTTTAGGAATTTTGGTTAGATCTTCCAACTCAATTCTTTCAATGCTTTATGATTTTGACTTAGACAAAAACTCCCAAAACTACATTTTAAGATAAGTCATGAGCATCGCTATTAAGTGCACAAATTACGTATTTTGGCAAAGTAATGAAACGTGGACCAATCCGAAGTTAGGGTCTTTTGATTATTTCATTCCGTTTTTGGTCCTATTATCTTGTATTTCTATTAATTGTCGCAGCTATTGATATTGCATTCATAGTGTTTGGATAGCCCAGTGGTAAGATTCTTGCGCATTGATCCGATGGTCAGTGATTCGAACCCCCCCCCCCCCCCCCCTCAACTAAACTTCAATGTAGCCAGCTATCTGTAATTCCAGGCGTAGAGATCACGAGGTCATATCAAGAGGAAGGACATGGACGCTGCTCGATGGGCAAAAAGCTTCTCAGTGTCCACATGTCTACCTTTGACATCTAGGTAGAATCATATAAAAAATATTGCATTCGAAGCATATAGCCAGTACACTAAGTGTCATTAGAGAGGTGTGTAATGTAGATTTTAACTATGTTCAATGAATTGAAGTTTAAAAGAAATACGGTGCTCTAGATGCTTTGCAAATTGAAATCCATTGCAAAATACCACATGCCTATCGAAGCAGTGCATCTGCAAAAATGATTTAAGCTTTCTAAGCTTCAAGCTGAAATTTTCGATTCTCCACTCTGCTTTACCGTGTATTTTCATACTTGGTTATGGCCACTTTTCCATCAACTGAATAATCGCGAATCTTCATCGTAATCCATTTGAATATTTAGCATTCCTAATTCTTGTTGAATATAGTCTGGAGGCAGAGGCAATGTTGCGATGTATGGAGCAACCTCGCCACATAGACCAGGCATACTTCCGATCATCAAATTCCTCTTCTACATCTATTTGAAGTCCTTGCCATAAAATTACCATTACATATATATTTACTTTGAGAAATATAGCTAATATAATTGTGACGTTATTGGAAGAAGATAATATTGGAACGATACGATTAGATTTAACTATATATTATCAATCTTATGTTTGCTAATGGAAACTTTTTCCACCAAGCACCATGCTGTATAATGATAAAAGCGAGACTGGCTTTGCAGGCGAAAGGAGTACACGTTCACCAGCCAAAAGCTGGGTCGCAATGACTGTCCCATGTTTTTCCTGTTTTGGGCCAACGAGGAGACACAACTATCAACAAGGAATTTTTTCAAATTTATTGTAATTAAATTCAAGTACTACAATAATTATAATGATAGTCATTATAATGCTTAATATGAATGCGACCGCCCTTTCCTTGTCCTCTTCCAGCCCCCCCCCCCCCCTCATGAACTCGGAGATGAGACACAAGGTCAATTTTTGATCGTCAGCGTTGATGGCAAGTGGAGCAGGGGAATATTTGACCTTTTCGTTTCGGAACCTGGATTCATCGTTCATGATGTTGTCGTCGGCGTTACATTCGATAATGTGAATGATGACAACACAAGAATGATAAAGATACAATTGAACCGTAAATTCGCAGGGCTCATATATGTCATATTATATGCTTAAAATTTTGGAATCTTTTTTTTTTTTCTTTTTTAGTGGGTTATGATGAGGAAAGGCCATGGTGACCTATATAAAGCCCCAACAAAGGAAGAAAGAAGAAAGCGAGCAGCTAAGAGGATAGAGAGATAAGATCAAGTTTATTGATCTTAGATTTGAAAGATGGCAAGTTGTAGGACTCAGGAAAGCAAGAAGAAGGCAAGACGTCCCATAAGTTGCATGTTCTTGGGATGAATGATGATTTGTGAGATAGAGTTCATGGATTAGGCAGTGAAGCTTGGAAAGGGTGTGAATGAGTTGAGCTTCTGGTGGTCCTGACACGCCTCAGAGGAACTGGAATAATATCCCTGATCTCCTGAGAACAATGTCCGTTAAAGTATCTGTAATAGATGGAAAGATCTCCAACTAAACGACGATGGGAAAGAGGTTGGAGCGATTTGGTGAGGTTAGGGCATGCAAAAAAGTACATGCAGGAATGCAAAAAAGTACATCATGAATATTCAAAGCACTGAAGAATTTAAAGACACATCGTCAATTGTCAAGCTGTAAAATTTTTTGGAAAAATTGGTATGCAAATGCCAATCTTGTTACCATTTAGTATTTTGTGCTCGGCAGACTTAAATTCATTAACAATTTTAAAAATCTTAAAAGTATTATAAATGGAATATGCAAAGGTAAATCTCGTAAAAGCTAGTTCATAGAAACAAATACAAGTCCTGCCTCTGGTTTCTGTTAAGTTCAAAACCAAGTTTTGGTTGCGTTTACGTGCAAGGACAGCCTGTATCGTCTTGCTTTGGTTGAGCGAAACAAGGTTTTCTATACCCCACTTCTCAATAATTGTCAGGTCATTGGAAAGAAGATCAATTCACATACCCTGATTAAAGGCTATCTACGAGGGAAACTTGGAGCCCTAACTCTGGTTCATGCTACGTTTAGGATCGCATCTGTAACGCATTTTCAGCGCTGTGAATAACGTGGCACACGTTTCAGTAACCAGGGCGACACACCGTCACTTGAGGAATCCCTTTCGTTTCCAGGCCTCCCCTCGCTCGCTTGTACACAACAAACTTGGATTTGATGACTGACCTGGCATGGAGGGGGTGGTAGGTAGAGTCGAAGCTGTGATGGAAAATAAAGTCAAAAAAGGCCAAGGGAAGGCTACTCGGAATGGAGACAAGCGGCTAATGAGCGAAAGTTTGCTACAAGACAGCCAGGTACATACTTCAGTTTGGTATTTTGAATGCAGCGCTTGTTTTTTCTCTTGCGGCCTAGCTACCAAAGCCTCCTTTGTATCCAGTGCAGAAACGTAAATTTCTGTAGGTAGCAGTATCTGAAAGTCGCAAGAAGTAAATAGGACTGGTACATATAAAATGGCAAATCTTCAATGTAATGCGGATTGGTTTAAATCTCTTAATGGCGGATCCACTTGATATGTATGATGTAAAGCTAATTTGCAAAACTATTCTCTACTCAGAATTTTGAGTCAGGACTTATACTTGATTACGCGATGTTGTCTAGTTTCATTAAATGTGCTGTCTAGGTTGCACGTAATTCTGACTCATCGATTTGCTTTCATGTGTTTAAGTCTCGATCAACTTTCCGTTTAGTCTCAATTGGCTGCTCCTCGTGGATTTGCTGGACATTATCAAATGACCGATAAACTTATTTTGCCTAATCCTCATAGGATAACTCCTTTGTATTTACTTTTTGTCCTCACATCTCATTATTTTACAAGCCAAGTGAGCAGCAATCCTAGAAATTAGCTTTCGTCGGAAGTCCCGCGTTTGTCTAATTATGTTTTACATGTCACCATATTATATCCAATAGTTTAGGAAAAGAAGAATATTCTCTGTCTTGCTCTAGCTCCACTATTGAGCAGCCATGGTCATTTTATCACGTCTCTCAGACATATTAGCAAACGCGTGTTATGTCTAAAATCGACGTGTCACATTACATCACTAAAACGAAATGATAGCCGTACTTTATGGTTAGAAGTTTTTCATTAGTCCTGCTCGTTTACCATGGAGCATGTTTAGCCACAGTTTTGGTGAAGAGTTGAAATTTCAATTGCTGAAGGAAGGAAACGGAATTTGACCAAAATAACGAAATGGCTCAAAATGATTTTTAAATGAATTCTTGCCATTCCAGAGTATTCTTTTGATTCGATTGGCTTTGTATCTCTTGTAAACATTGATGCTAAATTCTGGAAGTAATTTTATCAGTTATCCGAATCATTTGTTGATGTCTAATTTTGGACTTTGTGAGAAAATGACCCGAATTCCTTAGCAATAGCGTAAAGATCATTTCGTAGGGCACAGGGTGCGGCTAATGCAACGAATTCCCCTGGACTTTGGTACATGTAAACCTCATGCCTATCATAGACCTGTATGTGATTCTTTCTTTGCGCTCAATTGAAGTGGAGTAGTTGAGACTCAGTCCTAACCAGCTAGCGGATCTTTCCTTGTAAAAATTCCATTGACAAGAACGGCAGAAGAAACTTGAATCCTATTTGGATATCTGGTTGTGTGATGCAACTTGCAACAGGCATCAAATCCTTAACCGCTTATCTGCCTACCCATTCATGTTAGATTGAATCTGAGCCCCCTGATCTTTCAAGGCCTCTGAATTCTTCCATTGCTATCAATGTATATGGGATACCTAACTTCTGTCAGGGAAGTTGCTTGCTTGAAAATTAAATTGAATGCTTTCAAGTAACTGTGATATCTATAAACACAGCAGTGGTTATTGGTAAGATTAAAATTCAGCTATGTTTTCTTGATAGAAAATGCGTCCAGCAGCAAATGAGAAGGAAGCAGATAGTGTTTTTCACTCAAAACGGAAACCACCTCCACTTGTTTACACACCACAGCTTGATGTAATGTGGCTCTTGCTGGTAGGAGTTGCTGCTGGTGTAAGAATGTTCAGTTTAAAAAACCCTAGTTCTGTAGTGTGAGTATTCATCATAGTCATGATCATGACTAATTCATCTTTGAATGTTTTTTTCTCAGTTTGTTGCTATGCTCACTTATAAATGAATCATAAAGATGTATTGTGCAGTAACCAATTTTAATCATATATGTTCTTTGCACTTAAGAACACCACTCATAGTGGGGATAGGCTCACCTGTTATGCGTACTGGAAAGAAGTGACCAAGAAGGATATATGTACAAGATATGCATGCCAGCCTTTTTATTCTGTTCATTTGTGATTGCTCAATTTTTGCTCAGCTCAGTCTTGCTTCCTACAGATTTGATGAGGTTCACTTTGGCCGATTCACATCCTATTTCATGCAAAATAAATTCTTTTTTGATGTTCACCCACCACTTGGGAAGCTACTGTTTGCATTAGTTGGTATGTTTGAACTTGTTGTTGTCGTGTTGTAGTCCTTTTATTCTCTTTTGAATTCAAACAGCATTAACAGATAGAAATAATTTATACCTTCAACGAAGCAACGTGTAACTACAAAGTCAAGGGTGAATTTTCGTCTCCCATAACTTTATCTCTTGCTGCCTAATGATAGTTTAGTTCATGTTTCTGAAGTTCAGTTCTTGTTTTCAAGTTCCTTTGCATGCAATATTCTTCTGAAACACTACTTAGATGCGATGATTAAAAATCACAACAGGAGAATTTCTTCAGTAGCAGCACTCCCAGTAGATAATCTGGTCTAGCAGTGCAAAAACAATTTAGTAGAAACTTAATTTGTTCTTAGTATCTGTTATCTATGTCTTTAATCATTTATTCATACCTGTTCAGGCTATTTGTCTGGTTTTGATGGCAATTTCATGTTCGAGCAAATTGGACAAGGTTTGTCCCAACTCATCCTTTCCTTTAATTATTGCCTTACATATGAAATTTGTTGCAGTCGTGTAACTATTTGTAAATAGGTGGATAGCCAACCAAGGTATGTTTTTGGTTGTAGATTGCAGTTTCATTAAAATGATCCATTTTATTGCACTGAGAGATTTTGTGGATCATTTTGTTAAAATCATGGAAGGTCTTTTTAATCCCCATGTGTGAGGTGCTTAAAGCTTGCGATAAGTGTACAAGAAGACTGAAGAGCCAATTTGTTCTGAGAGTGCTAGAACAGTTGATTGTGGGAAATGAGAGAAAAAGTAGGATATAAAAATGCAATGGATTTATCCAGTGATCTAGAATGAATATTTATAACAGCCATTCTAAGGCAGGCCACAAATTAGACTTAATAATGATAATAATAATAATATACAAATTTGCATGCAGGAATAACCTATCAGCATGTCAAGCATGCTGTTATCATTAGGGTCCTGTAAAGAGTCCTGTAAAACTTCCAACAAAGAGTAGAATTGTACTAGGGTATGCAATGATATTGGTATTCCATAGCCCTGTAAAGCCTGGTGTTTACAATATTAGCAGTCTCAGTTAAAGACTGCTATGCTCCCCAGTATCATTTTGTAAAAGTGTATCTTCTCAAAATTTTATCAATGCATCTTCCTGCTCCACATATATCTTTGATCAACACTATTTTCCCCACAGTTTTTGGAACACACGATGTGCATGTATGGTACTTAAGACTATTGCCATCAATATTCAGCACATTGCTTGTTCCTTGTATGTACGAGGTAAGTCTGTCTACTTTTCTGTTTCATGAACTTGAAATAGGGGGGTTTTTATAGACCTGCCTGCAATAGACTATAAGTGGTATGTGTTATTTTGGTGCGGACCATTGTTTTCTTTATGAACCATGGTCAGCTGTGCTGCCTTATTCAGGAAACTGCTTATATTATTTAACTCTTTCATTGAAATACGTTTTCTCGGTATTTTCTATATGTGCATAATGATAATTATGATAATGAGAATAATCATCCCATCAATATCCACACAAAAAAGACACAAACAGACACTGAGTGAAAAACATACTTCAGTCTATAAGAATTATTCTCTGATCATACATTGAAAACATGGTTGAAGCTTGAATTTTGAAATCTAAATTATATTACGATGGGAGTTAAATGAAAAGGGGTGCCAGATGATCTAGCATTCAGTTTTGTTGCACAGCTGTACAGGCCTAAGGCAAAGTAGGATAGGCACTGTCTTGTTCATCAAATATGATGAGAAAGGTATTGAATGCAACTCTGCGTCTTTCTGAAGATATTTTCAACACTGAACAAAAAAATTTACAATTTCTATATATAGCAGTTTGAGTGGAACTTGCTAGAAGGTCCCAGTGTATAGAGGTATTAAGATTACTGAGGAATGTTCTAGAAATAAAGATGGTAATTTATAAGGAAACATAAAGAAGGTCCCATGCTAAGTGCTAGAATATTCAACCATGTTCAAGTCTTGTGTAGTCCATTGTTCTAGAATATTATAGATTATATCTGACTAGAGTTTCAGTAAATTTACAAGAAGGACTTAAAGCCTAGTTATGATATGCGGTAGATTAGGGAAAGTATGTGTATTTTGGGTCCAGCAAGAGCTTTTCAAATCAGTCCAGTGCTAAATCAACTTTCTAAAAATTTCGACTGCCTTAGAATTACATCTCTGTGATTGTGCCAGGAGACTAGGCTGGAGATTGCCACCTTAATTGCACCTTTCCATTCTGTTTATCTTGACAGCACATGAGACTGATTTCTGAAGGGCATTTTGCCTGCCTTCTTTTCCCCGTTCTGGTATAATCCACAGCTTTTCTTATTCAAAATTCTATTCTTCAAGACCAAATGATAAAAGGCAGGGCTTTTTCAATCCTTTCAACAGTTGATTCTTGCATTGTATTACCAAACTGCACACATTACGCGTACTTGTCTTGCATAACAAGATTGCTAAAATATTTATAGCGAACCTTTACTGAGCTGAGCATTTAATATACTTACCAGCGTTTTGAACTGGACTGACATCAATTTTTTATGGATTTACTAATTCAATTTAGGAACCCTCTATTTTCAGATGTCTTGAATTGTCCTAAAATTTTCATACTATTCATTTTATGTTCTGAACAGAGGACTATTGAACAGTATTTTGATTTCTGCAGTCATGAATCCAAGTTCAACCTTAATGAATATATAGCCAATATACAAGACCTTGCATGTGATAATTATTGCATATGAGCTAACAAAAATAAACCAAAATGAATATGTTGTGAGACCAATGTTTTTAATGAATTATACAAGTGTCAAGTCAATCTGAGCTCAACTGTGACAGTGACTGTGAGATCGCATTATCTTGATGCTTTTTCTTTCAACCTGAAGATAATAGATGACAGCAGTCCCTCTTCAGTTTGTAAATTTTTATACTTCAGTGCCAGTATAGTACCAGACTTTATCAGCCGTCCAATGGAAGAAGGCTCGCTTTTATATCTTGTCTGGTAGGTCAGGGCTAAGTGCCTGGTCCAGATAGTATCAAAGACTTGCAAAAATGTTTACTTGCTACTTTCCTGCTTAATAGTCAAACACTGTGGGAAGAAGAATGTAGTATCAATATAAAATGGCTAGCTTCTAATGGTAACCTTCATTCTGCTGGCACAGCTTTGTGGCCCGCAACTAAAGAATGGAAGGGCAAAGTATGTGATGGGCCTTGGATAGGCTTGCAAGCGTTGTCCTTGAGCTAACCTAGAACTCATCCCGGAGTCCTACCTTGTTCCCATGTAAAAATTCCAAGCAACAATGTTATCACTACTCAGCCTGTTTTTGCAGATTCTTCTTGAGGTTGGCTGCTCATACTGGATGGCAACTCTTGGTGCAGTAATAGTTATTTTTGGTGAGTTTTGACCCAGAATTACTCTGCTGCTGATGATAAGTGTAACAAAAGATTGCAAATTTTACTTTGTATCATGGATTTCTTAATTTTTCTGTACATTGTATGTGTTAATTTTTCTGTACTTTGCATTTGTTCATTTTTTATTGTATTCTTTGCATACCTTTTTTGTTTATTTTGTAAATTTCACTTATTTTTGAAAATATATTTTTTACATTTGTTTGTAGAAAACATGATGGTCGTTCAAGGAAAATTCATACTCATGGATTCAATGCTAGTATTTTTCATTGCTTTATCTGTTCTCTGCTACTTGAAGTTTCTTAGAGAGAACAACAGGTGAGCGGGACCGTGTGAAGCAGACCATTTTACCATTTTCATTTGATGCTACTTTATTCTTGATTGGTGTCAATTTCTTTCGCTGACTGCAACCATCTGATTTCATTCACTAACTCTGTCACATATATTTTGGTGATAATGTACCTTCCTTGTCATCATTGTGTCCCATGGAATCCTCAAGGAGAAGAGGAAGAAGAATGGTAGTAGTAGTAGTAGTAGTAGTAGTAGTAGTAGTAGTAGTAGTAGTAGTAGTAGTAGTAGTAGTAGTAGTAGTAGTAATAGTAGTAGTAGGGCATTTTGCTCGTGAGATTTACTAGCTTCACACGAAAAATGGGTGCAAAGCTTCCTTCTGAGTGGCGCTGAGGAAATTAGGCCAGGGGGTCAAGGCCACTACTTGCAATCTCGCAGTGGTTGCATAACGTACTATTTTTGGAATACCATTCTGGTACATAGTGGTGCCGTGGTGTAAGAGTTAAGTATGGGGACAAGTAACGCAGGAGTTGTGAGTTCGCATCCCATACGTGTCACAATAAAAGCGCCATTGGTTAGGAAGGGAAACAAACCACCTCATGCAATGCACTTAAATCTAGAGTCTATACAATATAAACCCGTGCTAACCAGTTCTGAGCGTCTTGCTAGTTTTGTCTAAAAGAATTTATTAAGACTATTGCTCCGTTGCTTGTTGTGTCAAATAAGCCACCGATTTGGAATGAACAGTTTGAAAACTGGAATCCTAGTTATTTTGACTGTTGGTACTTGGTCGATTACAACACTGGATACACAACAGCACCAATAGAGTGTACCTCTACATATTCTGTCACTGAACCCTAACCGTGTGGTTTACCGGTGAGACGACTCTGCAAAAGAATTCAGGCGATTCTCTCTTTGGCTGCATTTGAATCGATTTTTGTATTTCTATGCCAGGCCGTTCACCGCAAAATGGTGGTTTTACCTAATTTGTCTCGGCATGGCTTTGACAGGATCTTTCAGGTAATTTCTTTTGCATTTCTTTCGTTTTTGTGAAATTCTTGCTGGACCTTCTGGGTTTTTCCAACAAGGGAATTTTCATTGGCAGTTGCTACCATTATGTGCGTATTTCGCAATCGAAAAATCACAAATTGCTATTAATTTTTGCTTGATTTTTGCTGTCCTCTTGCCACGTTGAATATGAAAGAGCAGGAAGACTTTCCAAGTTTATCGTACACATGGATGGCCCCCCTCCCTCCGATTTTGCAATAATTCTGATTTTCCCAGTAAGGTTTATCATGTGTTGTACCTAGCACCTAAGGTAGGTTTTAGAGCGCCGAGGAGCTTATTGAGCAGCAGTGCCTGGGTGTTTCCCTTTATGTGACCACAGTTGGCGATTCCTAGTCCTGGAATTACGGAGAGCTGATGACCGTTCGTCCTCACTGTTAAGGGTAACGTAAGCTGCTTAAGATGGGGATATAGCCACTGATCATAGGCTCTGCCAGCAAGGATCCAACCACTTAGTCATCCTTACAACTCTGCGGGTTGCTACTAAAAGGTGAAGGCAATTTTCGATACTAGTTGACGCAATGCTTTGTCACCGCTTCCCTGCGTAGCAAACGGCGCTATGAGGAAGGTTACAGGATTTGAATACGCAGTGCTACCGATTAGCCCCTTGATACTTGTAAGATATGTTATATTTGCTCAGCTGTGTTACCCAAAGGCTAAAGAGTAGGCATTCATGGGGTCCTATGCATCAAGCGATGAGGGAAGACTTTCGAGGTACTATATTTAAGGGAGTTACCTTTGCTGAAAACCTTTTCCAATAAGCTCACAAGAGCCGTCGATACTCCCTACCAAGACATAAAGACATCCATGATCCACCAAGATTTTTTACAAATTACGTTAAGCTTTGTAACTGCACATTGTATCGTTTCAGTGTTAAATACAACGGCCTGCTAACAGTGGCTTTGATTGGTGGTTTTACTTTCCTCGATATTTGGAGGCTCATTGGTGACATCACCGTGTCAGTGGTAAGTCAAATTTCATGCCCTGAATGTAATTACTGCCACATTTTTGGTGACTTACTTTGGAGAAAGGCCATGGCGGCATATGCAAAGCCCCAAAAGATGAAGAAAGGAAAAAGTGAAAGGCTAAGAGGAGAGGGAGACCAGATCAAGTTTATCGATCTTGGATTTGAAAGAGTGCAAGCCGTAGGATTCAGGAAAGGAAGAAGAAAGAGAAATGCTAAGAGGAGAGGGAGATCAGATCAAGTTTATTGATCTTGGATTTGAAAGAGTGCAAGCCGTAGGATTGAGGAAGGGAAGAAGAAGGCGAGACGTTCAATGAGTTGCGTGTTCTTGAGATGAATGATGTACTGGCTTTGCTGTTGCATTTGTTGTTTTTGTAGCTCCTTCTAATCGGTCATTTCCTCTTTTGCAGAGAACCCTTTGGCGGCACATATTTGCTCGAGCGGGTTGCTTGTTCCTCTTTCCAATATTCCTATATTTGTTACAGTTTTTTATCATGTTTTCTGTGCTGACTGATACGGGTCCTCACGATGATTACATGTCAAGCGCATTTCAAAGAACTCTCAAGGTAGGATTTCCTTATTCTGCCTCCGAAGACTCGTGTTCTATCCTTCTACCAATACCCCAAAACTAGTGCCTCCACGGGGTCTTTGGAAGCCCCAAAGCTGACAAAGAGTCTTATTGTCGCAACATTGTGTGATAAACCGTCTTATGAATGTTGAGGACGGTAACGTACCAAGCCCTCAATTCTGGCGCTTTCTTCTTATCATCCAGGGCTACTCAAAAATAGCGCTTTCTGCTGTCCCTTGTCCACGTGACTGTACTGTAAGTAATAAGGATTCCTTAAGTGTGTTATTTCTAAGGGGATTTTTGGACAATAGGAGGCTATGCTTATTGAAGAGTGTGGCGGTTTGTTAAGCAATGTATTGACCTTTCTTTTGATGTAACCACACCTTGGTACTCATATGCATGTAGTTTAAATCAATTTAAAACTCAGATAAAAATACGGAAAGGAGAGGAATGTAAGTGCATTACGTATCGATGCTAAACTGCGAAGGTTGGATTCGTTTGAGAGATGTGAGATGTGTGTACAAGTACAAAAAATCGTTCTCTTGTTGTTTTATTCCTGCTGGAGCTATTATTTTTATGTTTATCATATAGACCTTCTATCTTTTGTAACTAGCGTTCTTTTAAAGCGGGTAATATTGTTATTGTATCATTGTGAGTTAAGTTGTGGAAAGGCCATGGTGGCCTATACAAAGCCCCAACAAAGGAGGAAAGAAGAAAGCGAAAGGCTAAGAGGAGAGAGAGATCAGATCAAGTTTATTGATCTGGGATTTGAAAGATGGCAAGTTGTAAGATTCAGGAAAGCAAGAGGAAGGCAACTGTTAAGCAGCCTTTAATTAGCTGCTTTGTGCTATTTTAGTGCAGCCTTCTATATAGAAATTGATGATTATTTTTATTGTTATTATTATCACGGTTTATAACTTCTATTGTAGATTTATCTACCACTTAGAAGCCTTGCTCTTCGAGCAGTGCCCTGTTCCTTCCTCTTAATGTGGCCGCATCTCGTGATTCCTACAGCTGGGATTACAGTTTGTGTGGCTATTACTCTCCTTACTCCTAGTAACACTAACAGTTGCGTTCATATTAGGCTAAAGCCACTGGTCACAGGATCTGTGAGACAGTCCCCTACATCTAACCTATACTTACACCTTAAAAGTGAGAAGTCTCAATTTTGAATAGTCAGAGTTTTCCTTTTGTTCAGATCAATTTGTTTGTCTTTTCTTAGGGTGGCCTAGCAAAGATAACTGAACACCAAGCTGACGGTAATTCGGCTTTATGTTGTATCTAATTTTCAGGTTCAATTTTCAAGAATAAGCAAGGGGTGATTGAAAAATCCCCCCTTTCGTTGGCCAATTCTGAGCTATATCGTTTATTGTGCTTGCACATCTCTGTTGTTCAATAGCCAATGAAACGGTGATAGGTGCCGTCCAATGAACCAAGACAAAGTTGAGACGACCTTCAACGTTTGGTTAAAGGTAGATGAATTAACAGAAGTCAACTTTTCTTTCTCTTTTTGAAGTGTAGTACGGTGCTTAGCTTAAGGTAACCAAGCAGGGAGGTAGTCAGCATCTAAAAATTGGGCGGGGTGGGGGGGGGGGGGGGGCAGGTCAAAAAAGGCACGTTTTAAAACAAGAGAGATGACCGACAGCAACAAAGTCTGACCACAGATAATGCAAAGTTGATGAAAACAATGCTGAAAATCATTCTCATGGAAAGACATTTTGGATTTAGAAGTAGTCTTGTAGCATCTTTTGCCAAAAAGTGGGGGGGGGGGCATTGCCTCTCTGACTCCCCGGATCCTACGTCCCTGTAGCCAAGTGAGCCCCGCCGCTTGAAGCTTTTATGCTTTCTGCCAAACACGAGAAAGCAGATTTGAGAACACTAAAAGTTGTTTTATCGAGCAGGTATCCTGTTCTTTTCTCTTGATGTTACTACACCTCGTAATTAATACACCCGGAATTGCAGAGAGCTAGCGACCCTCCTTACTACGAGGGATTGTTAAGCTGTAGGCGGCGTCTGACTATTGGATCAATGAGCAAGCACCATATACATTGAATTTTTTTTTGACTTTAGTGTAATTTAAAGCATTTTAATTTTGTAGAAGTTGCCTATGGCTCGCAAGTCACTCTTCGGAACACTCACAAGAAGCAATGTTGGCTGCATTCTCACCCACATCTCTACCCCGTCAAATACCCAGACGAACGAGGGAGCAGTGCCCAGCAGCAAGTCACGTGTTATGGGTTTAAAGACACCAATAATTGGTGGATTGTAAAAAGACCTGACTCGTAAGTGCAATGCGCTCTGATAGCTCTAAAGCAGGGATCTCAAACCCATTTTACCTGGAGGCCGCTGGAGGCCGCTGGAGGCAGAGTCTGGGTGGGGCATGGGCCGCATCAGGTTTTCTGCAGGAAAAGCTCTGATAAGAGCATCCCCATGTTCTCAAATATCTTCATTTTCATTGCCAGATGCAGGCCAAAAATTATCATCCTGCGTGCCGCAGTTGGTCGCTTTACAGTAAAGAAGCACTGATACTGGATACTGGGATACTGGATACTGGGGGATCTCTTACCTTACAACTTTGACTTTTGCTTTTTTCACTTCAATTTTCTTGCCTAACCCTGGTTATCTTAAGCATCCTTTTATGAAGGAGGGGAGGCAACAGGAAGGAACAAAGTCTCTTTCTAGTCTCTTGCATGCAACTGCTATTGACTGTTGATATGCGAGCATATTTATTTATATGCAATTGCAATGATGTATTTGATCTTCCTGGCACGACTGCAGCATTTGCAAGCTATTTCATGTTAAAGTCAATTTTTGGCATCCAAAGTACTGCTGTAGGCAGAATGCGTTATTATTTTCCTAATTGAGGTGCTAGGCCAAGCTTTTTACCAGCCACTTGTAGCATGGTATCCAATCATAAATACATATATATATACTTCGGAATCGAGTATCAAAAACCGGAATAAAATTGATGTATGGGTTCAATGGTTCAAACGACACCGAGTTTCACGCTGGTTGCGACCATCCGATTTATGAATTTTTTTACTTCGGGTTTTAATGCTCGATTCCGAAGTATATTGCTCTGCCTAACCACATTGAGTACTCTTGCGATATAGGCCTATCGAATTGTTATGTATTTCAATATGAATATTTAAATATAAATATGTAAACATATATGTAAATATATATTATAGGTAAATTAAATTATATAGTTTGCATCTATATTGCTTTACTGCTTACATGCACAATCTTAAGCGTCAGTTGTTTCGAATCTTTTTTCCAGGGATAGTCTCTCGGTTGACTTTCCTCCCCAACCAGTCAAGAACGGGGACATAATACATTTAGTTCATGGAACAACTGGAAGAGCTTTAAACAGGTAGGCGAAGAAAATTCCTCACAGGCTTCATTTGCCCAATCTCCATTTACCCGCGTTTGCTCAAAATATGAACTCTATTACTTTTTTCAAACTTCATCCTTTCATTATACGCTTTAAATGTTACAAATACATATCTTGCTAAAAAAATAATCGATATTTGGCTGGCTTACAGCAACTAACAGCATTAACAAAAATATAAATAATGTACAATGTAGAAAAGAAAAAAATAAGTCATAGTATTAAGTAAATGTTGGTTAATAAGGAAGACGTTCCGGGTTTGACCATGTTTTATTTCTGGAACAGAAGATAAGATAAGTGATACGGATAATGATGGTAATAGTAATAACAGTTATTATTATAAATTCTAAAGCATGCTTGATGCAAAGCTTGAAAAAATACCGTAGGAAATTTTCGGGAAGTGGACTTTATTGTACTTTCATTTCAAACTGTCCATAATTCGTACTCACGACCTCTGCCGTATGAGTTCACACTATAAACGTATTACTTTGTGCATTGGATGCTCGTGCTTGAACCTCAAATATGAGAATGATGTCACGAAAGGAAAAGGATGAAATGAATCGATCAGGGTGGCCTAAGTTCGGTATCGGGTGAACAGTGAGCAAGTAATACCGTTCGGAGGGGATTGCGACTCCCGCCGTGACTTTCCAAAGGGTTTTTCGCAGGAGTCAGATTACGGGAACTGCAGTATTCATAAGTTATTTGACGAGGACCAGTATCGATTGATTTCCCAGCTGTACGCTCTACCTACTGAGATTACAGTCCACATTCTTCTATACGGGCGAAAAATGAAACCATTTTGTTTGTCCACATGTTTGAATTCCTTCCAACTGTTTAAATTCCTTATCTTTGGCATGTTTCTTCATTCAAGTCATGACGTAGCAGCTCCTCTGAATCCTTATAACATGGAGGTGTCCGGATACATTGACCATAACGTTTCAATGGCGCCTCAGTTAGGTTGGAAATTGGAGATACTGAATCCAGACAAAACCGGTTTCTGGAAAGTTATCGAGTCGCAAATCAGGTTGATACATGTGAACACGTCGACATCGATGATGGTATGGAGAAACGTATTCCTTTCTCGGTTATTGCAGTAATATTATTTACCTGGCTGTTTGGCCACTTTATTATAGACCTAATGATCATAGTGGTTCGACTTCACTTTCACCATGAGTGAAAAAAGTCGATTTCACCGCGTAAGTCAAGTCATTAGGAATCGGAAGGTGTTGTCACATCGCGCTGAAGAACCAGCATACTGCTCCATATGCATAGTTTCTCTTGGTCCTAATATTTACCTTCACATGCTAGGTAGGACGCATTGTAGCAGTTCGTACAGCTGAAGATTGAAGCCGGTTGCCCTTGCAAAAACCTTCTGCGCATCGATGTCTGATGCTATTTTTACGGCGGTTGTCAAAATCAACTGTCTGGTGAAGACTGCTTTTGTCGACAAGAGAGTGCTGCGTTCTTTGTCTCCGGGTCCTATTTACAGTGTTGGCCATTGCCAATTTCGTTTCTTTGATCAGTCCCTTCTCATCCCCGAACTCTTGGTTAAGGTCTGAAGAGAAAGTAGGTCTCCTGATGTGTGTCATATGAGATCCGGATGCTGGCCATTATGGTTGTTCACAGTCTCCTACCTCTCATCGTTTTGTCGAGGTCTAGATTGCCTCTGTTCAACCACTCAATAAGGCTGGGTATCGATGTGATGTCATCAAGGCCCAAATCATCCAGTCCTGGTCATTGCTTCTCTTCAGAGGTTATTCGTTCGATTAGAACCACGATGGGATTAACAATCTCTCTTTGTTTCCTTGCTGTCTACGTAACATCTTAGGGTAGATTATAGAGCACGGGAAGGTGTGGGATCCATCCTTGCACAAATGCTTCTTAGATTGGTGGCTTAAAACAACATGTCAAAACCGTCTCATTTACCTGTAATTTTGCTACACGTTGAAAGAATCCGTATAATCAGTCTCGTTCTCTTGCTTTGAAGGTGACGGGTGCGTTGTTACCAGACTGGGGCTTTCATCAATACGAGGTGAGTTGTTCACGTGTGAGATTTCGTCCTCCTTCTCTCTAGAAGCCATCTCATGTGACTGCTATTTGTTCGTTCGTCCCATCATCAAAACGATGGAGCAGACGAAAGAGATCCATTACTGATTCCAATGTGACATGTAAAGACAAATTTATGTCCGCAGAACTATGAATGAATGAAAAATCAAAAGCAATATTCAAAAATCAAAAGCAACGGTTCCTTTTTATTGATTCCATTGCGCAGGTCGTGGGCGGCAAGGTTACCAGCACGGAGGAGTCAATTTGGAATGCGGAGGAGCACAACCAAAACATTACCATTCGTAAGTTAATGAATTGATCATTTCCCTTGTCAACGAGTCATTGTGCGTTCTACCACAAATCAAGATATGGTTCAACTGAGTAAGGCCCTCCGATTGGAAGAGACCAACAGTTCCCAATCGTTTTGGTCCATAGGCTGGTGCCTTACTGCGCTTCTTTGGCCTTTGGGTGCAACCACAGTGAAACTTTACGGGCAATGCAGCTTGAAACACTGTGTGCTTTTCTCCCTCCTATCGCTCTGCATATGAAGCAGGAACAGTGTGCCTCATGCTCGAGTCTTCGCAGCAAACCCGCGTTATACCGCGTGCAAGGTGAGCACGTTACTTCTTGTGCCAAAGTGTTGGCCAATTGACTTTCTTTCACGTCTTCTGTCATCGCCCGATCAGAATAAAAGATGCTCGCTACTTTGAGAATCCTTTTCACACTATGGGCGCTGTAATTTTTTATAGAAAGTACTCGATCTGAGTCGCCTAATGTTGGCATCAGTCTGCACTAGACGAGGGAAGTTCTTTCTTGCTGAGGTGGAATGTCCCACCTTCTATCAACTTCCTGGCCATTTATGGCGCATGTCAGATTACATTAGCCATGTCACTCCCACACTGGTTTCGCAAATACCGGTGTCGAACCCGGAACCTTGAGGTTTTATGATGAACGCTCTAAAGACTGAGCTAAAGACCAATTTTATGCCCTTTCTTACCCCGCATCCCCGGCAGGAGTCTAAATGTTTCCTGACGATTAACTTTCTTTTTATATTGTTAATGGACACAAAGGAACTTTTTGCTCATCGAGCAGTGTCCAGGTTCTTCCTCCGATGTGACCTCGCATCGTGATTCCTACGCCTCTAAGTGAAAGTTTCAGTATGGGTGGATGCGAACCACTGACCATTGGATCAATGTGCAAGAGTCCTAAAGCTGAGCTATCCTAACACCTTATTAGATTTGCGTTATCATACCAGCATAAAGTCTTTATAAAGGTATCAATAGCTAGGTATTTCTACTCTAGCAGCTGAACTTCAACAAAGAGTTGTTACCTCCAACTGCACTTAGTATTGAAATAATTTTGAGAATTCTAAAATAATTTTTGTGGCGTTTTGGCTCACCCCTCTATTGGGCAGATACGACTTTAGAAGTAAAACCTCTTTGCAGCTGAGAATCGCAGCAGATATTTTTCATTTCCTTACAAAAAAGCAGTCTCTGTGTTCTGGAAAATAACAGAAGTCCCCTTATTGCCTGTCAAGTGAGGGTACCAGTTTTGATACAAGCTTAACGGATGGTACTTGGGCATTTCCGTAGGTTTTGTTGCACTGCTATGTATTTTATTCCATGACATATTTCGTGTATGATCGTTGAACTTCGTGTTCCTTTTAGCTAAGGGGATGGACCACGATGAAGCAGAAAGGAAGCTAAAAAGCGCAAAAATAACAGGCGGAAGCACCATGTCGTTTTTTGCGAAGTTCTTAGAATTGCAGGTAAGAAGAGCAAGCAAGTGAACTAGTCTGAATCTCTTGCCATCCGAGTTTCGTCTTCGTGTTGATATTCATCGCTTTTTCTCCCTAATCTTGATGTCATGCAGCTGCTTGAATGAAGGCAACTAATGCGGCAGTCACTGTTGACAAGTGATTAAATCAGGGTTGATATCTCCACCAGACGAGTTTTGTGACGATCGTCATGAGAATTCGCGACGACACGTGCGCAGTGGCAAAAAGAATCAACTTTTCTGACGAGACTTCGGACGATTTCGGTTCTGACGAAAAGTTAATACAGCTTTGACTTTTCGTCGTGCCCTTGACGATCGTCAAGACATTAGCCAATCAGATTTCAGAAATACCGAAAGCAGCGATTTCATCAGACCAGCATGGCCGCCAATAATGATTGATGGTTGATTGAGAATCTCCGGTGGCTAGATATCGCAGTGTGCCTGCTAGTCTCTGGTCAGGTTCCACGGGCTCGCTCCTATTGGTTGTACTCTTCTTAATGCCGGGCTCGACTGAGTCAGCAAAACTGCACATGTTTCTGGGAAGATACGAAAGTACTTGAAGAACATTTCGTGGTCATGCTGAATGAAAGCCCTGGAAGTACTCATTGAAGTTTTTTTTTTTTTTTAGTTGGCTATGTTGAGGAAAGGCTATGGTGGCCTATACAAAGCCCCAACATAGGAAGAAAGAAGAAAGCGAGCAGCTAAGAAGATAGAGAAATAAGAATCAAGTTTATTGATCTTAGATTTGAAAGTACTCATTGAAGCATCATCTTCGATTCAACACCCAGAGAACATGTGTGTAACTCTGTTCATCACCATTGTTCGGTATAACCGGGATCAGTCCAGTTTAGTCACATTCTTCCACCCTTCTCTGTTTCTGACGGTAGTCAAAATTCTTGAATTTCCATGTGCGGAAGATCACTGAGAATAAGCTTCTTGCAGGTCATCTTCCCTTTCCTTTGCATTGCGGCTTGTGGGCTGCCTCCCAGAGGCAAAGTTTCCCCATCGGTTGGTAATCACTGCGGATGCAGTGCCCAACGAATTGAAGACGTCGCCTTTGCAGAAATTTGGAGGGATATTCCATTCCTTCGTATATTTCTTCATTGGATTTCCAATTTCTGAATGTCCATCCCAGCGCTTTTCGTAGTAGTCTGTTCGTGTAACTCTGTTCAGTTGAGTCTTCAAGCCCCCAGCTTCTTGGATTTTGCCTTTTAGGGTCTTCTCCAATGCTCCAATGTTCCTGCCTCTGAATTCATCTTAATGGGTTAGTTTCTTTATATAGACACGAATGCTACGAGTGAACAGTGAATTACAGCAGGAGCATGCGTACGCATCCCGTCCATTAGACTGGCCTTTAATGAAGAAGGGTGTTGCATACTGGATAAGTGATACCTCAAACGTGAGTGAGATTTTGTGCTTTATTACGATTCTAGTCTCCTTTAATCTAGCATTTTTATATCTATGGATGGAGGTATCGTTTTGCTTTTCTAGAAGTGCACATCTAGTTTGGGTGCTAGTTACATTTCTGTGTTTTCACTGAAAAGGTTGCCGGCCTCACCGCACCACAGCCGACAGCCCCTCATCCTCTTACAACTCTGTTGTGGTATGAAATGTAATTCATACTTGCTTAAATGCGTGAAACCTGATTAGATGGTGCAGTAGCTGGAACACGTCTACTCGACTGAAGGTCCTCCGAAGGCTCACATTGCCGAATGTTCACTTTCTATCAGCAAGCAGTTCCTTTGTGATGACGTAAAGTTTGGGGTGAAGTGCGACGAGGACAGGAACCGGCCTCCCAACCTCGCCATGCCATCGCTGAGGATAGTACCTTGCCAGCGGGGTGGTCACCGATGCTCGTGAAGAGTGCTGCACTTAACTTTTCTTGTGTCAAGTTTTATCTAACCACTCCTTTTTGATTTTGTGAATTGAGAATCTTTCACCGTAGGCGCAAGTTTTCTGTATCGGTAATCCTGTTGTTTGGTGGGCGGGAGCATTAGCTGTTCTTGGCTACTCAGGATTATTTCTCTTATATTTACTACGTCGGAGAAGAGCTGTACACGACCTGACTTTAGGTGAAAAGCAATTATTATTTTTCTGTTTGGTAAGATCAATAAACTTGATCTCATCTCTCTCTCCTCTTAGCTGTTCGCTTTCTTCTTTCTTCCTTTGTTGGGGCTTTGTATAGGCCACCATAGCCTTTCATCAACATAAGCAACTAAAAAAAGAAAGAAAAAAAAACCCAAGTTTTCGTCATGTTTTGATGCAATATAGTGAGCTGTTTACAGCATTTGAACAAAGCAATGCCTTCTAAAAACTAACGCTTGTTCCAGCATAACTACAGTCTGCTGTGAAAAGTATCCCAACGCAAAGCTCCTTACCTATAGATATGATATCTACTAAAGATAAAGTTAAATCGGAAGAAAGAAAGAAATTCAAAGAACAAAATTCCTATCTAAGGCCCCGTTTCCACTACCCGGGTAAATTTGAAAACGGATAGAAATTTATCCGAATTGGCCTTGTGTTTCCACAAAAACGCAAAAAACGGATATTTTTGAAAACGCTCTTTAGAGCGTATTTTTTGAAAACGGATATTTTCAAATACGCACCGTTTGAGTGGAAACACCTGTGCCCGGATATTTTCAAATAGGCTACAACAGCAGCAACAATTGCCTTGTGAATTTGGCGCTAAAAATGTTAAACTTTGTCTTTGGTGATACACTGTCTTGGTATATGGGAGAAAAGCGCATGCCGTGCAGCATATCATTACCTGCCTAAACGTGCTTCAAAGTCTGGTTGAAGTAATTTCTGTTGTAAGTAGATTTCATAAAAAAAGGAAACAGCGGGCGATTCTCAGCATGATGCTCCTAGATGGGAAGCCATGTGTAAAAAGGTTAGGCTTACACACCAAGAGTCCAACAAGGGTTCATCGATTTTGGAGGCGTCGTTGACAGCAGAAGCAGACAAATCCAGCAATTTGGCGCCAACAGCCTCTTTTAGGATAACATTGACGTATTTCGTCTCAATTCCAAGGCTTCGTTTCGGATCCTCGCGTCTGCGGACACAGGCCAAAGCGGATGAATAAGTGTCCGCTTGTGATAAGCGTCTTCACTGATATGCAATCAGAAAAATGAATTTTTATCCTTCTTCAAACTTACCCGGGTCAGTGGAAACGGGGCCTAAGAAGAAGAAAATTGCACTTAGAATCGCAATTCCTTCCTTACTTACATATGCCTGTAAAAGAGCACCTTACGCTTATTCTCAAAATTATCCTCGTGATCATTTATTATTTCAATTATAATTTTAATTTCTCAAAATTATCATTTCAAACAGGGCAATGGCAGTGGTTCAGTTTCGTTGGGCTTCTAAGTATTGGCGGATACCTCATCCATTATCTGCCATTTTTCATAATGGAAAGAACACTTTTTATGCATCACTATTTGCCAGCCCTGCTGTTCAAAATGCTTCTAATCCCCATACTGGCAGATCACATACAGGGCCACATACTGGCGTGAGTAGCTTTTTTTGTTATAACTGTAAATTAAATTTTGATTTCGATGATAGCAGAAGCCTGAGACAAGGCACCGTGCTTTTTCTAGGGTAGATGATATTTTGCCGTCTTTGTGGTTATTTTGAGCCACATACAATGCGGCTCTAGAGCCTTTGCATTATGAGTTTACACACTTTAGATCCCGCTACGGTCCTCTGTTTTGTTCAGTGTGTGTTCAGTGTGTGCCACCAGCAGGCGTTTTGTTGAAAACAAGGAGCAAAGAAATGGTCAAGCTAAGTGTGGCTGTACTGGAGTTACTGATTGATTTGGTCTTTGGTCCTCATTACCAATGTGAAAATCTCTCTTGGCGCTGTGATACTCGCTATTCATTATATTATGAATTCATTGCCAGAATGATTCGCGCCCTGTTAAATGTTAGTAAGCTACTTTCGATATTGTGCACAACTCTTTTTTCACTCTTAGGTAGAGATTGTCATTAGGCTTTTTTTGGACTTTTTTCTGACCATGTTGTGTATTGAGAGAGGGCCCCTTGAAAACAGCCACGCCTAAAAGGCCAAACTCCTTAGCATTTTCAACATAATGCAATGTGATATAGATTTTAAAGCGGATCGTACTTGTAGCCACTAAAAAAAAGACGATTGAAAAGGTCGCGGCAGTAAAGGCGTGTCCTACTCGCAAACGCTTTGCTGTATCTGCATGCCAATAAGACATGACTCGCTGTAGCCATAGCTACACTACGGTTGATTATGATTATGATGATTATCAGAATGATTGCAGTCACAGTTATAACCATAAGAACTTTCGCAATGGCAACCATCGTGGCCGTATTGGTGGGACAAACAGCATTCTCTTAGTCTTTAAGCTTCCTATTGTTTGTGCTGCTTGAACGCAAGCAACAATTAATGCCAGATACAATCTGATACCTTTCAGGAATTACCCGTTGCTGCGGCAAATATTTGGTATCACATGCTTGGGATTTGGATTGGTTGTGATGATGACATTCCGGTATTTCAGCCCGTTTACCTATGGATACCCTGCCCTATCTTCAGGCGATGTTTCAAAAAGGAAATGGATTTCTAGTTGGGAGTTTATTGTTAATCATCCGTGACGTCACCCTCGTTAATTCAATGCGACCGAATCGTAAGCAGTATCAGAGTTTGGATGTAGAATATGACTTTTAAGAACTACGCTCGCTATCATGCTGGTGTGGATGTTTACCCCTACGAAAGGCAATCGAAGAAGTTTGCAAGCGGTTGGAAAGTGACACAACTAGACATGAGAAGTCACAACCTCGTCACCAATTATTTTTGAGCCTTTGGCACACTTCTCCCTTTTCCTGTGGACACTCGGACGTTAATTTTAAAGTCGCAGATGCACGCCCTTAGATGTTCAGAGTCTTCCCATTATTTCTCAATGGAGCCATATCACACATGAACCCTTTTGTCACGTTGTGTGCCACCAACCGTGCGAGTCACCTTAAAGCACTGCTAAGTGATGTTGCATCTTCAGCAACAGTTTTCTGATATGATGTATGCTTGCCGACGTTCGCTGTGATCGATGAAAATTGTTCTGATTTGCTTGTTGATGCAAGCATTGTCAACTCGATTCTCAGCTCACACATGGCATTTAACGGATTGAAAACGACTGGCGAAGAAACACAGAAACCCCAAAGTGACTTTCATTGGTGGAAAAAGGCGTCTTTGCTCTCATCAGGTTTCGACAATAAGTTCGATTCATAACCTGCCTTGGCTCTAAAAATATGCGCACTTCTTTTAACAAACAACTATTTACTAGCTCTGAAAATGAAGTTCTTACTAGGTTTTGTAAGTTTAAAGTGCCAAAGTATTTGCAAACAACTTCCTAGTTTCCGTGGACAAGTGCCAAGACCTATGCTAATTGTGTTATTTTTATAACATTACATTTGAATCATAATTAATTTGCATAGCTCCTACAATGAGATACTTGTGAACCGAAACTGTAGAAAAATTCCGTTAAGTTTAATGCCCGAAATTGTTGCTTGTATCAGTTTCTCGTCTCATCTTGTGCGAACGAATCTTTGCGTGTGATGAATTTCATTAATTGGACACATGTTGCTACAAATAATTATCAAGGCAAGGATGCCTCGTGGATAACGTGCTTTCCTAACGTTTTCGTAGTCGGTGGTGCGAATGCACCCGCAGATAAACGTTGACTCAAGAGTGGGGCAAGGTGAAAGCTCTCCCCATGCCAGGTATAGGATCCATTAGGGGCCGTCACATCAGAAGGAAGGATCCGCTGCCTTCGGGTACTAGGTGGAAGTCATCAAAACATTTTTGACTTTCAGAGGTCTCAGAAGCACTCATTCAATAAGTGATAAAAATTGGATGCAGTTATTGCAATGCGTCTACAAGCAAGGAGAAGGAAGACGTAGCACGAAAAAGAATCGTCGGGAATATCTATATCGATGCATGAAATATCATCTTAGCTCACAATCTAATATAAGAGGGTCACTCATTGCTCAAAGCTAAAGCAGAGTTTCACATCAAGGCCATAAAGCTGCGTGAAATCGTGGCTGAATTTGCCAGGGTTAGGACCACAAAGGGCTTTTCAATCGAGAACATCTCCGCCTACATTTCGAAGCTGGCCTCAACCCCGACTAAAAATTCTCTTGCCCTCAGGTTCAACATTTCAGTGGAAGCAAGCGTGTTTCCAGACTTCAGAAAGTTGTCCTTTGTAGAAAGATGGAAACAAGACTGAAAACCCAACGATCATCCAGCATCAGTCAGCGGTACCAGCACATTGAAGTTAATAGACTTTTTGCAACAGGCGGTTAGCATATTTTTTGCACTTTCACTCGAATGAAGCACACACACTTAAGAAGATTGACGACCGGTTTTAATAGATTGATTACCTTTGGCATGCCAGTACGCAATGCCATTAAAAGCTTGATTTTCTTTTTACTAACCGTTGCCACATACGAGCAGCTGCCGTACCATAAGGATTGACTTGCTTGCGTGTTTGTAGTTTTAGTTGTATTTGTTGGTTGAAATGGCCACAGGGTTGCTATGTACTTCCATGCTCCCTGTGGTGTTGTTGATTGCAAATTTTGTGGTGTCGCCGTTGAAATATTCCCAGGCACTTGAAATACTTTTCGTTTTCAAGTCGCGTACCTTGCCGCTTCCATTCACTTGGGCTTATGTAGTTCTACAAACTTTAAGCCCCTTGCCTTGGAGGTCACTTCGCCACTGCTCTAAGTCCTCTTCTAACTCTGTGTTATTCAGAGCGCATAAAGCCATGTCGTCCGCGAATGACATATTCCACGGTGGTCCTCTACTGCTCCCTCTGCAAATCACATCCATTAATACTACAAACAGGAAAGGACTTAACGCTGATCCCTGATGATAGCCGGCTTCCAAGTTAAACTGTTGTGTGTCCCCAGCGGGTATTCGAATGTGAGTTTGGCAGTCTGTTTACATGTCCTGTATAATGCCAATAAGCGGTGTTGGGCATAGGGGTATCCTCAGGCTTCCCCAGACTAGTTCCCTTAGGACGGTATCATACACCTTCTCAAGGTCAATGAAGACACCGTGGACTAGCCTAGTATGGGGATAAAGGAACAAAATAGATTTTGTCTTTGGAGGCTTGCTGAATTGCTTTTCATTGATCCAAAAAGGCCTTTGAAATCGTTGATGGTAACGTACCTTGCGAACAGTCTCCGCAATATGGTATTCAAAAGCAAACGCTTGTGCAGTCTTAATCAGTTTGTTCCAGTTCTATATTGTTACTTTACCTTACTTTAGGATTTCTATTATTAATGAACGTTTGTACCTTAATTCTTATATATCGCCATTCATTAAATTAGTTTGTAGATGGACGGCCCCCTATGAATCAGCACTGCTGAATGGGTTACCTTCCTGATATCTTTCTTATAATTTCAATTATTAATGAAATAATTGAAATTATAATAATAATTATTTCATTATACTCGCACATGGTTGGATGCTTGGAATGCTAAAGTATTTCGAATGCTAATAAGTAAAGTATCCAGGTATTTTGAAAGCTTTCTAAAAACCAATCTACTGAATTCACTTTTCAATGATAGGAAACCCTTTAAACCAAAGCTTACCTATTGGATAAGCAGCACGCATTTTCACAGCTCAAAGGTTAAAAAGAGAAGATAGCAGACTTCTGCAAAATATCAAATGGAGATCAATTACTATTGGCAATTGCCCTAAAGTAGACTTGGTTTGCAAAAATATAAGTACCCACGGCATTGTACTAAATGGCAGAACAACCATTGGATCGACTCATTTGGATAGGGCAGTTATGCCAGCTGCAGTGAAACCTATGGAGGATCGCAAGGAATGCGGGCCTCAGTCGCATTCAAGAGAAATAGATGCCGCCGAAGAAAGTTATGACCCTGATCTTGCGCCTAAAATCCTTTTGAGTGAAAATTTAACAGTTAAACAGATGAATATGTTCAGAGAATTTATATCAAGAAAGAGAGGATTTCTCTAGAGATAATGATGACATAGGTGCAACAAACTTCGAGATGAAATACATTTGTCCGGCAATGACACCGTTCAGGGAAACTGTGTTGGGGGTGCCACGCCTTCTTCTTCGAGAACGGAAGGAATATGTAGAATACACATTGGAATAAATATAATATACATTGGTTTAAGACTCATCATGATATTAATTTCGCTGTAAAGTTGTAAAGTTCCTTTAGAAAGAATGACAGTGAAGATATCAAACTACTTATCAATCTTTCCTATCAAAACTTAATCAAACTGAAATTCAGATGAATGTCTTCTGAACATACATTGGAATACATAGAATATACATTGGATGAAGACTCATCGTGCCAAAAACTTATTCTAGCTCAGAAGTTGGTATCAAGTCATTTTACTCTTTCCCTGAAGTGCTACTTAATGCAGCTTTATTGGTTGAATATTCCTCCCATGAACTGGTTTTTCTAAAGAAAATAGCGGAATACTCAAGATTATGTGCTAGCTCTGGATTGGCTTTGAAGCCTCCGCACAAGGTGCTTGTCTTTTTTGATACTTTTCCGGTTACTTTCTTTAGCATATGACGCAAAGGCATTTCTTGTGCATGTTTCTTGAGTATAGTGCAAAGTGTTGAAATCAACCAGGAGCCTTCATGATGGTGAAGGATAGACTTTTTTCCTTGCAAAAAGAATTATTCAATATTATGCGCAATAAAATTTTCACCATCATCATGATTATCATCAACATCGTCACCATCATCATCATCATCACCAGCACCATTATCATCATCACCACCACCATTATCAACACCACCATCATCATCATCATCATCAACATCATCATCATCATCATCATCATCATCATCGTCACCATCATCATCATCATCAACATCGTCACCATCATCATCATCATCATCAACATCGTCACCATCATCATCATCATCATCATCAACACCACCATCATTAATATCATCATCATCAACATCGTCATCATCATCATCAACATCGTCATCATCATCATCATCATCATCATCATCGTCATCATCATCATCAACACCACCATCATTACTATCATCATCATCAACATCGTCACCATCAACATCGTCACCATCATCATCATCACCACCACCATCAACACCACCATCATTACTATCATCATCATCATTACCATAATCATTGTCACCATAGTCATAATCATCATTCCCGCATGCCACCAACTCGCCTCCCGAGTATTATCCTGTATGGAGAGCTCTCAGAAGGCAAATGACATAGAGGTGGACCGAAGCGCCAGTTTAAAGACCAGCTGAAGCGATCGTTAGCGCAGGTCAACATCCCTGCTAAAAACTGGGAAGCTGTGGCTCATGAACGGACTAGATAGAGGCTCACAGTTTGAAAGGGCGTAGGGGCTTTTGAAGCCGAGAGGAGGCGCCAGGTAGACTTGAAACGTCAAGAACGCAAGCAAAGACAAGAAGCTCCTCTCCACCGGTCACTCTGCCATGTGACTGTTGCCCAAGAAAGACTTTTCAGCCACAGGCTGGGCCTGCTCAGCCACGTGAGGGCCTACAGGCGATATCAAATGGATTCGTACGGGAAGAGCGCGCACCAAAGACTACGAGTGGAATCCGAAGAATCATCATTCATCAACATTGTCATCATCCACCATCGTCATCACCATAATTGTTATCATTGTCATCATAGTCATGATTATCTTAATAATCATCATCACAATCAATCATTACAATAATAAGTCATATTGCTTCACTGACCTGGCGCTGATGGAAAATAAAACAAGAAGTTGCTTGTTAACTCTCCTTTGTAATCTGTGAAAATATGACAAAGCTTTTTTAAGAATTGTCTAACAAAAGTGTTTCCTACCGGGAAGTAACTGAACAGCAAATTTATGAGGCAAATTTATGAGTCATTTTTTTTAAATTCTATACTTTGCCCTTCATAAAGGCACACTTTGTCTTGACCTAAACCCTTGCCCATCTTCTCTGGCAACGTCCACGTAACAGTCTTGTGTAGTTAAAATCACTTCGATTTATCAGGCAGTGGGATACGATATTAGTTGCGCTGAGGATGGTTTGCAAAATTCCTTTAGAAAGAATGGCAGTGACGGATCAAACTATTTATCAATCTTTGCCATCAAAACTTAATCAAACTGAAATTCAGATGAGAAATCTTTCGCTTATTCCTTGTCTACCTTGCCAGTGTTCTCACGAATGTCTTATTAATACTATCAGAAAACGCAAGCTGCAATGGTTCGGACATGTCTGCAGGCAGAACGACACGATGGCGAAATACATGGCGAAATACATCTTACAAGGCAAAGTAGAAGGTGCTCGAAAACAAGGCAGACCTAGAAAGAACTGGACTTTCAACATTTTGGACTGGATGGGTCTCACTCTGGCGGAAGCAACAAGAATCGCGAGCGATAGGAAGGCCTGGAGGACTGTGGTCAACGATTCGCTGGTGCTCCAACGACCCAACCCGGGTTAAGGAATGAACGAACGACCTTGCCAGAAATTGAATTTTCAAAATTCGAATTCTTGTTTTTGAATTTGAATTTTCAGAATTGCCACATTTTCAAAAATTGAATTCATTCACATAACTGAAAAAATGCTTAACCCGTTGAGAATCATCAATCTTTTCGCGATGTAAGAAACACTCTCGTCATACTCAACTAAAACTTGGTGATCGACGTAATCGAGCATAGCCCATTACTTGGAGATCATTAATTGATTGGAAATTCCATGTTTATGGTTATAAGTTTAATTGCCACGTGCTTTGAATCAGCTTTGCACTTAGGCCGCTCGCCACTGGCTTAATTTCCCAATGTCCTACAGCATGGCTACTAGCTACAAACCCAAGAAACTTTTAAGACGGCCTTCAAAAGGAGCGTATGCACAGTTTAGGAGGTGGAAGAAGGAAGTCGAGAGAATAGTAGGATGCCTATTAGCGGATGCAACTGATGCCGTTAAGTTAAACCATGTTTACATTTCAGCAGGTGCCAATGCTTATCAGCATGTCCAAGCAAGGCAAAGCGAGGACTCACAGGTAACCATAGATACGGTGAGCAAACTCCTATCATGTTTAGATGAATGTCCTACGCACACCACCCATCTCCGAGAGGAAAGGGAAGATTTCTACAATTCCGAGCAGACACCAGGTGAGAACATAATCACCTTTTATAGTCGTGTCCTTGCGTTTTATAGACAATCCCAATTTCTTGCAAACATCAACTTTCTCATTACTGATAAACTAATCCATGGGTGTGCTACCGTAGAATGCAAAAGGAAATTGACGGGATTAAGCAAAGATATAACAGTTAAAGTGTGCCTCAATACCTTCGCCAACATGGGGCAATTGATGTTACCACGCAACATTTCAGTGGCGTAGAGATACAGCCAAGATACACTTATGATCCCACTAGACCAGGTGTGGCCAACCCGCGGCTCTTCGCCTGGTTTTTCTGCGCCTCTTGCAACGGTGAAACACATCATAAAGTGGTCATTACCACTGAACTTGGGACTGAGCCTATCTTAGCTCTTGGTTTTTGCAGCACGTTCCAACTTGTCCCCAATGGTGATACCTGTGTGCTACGAAGTGTTAACTCTGACGTAGATGCAGTGCACATAACCGAACCATCAGACTTTGATTGTGGCAATCTTAAAACGAAGTGGATGAAATACTTACCACTTGGACAAAGTACAGGGGTCCCTTTCCAAACCTGAAAAACATATTTCCTGACATATTTGATGGGACAGTTGGACGTTTTGAAGGTGAAGCAGAGCTAAAACTATCACCCGATGCTAAGCTAGTACAACTTCCGCTCAGAACTGTTTTTTTTAGTGGGTTATGTTGAGGAAAGGCCATGGTGGCCTATACAAAGCCCCAACATAGGAGGAAAGAAGAAAGCGAGCAGCTAAGAGGATAGAGAGATAAGATCAAGTTTATTGATCTTAGATTTGAAAGATGGCAAGTTGTAGGACTCAGGAAAGCAAGAAGAGGGCAAGACGTTCCATAAGTTGCATGTTCTGTAACACATAGCACAGTTCCCAAGCTATAAAAGGAACTTGAAAAAATGGAGAAGGATGGGATCATAAGAGACTGCCGATTGGGTTCACAAACTCGTAATTGGGACCAAGAAAAAATTGTGATCTTCGATTATGCCTGGACACAAAGAACCAAAATAGGGGTCTCATTCACAATCTCCACTACAAAGCTTCATGGGAAGATGCTCAAAGCACTTTTAATAGTTTTAGAATCTTCCCAACCCTTGATCCAAAAGTCACACATTGGATACAGAGGTTATCTCCTAGAAGCCAAGTATTGGCAGCCTTTAACGTACCATTCAAAGAATATTGCAATGTACGCCTCCCTTTTGGTATTTCTATATCTGCAGAAAAATTTCAGGCTCAAATGGACAGGGCGTTAGCTGGCATTCCAAGAACTTTCCTATGTGCAGCTGATGTGAAAGTATAGGGCTCCACTAAGGAGCGCCATGATATGCATCTACTTAGACAGTAAGCCATACCCAAACTGCAGGAATTAAGTTCAATCCTGACAAGTGTAGCATCAAGAAGCAACAAACAGAATACTTTTGGTCCTATAATTTCCACCAAGGATGTAAATCCATGCTCCCAACTCCGCGAATGCTTGGTCCCAAGTCTGAGAAGAAGAAGGGAAGAAGGAGGAGGTTTGCGTCAGGCGTGGCGAGCCGGCGTAAAAACCCCAGCCAATATTCTAAATGGAAAGTCAGAAAAAGGAGTTGCCATTCGGCCGTTGGCCGGGGCACCCGCCGCACACCCGACGCGGGGCAGTCGACCCCCCCCGACTGTACCTAGAAGTGAGCAAGGGGTACCGCAGCAACCACGACTGCGGCTAAAGAAGCGAGTGGACAAGCCAAGGACTGTGAAGAACAGGTACGCAACATGGAACGTCGGATCGATGACTGGAAGAGGGAGGAAAATCGCCGATGTCCTTTTTTCTTTTTTTTTAGTTGGTTATGTTGAGGAAAGGCTATGGTGGCCTATACAAAGCCCCAACATAGGAAGAAAGAAGAAAGCGAGCAGCTAAGAGGATGGAGAGATAAGAATCAAGTTTATTGATCTTAGATTTGAAAGATGGCAAGTTGTAGGACTCAGGAAAGCAAGAAGAAGGCAAGACGTTCCATAAGTTGCATGCTCTTGGGATGAATGATGATTTGTGAGATAAAGTTCGTGAAGCAGGCAGTGAAACTGGCAGTCCTAGAGAGAAGAAGAGTGCAAGTGGCATGCATTCAAGAGACCAGATGGAAGGGAGCGAAGACCAGGGAGCTGGGAAGTGGCAACATGCTTTTCTACCACGGACCTACCAAAGGGAAGAATGGAGTGGGAATCATACTATGTGCAGAATGGAAGACCAAAGTCATCACGCTGCAAAGACAATCAGACAGGCTGATGGCAGTTAAGCTGACAACGGAAAGCGGCATCCTCAACGTTGTATCGACCTATGCACCGCAGCAGGGGTGCATGGAGGACGACAAAGAAGAATTCAGGGTACAACTGGAAGCCATGATCCGCAGCATCCCTGAAGAAGAAGATTTAATGATTGGAGTTGACCTGAATAGACACGTTGGAGAGGAAGCAGGATACAAGGAATGACATGGAAGCTGAGGCTACGGAATCAGGAATGAAGAGGGAGAGAGAATCCTGGAGATGGCAGAAGGATTGGACGTGTCGCTGGCAAACATAGGGTTCCAGAAAAGCGAGGAGCACAGATAAACGTACAAGAGTGGACAAGATGCAACACAGATGGACTACCTGCTAGTGAGAAGAAGAGATCGAGCCACAGTGATAACGCGAAGGGAATACCAGGAGAGGCAACAACATACCAGCACCGACTACTAGTCATGGATGTCAGAAAGAAGAAAAAGATGCATATCAGACCAAAAGCAAGGGCCACGAGAATCAAAACCTGGTTGCTGGAAGGGAAGAAGAAGGAGGAGTATGCCGAGGAAGTCATACAGGAAATGGAGGACTTCAGGCTAGGAACGGTGGAAGAGTACTGGAGCAAGCTGAAGGATACAGTCCTGAAGGCAGCGACAGCAAAGTGCAGAAGAACAACAGGAAAAGCGAAGAAAGACAACGAGACATGGTGGTGGTGTGAAGAAACCCAGAAAGCCATCCAGAAGAAAAATAACGCATTCAAGAAGTGGCAAGAAGTTAAGACCGAAGAGGCAAAGGAAAGATACAAGGAAGCAAAGAAAGAGGCACGAAGAGCTGTGGCAAAGGCAAAATCTGAAGCAACTGAGGAGTGGTATCAGGCCCTAGACACCAAAGAAGGAGAGAAAACCATAAACAAAGTGGCAAGATCAAGGCAGAGAGCAAGACAGGATGTTGGAGACCTGATGGTGATAAAGGATGAGGAGGGATAAAATACTATCAGAGGCGGAGGAAGTGAAGAAGAGATGGAGGGAGTACTTTGGAAAGCTTCTGAATGAGGAAAACCCACATGAGGAACTGGAAGATGTGAACCCGACAGAAAGGCCAATAGCGGATATCACAAAGCGGAAAGCGCAAGAAGCCCTGGGGGGCATGAAGAGAGGCAAGCCAGGAGGACTGTCCAAAATCACGACAGGGATGCTGAAAGCTCCAGGAGAGAAGGGGGAAGTGTACATCCAGAGGCTCCTGGAACTCATGTGGGCAGAAGAGCGGATCCCAGCAGACTGAAGACTCAGCCTGATCATCAAAAACAAAGGTGATGCACTAGAAGGGAAAAACTACAGAGGAATCAAGCTATTGGAGCATGTGATGAAGATCATGGAAAAGATATTGGATAAGCGGCTATGCAAGGTCGTGGAAGTGGGTGACATGTAGCTTGGATTCCGCCCTAACAGGGGAACAACGGATGCCATCTTCGTACTACGCCAGTGACAGGAGAAGAGTTTAGAGGGACAGAAGAAAGTCTACCACGCCTTTGTTGACCTGGAAAAGGCTTACGATAGAGTCCCGAGAGAGCTAGTGTGGTGGTGCCTAAGGAAGAAAGGAGTACCTGAGAAGCTAGTGCGACTGATCAAGTGCACGTACGAGGGAGCAACGACGAAGTCAGGACACCCCACGAAGACAGTAACAGCTTCCAGATAGGAGTAGGAGCACACCAAGGGTCAGTCCTGGGCCCACTCCTATTCATAGTGGCTTTGGATACCATCAGCGAAGAATGCAGGGAAGGACTGCCTGGAGAAGCACTCTATGCAGACGACCTCTCTCTAGCCACAGAGTCACAGAAGAAGCTGGGAACAAGTGTGAAGAAATGGCAAACGGCACTGGAAAACAAGGGACTCAAAATGAATGCAGAAAAGACAGAAGTCATGGTGAGCTCCAGACCAGCGAGAAAGATCAAGCTGAATATCATTGAGGAACATGGCGCAAGATTCCAACAATACAACCATAAGTACCTGGGGGTGTGGTAGAGGAAACAGGAGGCTGTGAGAAGGCTGTGAGAGTCAGAGTGAAGACAGCATAGCAGAAGTGGAGATACCTTTCGGCTGTGTTGTGCGACGCAAATTTACCATTAACACTGACAGTCAAGGTCTACAGTACAGTAATCTATGGAGCTGAGATTTGGCCTTTGAAGAACAGCGAAGGAAGTATCATCTGCAGAACAGAGATGAGAATATTGAGATGGGCGCAAGGAGTTTCACTCAAAGCACACAAGAAGAATGAAGAAGTACAACGACAGTCTGGAGTCGAAAGTATTGAAGAAAAGCTGAGAGATGCTAGATTGAGGTGGTTCGGCCATGTAGAGAGGCGAGAACCAGAACATCACCTGAGAAGAGCAGTTGAATTGCCAGAAGCCAGGAAGAGGAAAAGAGGAAGACCAGCAAAGAGATGGATAGATGTGGTGGAAGAGGATTTGAGAAGAAGGGGGATGAAGAAGATGTAAACCCATGCCCCAAAAAGGTGCACGCAATCTTGAATGTGCCCCCACAAGCAAAAACATGTTCTCAAGAAGGATATTAAGGTATGGACATCAGAGATGGATGAAGAATTTCTTGCCACACAACAGCTGCTATAGCAGGAGCCGCTGTTGAAATCCACTTTGATCCAAACAAACCAGTGACAACTGAGAGTAGTGCATCTCTCAAAGGACTCAGAGCTGTGCTAATTCAAGAAGGAAAGCCTGTCACATTCCTTATCAAATTTCTTTTCTACAGTATTGCTTTGGCAGTCTAATAAAATATCTCAGCAAAGATACACTCTTTTCTCTCATCATACTCAACTAAAACATATCTAAAACTCTAGGAGGCTCTGCCCCTTAAGATTCTGAAGATCAGCCTTAGCCCCCTGCTCCTTTACTCTTCTCATATGGTCGGTCATCACATACATGTAACTAAGGGATAAGGGTAAAGCAAACCTTTGGTTGAAAGATCGCCTTGAGCCAAATCACAATCACAGCTTTGCAAATCATCATCAACAGGTGGAAGAATTTGATTTTCTTCCGATTCAGTAGGCGTTTTGGTTGATACGTTCTTTTCTTTTTCATCTGTGGGTGAGCAAATGAGGCCTGAGTCACTATCTTTTCCTCTGCATGCTTGCAGCAAAAAAATCTTTGGTTTTTCCTTTAGGCTTGGGCATTTTTTGTCTGCAAAGATGCTTTTTATATCTGTTACGGTTAGAGGCTCGTTATCTGTACCATAAAGTTTCTCATTACTACCCCCGTGAGTAAGAATGCAACACACAAAGGCATCATATTTCTCATGATTCATTTTAGCCACTTCCAACAATTTATCGCACATTTCCCTTGCTGTGAGGTTTCTTTGTATGTCCACATTAAAATCCAGCCATTCAAAAGTTTCTTCAAGTGATTTTTCATCCACATGAGTTCCTGTCCTCTTTTCCAATTTACCAAAAGTTTCATTTGATATTATCAGACAAATACCACATGGGGATTCCTTCATATGCTTTTCAGCAACGCCAATGGTCTCTAACACTGGTCTGTTTTGATCTTGTGACCTGCGACTTTGTTCCCTCTTTTTTTTTTTTTCTAGAAGAGTTAGCAATACTTAGCGCATGGTTCTGTAGCACTATTTGTGTGCATGGAATGGATTATTCAGGTGAGATTCAAACTATGAACATTTTTGCCTATCACATTCCTCTTAGAACGTTGCAAGGTTATGTTATTCATTAAACAGTGATTACCTGATATCAAAGACTAAAATCTATTCCTAAACAAACAAGAGTAAGCTTACCTACTCCCATAAACAAGAGCAAGCTTACCTAATCGTTGTACTGGAAACTTTCTCACCTCCGTAATCTTTCACACGCATTGTAAGATCAGACCTTTTGATCTTATCAAGCATGTTCAAAAGAGACAGTAGATTGTCCATGCTAATTTTCCCAAGTTCATCCAAAGTAAACAGTACTTCATTGCCAGTGTTGATGCTTTTGGCATTGAAATCTGATGTGATAAGAGGAAAGTTATCACTTTAAAAAATTGTTGGGAACAGATCCTCTGAGCTATCATCACATTGGATTCACTTGCTTGTAATCATTATGAACATGATCGTTTGACAATTGATAAAACAGCAATTTAAACGATTTTCCCTGAGGGACCCTTGTTAAATTTGACTCTGAAGCAGCAGGAATGTACTTTTCAATCAGAATATGATCAGGCTTTCCTGGTATAACTTGATTCATTTTAAAGAGTGCATGATCATCCGAAGCAATATAACTCATCATCGCATGCGATTTGCGAATTTCGAATAAGTGGAAACGAGCCATAACTGCGAGGGCAAAAGCTGTAATGCTGCAGGTCCACATCAGCTAGATAGCTGCCCATATACCAAGCCTGAGTTAACAGGAAAAACAAAATCAAAAAGCACATGAGACTAATATAACTAACCTAGGTTGCTAAGGAATTTCAAGGCTGCTACATCGTCTGTCTGTAAGCTTTTGCCGAGATGCATAAGCAGCATCCGCCAGCATTCTTTCTCAGTTGCATCGGTCATTGCGCTCCTTTACTGTTGGTTTTATACTTTGAATTAAATTTCAAAAGCTATTTAAAAGAGAATCAATCGTGAAATAATCAGAGCAACAAAACTAGTTCTTCTCATAGTGGTCTTTCCGCTCTCTTTATCATTGCAGGAGGGACGTCAACATGAAAACGAGACAGTGATGTCACTATGCATCTCCGGGTTCATTAAACTTGGGTCACTCACAATCGCACTGCTTGTTTTTCACTCCAATGTGGCCTTGGTAGTTTTCTTTCCCCCAAGCTTAATGCGATATCTACTGTTTTGAGGTCCAAAACACTGCACAGTTCGCATTAGCCATCTTTTAAGGCCATCATGACACAAGTTGAGCTTTTGGCCAACATATTGAAAGAGCAAGTTGGCTTTTGCAGCCTGCTTGAGCAAGGTACTTACAAAAGCTTTTAAAGCGACTTTTCCTGTAACAGCAGACTAAAAAAACATGGAGAACAAGTAAATAATTATCAACTGCAAGGTAAGTCATCCGCGCCAAACATTCAGACTTGTTTTGTTGTTACGAACTTCTCACCCCAAACTCGCTCCAGACTCCCGCTCGCAAAAGAGACTGCTAAGATTGAAAAGGTGTATTCAATTTTCAACAGTTACCCGGGGAAAATTTTCTCAATTACAGGCCACAGTTTGTTCTTCAGGCCAATCTTGTAGTTGTGGATCATTGCCATGTATATTATAAAAGGCTCAAGGTCCAGTTTGTCTCATCATGCGCACCAGCAAGGGAGTGACATCACGGCCCCTGTGCGATTTGATCCTACGCGATCTAGTGACAGCTTGCAACCACTTGCTATCAAATTGCTCTTGCTCAGTCAATGCTTATCTGAACGAAACCTAAGCATAAAAACCTTAAGACTGCAGGAAGTGATCTCTGCTTAAGTATAAGAGGAAAGGACCTTGGTGTGGCGCAAAACCCCTACGCTCTCTTCCTCACCGAAAAAAATGAAACCTCTCAATCCCAATGACAGCACCATTCTCTCTCCTCACCTCAAATTCCCAGTTTATTAGCTATTTTCTTCTTTCTTCCCTAATGGTGGGGTTTGTGCATTTATTCGCTCTGATGTGCAGACATTACACCTCAAGAAATTCGACCTTTCGTATCCTCCAACCTCTTTCCCATCGTCGTTTAGTTGGAGATCTTTCAATCCTTTACAGATAATTTTACGGACATTGTTCTCAGGAGATCAGGGATACTATTCCAGTTCCTCTGAGGCGTGTCAGGACCACCAGAAGCTCAACTCATTCACATCCTTTCCAAGTTTCACTGCCTAATCCACGAACTCTATCTTTCATCACCGACGCAATACTTCTTGGCATGGATCTTTTTATTCCTTCTTCTTACAAGCCTGGTAAAAAAATTCCCCTAAGTGGTTCAATTCACAGTGCGCCAAAGCTGTTAATAACAAAAACCACTACTTCAAGGAATGGAAGCGACTTCAAACCCAACACTCAAGAACTTCTTTCATCCAGTCACGCAATACTTGCTCCAAAACCATCAAAAATGCCAAATCATCTTTTGTCCAACGCGTCAACAACAAAATCGCTTCCTGCCAGGCTGGCTCTCGCTCCTTTTGGTCTATGGCCAAAAATGTATCCCAAAACTTTTGCCAATCATCTTTCCCTCCACTAAAAAACAACTCTGACTCTTCTTCTACCACTCCTTCATCCAAGGCTAATCTTTTTGCGTCAGTATTTGCCTCCAACTCCAACCTGGACGACCAAGGGGTCCAACCACATCACTTCCCTCCTTCAAAATTCACTATGTCTTCCATTAAGTTCTCCACACGAAAAGTCCGCCAAACCCTTCTCCAGCTTGACACATCCAAATCCAAATATCCTGATGGTATTCCAGCAATAGTTCTCAAAACCTGTGCTCCTGAACTTGCCCCTATTCTTAACAAACTATTTCAGCTTTCCTACACTCTTGGCACTTTTCCTACCTCATGGAAACAAGCCCACGTCTGTCCTATCCCAAAAAACGGCGACAAGTCTAATGCACTCAACTATCGCCCCATTGCAATCACTTCACTAATCTCTAAAACAATGGAGACCATCATCACGAAACAACTTTTTACCTTCCTTGAAACAAACAATCTTCTCTCTGATCACCAGTAAGGCTTTCGAAAAGCCAGGTCTACTGGTGATCTTCTTGCTTATGCTGTCCATGTCTGGTCCTCTTCTCTAGAATCCTGTGGTGAGAGCAGAGTGATCTCTCTCGATATCTCCAAGGCCTTCGATCGCGTCTGGCATAAAGGTCTTCTCGCTAAACTACCGATGTTTGGTCTCCATCACACTCTCATTTAATGAATTGGTTGTTTCCTCTCTGTTAGGTCGATTGCCGTCAGACTGGATGACTTCCTCTCTAATCTGCACTCAGTCAATGTTGGTGTACCCAGGGCTCTGTCATTTCCCTTGTACTCTTCATTATCTTCATAAATGACCTGCTCACCTCTACGTCTTCTAGCATTCACTCCATTGCTGATGATACCTTCCTAAGTTCTTCATTTTCATTCAATTAAAATTACCAAACTTCCACCGATATCCAACTCCACAGAAACATTTCAGCCTCGCTTCTCTCCAATGATCTGACAGTTTTCGAGAAGGCTTCCTCATCAGAGCGTTTTTCTCATCTTCTCACCTTCTATCTATATACAAGTCCCAAATCCGTCCTTCTTTAGAGAGTACTGCTCCCACGTCTGGGGTGGTGCTCCAAGATCTACTCTTTGTTTTATCGACAAAGTCCAGTCCAAAGCCATTCGTCTCATCAATAAGCCTAACCTCACCAAATTGCTCCAACCTCTTTCCCATCGTCGTTTGGTTGGAGATCTATCCATCTTTTATAGATACTTTCACGGGCATTGCTCTCAGGAGATCAGGGAGGTTATTCCTGTTCCTCTGAGGCGTGTCAGAACCACCAGAAGCTCAACTCATGCACACCCTTTCCAAGTTTCACTGCCTAATCCACGAACTCTGTCCCACAAATCACCATTCATCTCTAGAACATGCAATTTATGGAGCGTCTTGCCTTCCTCTTGCTTTCCTCAATCTTAAAACTTGCCCTGTAACGTGCAAGAGGCTCTCAAGAGTCTAGGGACTGCTTGCATGTCTTTTGTTTTATCATACAATTTGTGACCCAGGGGAGTTGGTGTATTTTTGGTTTTGAGTGGGGAGAGCACGTGGAGAGGGAGAGCGATGGGAAGGATTGCCAGATGGGCCGTTACACGCTACTGAAATTAGATTTATAGAAGAATTGCTTTATGTGTATTGGCGGTGCGTTTGTGGCACATCAATTAAAATTTTAAGAATCATTTTTCGGACGATACTTTAAAGTTTCCCCATAGTGGCACACTGATTGTAAGTTTTGAACTTTGTTGTTCTTTCGTTGTCTCGCTCTTTCGTTGGCTCATTTTATTTTGCATATTTCGTTTACCATTTCTATTACGTTAGGGTATAGTTTCTTATCTTGCATGTTGATTCTATTTCATCTATTGTTGTTTTAGCAAACCACATCTCGAGTTCTCCTTATCACAGAATTGTTTGTTTATTTGCTGTGTTTTCTGCAACTAATGAGGCTTGGGAGTGGGTTTGCACCTGTAGCCAACATTCGATGCTACATACCATCTTTCAAATCTAAGATCAATAAACTTGACCTGATCTCCCTCACCTCTTAGCCTTTCAATTTCTTTCTTCTTCCATTTTTGGGGCTTTATATGGGCCACCATGGCCTTTCCTCAACATAACTCACCCAATCCTGCAGCTTCTTATCTTTGAAATCCAAGATCAATAAATTTGATCTGATCACTCTCTCTTCTTAGCCTGTGACGTTCTTCTTTCTTCCATTGTTGAGGATTTGTATAGGCCACATGGCCTTCATCCAACATAACTCACTAAAGAAAAGTTAGATACTTAAGAGTACAAGTGATAATATTTTTGACTGGTAGGAACAAATTAAGGAAATATTTTTTAAGGTATCAAAGGCGCTGGGACGTTGCAGGCACGCTAAGAGATTTCTTCCTGAGTCTTCGTTAAGATCACTATACCTAAGCATAGTTGAACCACACTTTCGTTATTGCTGCTCCATTTGGGGATGCAGTGGTTATAGCACGCCTTTACAGCTGCAAGCAACTGCAAAATAGAGCTGCTAGAATAATGACACACAGCTCTTTTGATGCTTCTAGTAGACCACATATAAGGAATTTAGGGCAGATGAGCATAGCTGACTTGATATCTTTCGTGTCAGAGTATCTAGCCATTACGTCATTAGATAACTAGGCTCCTCAATATATGTGACCTCCAAGATGCGCTGGAAGAACTTTCGGCCTACTACAAGGACAACATGCTCCGGCCGAACCCGCAGAAGATGCAAGTTGCTGCATTCCATTGTGACAACAAAGGGGCCAATCGTGTACTGAAAGTGAAGTGGGGTGGTGCCACTCTAGAAAACGTCCCAAATGCCGCGTACATAGGCACATAGCAATGGGTCGTACCCTGACATTCAGGCCACGTATCAATATGTAATATGTACACCTAATGACAATGCTCATGACTTACTTTAGAATGCTACTTTGGGAGTTTGTCGAAATCAAGATCATAAAGCATTGAAAGAAAATGACCTTGCTCCATTATATCTAAGTAATCTGTTTACTCGCAATTCTCACTGCTCTTTGCGAGCTCTTAGAAGCACTCAAAGTGATCTTAAGCTGCCTTTAAAAAAACAAGTAGTGAGCAAAATGGATTTTCATTTTTCAATCTGGTGATTCTTCTCCTGGAAAAACAGAAAGTTACCTATTGTCCTGACTCCTGTCAAATGCGCAGGATTGAGATGGATTCGAGCCACTGACCTCACACTGTGTCATCGAATGCTTTAACGGGTCGGAATAGCTTGGTGGTAAGACTATTGGTGGTACAATTAAGGTCATAAAGCATTGTACCGAAAGTTCCTAAAGCACTCATTTATAGATTTACAAATTTGACGTCGGAGTATGTAGTATGGAAGTCAGTTATAAGGTTTTTGTCGCTGTTAATTTGCATGTTGGATTCAAACCCTAGAGTTTATAGCATTAATGATAAATTTTTCGAACTTCATTCTTTCTTTGTATAATCTAAATAGTACAAATATAAATCTCGCTAAAAAGCTATCATGTATTTGGCTGGTTTACAGTAACTAACGACACTAGGACTGTAGAAAAGAAAAAGGGAAGAAATCATATCATTAAGTAAATGTTAGTTGATAAAGAAGATGTGCCGATTTCGACCATAGCTTATTTCTCGAACAGAAGATATAATTGGTGGTACGATGCTAATGGAGAAGATGGCCTTGGTCAAGTTCAATACATTTGGACGTCTCCAGAAAAGAATCAGACGACTGGCCAAGAATGCCTATAGTTGACTCGTCAATAATTGCTGTTGAAATGATGATGATAATTATGACTATGATAATTATGATTATGATAATTATGATTATGATAATTATGATGATGGCTCGTTCAGACTCAATGCGGAGAGAGATGCTAGTGCTTCTCTATAGAGCTATTCAGTGTGACGTCACGTTGCGTGGCAACCAAATTTTCTGTTCTAAACAAACCGCACAAGTACAACAGAGCATATAGAGCAAATATTAAAAGTCGTCGTTTTTCGAATAAGGTTGGACTATTTAGGTTTGATTTGAAGAATTTGTTGTTGCGAATATTTTCTTACCTGTTAGAATTTGAAGGTAAGTCTAAGAAGTAGTGATTTGTTCAGAATGGTTCAATGCTTTGCTCCCGATTGTAACCACCAGTCAGAGTCGCACTACTGTCGTTTTTTTGGTTTTCCAAACAAGAACAAGAAGCCCCAGGAATACAAGAGATGGGTGAAGTTAATAAGGTAAGAGTCTTTATATGTGCCAGAGAATTAAATTTTTATTTCGGCAATGGTAAAGCTAGATGTATCATTCTTCGCACGATGGCCTAAATGATTTATGAAAACACAACATCTCAATGGATAAGCGATTCACAAACAAAATACGGAACTAATCAATCAACATATCTTTTTGAATGTTCATGTGAGGTCGGACACCTATGATAAGCTTTTTTAAAAGGAAATCATCACATTGGTAGATATATAGATAAACAAATGAGCTGTCTAATTTATCTGTACAGGAGAGCTGATAGAGAGCCAAGCGCTCATTCAAGGATCTGTAGCTGTCATTTCCGAGATGGGGAAAAGTGCTTTGGTCCAGAAATATATGCCAGAAATGCTGAAAAAGTTTTCCCATCCACCAGCAGTAAAGGCAAAGCAAAGCGATCAAAGCAATGTGATGAAGCTACTGTTGAAGAAATTGCACAGAAATATAGAAAAAATGCCACAGAGCCAGGTGCAAATGAAGAGACCATTCCAATCAATCAGACCATCCTCCAAGCTGAACTTGATAGCACAAGGGCAGACTTAGAAAAGGAAAGGCAAGAAAATGTGTACAAGAAGACACATTATACTGCTTCTAAGCTCAATGAAGCAGTTATTCGCATGGAAACAGGATTGCCCACAAAAGAGATCTTTGAGATTGTTGTTAAACATGTATCTAGATTTGTAAGCTCAATTAACTACCATGCTGGATGGAAAGTTGTCAGCATTTCGTTTGAGGACCAGATCTTCATCACACTCATGAAGCTTCGTCAAAATTATACTTATCTACATTTGGCTCAAGTATTTTCTTGCTGTGTTGCCACTATTGCAAATATAATATCAAAATTTATCCCTGTTCTTCATAAAATATTTTTTAAGCACATAATGGTATCGATTCCCTCCAGAGAGAAGAATGAATTATGTTTGCCTTCTTCCTTTTCATTTTTCACCAACTGTAGGATAATAATTGATTGCACAGATATAGAAATTGCCAAACCCAGCTTGATGAGCCATCAAAGTGCAACATACTCCAGCTACAGAGGGATGAATTCCTTCAAAGTTTTGGTTGGTGTGGCACCAAATGGAGTCATCACATTTGTGAGTAATTTGTACCCTGGGTCTATCTCAGATAAAGAGATTGTCAGAAAATCTGGCTTACTCTCATCAATGGAAACAGGAGATCTGATTCTAGCAGACAAGGGGTTCTTGATTCATGATATGGTCCCAACTGGTGTTGCAGTCAATGTCCCTCCATTTCTACATCATGGTAGATTCACAGAAAGTGAAGCTATTGCCACAAAGAACATTGCACGCTGCAGGATTCATGTTGAAAGAGTCAATGCTAGGCTGAAAGATTTTAAAATTCTTACTTTTGTGCCTTCTGCCTTAAGGAGTAACATTGACACTGTCTTCCAGCTTTGTGCAGCACTAGTAAACCTACAATTTCCATTAATCAAAGAGCGCTGCAAAGGAACTGAATTTGACTCAAGTTTATCATAATGAGTAACAGCAACATTACTTTAATCTACAGGCAATCACTTTTCTATTAGAACATGTCATCATTTATAATTTTTGGTAAAATTTTTTCGAAGTAAAAATTTCTCAATTTAACGATGTTTCCTTCCCAAGAAGGATCCTTTTCCACATTAACAATAACAGACCATGATTTAGTCCAAACAACAAAATAACAGCTATTTCTTTTTGTTAGATACATCTGCCCCTGAACTTGATGCCAATATATATGATTCCTCTTCAAAGAATAAATTGATCCATTCTTTTCCAAAAAGAATGTGTTTTTCTTTACGGAGTCTTCAAGGGACTCTTCTCTTTGTGAAAATGGGCACTTAACCTCCAAAACATAATCTTCTCCAACAAGCCCATCTGGAGAAGCACCCAAAACCCCAGAAGAGTCAAGCCATATCCCTGTTCTTGCAACAACAAAACCTGTTTGTTTGGAAAATGTGGTAATAGCTTCATCTTCATTTGCTATTCCCCATGCAATGGATTTGACTCCTGACAAATTGTATGCACCAACTATTTGCTTCAGCAAAGATGTTGTTACCTGCTTAGCATTTAAAACACTGCCAAACGTACTTGCTGTAAGCCTTCCCTTTCTAACAACGTGCCATTGTGGATTGTCCCTCTGGCCAATAGTGAGTTGGCTCACTTTAGACAAATCCTCAGCACATATGGAAATGGAAGCTTTAAACAGCTCAACTTTTCTTGAAAGAGATGAACTCTCAATGACTTCCTTTGAAAAAGCTATTTCCTTTACCAAAGGAACAGACACAACATTTTGCTTTGGTGGTTCTGGATTTAAAAGCCACCAAAGTCCTGTAAATCTTCCATATTGGCACAAATCCGCATATAGTGCAGCCCTATCCTCATCATTTGGCTCCCTGGTAAGTGCAACATAATCTGGCCTTTTTGACGGGTAGAGGTCAGACACAGAGCTTGTGGAACAATTTGCAGCTTTTTGTTTCTTCCAGCAGCACTCAACATCTGTCACACTTATTTCGTTAATTGCATGCAGGAAAAGGGCAGCTGCATGACTACATTTGAATAAGCCTCTTGGACATTCACATTCTGTTGAGCGTATTGAATTAACTTCATCTATATGTATCTAAAAACATGAAAAAAGAAATAAGAATGCCTTGCATCAAAACTAATATATGTATTTAATACAAGGTACTGAAGGAGATAGCTGATACGACAGTTGATATAAATTATAACGAAGAACTGAAGCTCTCTCTTTAAAATCACAATAAGAAAAAATTCACCACATGATATGCTACAATATTCCAATTTGAGTCCTAAAAACTGATAGATTTTAAAACTTTTTACCAATTTTCTCCAAATTCCACCGATTTACTGACATATGGACTATCATTTTGGCTTTGTGCTGCTGAATAGCCAACCAGCAGCTTAGAAAAATGCAATGAACAAAATCTGATCAAGCCTTCATCTAACAGATCGATAAAAAGCTTTATAAAAGGTTGAATGCCTTAAAATATGCAAGGATTAGAAACGATTGTATGTATAATTACATTTTTATGATAATCGAGTAGAATTAAATTTAGGCCTAAAATGATCTAAACTTACCGTAACGTTGTACACCTTGTCTTTCATGCTAGCACGAACTTTTCCTTTCAAAACACCTTGAGCATATGTTATGCACTCTACATGACCCGATTTATAATGATTTTCACCTCTAGATATCGATCTTATTTCACCTTCGAAAAATGCGCATAGAGAACTACTGGAAAACGCCATCTTTGTTCGTATGCTTAGAACAGAAATTTTGTTGCCATGGAGATGTGACGTATCCACTGAACAACTCTATGCAGAAACCCTTGACATCTCCGTAGCTACGAAGGAGAACGGAAAGCAGGACGTAATGTATGAATCGTTTCTTGGATTACAAACAAACGTAGGTTGAAAAATTTCTATCTGAAACTGTATCATCATGGAGGATATACACCAGGTATTTTTATTTTTGAAGACCTTTAATGTATATGATATTGCTAAAAATTTATGGCATGATAAGCTTTGTTGTATGCATGCAATGACGAGGCCAGTTTCTTGGTGGTACCTATCTATCTATAACATAATGTGCAAAACCTATGGAATAGGCATTATGCATAGTTTGGGTGAATATTTAGTAAATTATAGATAATGATGCTATTAGGTACAAGAAAGTGAATTAGTAAAAGTATACATCATTTGTGTCAATTCATTGTAAGCGGACATAGGCCTAAAAGTCAAGGTCAAGGGTATCAGACAACAACTGAGGCAGGGCCTTGAAATGGAGCAAAACTAGAATAAATCATAGGTTTCCTTGGATTTCTGAACTGAAAAATCACTATCAATATGATTTGACTAGATCGGGAGTGTTTGAGAATATTTGAATAGAATATGCCCATGTACAGTCCATTTACAGTGATTAGACTATGTTTTATTATCAAGTGTCAAAATAAGATTTTTATATCTCAAATTGGTTCAGTAAAAGGATCTTATATGCATGTCTGCCAATGATGACTTGAAGGACTGCAGGTTGTTAGAGTCTCTCACAGCCGTTGGCAGATTATTCCAAATCTTTACTGTGGTTGGCACAAACGAATATTTCCAGCAGTTTATTCTGCAGGTCGGGATGATAAATGCTGCTTGGCTACCATGACAATGGATATTTGACTAGAATTTATGAGTTTATGATATGATTTGTGTCAGTATTTCACTATTAGTCTGAATAATTAATATATGAATCAAAATTTAAGTTGTGCTCTATTGTTGAAATGAATGGAGCACCTTCTAAGATAGGTGCCATCCTGTCACAGCTTTGATATAGAATGGCCAGTTCCTTTCCTTGCCATAAACTGCCCACCCCTGCCAGCTTTACGCCAGGCACCCACTTTCTGCTGGGTGAACAAATGGAAGGTAAAAAATTGTGTTGCATGCTCGATTTCGTGCCTAGCAGAAACCAGAGATAGGGAAGGGGAATTCATGAGGTGGTTTCCTGTTGCCTTCCTCACCAATGGCGTTTTAGAATTGACACATTGAGGACTTAAATTGACAACCCGTGTTGTGAGTCTGCATGCTTAGCCACTATGCAATGGCGCCCCTAAATGGAAGGTACAGAAAAAAGCTTCATAACGACCCCTTGAGCCTGGACTGTGTATATGTAGGCAATTTCTCTAATCAATATGCCCCTCTCAAATAGTATACTAGAAGGAAGAATAACTAAGCTGACCAGTAACCAACAATTTTGCAAGTCTAACGTTTCTGTCATTTTTGGGATTGTGTGAAATTTAAGAAAAAGTTTATCATGCAACCAAGCAGTGTAATTCCACCTACTTTCTCATGGTGCAGGGCTGGCTTGAAATGTCTGCAACAAAATCCAAAAGTTGGTTGAAAAAAACTGTCACAAAGCCCTGGAAGAAGAGATTCTTTGTTTTGAGAAGAGATGAGGATAACAGAGACAGGATTTTATTAATTGCATATGACAAGGAGGAAAATATTGCCAAGCAGAAGCCAAAAGGAATGTTAGAAATGTTCCCAAAGTACCAAGTAGCTAAAACTAATGAGCTGAAGGGGAAAGAATTCACATTCCAAGTCAGCAACGACACAGAGAGTTGGTTTCTAGCTGCAAAAAACCAGAAAGTGCTTGACTTATGGGTAATACAAATTCAAATGCAGACAAAGCTCAGTAGATCTATCACAGGTAAATGTTTCCCAAATTTGTCTCTATGTTCTATGTTCTATGTTACTGAAACCCCCAGTGCTCAGGAAAGCTGGTTGCTTGCAGTTGGCTAAGAGGCTGTTCCCATATATGTAAACTCATCTATACACAATTTAAAAGTCGTAACTATCCTTCGATCCTAATTTAGATACACAAATGAAAGATCATACTAAATAGTACAACTTCTATTTGTATCTCCTTTCCGTATTCTTCTTCCTTCAACATTTTTATTCATCTCACTTTTTGCTATGAAGCTGGCGCATGTTAATGCCAGGCTAGATTACATGATGTCATTGATTTAAATACATTGAATATTGGAAGCAAAAGCCTCATGACACAGTGTATAAAGATATTCTCTCGGCCCGTTTTGTCAATTGAAACACTTTTAATTGGCATTTTGATGATCACTTGCAATGATGTTGTCTGATTTCATGATATTCCTATTGCCGCTAACTTTTGCCAGTGTTTGTTGTATTGTGGTGTGGAAAGATTTATCAGCACAAAGGAGAAGAATTGCCATGCAAAGGGGAATGTTTACAGAAGAGTGCTGATGCTAATTTACAACTGATGGGTGTGAAAGAATAATGTCTAGAAATTTTCTATACTTTTTGATGAATCACACACTTGATCCATGTCCTTGCAGATTTTAGCCCTAGTACTTGGAAATACTTTTTAGTAACCAATGTTAGGGACAGGTCATGGAAGCCTATTCAATGCCCCAGCAAAGGCAGAAAGAAGAAAGCAAAAGGCTAAGAGGAGAGAGAGACCTGATCAGAGATGTTACAAATTGTTTTCTTGTTCTATTTTATAGCAAATGTTAGATGTTGATGATGTAAAATTTTTTCACTAAAATCTGAAAATTTAACCCCCAATAATCAAGCAACATAACAGCAAATCTACAGGTCTGTGCTTTTTCCCCTCTTTATCTTTGAGGTTAAAATTGATGAGGATGTATCACAATTGATGGTTTGTTTTAAGGCGACAGTGATTTCTTTGTCGTTGCTTTGAAGGACGCATCTTTACAGTGAAGGCAGCAAATACAAAGCAGTTGCAACGGATTGGTGCTAAAGATCAAGCTTGTTTACTTCACTTCACCAGATGGGGACTTACACTTGCATTGCAAGAATCCAGATCAGTCCTTGCACTGTGGCCACTTGATACCATAAGAAATTACGAATGCACAGGAACTCAGCAATTTATCTTTGAAGCCGGAAGAAGATCACCAATGGGTGAAGGGAAATACGTTTTTTTCACTTACGAAGGAGAGGACGAATCCATGTTTAATGTTATTGACATTTTTGTATCGGCAAGGCTAGAATCAAAAGCCAACCTAGCCCCACCCAAGAGGAAGGGGGAAGTGACAGATGATGATATATTATTGGCATACAACAAACTGCATTCTTGTGTGATGGGGAACCCCCCACCAGATCTTTTTGAGGGTAAGTCATTTGGAAGCCTTCTTCTTGCTTCTTATCATATGCAATAGCTATGGGTCATTTCAATGTAAGAAGATTTGGTACTGATAGCAGTTTTAAATGTGTTTTTCATCTTGTTTTTCAAGGAAATAAGAACAAGAAGGCAAAACTGATAGTAGAGAACCAATGATGATATTTCATTTACCAAGATCAGTTTTGGCTGGTTTTTTTTTATAAAGAAACCAACGTTGGGAATATTTCTGATTTCCAAAGCATCACATTCTTTGATAAGTTTTTGAGCTGATAGACTGTCTGTTTCCTGTCTCAAACTATAAGATATTAATGCATAGTTTCTGATACCCAATATTTGATTATTCATACACAGAGCCTACAAGTTATTCTAAGCTCGATGCAGGCAGAGCAAGCCAGCCAATGCCTGTGAGAATGGAGCAGCCACCATCATATGACCACTTAGCCAGGACCGGCGCTATTCAGACAATCTCAGATGACATGGAGAGTTGCCCACCGAGCTCATATGACCAGCTAGATAGAACTGCTAGCTGGCGTCGCAAAGATCATATTGATGACGGGGGTTACAATGTAATTGATCGATCCAGAGACAATTCCTTCTCTAATAACTATGATCACCTTGATAGAGTGATTGCAGATCAAGGGTTATCGGTAAGTGTTTGCGTCTTCTCTTTCATGAAAATTGTGCCTCTTAATTCGTGCGATGATTAAATATGCATTAGAAGCAGTCATTACAGGCTGGTACCTTATTTCTTGGATTACTTTAAAGGTAGTATATATTTCATTTTGTCTTCTAAGCTTGTTTTTACCTCTATTTTGATAATGGGCCATGTTGCAGAGAATTTCTCTCTTGGAGATGAATCATTACGGGCTACCTGCTTTAAATATGTTATATTATCATTATCATTACATATTGCTACCTTCTGAATGACCTAACATCAAAGTACCGCCACGAGAAATTTTTTAACTTGTCGATAGGTTCCCTTGCAATCTTTGGACAGTTGTGCGATTCGTTCATTCAGATATGTAGTGATCTGACCATTGACAAAGCATTTACTGACTGCATAATTGCTACATTAACGAGTATAATCATACACACAATTTATTACATATTCTGCGTGGGCAACAAACCCTGGACTAACCCAGACCTTGTTTCCTACTAAAAGTTTCCTTACATCCTTTAGTTCTTCTTATTAAAATCATTCACCTTTCTCCGGTTTCTCTATTTTCGTTATTTACTTATTCATTCATTTTTTTCACTAGAGATACCTGTAATTAGGCCTGCCGAATGCAAATTACCTGTCATTAGGGAGATTTATATTTGTATGTTTAGTTCATATATCAAATGAAGTTTTAAAAAACATGTAACGCAAGGAAGTCCATAGTAAGCAGATTGATGGACATTATCATCCTATTGGCTTACTGTGTATTTGCTGTAGAAATAAAGATAGGTTGGATCCAGAACTGTTGACTTGGTAAGACAGTGAGCTTTTGTAAGACTTTGTTAGATGATATCATTATATATATATATTTTTTCTTTTCTTATTAACTTTTGATATTTTTTTGTGAATTTTTTAAGATAAACTGCCTAATTATAGAGAGGTTTACGTTTGTATGTTTATTATTTTTCATCAGTAAGAGGTTTAAAGAAAGCCATTATTATCACAAAGCAAGTCATTCAGATTTTTAACCGGAAAAAACCGTTGAAACCTTCGATAATTGCAGAGTATCAGTTGTCTTTTGAGGCAGCTCCTCCTTTGTCTAAGAATAATGTCAGCAATCTTTCGAGTAAATGACGAATTTTGTATGTGTAATCATTTTGAATTTTCTGCTAACCTAGACCTTTTTCACTTCTAGCATCGTTTTTGTGTAGCGAGTCGATTTTATGATGATAACACTAATTTCAATTGTTTTAGGACGGTTACCCATTAAGCGGTGCTGGTATACAAGGAGCCACCCGCCTGCAAAGTAATTTAACAAATGGCAATGCATAAGAATTAAAATACAAGTGTTTCTTTTAGCAGACTTCCAAAAATATCTTGTCTCCAATGCCTCATTGTATTCTGTCATTATCTGGCTGCCCTAGTTTGCTTCATTAGCATTGGCAATCCTGTAAAGCACTCATGATGACAGGATACGTCATACTGGTCTGTTCTTTCGACCTCCACAAACAGCTATGAAGTTGGCAAGAATATATCTCGGCTTCTTTTCCAGTAAAGCTTTCACGTGCATCTAAATGCTTATTTTTATGAGTATTTTTTTTGATTGAAAAGCAATACATCAATCAAAATAGAAGTTATCTGCCATTCGAGAGGTTGGCAAGACTTCATATTGATTTTTCGAGGTTTAGCGCAATTACTGTTATTTTGTTTCATGATCACCATGAATCACAAGCACAATCATCATCATCATACCTTGAGGCTATTCATCACCTGGTTTTTTTCATCAATCAGAGTTCCGGTCCTTACAGTCGTTTCGACAGTGTTTCTGACGATGACACCTGCAGATCACCAGGTGCGTACCCACTGTCTCTCCACGAGCCGTCTGTTCCAAATATCGACGAGAGAACGAACAGCATTGGTGACCGCCATTTCTTGGGACCGCGTTGCAGCAGCCTTACCTCCAATACAAGCGACTTCACCTATTCAAACACGGCAAGTCCCCCTGAGGACGACCCATGCCAGCCGAGGAAAAACAGTAGTTGCAGCGTGGGGAGAAAGCAAAGGAGAACAGCTGGAGAAAGGTCTGTGCCATCAACTTCATTGAATGATGAGCCCCCTCCACTTCCACTGCCGCGATCAGCATCCCCGAATATCAGCCCCCCAACTCGTAAACCAGTTCCGAAACCTGTGCCGCATCCTGATGATCATCGCCCAGTTGCGAACATTTCAAGGCAACAATCTGAGTATCAAAATTCTGAATTTTAGGTAGCATTTTGATTAATTTCTTGACTCCTATATGAAGTCAGACGGTTTCTAGCTCTGTAGAACCTTTGTAGAAATTGCCTGAGTGAACCATTAGATTTTTAAAACAAAGAGCTTTTAGAGCCGTTTCGGAGGTATCATCATTATCATCTATACATATTTAACGGTTAACCGTCAAAATGTCCTTCACTAATTTTCGCCACTTGTTTCTGTCTTCAGCAAGTCGCTGAAGTACTGTAATTTTTTCTTCCGGTGTCCTCTTGTCCCGTAAGTTAAGTTTGATGTCGGTTAATTCTATACCTTTTTATATTAACTTTATCCATTTTACGCTTGGTAGGTTTGCTTGGTCTTGTCTTCGGAGGTATATAGAAACTTATTTTTGACAATACACAGTATTCTAAAGTTGCCTCCCAAGTAGAACTAACATACGATTTTGTATCTACATTGTTCCAGTAAACCTAAGGAGCTCCCCGTTTTACTGTAACAATGGATTTCATGCAGCTGCTATTATGCCTTGAAGATTTCGATAACCTCGTAAAATAATGATCGTTTCGCTCAACGTTCGGGCTCCAAATCCAGCCAAATCGGATGCCTCCCTTTAAGGACAACTGGCTTTAAGTTAGGTTGAGTGCCATATGCGAAACGAGCGTTATAACCACCTCGTTCAAGAGGTACCACCTTGAGCCCCGGCAATAGGAGGTAGTGTGGCCAGTTCCTTTTCTCGCCGCAATTGGCCCCTCGGTTTTACGCTGGTTACCCATTTACTGCTGGGTTGACAGAGGGAGGGTGAAGAGAGACGTGCACGAGCGTGCCTTGAGCCCTGGACCCGTGGTACAGTATGCGCGTGCTATAACACTTTGCAGGCTGGCTTATTGAGTAGGTTATGATTCCAGTTGACTTTGTGACGGCAAAGGGCTTTTTGAATACGATCGATCTTTCTTAGCTATACCGTCCATTCAGCGTATGAAGTATCATTTGCCTGTTTAAATACCATCCGGTGCACCGAATGTTGTGTGTTTTTTTTACACTGAGACGCTTTTTGCTTATCGACCAGTGTCCAGGTCCTCCCTCTCGGTGTTACCAAACCTCGTGATTCATGTACCTGCAATTACAGAGAGCTGGCGACTCTCCTCACTCTAAGCGAAAGTTTAGCTGAGGTGGGACTCGAACCACTGACCATAGGATCAATGCGCAAGAATCATACCATTGAGCTATCCTGAAACCATTGTGGTCTTTGTTATTTAGTTGAATGAAAAATCATTGACATAATAGCAATGGAAACTCATTATCATAGATAATTTTTACAAATTATAAAGAATTTAATCTTGACTACCACTCTCCAAAAAAGGGCATGATAGTCAACCCTTACCGCCCCCCCCAAAATAATGCTTCAAAATGTTAAGAGTTCTGGATTAGTCCAGTCCTTGTCCCTCCTACAAAAAATATGGTATGTCGATCTAAAGCACATGTTTATAATCTGTCTAACGATGTTGATAACAATGAAAATGATAGCAAGTAATTTTTTTTAAAACTTCATGTTGATATATGAATTGAGCATACAAATACAAATCTCTCTAATAATAGGTAATTTGTATTCGGCTGGCCTTATTACAGGTATGTCTAGTGAAAAAAATGAATGAATAAGTAAATAACGAATAAAAGAGAAAAAGCGGAGAAAGGTAAAGGATTTTGATAAGAAGAACTAAAGGATGAAGGAAAATTATTAGTAGTAATGAGTTATCTTTTTTTTAGTGAGTTATGTTGGGGAAAGGCCATGGTGGCCTATACAATGCCTCAACACAGGAAGAAAGAAGAAGGCGAAAGGCGAAGAGGAGAGGTATCAGATCAAGCTTATTGATCTTGGATTTGAAAGATAGCAAGTTGTAAGATTCAGGAAAGCAAGAGGAAGGCAAGACGTTCCATAACTTGCATGTTCGAGGAATGAATGATGACTTGTGGGCAGAGTTCGGGGATTAGGATGTGAAACTTGGAAAGGGTGTGAATGAGTTGAGCTTCTGGTGGTTCTGACACGCCTCAGAGGAACAGGAATAACCTCCCTGATCTCCTGAGAACAATGCCCGTGAAAGTATCTAAAAAAGATGGAAAGATCTCCAACTAATCGACGATGGGAAAGAGGTTGAAGAGATTTGGTGAGGTTAGGATTGTTGATGAGACGAATGATTATAGTCGTTAATTTAGTAGTTATGTAGTTAGCATGTGCTTTGTCAATCGCTACACATCTGAATGAACGAATCGCAAGACTGTCTAAAGATTCCAAGGGAACCTATAGACAAGTTAACAAATTTCACGAGGCGGTATTTTATATATATAATTTTGATAACAATAATAATCATAATGCAACTATGTCACAGAATGAAAATATTGCTGTCCTCAATACCTGTCCTGCTAAAAGAAGGAAATGCTGAAAACCTAATTAGAAATTAGTAGCTATGAAAAAATACTGTTTCATGCCCAAGGAATTGCAACTGTCGTTAAAGTTCTCGCAGACAGTTACCCGGTCTTCACTCCCGTCCCCCTTAGAACGTAAACGTTTTAGACATGGTCCTGATATGAAATCTGAAGGGTACTAAGAAGTAGCCGTTTTTTTGGACACCACTAGCTTCTCGATCAGTTTCGATACCAGTGTCCACGTTTCGCAGCTCTTGAGACCAAATATAGCTGTTGCTCAATGTGAATTTCAACTTAATTGACCAGCTACTGTTTGGAAACAGTCGTCCAACTTTTTTGCGATTGTGATGCGCCTTAGAATCTTCCCATTTGTACGCTGCAGGTTTTCCATGAGAATATTTTTCACAGCTCACTTGAACTCACTGTAGATCCACGACCATGTCGTCCTTTTGTTATCGTCTCCAAGTGTATTGGCATTTGCCGAGACAAGGTCCTTTTGAGCAGAATTGACAGAATAGGATAGGCTTGTACCCATTCATCTTCGAGCGGGATGTTAGATGGACTCATTCGCCTACAGATCCCTTAGCAGCTGCGTTCGTTGATTTTCTCCATGTTCAATTTATTTTCCCCAATTAAATCTAAATCATTTGCAGCTTAACGTAATATGCTTTCAAACCCAGCTGTTAAATAAAGCATTTCTTTAAGAGAAAATGGTTTCCTATTGCGTCCTGCGCAAACAGTCTTTCTAGCAGGCAAAGCAAGGTAAAAAATTATCAATCAAATTAAAATCAAGCTACAAGAATTTATGTGACGACTTAGTCTAACATACCTAAAGTTTTGATAGTAATTGGCGCAACCACAACGACAGTGATAATCATTAACTGACCACTCTCAACAAATATCTGCTGCTTCGATAATTCGGAGTCTTGGTTGGTTAACTATCAGTTGTCCAGTAAGAAAAGAGACAGTCACCGTAAGTTACAAGTCTTTGACAGGGGTATCACCAGGATTTCCCAGACATGGGGGCTAAGTTCCTCAACACAGGGGGGGGGGGCTAGATTATTCATTTACAGAAGCTTGCGATTGGTAAAGATGGTGGCAGACTTGATTTTTCCCCGATGGGGGGCCAGCGCTCCCCGACGGAGACGGAGGGTTGTAGCCCCCCGGTGACTCCTTTGACGCCACTCCTGGTGCTTGAATTCGCTCACCCCAGAATGCTTGGGAAAATTATTCATAAATTTGTTAACTCTATTCTGATGACACAACGCTTAATCGCCGTGCTAGAAACTGCACCTGACCTCTACATCAGTTACTAAATTCAGCATAACTTTCTTCATTCCTGACACGGGCATTGCTCTTGCTGGTAAACCGTTCTTTGAGGCTATTGACGATGTGGTAAAATTGCGTGTTTCAGTGCCATACTTTCACCCATTCAAGAGGATTTTCTCTACTGCTATTCAATATTCCAATCCTGTGTATTTCTACCAAAGGAATCTAATACACTACTTGCGTGGATAGGAGGACTCCATCATCTGATCTCAACAAACGTTCATGAATTCAATATAGAGCAATTCAGACGCAATAGAAGCTCGTTGGATATTCAATGCCTTTCTTGAACAGGTTAGTTGCTTCATTTTTTCATACATTCATTGCATTACATCATCATCATCATCATCGTCATCATTATTGTCATCATCATCTACGGACGAGTCGGCTTCCAACTCGCCGTTGCCCATTTGACGAACGACCGCCATTGAGTACGGCCTTGCACCAGCCTTTCCGCCCGGACAATACGGCGGCCGCATGGGGTCCAAATTCCATCGCTGTATCCGTATTTGGGTCTGCTGCGTCCTCTTGAAACGAAACCATACCCATGAGGAGAGTTTTATCGAGGTTTTGGCTTCGTAAAACATTTCCGACAAAAGATAACTTTCTTTGGGTGAGGTTTTTGTTATATGCCGTCTCGTAATTTCCAAACGACTTACCGCTAATAAAGCGATCAAATGTGAACGCATCCGATTGATAGCGAGCCCTGTTGTTAAACGCAACGAACTTTCTCGTAATGCCTAGGCGACTTACCGCTAGGAAAGCGATGGAATGCGAACGCATCCGATTGATAGCGAGCTCTGTTGTTAAACGCAACGAACTTTCTCGTAATGCCTAGGCGACTTACCGCTAGGAAAGCGATCGAATGCGAACGCATCTGATTGATAGCGAGCTCTGTTGTTAAACGCAACGAACTTTCTCGTAATTCCTAGGCGAATTACCGCTAGGAAAGCAATGGAATGCGAACGCATCCGATTGATAGCGAGCTCTGTTGTTAAACGCAACGAACTTTCTCGTAATTCCTAGGCGACTTACCGCTAGGAAAGCGGTCGAATGCGAAATTATTGCAAATTGCAAGTGTGCACCTCTTCCCTTACAAAAGGCTGAAGAGGGATACGAAAAATAGCGCAAGGTTGCTAAGGTTCCATCCAAAGACTTATTTGATTGATGCAGATTTGTCATCTCACAAAAGCACGTTTGGCGAGAGTCTCAATATAAACATGCTTCGGTGGTATGTATTCAGTTTCGGTGATAGATACTGATCAATAAATACAAAATTAACTGCAAATTACCATTCCGTACAACATAAAGATGTAAAAATTACCACGGGAATCATTAAAATATACTCTTCGGAAAAAAACCGACAGTTCTTTCTTTAATGGAACTGTAAATACAAAATTTACTGCGAAGTACCATTCCGTACGAAGCATAGAGATGCAAATTACCATAGAAATCATTAAAATATACTCGCCGATAAAAACAAACAGTCAGTTCTTTAATCGAATTTAGACAAGGGATGAAATTGCACCTATGAACAAAGTATGACCGTACTGATCTAAATAACTTGATTCAGCTGAAGCAGTTTCATAAAAAGGAGGCAGACGTTAGCTTAACCTGACTTAATGGCAACCATCGTCTGGAGGTTATTTCACAAAAATAAACGCATTTCAGGACAAGTAGGATTTTCAGATCTTAGTGCCAAATCACGTAAGTCTATGATATCATGGTATCGTTAGGGCTGGGGGCTCGCTCACTAGAGTGTTCGCTTAGGCGTCTCCAGGTTCCAGGTTCCAGTTCGATACCGGTCCTCGCCCACTGAGCGTGAAGCAGCACAGCTCGGTCCGGTTGAACTGTGTGATGAATCGCCTAGGCACTGATTGTAGGTGGAACGCTCCAATTCAGCAATAAGAGTCTTCCTGGTCTGGCACAAACGCAAAAGAGACAGAATCCCTCGCTGCTCAGCTGATACCAGCGTAAGGTCACTGCGACCAAATCAACTTCTGCTTTTTCGTAATACCTCACTGATAATTGAGGAAACACTCATATCATTCTTAAAAAGGGTTCTCGGGGGCAACAAGCCTTTGATCCTGGCTCTATTTTTCAAATAAAAAATTAAACAACGCGTGATAAAACTTGGCTCTAGCCCAGGGATGGGCAAACTACGGCCCGCGGGCCACATGCGGCCCGTCGAATGCTTTTTTGTGGCCCGCCAAGAACTTTTATCAAGCAAAAACTCTCCCGTTATTCTCGTTTTCTAATCGCTTGATACCGTATAAACGCATTATAAACATGTAAAGTTTCACCATGCTGAGAATGGATTATATTTTCAAAAGATTTCAGCATACTGTTCATTTTTATTGCAGGACAATCTAATTTTGAAACAGCCTTGGCAACTTGCTGTGCGACCCTCTCAAACTTAAAATTTGTGACTGCGGCCCTTGTGCTGAAAAGTTTGCCCACCCCTGCTCTAGCCGCTTTAGACGTCCCCCTTAGAAAAGGGGTGGGCAAAAATTCTTACCATGGGGCACAATAGATGCGGAAAATATTTTGAAGGATGACCTCAGATCTACATGATTCTGCACTTCCTTAAATTTCATATACTGTTGGAAAGCTGTGTCCAGACTCTAGCACCCTAAAGACATTAAGTCCAAGAATAAGATGAAATTAAACATTTAAATTAAATGTTTTTACTTTTTACTTCCAATTAACGTTGAGTGGCGCCGTGGTGACGCGGTTAAACGTTCCGACTCGTAACACAAAGATTTTGAATGCGAATCCTGCACGTGTCACTATCAAACACCATTGGTGCGGAGGGGAATGGGAAACCATCTCATATACTAGGACTACCCTGGGACGAACTCAGAACCCTGGCCTGGTTTCTGCTACGCTCGAAATCGAGTATGTCAGCGAAGTATAAAGAAGCAATGAACCAAAGAGCAGCGGTTGGCTGCCGTAAGTGGCACGCAGTCCTAGTAAAGCTTAAGCCCGGTCTACGAAGAAAAACCATGTTCGCTACGCAAACATCGCAAACCCTACTTGTGTATATGAAATTTTGTCAACAATACTTCGCAAATATCATTTCCCAGAAATCAAATACCAGGAATGCATTAATATACAACATCTTTTATGATTAAATTGCGGGTACATGTAAAACTCTGATCTACAGCAAAAGGGGGCGGACATTCTACAATAGACCTGTAGCCCTGTCCTCTTGCTGAAAAAAATTGGCACTGAAAGGGGCCTTGTTCTTTACCCAAGAGGGCTGAAATGTCTGTGCAAAGGGAACTAATGGGTGGACATGCCTGCAACAGATGCGTCGATGAAATGTGCGATGCAAAATTTAGAAAAGTGAACTAACTGCTTTTCAGTGCAGTGACGTATAGCAGTATTGGAATACCTACTTATAATGTCACAAGATTGGTTAAAAAAGACAAAAGCTTACTGTCACTATTCCCTTGGGTTGGCATAAAGTGCTTCATTCGTAGGCTCTCCCGGTCCTAAGACACCTCCAACAGGATCATAGCCATCAGCGTACCGATACCCCCTCACATCTTCGGGAACTTCACAATACGCAGCCTCTTCTTGGGCACCACCCGCCTGCGCATATCCGTATTCTCTGAACCTGATTTGATTTGCACTGTTCTGAGCACCAGCAAATGGCGAAACAGCGTATGTAAACTGCATATTCTTATCAGGTGATGGAAAACGGTCTTTAGCCTGACATTGTGGCATTCTCATCAAATTTTGTTGCTTTGGCGTGTCATACAAATTCTCGACTGCATTTACCGAAGGTCTTTGCACGGGCGTGTCATAAGTATTCAAGGCATTTGCCACAGCTACATGAGAATCTGCTGGTTGTAGGCTTGGCGTATCATACAAGTTCTGGTCAAGACGAGAGACCTCCTTCTGGTTGCCACTGTGAAAAGGAGACACAGCGTACAAGAAATCAATTTGCTGCTTGCTTTCAGCCGCATGAGGTGCTATGACCCGCGGAGCATTATTTGTGGGTACATCATATTCGCTAGGCACCGCCTGACTCGGTCTGCTACCACTAGCGAACGGTGAAACTGCATAGAATGGCTCCACCAATCTCTTCGTTGGAGAGAGGGGACTCATTGGAGGCGGTGAGGACCTTCCTTGATCCTGGTTCTCAAAGTTTTTCTTCAATTGTGATATCAAGTTCCCCTTAAGATCGTTTCCCACTGATTTCTCTTGAATCGCATTGAAGTCCTTTGTGTTCCCATACGCGTTCTCAGGGCTGCTCAATGCATCGGCGTGGCCCGGCTTTCGTGGCGGCTTGATCGGTGTGGGTTTCTTGGAAATGACTGGCTTTCCAGAAGGACTGACCCCTGGCAATCTGTGCTCGGAGATTCCGCCTTTTTCATCGGTCAGTTGCGGGGCCTTCCTCGGGAAGGGTTGACGGGCCGGCATTGCTTCTTCGTGCCCACTAGGCTGGGTCTTTGGTTGGCTGCCGTTACTGATGATACCTTGCTCTGAAGCAACGTGTTCTCTGGCGAAATCCAAGGCATTATAGGAATCGTCTGTGATGATGATTGGCTCTGGTCGAGCGTGTCGGTGGGATGCCGGCGTGTTGTTAGAATTCAATTTGTCATAAGTAGACTCGACGTTGTTCTGGTTTGCATCAGTGGCAGCATTGCTCCCTTCATTTATTGAATTGTACCTAGCTTCAAATTGATTGGCATTTATCTTCTTTTTTACCTCGGAGTTCAATCGACTGTATATATTATCACCCATGTACTGACCTGAGTCTATGAATTTCTGATTGATCTGGTGCAAATCAATTCGATCACTGTCTAAATCGTTTGAAACCGAATGGCTTTTCTTTAAATGCTGTTTTTCGAAATCCAAGTGTGAGTAAAGGTCGCACGATTCAGAGTTGCTGCTCTCCTGCAAATTTTCAGCACTGTTGGATCTTAGCAGGCCCAGAACCTTCAATGCTTTGCTTCTGGAAGGGTTCGGTCGGCTATTTTCAGACAATCTTGTCTGACTGGGTCTGATGCAGCCCCTGGTTCCCCCCAGCTGGTTGTAATCACCCTCTTCATCATCATTCAGACGCTTCTCATGATTGAATCTCAGGTGGCTATAGCTCCCACCTTCACCCTCAATCTGAGGTGGGGATCTTGCGCATTCGTTCGAGGCTGGGGTAGGTGGGGTGGGTGGGGTAGGTGGTGGAGTTGATGACGTTCTTCTTTTCATGACAAAGCGGACACCATCGCTGCTTGCACCACCACCACTGCCTGCGAAATCTACGAAAGGATTTTGTTTACCTGCCACTGAAGTTGGAGCTGGGAAACTCTGATTCTCGTTTTTTTGTGTTGACAAGGCAGCAAATGTTGCGATTAGGTCTGATTTTGGTTGCTCCTGTTTTGTGCTCATCCGATCAGCAACTGACTTTCCTAAGTAATCAAATATATCCTGTCCTTCTTGCGTAAAGAAGCAAAAGATTCCTTCACCGGTTGGAGCTTTGCGACCAACTTCGAGTAGGAAGGAGCCATGATGACATTTGTAGCGTCGAATGCAATTGAAAGGCCACGAAGTCGGGGCACTAGACTCTAGAATAAGAATCACTGTTGATGACGTAATCTGTAGCGTGCAAGGCTCGTTGTGTTTGAATCCGAGTTCTGAAGACTTTGGCGTTTCTTCGATGGCCACATTGAATGAACGAACTACAATGCGAAAAAGGCTTGAGTTTTGAAGCAACCTAGAACTCGATATGAATTTGCCTCTCCTTGTTCACACATAACAGCAAGCACGCTTGCCGCTTACCATCCAAAGTTAGTTTTAAGGAAACTGGATAGCTATGCTTGAAAACCGCAGTGAAGGCTGTCTCCATTAGCTTCAAGTTTTTAGATCAAATAGGCAACAGAGTAGTTCTCCACACTTTTTGATCTCGAAACGATTTTACAGATAAAAAGGTAAAAATATTTTACATAAAAAGTATTTGGATCGTTAATGGAAAAGAAGGACTGCTATGCTCTAGACACTTTGGATTGGCAAAAGCAGTACAATCAAAAGACAGGATAAAATGGGTAACTTCCTTTCATTATTTCTCTCTACACAGTTCAATTCCGTGCATTGATCCTATACACACACATGATTCTACCTAGAGGTCAAAGGTAGAAATCTGGACACTGCAAAGCTTTTTGCTTATCAAGCAGTGTCCAGGTCCTTCCTTTTAATGTTACCACACCTCATGATTCCTACGCCTGGAATTACAGAGAGCTGGCGACTCTCCTCAATCTAAGTAAAATTTTAGCTGAGATGGGACTCAAACCACTGACCACCATAGGATTGATGCGCAGGAATCTCACTATTGAGCTATCCTGACAGCTAAGCTGATCCTATGTGGTAGCGAAGTCTTATAAGAGCTGCATGGTTTGAAAACTGTTTTGTTGTGAATTTTTTTGCCTTTATGGGCACCTCAAAAATAGCACAACAACTCAAATTGAAAGGTAGATAAAGCTCTAGAAGGAGATGGGCAATTTCCCTGCACCAATTGAAAAAGATTTGGACATGAAGACAAGGAAACAGGAGAATAGTGGAGAAGATGGTAGCCAATTTTATAACAAAAAGTACCAAAAATTGAAGCTGGGTAGTTAAATTTTGCCTTTGTATAATAATTCTCCATAAATGAAATAAAATGTTGTTTATCAACATTACCTGAACTATTTTGCTGAAGTGCTTCAATCCATTTATCCCTTAACTCTTCAGTGGCTGCAGAAAGCACAAAAAAACTGTCCATGGTTTTCACTTCAAACGTCAGCTTCTTTTTCGGATCAAGCACTTTGTACACTGTGTAGCCAGAGAATAAAGTTAAAACTCCTTTTGGCTCCTGCTTTCTCCATTCTTTGTCCTTGAAATATTCCAGTGTCTGTGTGCCACTGCCCAGTGCCTTTTTTAACACAAAGAAGCGTCTTCTCCATTCTCTCTTGGTTTCATCAGGATTTAAACACTTTTCCAAGTATCCCTAACACAAGAAAACAAAATATAAACAGGTTGATTCTAACAGTATTGAAAAATTGCTTATGAATCACTTTCCTAAATTGTTGAGATCTTTGTAGCTGAAAATCAAGAGAGATATAGTTTTTCAACAACATTACACAGCTTCCTGAACTTTTCCTTGCTAGAAGAGGGGCCATAATACCAAACTTGCATACAGGAACAGCAGGAAAGGAGGGAACTAAAATTATTTTCCGCCTTGAAGGAAATGCACAAAGAGGGCAGAAATTACCTTAGGCTAGGTTTGGCTAAGCAAGCAATGAACATTGAACCAAACAATTATTTGGAGGGTTTGAAATGATCAAAATTTCCCTCCTTTATGTTACCGTATTTTCTGAGCTTGGTGGCCTGAAATAGATAGTACAGACACTAAGTGCAACCTTTGAGCAAAAACTATGATCCAATGAGTGCCAAAGCGACCTGCCATCTTTCAAATCTAAGATCAATAAACTTGATCTGATCCCTCTCTCCTCTTAGCCTTTTGCTTTCTTCTTTCTTCCTTTGTTGGGGCTTTGTATAGGCTACCATGGCCTTTCCTCAACACAATTCATTGAAAAAAAAGCAAAAATTGAAAAGTCAAGGAAGATAATGCCTGTGGAATAACTTACTGACCTAGAGAATTTAACAAAAATAACCTTTTCTATTGTAGATACATTGGTGATTTCTTCTGGTTTCATCCCTTCTCAAGACTCATGGGTTAAAGTCTGAGTTTTCAAAGAAAATAACAGCTGCACTAAACGTATCATGACACGCAATAGTCTAAACATGAAATTAATTATTCCAACAAAGCACCTAATGTTGGAAATTAAATTGTTGGTACTGTAGACTGACACTTGCTAAAGGAATTTAATTAGGATCTGCAGTCATTTTCAAAGAAAAAAAGCTTTTAAGTTCGCCCTGAAAACTACCAGTAGACGGATGGAGAAATTTGATATCTGAAGGTATGTTAATTTGCTACACTAACTTAACATACTTTGAAAAATCACTGCTCATAACGTTGAATTGCTTCCTGCCCATTTAACCTGTGTCAGGAAACCTCTCCAGACCAGGAACGCTACACAACCAATGATCAATGTGGAGTATTTGATCGTTCAAATATCTGTGGTTTGGCAAGATACGTTTAAGGGAAATCTATGCACTTAAGATCGATTACTAGATTGCCGTATTAAAATACAACGCAATGAGGAAACTGGTACCTCGAGCAGCACATCCATTCTCCTGAAGCATGTGTTGATTAATACTACGTCTTCATTTGATCTTTCGGCCAAATGTAGCCAAAGACTATTTTTATCAAGACGTCTTCGAAGGTCGGAGATGACAGTGGGATCTGCTGAATAGGAACGAAATTCGATAATTTTCACTTCTGCTTAGTTAGGCGAAAATTGTTAACACCCTAAAAGGATCGTCTGGCTTACATCATGCGATCTAGCAAGCACAAAATGACACTTCCTTGATGGTTGTTTGTCCAAATTGTTGTCACTTCTTTGTGTTCGTCTCACTTTCGACTCAAAGCTGGCCTCGATATCGTCAGAACGGCTAGCACCACGCCAATAGCCCAGCCACCTAGGTTACGCAAAGGGCATCGGGTCGTAAAAATGCTGCAAAATCATGATATGGTGGTGGGGAACTTTGTGTGGGCACGATGATGGGATGCGGTAGAGTAATAGTGGGCAGGAAACAGAGATGGACAGCAGACATCTTATACGCGCAGGACTTCTTCATCGAGTCTTTCCCTCAAATATGCTTTCGATGGAAAGTCGTTGCAGAATCGGTTACGGGCCGACAAAAAATGAGTCGAGATCACTTTTGGCGGTCGATATCCTGGGACACCAACGTGGAGGTTTCTGCATATGCGCAGGAGACAAGATGGGAAGGACAGTTCAGACTTTTAGTACATGGGGGAAGGTGTCGAGAGGAACGGCGTTGGATTGTTGGTAGACACAGAAACAAAGGATGGGATCGTACAGGCGAGTAGAGAGTCAGACAGAGTGACTTGGCTGAGAATTGAAGATAACGAAGAATTGGCAGGTGTTCTCTACACATTTGTCAGCCAGGTCGGGCGTGACGCAGAGGAGAATGAAACCTTTTGGAGACTGTTGGGGGATGTCATCATGAGGACCCCGGAAGCAGAGTATGGATAGGAGCACACCCGAGTAGGCATTTTGGACAATACCAAGACTGGGACTCCCTTCGCACCTTCTACTACTCATGCCGTTGGTCTTTGGGCTGTTTAAACAATCCTCACTGTACTAAATGGCTCACATCATTAATTGCATGATAATTAATCTACTAATTGATCTTTTTGATAAGCCAGGTTTCTATTTTTTTCACTGTCCCTTTTCCCTTTGATTTAATCAGGATACACGTTGGTAACAGCATTACCCGTTGACGTGTAAGCCCCTGCATATAGATTCGCTTTTATTTTCTTCCATGATTAGTGAGTTATGTTGAGGAATGGCCACGTCCATACAAAGCCCCAACACTGGAAGAAGGAAGAAAGTGAAAGGCTAAGAGGAGAGGAAGATCAGATCAAGCTTATTGATCTTAGATTTGAAAATTGGGAAGTTGTAGGATTGGGTGAGTTAGTTTGAGGAAAGGCCATGGTGGCCGATACAAAGCCCCAACATAGGAAGAAAAAAGAAAATGAAAGGCTAAGAGGAGAGGGAGGTCAGATCAAGCTTATTGATCTTAGATTTGAAAGATGGCAAGTGTGGTGAAGTTGAGAGGTATTACGTAATGGACTTATTTCGGACTCTTTCATCAACGACAATATTTAGTTCTTGGTCATGCTGTTAACGTAAAACAGCGGTTACCTTGTTTTTGTCGCTAGGGTTTTCCTGACGTTTGTTTGAAAGTTACGTAGTTTTAGCGCTACTTTTACGCATATCTTGTTTATGTTATGACTTAGTTAATCTGATCAACGTCATTTAGGAACATTTCAATACAGCGTTACTTATAGTAGAAAAAGGGGCGAGGTAATATTTTGTTATGTGAGGTAATGTGAGGTTAGCTTCCGGTCCAGATCATATCTGATCGTACTCTAGTGAGTTTTTCGAAGTGTCACTGGGGGGTAAGAAAGCAGGGCTCTATACGTTTCGCATGAAGATTCCCCACACAAGTTTCAGGATTCAGGAAAGGAAGAAGGCAAGGCTTTCCATAAATTGCACGTTCTCGTGAAGAATTATAAAATTATCACATTATTCTTGCCACTTTCATCACAAACGCGAAAGCTCCTGAAATTGATTTTTTCTATTCTCTCATCTTGCGAGTCTGGTAAAAGGAATTCTAATAAGTGGCTTAATCCACAGTGCACCAAAGCTGTGAACAGTAAAAACCGTTACTTCAAGGAGGGGAAGTGACTTCAAACCCAAAATTCAAGTTGATCTACTCACGCAACATTTGCTTTAAACCATAAAAAATGCCAAAATCATCTTTTGTCCAACGTTGTCTCCTAAAATTTCTGCAAATCACCTTTCCCTCCACTAAAAGACAACTCTGATTTTTCTTCAAGCACTCCTTCATCCAAGGCCAGCCCTTTCCGTCACTCTTCGCCTCCGATGCTAACATGGATGACCAAGGGCTCCAATCCTATCACTTTTCTCCTTCAAATTCCACAATGCCACCCTTAAAATTGTCCAAACGAAGAGTCTGACGACCCCTTATCCAGCTTAACAACTCTAAATCTGAAAACCCATATTGGTATTCCAGCTATAGTTCTCGAGACCTGTCCTCCTGAGCTCACCCCTTCTCTCCACAAACTTTTTCAGCTTTCCTACACTCTCGGTCCATTTCCTACCTCATAGAGGATGATCCTACCTCACGGCCCATTTCCTACCTCAGGACTAGCCCACGTCTTTCCTATCCGAAAAAGGGCGACAAGTCTAATCCACATAACTATCGTCCCATTGCAATCACTTCACTCATATCTAAAGCAATAGAGGCCATCATCACAAAACAACTTCTTACTTTCCTTGAAACAAACAATCTTCTCTCTGATCGCCGGTATGGCTTCCAAAAAGCCTGGTCTATCGATGATGTTCCCGCTTATGCCATCAAAGTTTGGTTTCCTACTCTAGAATCCTATCGCAAGCGCAGAGCATGATGCTTGTTCTTCTCCAAGCCTTTGATCACATCTGGCACAAGGGCCTTCTCGCTAAACTATCGATGTCCATCACGCCCTCATTAAGTAAATTGATAGCTTCCTCCTTGATAGGTTGATCGCCACTGGAGTGGGTGGCTCCCTCTTAAATCTGCATTTAATGAGTGCTGGTGTACTCCAGGGCTCTGTCATCTCCCCTTTACTCTTCATTCTCTTCACAAATGATCTGCTTACCTCTACCGCTAAGCATGCGGACTCACAACACAGGGGTTGTCAGTTCGATTCCTCCATGTCACTTTTTAAACACCATTGGCGAGGAAGGCAATGGGAAACCACCTCCTGAATTCCACTTACCTAGAAAAAACTCAGAGCCCTGTCTCTGGTTCTGCTACGCTCAAAATCAAGTATGCAACGAGGGTGTACCCCAAGGCTCTGTCATTTCTTCTGTTTCCCATCATTCTCTTAATAAATTATAGCACTCTTCTACGTCCCTTTTAGCATTCACTCTTGTGCGATGATACCTTCATCAGTTCCTCATTTTCATTTATTTGATATGTAGCTAAAATTTTCAATAGTGCAATTCAGGATGAGTACAAAAACTTAGATACTAGAAACTTGAAAAGTGTCAGGCACGACCACTGATCTAGTGGATGCCTCATCATTACATCAAATGAAACAAATGATGTAGATGTATATATTGGAAATCTTGTAGGTATAGATATCTTAGACGAAGAATGAACCATATAATTTAACTTCGTCATTGGAAAGCATGCACCAATGAAAGGATTCTGAATATCTGATAGATATTACCCATGGATTAATCGTAGTCTAGAAGCTCGTATGAAACATCGAGACAAGCTGACGAAGAAGCTATCAAAAATATAAATCGCACACCATTATGAGTGCTTACCGACAAGCATGCAACAAAGTATAATTCATTAAACATTCAATCGAAAAAACACTTCTTCGCAGGAAATTTTTTGGCTTTTAAGGTAAGCATGAAGGAAACGTGGGATAATATCAATGAGGCCATAGGAAAAATGTCTAAGTCTAAATCTACTAGGATAGACCTTATCAAAGATTTTTGTGAGAATGCTGTAAATAGAGGATCTATTGCTGGAGCGGAGGTTTCTCTCTCTCTCTCTCTCTCTCTCTCTCTCTCTCTCTCTCTCTCTCTCTCTCTCTCTCTCTCTCTCTCTCTCTCTCTCTCTCTCTCTCTCTCTCTTTCTCTCTCTCTCTCTCTGTCTGTTTATCTATCTATCTATCTATCTATCTATCTATCTATCTATCTATCTATCTATCTATCTATCTATCTATCTATGGCTATCTATCGATCTATCTATCTATCTATCTATCTATCTATCTATCTATCTATCTATCTATCTATCTATCTATCTATCTATCTATCTATCTATCTATCTATCTATCTATCTATCTATCTATCTATCTATCTATCTATCTATCTATCTATCTATCTATCTATCTATCTATCTATCTATCTATCTATCTATCTATCTATCTATCTATCTATCTATCTATCTATCTATCTATCTATCTATCTATCTATCTATCTATCTATCTATCTATCTATCTATCTATCTATCTATCTATCTATCTATCTATCTATCTATCTATCTATCTATCTATCTATCTATCTATCTATCTATCTATCTATCTATCTATGGCTATCTATCTATCTCATCCAAGGCAATTTTTTTGTCCCAATCTTTGCTTCCAATTCTAAATTGGAGGATCAAAGGATCCAATCTCATCATTACCCCCTCAGCGTCACTTCTCTCTTCGCTTTAAGGTTAATTTTGATAGCTTTTGTGCTCCATTGAGTTGATGACTGGGGGTCTCTATGATTGAACTAACTTATTTTCCCCATGAATTTATATCGATCTTCGGTCAGTTCCGAAAGACTGTGTTACTTTGAGAGGCTGGGTGTCACACTCTGGCATCGGTCGTCCGGCGGTCCAATGTCCGCTGGAAGTGGCCATAACAAGGTCGAGGCTGAAAGAGTTCGTTCGTCCCAGGCCTTATAAAAAATGGCGGAAGATACCGATAGCAATGAAGTCTCTTCCGAGGCTGATTTGCTTGCTAATCAAATTCAAGATCTCTTATCGTCGGAAGATGTTTCTCAAGATGATCCAAAGACACAGATTCAGGCACTAGAATTGCTTTTTGGCATAATTGTGGAAAGGTACAGTTGCTGGTTTCCTTGTCCTTGTCTCTCATATTAGCAGTTTTGTCACCTTCCTTTCCATCGTTGCGTCTCACCAATGCTTTGCTCTTTCCCAGTATAGAAGAGTTGGCATGCCTTGAGAAACCTTGACAAGAAATCTAAAGATATTTGAAGGCCTTTAAAACGAAATGTTTGCAGGCAGAAAATGGTGAATCAGTAGGGCAAGGTCGCTGTTGGTCTAAATACGTTTAGCCGGACTAAACTAGCTATGATTCAGTATTGTATGGCCTTTCAGCTTGCGTAAACACGTTGAATTAACCTTGCTCTTATGGCTCTCAGGATAATGGAAAGATCTGCAACCAAACGATGATGAGAAATCTGACATACTGTTCTTTCTTTCCTTGCATATGTGTTCATCATTATGATTGTCTCCACATCATCCTTAAACTGTTTCACTGCTGCCCAACATTACTTAAAGGGGCCCTCCTATGGATTATATCCCTCCTCTGTATGTATTTAGGCCTAGTGTGGTCCACGGGCTTCACTTAAGTGTCAGAGGATCAACAAACAGGCTTGGCCCATTCTTCCCAATAACATCGGTTGCTGGCACAGTTTGTTTCCTTTTTCCTTATATGCAGTTCTACATAGGTGTCACAGTTAGACATTTGGACACTGTAAAGCTTTTTGCCTATTACATAGTGTCCAGGACCTTCCTCTCAATGCAACCAAACCCCATTATACTTATGCCTGGAATTACGGAGAGCTAGCAACTGATAGGAATCAGCAGTTTCAAGGTGTGCGCATGAAACTGGTTCTAAAAAGCTGCTGTTTGATTCAACCCACAGGGACGATTCTTGCCTTGCAGTCTTATTTAACGTGCAGAGAACATGGAGTCAGAGAGACAACGATTAGCGCTGTTGTGCTTGAATGACTGACTAACTGACTTATTGAAATGAAATACATGTTTATATAGGCAAATAAGAAAGAGCTAAAATTACCATATTCATTGATTAAGAATAGGAGCGGAAGGGTTAGTTGGGAATGACGCAAGTAGATGAATAGGTGATGAGTTGATGGAAAGTAGGACAGGAAATAACAATAGATTGAATGAATATAATTGCATAGTTAAGCATAAATGGCAGTGACTGTGTAGATAGAAAACATGAGGGTAAGAAAGCTGAGTCACTACAAACTCTCCGCACTTACGGTGTAATTCTAGCCACTGACCATAGGATCATTACGCAAGAATCTTTCAACTGAAAATTTGTGCATCACACATTGAATGCTTGCAGCCATCTTTGAATTCTTAGAGCAGAGCTTGTTACTAATTTTCAAGTATCTGACAAACACGCAAAATGGATTTCGATCTGGCCTAAATCTAAAAGAGTATCAAATGTACATGATTAAGCAATTAAAACAAGAAGTTTTGATCACCAAGTTAGTTATTTGCACAGTAGGTGATACTCATCATAGCAATAAAAGATTAGCCCTGTTAGTGGAATATTCTTTTTTCAGAGAGAATGAAATTTTGGAAAGCAATGGCTCTAATGAGCTATTTTATTCAATCATGCTTGCCGTTGCTGCTCACAGAATTGGAACATGGATTGAATCCTGTAAGTGGAAGAATTTCATTAGAGTTGTAATTATTGTTCTGTTAATTCATTTCCTAACTTGTAATCTGACAGGATCATTGAATATTTCCGTGTACAGCATGGATTGAGGAGGTAGCGCCAATTCAAAGGGTGCTGCCTTACCAACTTTTTGCAAATGCTAACCAAAAACCAAGTCTTTTTTCCTTAGTCAATATATGGAATCTTGCAAAGGGGAATAGTTTAAGACAGCTATTGCTGACCTCTTCACTACACTACAGGGATAACACAATTGGGAGCAGAATACAATTTCTACCCCATTCCTGCAATATAAGAAGTATATTTTCTTACTCTTCAAGCTTTAGCTTATGATGTTTCTCAAATTTGGTATATCATTCAGTTTTTGTTACTAGGGAACTTAAAAATGTATTCCCTTGTATCAGTTCTCATTTAAATCTGAATGAGTCTGAGTATTTATGTTCTTTCATGATGTGCTTTCATGCATTTGTCTTTCATGTTTATTGGAAAATTTGGAAGTAAGCCCCTTCACTGCTCTTGACCTAAACTTTTAAGCCAACCGATCCACAAATTTGCTTTGAAATGTAGCCAGTTTCCCATTTTTCTTGCAGGTAAAGAATTTGCAGATTCAACCCTTAAAACAGCTGATATAATTCTTGGATACTGCTTGAGCCAAATTCACAGCACCAAGTCGCATGCATTTTTTTCAAAGGTAATGGCAGATTGTTATTCGTGCATATGACATGGTTTGTTTAAGGACTAAGTTGGAAGTTTGCAGTCCTGATTCAGATTAAGTAGGGATATTTTCATAGCATCATATTTTCCTTTGTAGTCCAAGCTTGTCAAAATTGTGGAAGGTCTTTGTCTTGGAAAAGGTTGCTTCGACAAGGATGATCTGACCAAGATTTCTGATGCATTTGGTGGCCTGAAAAGCCCAGAATCACTGAGAAGTACATCATCTGAAAGGAAGCCAGTTTCATTGTCATTGGAAATGATCAGCTCACCGTCTAAATTACCATTTCAAATTCTGCATCAAAGGTGAAGAGATTTAGAATCACTTTGACTCTTGCTTGTGCTTAGTACATTAATCTTGTTGCTCAGTGCTTTGACCAAAACATGGCTTCTATGTTACTTACATCAAAGAAAATTTTTCTGGTGGAGTAGATTGCATTTTGGTAGCACTCCTCTTCAAAAGAGATCCCGTCTTAAAGTTTTTGGCAAGCAAAGTGGCATTTGTCTCTGCTTCTTAAGCATCTAGGTTACAAATGTTAACCTTTCCATGGGATGGTGGCGAGAGAAAGGTTACATGCTTGTGAGTTCTTTTATAACTTCAATGGGCAATAGTTCCTCTGAGGCGTGTCAGGACCACCAGAAGCTCAACTCATTCACACCCTTTTCAAGTTTCACTGCCTACTTCACTAAAGCTATCTCACAAATCATCATTCATCCTAAAAAGATGCAATTTGTGGAACCTCTTGCCTTCTTCTTGCTTTCCTGAATCTTACAGCCTGCCATCTTTCAAATCTAAGATCAATAAATTTGCTCTGATCTCTCTCTCCTCTTAGCTGTTTGCTTTCTTCTTTCTTCCTTTGTTGGAGCTGTGTATAGGCCCCTATAGCCTTTTGTCAACATAACCCACTAAAAAGAAAAAAAAGTAACCTGATCGCACAACAAGTGGAAGAAAAAATGTTAATGTACCCCGTCTTGATAGCGTAACCCAAAGCTATGTAGGTACATTGAATGCTACAATACAGGGAGTCTCTAGCGGGTAACTCTGTTTTTACCATATTCTTACCCAACGCGCTAAGTGCTAAGGAGGGGAGCAACACATACAATTTTCAATGTCAGTACTTGATTTGGCTACAAATCCCAATCAGCTGCATATCAAATAGGCACTCCATGAGTGGAACAGCACCTTTCTTTACATTTGTATGAATTTGCTATGTTGTAAGTCATTGAAGGCAATTTGTTTCTGAAAGTTAAGCTATTTTATGAGGTTGTGTTGGTGAAAATTTGCCTATAAATTTGCAGTCAATTTGCATTGAGGCAAGGAACAGATTGGATAGAGGCTTACAAAGTACACTGTCAACAGACCATGAGGAGTCTCGATGGAGGATCAACCCTTCTTGAGTACGCATTGTGTTTACCGGCGCTGACATTGTTCCATTGCTACTTTGATGAACTGGGCTCTGACCAGGCAGCTTGTGTCAACCGTGTCAGCATTCTAAGGTATTTTGTAATAACTGATTCAATTTTCATTTGAAAGGCAGTTTTCAATTTTTTGACTGAAAATATGTCAATATGTCATTCTTTGTCCAGATCGAATTGTTTAGCATGCATTGGCATCATAACTATAAAAAAATAAGGTCAAATGCCCCAAGCTTTGTCACTTTTTGGTTTGAGCTGAATCAGCGAAAATTCGATGTTCTGGCCCCCCTTTTTATGTTAGATTTGTCTGTTGCATGTTGTCGGTGCAGAGAGTTCTAAAGCTCAAACTCTTAATTTTTCAGTTTGAGCCTTAATTAAGGGGTGATGGCAATGGTGAAAAGGCAATCAAAGTATAATAGCGATAAAAAATTTCCAAAAAAAAGCAAAAATTGTCTTTGGATTTTGTCCAATTAGTTTTTAGATGGATGGCCCCTTGTAAACCAGAACTGCTGAATGGATTACTGTCCTAAAATGATTGAAATTATTATCATTATTAAGAAAAAATAGATTTGGAGACATTTGGAAAATAACAGCAATTGATTAGCTGAAAATGAAGACTGTAATCAACCACGCACTGACTTTGTGAAGTCCACCACTCATTGCTTAAGTGTTTTTGATATCATAAGTTCATTTTTTGCTGACACGATCAACAATGACTAAGAGAATTCAGTTTAGCAGGGATTTCACTATGTTTATCATTTGTTTTGCAGGATTGAGAATCTCTCTGAAGAGCTTTTATTAGCAAACAACATTGTCACATTCCCGAGTGTGATCGTCGCTAAAGCAGAACAGATGCAGAGACTTGGCTCACTAGTTTGCAAGTGCCTGAAAGCGGCACTCTTTCTTGCCGTTGGAAGGTATGAGGTCATTACTGATGATGACGGCCAAGTGAGTTGCAAAGCGGAAAGCACGATGGAAGATTCATGTCGCAAACTGGCTTGGAGAGCGACAGAAGCAAGCGTAAGTCAAACGTGTTGTTACTTTCAGTCCAATCGAGTGATGAAAAATAAGGAAATTCCAGACACAGGAAGTTTGAAGGGCATACTAGAGAACTTAGAATAAAATTAAGGGGAAAATCGTTGATCTAGCGTTGGGAAAGAATCGCGACTTTCCACGGCCTAACGGCAATTGGCTCGGTGAAAGGTGTCCTTCCTCATAAATCTCCCTCCATACAAATGCTCTAGTGCCATGCGTCTTAATTTCATTCAATTTGCATTGCCGTTTTTTTCAGCACGTAGTTATTCATTGTTATAGGTCATTTTATGTTGTAGCGTTTTGTATGTAGTGGAATTTGAAATGAGTTGAGCTGAACTGAACTGAACTGAACTGAACTTAACCTGACTTGACTTAACTTAGCTTAACTGTAAGGATAACTCGATAGTAGAGCATTTGTTCACAGGATCCTATGAGCAACTGTTCCATCTCTACATTGACCTTAAATCTCACCCAGACCGAAGAGATGCACTAGCCATGGCTGATTCCAGGCGTAGGAATCACGAGAGTTGATCTCATCAAGAGGAAGGAACAGGATACCCTTCGATAGGCATAGCTTCTTAGTACACTTATAATCCACCATAGCAGGCTATACGCATAACCGAAAACAATCTTACGCTCTCTGACGAGCGTTGCATCGTTTGCTCGCAACACTCTCTAGGTCTGCTCCTGCCATTCCCAGTTAAAATCATTCGATCTTACTTAAATTTGATGGTACTGTGTTACAGCTCGCGGTTTTCAAGTCAGTCGTAACTGCAATCAGCGGGTCCACTCGCTTCGGTGGAGGCATATGTGAAAATGTTCAAGCAATAGCTACAGAAGCCATACTGAACGGGTTCAGCCACGTGCTAAATGACAAGAATTTGGGGAAGCTCAATGTAGACAGTGAAGTGATTTCTTCTAAATGGAGATGGTTTGTTTCTTTCGATGCCCTAAATTCACTATTCTTGTTTTGCATTTTTAATGTATCATTGATGAGCAGCCAAATAATATATTGGAAGTTTTTCTTTCGGTTACGATTTGAGATCGCATTTATGAGCGTCTTGGTCACTATCTTCGGTCGATTGCATCCACGGCTCAGCGGTACTATGCTCGCTTTGTATGCGGTAGGTCATGGTTCGATACCCGGTGGAACCATACCAAGTACTTGGAAAATGTCGCATGTTTTTCCCTGCTTAGCATTCAGCCCTATGGGAATTAACACACAGTGGTACTAGCTGACCAGCTCCCCAACTGTGCTGTAGTATTCACTGTGCATGCATGAACAGCTGTGTGTGTCGAAGCCTGAAGAAACGGTAATAGGGACTCTGTCTTTCTCCACCCTTTTCACCAAAACGGCGATGGAAGGAACACCAAAGCACGCTCAGATCTTGTTTTCATAACGTTTCATGTAATGATCTGAAAGGCTTAATTTCATCGCACAAACAGGTTTTCTGGTTTTAACATCATGCTAGTCACCATGGCGTCGCGTGTCGTTACATTGATGCTATCATTACTGGACGATCTAGAATTGGAATGCATTCCAAGTAGCAGTTCTGGTGAAAAATGTCGTACTGTCAATTATCTGGTGATATCGACGCAATGCACAGCGTGGCAGAGAATGCAATGGCTTTTGGCCAGGAACGACGTTCCCAAACAGCTTTGGAAGCTTTTCTGTGCTTCATACAAAATGGTATTTCAACATGAATGAGATTTTATTTCAATTTGATCAAATACTTTTATCATATACTATACTACATAGCATGCACGATCCCAAGTTTAGTTGAAAGAAGAGACAGTATTCAGCGTTTTTTCCTTGCCAAAAAGTTATGGCAAGGGTATATGAAATAATAAAGCAAGTCCACATGTAAATTGCATTGCATACTGTATTCCGAGCTGAGCAGAAGCCAGAGGCAAGCCTCCCAGTTTTTTTCTAGGGAATGGATTTTAATTACCTTGCAAGTACTGGTTTTTTGTGAAGCATACAGAATTTGGGCCCACAACCCCTGCCTTATGACTCAGCACGCTGAACCACAGTACACCACTGTACCACATCAAGCAAACACCTGTTTTGTAGTAGGGCCTTTGATATTTGAATTGGTTTAAAACTAGTCTCGAAAGGTATTTTCCGTGCTTGCAATCATCAACCAATCATTACTTTGTCACGCTTTCGATGATGTGTTTATGCTGTAGAGTTTTTTATGAAGTGGATAGTTTTTTACCTCCATTTGCTGCAGAAAGTAGCGGTGCCGTGGCGTAGTGGTTAAGCATGCAGACTCACAACACAGGGATTGCCAGTTCGATTCCTCCATGTGTCACTTTTAAAAAGACGCCATCGGGGAGGAAGGCAACGGGAAACCACCTCATGAATTCCACTTCCCTAGAAAATACTCAGAGCCCTGTCTCTAGTTTCTGCTACGCACCGAAATCGGGTATGCAACGCAGTTTGCAGAAAGCGCCTTTTCGAAAGTCATCGCTAGCTGATGGAATGCCTTGTTTTCCACCCAGTCGCTTTTGATGCATGACAGTGTCAGCTCCTCAATTGCACTCAAGAATTTCAGTCTTTGTTTTTCTTGGCTTACAGGCAAACAGTATCAAGAACATGAAAACATTCCAGACGGAAGAAAATGAAGAGGAGGCTGTCAGCGAAGCAGCCGAAACGGCAAAAACATCAGCAGAAGAGGAGAGTGGAGAAGGTTTGTTCTATAACATATTTCGTACATCCATGATCTTGCAGAGGATCGGGTTGGCGTACATTGAAGAGTAAGAGGGATATATGTGCAGTTTCACGAGAGAGTACCGTGCGAACTGTACGACGTAGAGGCATTGGTCGTTATTGGTAGCTATCATTGCTTTAAGGGGGCCAGTTAGCATAGTGGTTAGAGCACATTTCTCCTCTACAGAAAGTATTGGGCGCCAGGCACGCTCGTGCACGATTCTCTTCGCCCCCCTATCCGTCCACCCAGCAATACGAAATGAGCGCCTGGCGTATTGCTGAGGTTTAAGTGAAACGAGGAATGGAACTGGCCACCCTGCCTTATCGTGTAATGGTTCAGGATGGTACCTCTTTAACAAAGTACTCCTTTACATTCGTTTTGAATATGGGATTCAACTTTCCTTTTATCTTTGATTTAACAAAGTTTTCTTGTTATCTCATATCTAACCGGTGCCATAATGGCTGTTTAAAACATTTTAGAGGAAGGATCTGTGCTGGGTCAGTGGTTAAACAACATTTTGCTGCAGTCGACAACAAGCAAGTGTGAAGCAAAGAAAGAAAAGCCGGACGATGTGGTGTCTGATGATGCGTACACACAGTCATTGGATATTGTAAGTATATGCTTCAGCGTATTAGTTGTTCTTCCGTTGTCCAAGTCATCATTTGTTTCACGCTGTTAGTATTTTGGTATTATGCCGTACCTAAGTGCTAAGGACGCGCTGGATAGGGTCCGATAGGGAAGTAAGACTCGCGTGGCGATCCCTGACGGGATAAGCCGAAGGAGAAGAAGGAGAAGGAGGAGAAGGAGAAGAAGGAGAAGAAGAAGGAGGAGAAGAAGAAGAAGGAGAAGAAGAAGAAGAAGAAGAAGAAGAAGAAGAAGAAGAAGAAGAAGAAGAAGAAGAAGAAGAAGAAGAAGAAGAAGAAGAAGAAGAAGAAGAAGAAGAAGAAGAAGAAGAAGAAGAAGAAGAAGAAGAAGAAGAAGAAGAAGAAGAAGAAGAAGAATAATAATTTTTGCTTGAGTTAATCCTCAGTAATGCACTGCTGCAATTTAGTTCGTTCTTAGTGCTTCATGATGTAGGTAATCTTCATTTGGTAATGTTATATTGCAAAGGAAGCTCGCGAATGGAGGGCCTCATGTAGTTCAGCGCTACCTGAAGGGCTACCCCCGGTTAATTGAATCAAATGCCAAATATCAAATATCAATTCACACGAATCATTGAATCTCAGCGAGGCGTATGTTAACAAATACTCCCAGTCGACTGACTAGCAGTCTGAGCGGGATTAGCCAGTTTGAGAGTTGAAGAGTTAACTTTGTGTTCGTAAAGTTTCCTCAGCTGAATGATGTAGATTTGACTTCATTGTAGTATTTTATATCGCAGAAGTAATGCTTTTATTGTATCCTAATAATGATAATAATATTAATAATAGTCTTTCATATTTATGCAGGTTAATTTTGTTCAGTAAGTAGTTTACTTTCATCAACCAAGGACCTGTTAGTACAAAGAAAACATGGGGTTAAAGATAAGAATTGAGAAAATGCCTAACAATTTGAGTTTTTGTCCGTGCTGGATGCTTATAATCTCAAAAGGGATGATTAAGTTTGCAAGTTATTGCTGTTTTCCATTAAGAGAGGCAAGGACTGCTAAATGCAACATCTTGTGTCTCACTAAGAATAGATTTGATCGATATCCATTTTCCATTTTTTCCAACAGTTTGTTCTGCTTGGCAATAATTTGTTGGATCTTTGCACGAAGCTCTTTCCAATGTGCATGCAGTACAACTTTGAAGACATTGTCAAACATAACTTCGATGAGGAAGGAATCAAGTCACTCGCTCACATGGTCAATCAGATTGACAGCAATGGCGATGAATTGAGCGTTAAAGAAGATCTGTGCTATTATTTCAAAAGTTACCTCATCATGCTGTATTCAAGCAAAGTAATGGATCAAGACAAACTTGTAAGTAAGATTCAAATTATTTTCATGATTCCTTATGTCCTGTAGTGCTTAGCTATGGACAGTACCCCCGATTTCTCATCAAATATTTATGACATGTTTAATTTGAGTTAGTTAGGTGCGTACCGCGTAGTGGAACATTGGCGTATTTTCTGATTCCAAAACACGATTTGGAAATAGGCAGATCACAGCACGAGCTTTGCCAATCTGTTCTTGTTATTTAGTTTTTTTTCCCTACCGTACTGCACCAATTTTCATCATCTTGATCTGTTCAATGCGTTCACGGACTAGAAACGATGAAGAGATTCGTTGTCCGATGTTCCATACATAATTTGACCAACTAAGAGTTTGTTAAGATTCATTGGGTACTGCTGTGATACTTGTTGCAGTGATGCACGCTTGTTCATTTACTCGCAAAATTGCTGACAGCGTGCTTCATTTTCTTCATGTGCATTTCGTAAGCATTGCAGCTCACATCGTTGAGCACCGTTGAATGTACAGAGAGGCAATCCAAGCTCGTATTCTTGAAAGAGAGATCATGGTATTTTGGATAAATGTAGGTGTGAGATGACCCGTGAATTAAGACGCGTAGTCCACTTTGAAAAGCTAGGCTGAGCTTCAACAAGACAGAGATTCGCTTCTATAATCGAAGTACATCTTGATACCACATAGACAGATATTTGTAGATGAGAAACTGCTTCTCGCGTGAAGGGATATCGAAGCTTTAATCAAAATTATGTCGATTTCAATGAGCATGTTTCTTGCCAGGAGCTATTGTTAGCTGAACTTGGGTTAGGTCTCGAAAGCAAGCAACATGCTTGGCCATTGTACGTATCTCCTATCTCGCTGTCATTGTATGGGAGATTGGCTTTGGCTGAACAAGAGATTAGCCTGAGAGAAGGGTCTGGCTCCGCCGATACACCGAGAGCAATGAGCGCTTGGGAAAGGTTTCTTGAGAGGTTGGAAAGACCCTGTATTGATGGCAGAATGGATACCGAGAGAGGTAGGTTGCTTTGCGTATACGTGTGTTAGAGGATGCAGGACGCTAAAGAAGTTTGCCATGGAGTTTCTGATGCCACTAAGATTTTTCTGTAACGCTCTCAATGTTTCAGTGAGGACGAGGAATGAGAAGGTATTCAAAGGCAAAAGTCAAGGTTCCTTCCCTTACCATTTCTGGTGAATAGGGTGGCGTCCATCTCCGTTCAAATAGCCTTTGGGTCACACAGCTGTGCAAGCACAGTGAATGCTACAGTTGAGGGCTGGTCATCTGGCAACACTGTGTGTTTCACTTCCATGCTCTATCCCGAAGTGTTGAATGCTAAGCTGGGAAATAGCATATACCATTTTGAAGCCCCTGGTATGGCTCGACCGGGTATCGAACCCCGGCCCGTCGCATACAAAGCGAGTATTCTGCGACTGGCCGGGGACGCGGCGAAAAGGTATTGCAATGGCAGGATTGAAAAAATGCATAATTACGTAGCATATAAACGTCCTATAGGTTTTACTCTCTTGAAGGCTTCTAGATATTATCACATATGTTGGCCTTGTGTTGGTATGACTATTTTACTATGGCCTGCAGAATAGTGTTCTCATTTGTGTTTCATCACCTCCCATTCTCTAGATGTTAACGTTGAACACATGCAGCTCCTCGCCTCGTTGTTTGTGAACTTTTCAACGGATTGCAAACAAAAGCTGGTAAATCAATGCTTTGATTCAGTCACAAAGATGTCAGTTGATATTTCGGATGATTTACCATTAAGGGCATACAGACTCATCGTGATTCTCGATTACATGTTCAGAGCCTTCTCTGTTGTTCCACACAAGTTGTTTCAGCAGGTGAGCACCTCTACAGCAATTTTGCCATTTTTGAAATCAAAAAATTATGGAATTTCCTCTTTTGCTCCTCTTCTAGGCTTATGGTTTTCCTATTAGTGATTCACTGTCATGAATTACATTTCTTAGATTGAGCGAACCACATAAATTACCTTTTTGAAAATACCAGGATGAGGGAATCAAAGACTTTGATTATTCGTTGACCTTATCGTGGGAGGGATTTTGAGTGATGCTAACCACACTGTTAGTAACTGACTGCTGCGATTTCTTCCAGTTATCACACAACGTGCTGAGTGTTTCTCCAAAGATCGCAGATTCCAGGCAAATCGACTTCGTGGGAAGCTCGTTCAAGGAAGAAGAGAGCTATCTTAGCCTCGTTAAGAAAGTCAAGTCGAGTACATTGCAGAATGCATTGCTTCAGCAGCAGCCTCGATTTTATGAGCTACTCCCTGATGACTTCAACAAGGCTCCTTCAAATTTAAAGGCAAGTGTTGCTGCTTTGAACTCTGCCTCACTCATTTCATGCAACGTTTTCATGACAAATCTCACCCGCTTGATGTATAGCCATGTGATCAATTGAAAGCCTGATTTATAGCCATGTGATCAATTGAAAGCCTGATGTATAACCATGCGATCAATTGAAAGCCTGATGTATAACCATGTGATCAATTGAAAGCCTGATGTATAACCATGTGATCAATTGAAAGCCTGATGTATAACCATGTGATCAATTGATAGCCTGATGTATAACCATGTGATCAATTGAAAGCCTGATGTATAACCATGTGATCAATTGAAAGCCTGATGTATAGCCATGTGATCAATTGAAAGCCTGATGTATAACCATGTGATCATTGTACGTTCAATGCAAATGATCGGAAATGTTTTGTATTTTATAATTGCTATATGGACTTATCTCTTTGTTTTGCGTGCACGTCTTGCTTCATCTAACATCCATACTCCCCGCTGCCTGCATTGACATATGTGGCTCTTCGGGTTTCACAGGTATGATCCTGGTCGCCTACCTATGAATGAGTCTTCATTGGTTATAGAAACGCTGCACAAGAAATTGACTGCATCTATACAAGACAGGGCTCCTTTGCCAGTAACTCAATCAATGCCAAATCAGCAAAACTGCATTTTTCGTAGCAACAGAATGGTATATAAATGAAGCTTTTCTCATAATCATCGAGGAAGGTGGACCCAATTCTACATATTTACTTTACGTTCCCCATAGGTTGAGTCCTTCTGCCTTTGTGACCAGATTTTAGTGTATCTATTATCACGTTAGGTGAGCTTTTATGTAAATCACTCCATAGGAATCGTGTATTTTCATGGCTATTCCTTCGCGCATAGGTATTTCGTTCGATTGGGAACTTCGATGTTGCTAGCGCTGAATACAGCAGTCTGTACACCAGTTTTCTAACACTCTGTTCCTCTCTGCTCAACTACATTGACAAGCACCATGCCCAAGAAGAGAGGATTCTTCAAGTCGTGGCTTCTCGGAGTTGCTTCCAACACATCTGGAGGCTTCTTCTGTATCTGCCGCCGCCCCTGCTGTTATTAAAGGAATTGACCGCACCCGATAAAGTAAGTGCCAAACATTCTAGTCGCAAAAAAGTGCACACATGACTTTTTTCGTTTGACGTTCTGTTCAATTCGATTCGCATTTCCAAAATTCAACTGTCGGAAGATTCTCACAAAAGGGAGCTCTTGCGTATCCTTCTTGATACATTAAAAAAGATTCGGTATTGGGCACTAGGCCTATGCAGTGTATACCCTTGTTGTTATATTAGTCAAGTCATTTTGTTTCATTGTGCACCTTCAGATCTGGGATTCGAACGATCAGACGCTGTTCTTCCTACGTGTCATGCCAGTGGTGTTTTTGAACCTGAAAGCGGACAAGAATGTCTTAACCAAGGTATGATTTATAGTTTATTGAGCTAGCCAAAGTACTTCGTGGTCTTTGTTAAAGAATCTCTAGAATATGCATTGGACGTTGCACGTTATCTGCTTGCCCTATTTACGCATGTCAAGGTCCATTTTCAACTTTTTCCAATTGCAAATGGAGATTTTTGAGTCATTTTCTGAAAGAGAAGACCAACGGAGGACTCCTTCTTCTGATCTGGTTTATTTCGTATTATGGGAAGGTGCCATTGGGCGCACGCAATTCTAGTGCTCATTCACTCCAGGTTTTCAGTTCTCATTGCTTACCATTGCAGCAATAATTCCTCCAGTTTGGGTTGACCTTCTGTCTTGTAAGTTCTTCATCGAGTCTTTCCTTCAACTGTGCTTGAGGGAAAGTGGTTGCAGAATCGTTTAAGAGCCGACAAAAATGAGTCGAGATCATTTCCGGCGGTCGATATCCAGGGACACCAACGTGGAGGTTTCTATCTTGTAAGTTAATTAGCAGCAACACAAATTATTTGAGGTAAAAACCTGCAGCCAACGGTGTCTTTCCACAGTGACCAACCATGTAATGTGACGTATCTTCACTTCTTGTTGCCTTCTTCTATCGCTCTCGTTTGCCCGCATGCCACCGAAATCTTCCCCGATTTTCAGAAAAGACGCTTTTCATTGCAGCTGGCATGTTAGCGTTGTCCTCTGTCTCTAGTAAATGCTCAGGCTCAACAGTTTTTGCAGGTTTTCTGATAGACTTTCACCACTGCTTTGGCAGCAACTAATCAGATTCGAAATTTCAATATTTATAGCATGAAGGCAACCGGAAAAGTTTTTGCTACATTTAGTTGAATTCTTGACGCTCGAATTCGGATTTGGGTTGACAAGGAAACGGGCGTGAGGCATAGCTAGATTGCGGAGTATAATGGGACAGTGTGTTGAAGCTATAGATGTGCATCAAGTTGACTCGAGGCTTATACAAGGGATAATTATAATGAGACTCTCCTCTTTTCTCTAATCTTGCAGCCTCTGATGTCATTTTCAGTGTTGTATTTTGATCTATTTTTTCAGAAGCTGTTCATTTTTGATGACGTGATCACAGATGATGTCATAAAAGTCGTTGAAGAAATCGTAACAGAATGCGGAAAGACCCAGTACATTGCAGATTTGACAACTAATATGACAATTGAAGAGGCTGACATTGGGTCATCTGAAAAGATAGACTGGACCAAACTGATGCTAATCGATGCTGTATCGTGCCTGCTTCATGTTTTGCTGGAGAACGTTATCATTTTGAATCCTCGGAACGAAGAGGAGAAGGAAAGATTGGCGAAATTGTGCTGGCTCACGTTGAATAATGTTGTATCGTGCTACAACCAGATAAAGTAAGCGTTGTGCATTTGCACGTTTGTTGATTAAGCAGCCGATACTCCGTCAGAGCACCGTCTCAAGCGAGCGACAAGCCTATACAGTACACAGGACAGGTTGAAAAGTTGTCGATAAGCCCATTAATGCCTTCAAATTATCCGAGAAATTCGGAGGATTCCAAGGTACCTTCCAAGCTTGCAATTAGCCTGCTATACAGATAAAGCAGAGACGCAATCTTTTTCAAAATAGATTCAAAGTGTCTTGTGCGGGCAGATGACCCCCAGGGTTTTTTGGCGAGCTATGACTTCCGACTTTGTTTAGTTTGGCACAAATCTGACGCAGCCGTTGAAGCTAAGGATCAATTAATGTTCTTGATAAAAAAAGGCTACTTAAAGAGTGCCCACTTTTTTTCAGCATATGATTGGTTTTAGGACTAATTCCACGACGATTAGAAGGGTCATATCCAGAGAAAGACATACATTGTTACGACTTGATGATGATCCTCTTGACATGATCGTCCTAATCGTCTTGGCAGTGTTGGGTTGGCACGACGTCTCGTCGAGAGCCCATACGAGGAGGTTGTAGGTCCTGGTCGTCGAATCATCTGTCGATGGCCCAAACGCAGGTGCGCTTGTAGCCCAGCATTTCCTTTGCATGGCCTTCTGCAGGTGTGGCTAATCGGTTTGGCAGTAGTGATTGAATAAACTCATTATAAGCTGCGCTTCCCATCTCGTATTTCAATCGCAACAATAATAGATAACGTGAAACGGTTTGATTTGTCCCCAGGTTAGCGTGTTCGAGTGCTCAATAAGATTACTTGTCAACGTTAGCTTTCATTCTTTTGTGCTCATAAAATAATTACAGCACATAATAAAAATATGTCCCAGGGAGCATGGAACTGCATAGCGATCCTGTGGCATTTAACAATCAACTTGAAGTCACTTTCGAAATGGGTGTCAGGCGAAACAGAGTAGGGAGTTTCCGTATGTTCGGTCATGCATGAGTAATGCATAGCTTTAGGTTTGAGTGCCTTACCTGACTCCCTTTTTGGGGTCAGACTTCTATTACAAATATTTAAAGGATACATAAACAGAAATCTAAGGACAGGGAAATACCTAAGAAATGAGATAGCAAGGAATAATCATAAACATCAGGTAAATCTAGCTTGCATTCTCTACCAGGCATCGCACTTGATCACTTGACATCATTCTTTCAGTCATGTGTTAATCACATTGTGAAAGCATTGTGCATGACAGACAAGGGTCGTTTTTTGCAATTACATAAAGACTTACATTTTGGTACGTATAGTTATCCAAGAAAGACTAGGCTGTCTTGTCTTTGTAGACTTCCGATTAATCTATTATATTTGGTAGCGATTTTCGTCAGCTTTTTTCAAATTTCCCAGCAGCTTTCGCATCTGTCTGAATTGTATTTCACCTAAGGTGGGCACTGCATTTGAGGTGTAAGTAGGTTTTTTCATCATAATTCATTTTCGTTACCAAACTTTTAGGCAATCTGTCATCACTCATAATGGTGAAAGACCGAGCAAAGATGTCATTGAAATTTACAGCAAATTGATTGGGGCCACTACCTCACATCATCTGAAAGATGCAGTCGAGATCAATTTCAGCTCAGGTAGACTTTTATCTACAGTCTGTTTTGATGTTTGCTGTGCCTTTTGGCTTTTGATCTCAGATAGAATTGCGGCTTCCTTTCCAGACTCGATGCACGAATTGGAAGTAGGTTGACAGGCTAGGCAACGCTTTTGAAGCATCAATATGTTCACATGACGTCTTTCTCCCCTTTCTCTTACCCTCCGCCCCCCCCCCCAGAGAAAGAAGACGTATTCTGTATCCCATTAAGGATAGAGTTGCTATATTGAATGCTGTTATTATGCGACGATAAACTGATCCAGGCAATGGAAGTACGTTGTTAAGGTTAGTGGACCTGATAATGTTTCTGAATCTAATGTGTATGTTTTTAAGAATTTTGTCTGCAAATAATCACTTTGTATCTATATTTTCTCTGATGTTAAGCGTTAAATATCAAATTGTTTAGTTATGCCAAGTAAGTGAAACAGAGCTGTAATCTATGTTTCTAACTTCTCAATGCCCTAATTGAAGTAATACAGAATGCTTTAAAATATTTCGCTTGGAGCAATGTAATATTTAGCATGGGCCAATGGGATAGTCGGCAGAATCCTAAAGTGTGATTTTTGATAGATTTTTCGTTCTTTCATTTTGAATTGGTTTTCAAAAGGATTCCTTTTTAGTGCTTGTTATGATGGGGATGCGATGACCCAGTGTCCATTCCCGCCATGATAGGCACAGTATTTATGTTAGGTAGTTAGTCAATAGTTGGGGGCTAGCTGTCTGGTAGCACTGCTGCACCATATATGCACACACTAAATCTAAATTGCATGGAATATATAAGCTGCTTTTTATGTTTTAAAACAAAATCAACAAGAAATAATTATTTGACAAGAAAGTATTGATACGGTAAAAAATTCGCGAGTTTGAAAGATGCTGACACAGTTTAGCAATATTTTTTCTGTATGAAGAAACTATGCATTAACTTGCAGTCTTATTTTGTTGGCAAAAAAAGTCCAACAGGCAAGCGAAGTGTCCAGCTTAGAATATTGCATAATGATGATGAATGTTTTTGAAATTCATGTGGAATCATATGTCTTGTTTATTCAAGGATTGCCGGAAGAAATGAAGAAAGCCGCAGGGAAGTGGAAGGACGTATTGCTTACTCAATTTCCATCATCAAAGCACTTTATGGATGAATCCAATGCAAGTGAGGTCACAGATATGACGTCATATGTTGACGGGCTTCTAAGTGCTCATGTGACAGTTTTTGTCACAGGTAAGTTTATATTGGCATCTGTTTTCAGTCACCTTGTAAGGTATGTTGCGGAGCACAGTGTGGCAAAAACCTGAAGAAGGACAGGACGGAGTAATTTAGATTTTTTCCAAGTGGTTATATAGCTGCATTACATTCAAGTGGCATTTGGCGTCTACAGTAATGATAATGATAGTACTACTTTATTCATACTGGTCACCAGATTCAGCTTCATAAAGCTGCTATCAGTCTGGGATCTGCTAAATAAAATACATTAATACATATATATATTATATATATATATATATATATATATATTATATATATATATTATACATAAAATATATATTATACAAAATAAAATATATTAAGCATGGAATTAAAAGATACGCTAAGGCTTATCTAGTTAAAATGTTCACCTAGCTTTTATTTTAAAACACAGTAGCGAGTTGTCAGTTTTTTGTTCGTCTGGCAATTTGCTCAAAAGCCAGGCCCCTTGGAACTGAATGCTTTTCCTGAATACTTCAAGTTTTCTGCTCCTAAAATTTTTTTCTTAGAGCTTGAGTATTGGAAGTGCCGGTCCCGAGGCCAGGTATATCGGGAGGGGATAGAGTGGAATATTTCAGCAGTGCTAGGAAGATGTGATTTTCTACGATTCCATTTTGGTCTAGAGCTAGATTTTACGAGGAGAACAGAGCAATGCCATAATGAACACCAAAAAGTTGCTTAGGCATTTTTTATGCATTCAACAGCATCAAAAAAGACCAATGTTAGACGGTTAACCTCAGAAATTACTTGTCGTTGGAGTGGCCCTTTAGTGAATAGGGTTAAATCGATGTATCTATGTCAGCATACCCTTGCTTAATAGAGCAATAGTCTTGCCATTCTTAACGGCCGTTGAAAATCCATCTTTCCTAATAGCACCCAACTTAGCAGAACATGACGATATGTGGGTAGTATAGATGGACCACCAAAAACACCGGCGGCCGTACTCCAGTAGGATTAAAGCCGGACGAATTCGATGATGACTTCCTTGCGCTCCAGTGTGACGGCACAAGTGTGCGGACTTACGACGCAACTCTTATGTGTGTGGATCTTAAACGATGCAGTTGCCACCTAATGCGCATAGAAAATGCCATTTTCCTTGGTAGTGCTCCACAGCCGAGTTTATTCGTCTTCAGATGCAAACGAAGTTCTTCTGAGTAGCAGCAATTCCTTTGGTTTATCGGTCCGTGGGAAGCTGTAGGGATTTCGTGCAATCTCAACTTTAATTCAGATGGTTGTCAATGAAGGCGTTCGTAAAACTGCTAATGTTCGTGTCGAGTAAAGAGCTTGTTTGGCTATCACATTCTTCTTAAAACAGTTCTCTTTAATTGTCTTTGGGTTTTTTCAAGGAATATCCTTTCGAGAGCCAGCATTTACACTGAAACATCTGCTGAAATCCTGCGTCGAGTTGATGCACAGCGTCCTCAAATGGTTGAAGAACAACGCCGATGATCATTTTCAGCTGATCCAGATTAACGCAATTACAGTATTTGTCAATCTTGTCACCGACTCCATAGCTGACCACCTCTTAGACACAGCCAACGAGATTCTAAAGATGACTGTTGGTACCAGTGACAGCGAGAAACTGCAAGAGATTCTTCATTCTCATGTGCTGTCATTGTGCTTCTTCATTGTTGACGAAGAAGTCAACAGAGCAGACAAGTATGATCTTCCCTCACGCAACCTTGCTCTCAATTCATCGTCCATCTTTCGTCTCTCTCAAATGATATTACAATAATCCTGCCAAGTGAAATGACACTGAGTACCCTACTTATTACCATCGATAGATGGAATGAGATGCTGTCCAGGGCCATGACACTGTGAGGTAGGGCGGGCAGTTCCTCTCCTCATCACACTTTACCCCTTGCTGTTCGCCAAGTACCCCCCGTGGGTACGAGTATGCAGTTCAAGGGCCAACCAGAAACATAGCCAAGTGTAAGCCTAAACGCGTGTTACACTTGATGAATTTCTTCAAAGTAGGTGTTTTTGAAATCGTAGCTGAATCAAAGCTAATTTATGCCCACTAAGGCCTCGAGCTACTTACTCTTTTATCATAATGTAGTTATTCCTTTATTAGGTAACTTCGCGTACTAGTTTAATTACAATTCTGCATGAGATGCCTTGCTTACCGAGCGATTTGGCTTACAAAAATGTTCATGAAGACCTTGAAAAAAGTGGATCCATCGACTAGACGTTGGTTCTTCCTAGATGTTTGTTGAAAAAGTCAAGCAGGCATTCTTTCAACACATTTAAGATCTTTTTGTCCCACATTCATTATCCGATACTCTGGTTCTTTAAAGCGAAAAAGACCTTCACTCTGCTCTCTGATGTAATTATGTTCTTTTCTGTTCTTTCGTGCAAAGTAAATTTGATCTTATCTCCCAATCCTTTAGCCTTTCGTTTTTATCTTTCTTCTTTCGTTGGAGCTTTGTATAAGCCGCCATGGCGTTGCCCCAACATAACTCACAAAAAGTATAAATGGAAGCTCATAAATCGCAATGAATTTGTCTGATTCCCTCCATCTTGTAGATTCTTAACCTCGGAGCAAACAGTTATACAGTGCCTTGGATTCATTGAAAGGTCACTTCAACGCTTTGATACGCCATGCTCTGCAGCTGACTACTTCAGCACAGGTTACAGTACCAAACTAGCCTCCATACTTCTTTCCATCAAACTGTCGAAGTTCAGCAAACTCTACGCAGGACGGGTCCTAAAAATGTTCACCAACCTCCTTACGTCACGTGAGTTGAATTCTCCCTCGTGTCTCTCTTGCACCTTTGTCTTCCTTTATGCCTTAACCGTGTTTTAATGATCTCTTCAAATTGCGATTTATGAGAGAGACCCTGAGAGAGAGAGACCCTGAGAGAGAGACCCTGAGAGAGAGAGACCCTGAGAGAGAGAGAGAGAGAGAGAGAGAGAGAGAGAGAGAGAGAGAGAGAGAGAGAGAGAGAGAGAGAGAGAGAGAGAGAGAGAGAGAGAGAGAGAGAGACCCTGAGAGAGAGAGAGAGAGAGAGAGAGAGAAAGAGAGAGAGACCTGAATGCGGAGTTGTCCATTTTCAGCAAATTTCCCACTCTTCAAGCTATCCTCGTCAATTCTAATGTTTTGCCAGTGCTCGTTTTATCTTTGCTTCCATAGTTTTTTTCCCCTCATGTGCCTGGAAATTATGGTTTTCTTCTAGGTTGCAATTTCCTTGAGCTTGCCCTTATCATTGCCTATCGATTCTGAGACAAGCAACCACCATCTGACGAAGTTATCTCTTAAAACGTACTCATATCTTGTGATGTAGCACTGTGGTATTCCTGGATCTCTCGTCTCACTTAATTTCTAAGTGAAGTTTTTTCCTTTGAAGAAGTCAGGTGGTAACCTTTTCTACCTGCCCTAATATTTTCCCGAGAGAGAAAAACATATACAGCAAGATTTGATAATGAATGTTTCCATATGACGGACACGATTTTGAAGGGGGCCTCTTACCGAGGAGGAACGTTTTGCAGGTTAAAGCTGTGCCCAGAGATGTTTCAAGACCGTTCCATTTTGATAATCAAATACCTGCTCATATCACAACAGTAATTATTTATGACTTTCCTCTGCAGCTGAATCGATACAGCAAAGAAGCATCCACAAAGCGATTGTTGAAATCTTCAACATTGATTCGGCTGAACTTCAGGAGTGGTTGCACTGTGAGGTCATGTCAGACTCGAGTGCAAACGAAGACCCAGGCACAAGTCATCAAGCCATTGTTGCTCTGCAGAAATTCGTCAATAGTGCCTCGCAGGAGCCCGAGTAAGTCACCCGTAATTCTCTACTTCCCTACTCGTCATTATTCATTGTCACCATCATCATCATCATTATTATCATCATCGTCATCATTATCATCATCATCATCATCATCATCATCATCATCATCATCATCATCATCATCATCATCATCAGCATCAGCATCAGCATCATCATCATCATCATCATCATCATCATCATCATCATCATCATCATCATCATCATCATCATCATCATCATCATCATCATCATCATCATCATCATCATCATCATAATCAGCATCATCATCATCATCATCATCAGCATCAGCATCATCATCATCATCATCATCATCATCATCATCATCATCATCATCATCATCATCATCATCATCGCCATCACCATCATCATCATCATCATCATCATCATCATCATCATCATCATCATCATCATCATCAGTTTTTGATCCACGTACAATGTTTATTCTGATTGCCATGCAAACCAATGCTGATTGAGAGTTGGTTGTACATAGGCAGCTTCACGTAGATCTAAACTAAGACTAAAAACCGAAGAAATCAGCCGAATATTTTCTTCCTTGAACAATGAATAATGGTGTAATTTTATTTATGCAATATTGCACGGCGCTATTAGAAATTCCGTTTTTTTAATTGTTTTCAGCTAATCACGAAATCGTGGAAAATTCGCAAGCTTTGGTTCTATTTTTACTTTATGACGTAATCTTCAATGAACACTATGAAGTATGTTATGAGAAGTAGAAGTATATTCGTATCAGCATTTGCTCTTTCTTCTGGGATAAGCGACGGTGTTACGTGACTACTAGAGCAACATTAAACTACTCGTGCCTGTCTTATACCGCCTTTTTACAATGCATTATTTTGGTTAGAATGGCAGGGGTTTCTTGTTGCTAAACAACAACAAGTAGTTTTCCTCCGACTTTACATGTGCTGTTACAGTTGCTATGAATGATGTCAAGAGGAAACTGCTTGTTGTAGTTAACGCTTTTGTTTTAGTGACATTGTTTCGTCCCAAGGATCATTTAATGAGATGCAGTCAAATCGCTTGGTAACAGCCACTGCGTTTGGATGCTGGAATCCCATCTGCATGGAATTAATCGCAGGCAGATCATCAGCACTCTTCGCATATAAATCTGCACTTGGTCATACTTTGTGCCTTGTACCATTCTGCTGGTTTCTGCACTAAATCTGTCCAAGCTTATGTTGATCAAACAAATAGGGTTTTTGCTTTACATTTTATCAAACTTTATTGACTATTTTACATTTTAAGTATTATTCGTTGCTTTTTGTTTTCCTTAATTTATTATTATGTTGATCTATCAGTATTTTAAAGATACTTAAGGCTTCCTTTCTGCTGACCGTTGCATAATCTTTTTTCTCTTTTTTATACATAGAATTCTACCAAGATGTCAAAGCTAGATACTTAGACATTAAAAAGCTTTTTGCCTTTCTAAAGCAACGCATTTCTCGTGCACAACCGAACATATTGGGTTTCATAACGTTGTTTCGATTGACATCCATTTTGAAACAGACTTCAAGTTAATTGTTAAAAGCCACAGGGTTGTTATGTAGTTCCGTGCTCTTTGTGACACCTTTGCATTCTGTGTTGCAATTTGTTATGAGCATGTGAAAAAGAAAGAAAAGCAGTGCCCAGATCCTTCTCCTTGACGTGACCACACCTCGTGATTCCTACTCCTTGAATTTAAGAGAGCTGGCGACTATCCTCTCTCCAAGTGAATTTTTAGCTGGAAGAGGATTCGAACCACCGACCATGGGATCAATGCACAAGAATTATTGTTGAGCTATCCTATTATGAGAATTTTTAACACATGCATTGCGTATTCTCATAGCGATAGCGTTTTCTCGCCTAAACATGGTGCCACCACTTATTTTTAGCGCTTCCAAATCCAGCCAATGCAAGAATACTGCTCAGGTTAACCTTTCGAAAACTGTAAATGTTTTCATCACTGTAACGCAAATTTGCCTATTTTTCAGTGTTAACATGAAGTACATGCTGGAGACAGCTTTGACTGTATTTGAAAATCTGCTGAAAATGTGCATTAAAGACCCAGCGGAAGCGAAAAATATCCCGTTTGCAGACTTCCTGGATGCCTTGATCAGCATAAGCTCGGCTGCTGGTGCAACGGGCCATATAATGTTGATACGATCAGTTCAAGGTTGGATCAATGTGGGGTACGTGCCTACGTATGTTGATAATCGTCGTTTGATCATTAGCAAGCCGTTTGGAGGGACAGTTGGCATAGTGATTATAGCAAGGGTCATCGTTCCAGGCATACTCTTGCGCGGTTCACTCCGCCTCTCTCTGTCCTCACAGTAGTGAAATTGGCCACCTCACCCGCATTGCCGTTGCTCGGGATGGTAGCTCTCTGGGCTCGAAGCCATTGTTATGATGCACCTGACTGCCCTACGAAAGGCTCCATTCGTGAGATTTTTGGACGGTAGCATTCAATAGGACTCGCAACACAACTCAACATTTCAAATATCAATGTTCATCTCCTTCAATCTTCTTCTTGCTGAACGATTACTACACTCAATACCGATTCTAGATAAAACGTTTGGTGATCAAGGAAATGATTCCTTAACATTCTACCGTCTTATCTGTGTGGTAAAGGCTTCTTCTTACATTTAAGCTTCATTTAGGAATGTTTTCCTTCCTAGGCGTGAAGCAGTTTCTGAGAATTTCAAGCAAATAAAAGAGAATTCTGCACCGGCGGATGAGGACCTAATGAAATGTATATCTGTTTTACTTCGCTATTTGAATCAAGTGCTTACTGGTATGAGAAAATGCTGTTCCAAGGAAAGCAGCCATTTGACCCTTCATCTGAGTTATTCAGAGAACGACTACAGCAGCAGAGATCGATCTGAAACTGAACTGGATGATGATATGAATTCCGATGATGAAGATTCAGGTGGAGAAGAATCGGTTCGTAGATGAAAGGCTAGCCCAATAGTCTTATTGATGAATTTATTAACGGCTCAATTCATTCATTCGTCCATTAGTTTAGATGATAGATGAGAAACGATTCCGTTACTTTTCAATGCGGCATATTTGAATTTTTCCCGCCCCGTTTTGGGGTAATCTGGAACCTATCGTTTTGCTGAGTAGTGCATAAACGTAAAAAAGGACTTTGCAAACAACTGTGCAAGCTTGCTGCTTGTTGGTAAAGGATACTGCCTTAAGGAAGACGCCTTGCCTCATGTCTTGTTTTATTCATTGACTGTAATATGGAGTAATCTAAACTTCTATTCAATAGGAAGAGGACTCGATCTGCAACAAGCTTTGCACTTTTACAACGTCCCAACGAGATTTCATGAACCAGCATTGGTATCATTGCCACACCTGTAAAATGAATGACGGCGTTGGCTGCTGCACCATTTGTGCCAAAGTCTGTCACAAAGACCACGACGTCTCGTATGCCAAGTATGGCTCTTTTTTCTGCGATTGTGGAGCTAAAGAGGACGGCAGCTGCAGGGTATTTTTTTCATTGCCGTTTTCTTTCCCTCACTCCCATTCTTATTTGCAGTTCCGTTTATTACCCCGAGGTTGGTGCACATCCTGAAGTTTAGAATACCACTCTCTGTTCTTTCTTGACATTTTCTATCCATGTTTTCCATCCTGCTGTCGGTTTGTGTTATTATATTTCGTTCACATTAAGTAGTTACGAAACGCAGAAAAAAAGGTCATGTTTTAATGTCGTATTTCTGCAATCAGGATTGTCGTATTGCTCACTGATTTTCTGTTTCATTAATTCATTTCAAGTGAGCTGTAAAGTTTTCCAGTGATTCAAAACTAGCTCTCATGGAACCCATTGCATGAAATCCCTTTCGGAAATTCCTTTTGAAAGACGGTGATGTGACTTGCTTCAGCAGGCCCCCAAGAAACTGGAATTTTGACCTCACTCGACCAAGCTTAACGCCACTCATTCACAGTCGACAAGAAATTCGAATTTCACGGTGAATTTCAGAATTTTTCAACGCTAAATTCAGCGAGAATCTGTGCACATAAACCTTACTTTTTTTATTCCAGTCTATGACGAAGAGATCTCCAACGACGGGATATGTTGCGTCTCGCCATGCTGCCCCGTCTCCCTTTGCAGCATGGACATCAGATACCGAATTAAGCGAATCGAGGCAGCGCAATGCCGCCTCGTCGTCCGAAGTCAAACCGGTGCTGAAGCGTGGCAAGAGTCTAGAGAAGAGCCAATCTTCAGACGCCCGGCACCAAGACAGTAGCACTATTCACTTGTTTGGCAACCTGTTAAAGGTGAGGAGGATAAATTTTGTCATCTCGCAAGTCAAAAGTTTGTCAAAGTCCTGACCCTAGCAACTTCGGATTTTTAGCTGCTCAAAGTAGAAACTCAACCACTAGACATGGGTAAATATGTACCAGGTTTCCAGTCATTTTGCACTTTCCATGCAAGGAAACTTTGAATCAGCAGTACTAAAATACACGCTGTCTTTTAATTTATTTTGCTAATTATTGAATGATTCTATTTCAATATCAAGACCAGCTGATTTAATTGTTTGTGTTTCTCAAAAAAACTCCGTTAGCGTTTCTCAACGTTTGCCCAAACTGTTCATTGTATTCACTGGGTTATGCTCCGTATGTGTTTATGTTCATATAGGTCCGATTAACTACAATTGCGTAAAAGCGAAAGAGGTTCGAAGTGATGCGTTGCGCTGTCGTTGGTGCATGATCAAGATTGTGAATAAATACTGAACGCTTTATCTTCCCTTCAGTCTATTCAACCATCAACCATGAACTTTTTCACAGAACGGAAGGGTCATCTAAAACGCGTTTCCTCTGTTGGTCAGCACTCCGCTTGCTCTACGGACTACTGCAGTTCTCCAGGTGTCGCCGCTGTTGTTTGTGAGATTGATTAAGGTGTTGGTACCAAGTTGTAGATCTAGTTGTATCTCTTTCAGTTCTTCATTGATTTGGCTGATCCATGTTGCTTTTGGTCTCTCTATGGGTCGCTTGACAGGTCTTAGAGCTTCTTCTAGGGCTTTGCGTGCTGGTGTTAATCTTGGCAGTCTCATTAGACGTCCTAGCCATTTTAGGCGTCGATTCTTAATTTTATTGCTCCGAGGTTCTTTATCCGTCGAAAACGTAACAGAGGTCGTCCCAGAAGTAACCTTTTTTATACACATGACTCTACCTATATGTCAAAGATAGAAATTTGGACACTGAGAAGCTTTTTGCTTATCGAGCAGAGTCCAGTTCCTTCCTCTCGATGTGACCATATCTCGTGATTCCTACGCCTGGAATTACAGAGAGCTGGCGACTCTCCTCACTCTAAGTGAAAGTTTAGCTGAGGCGGGAGTCGAACCACCGACCATAGGATCAATGCCCAAGAATCTTACCATTGAGCTATACTGACAGAAGTAACCTGGCTACGGCTGTGAGGCAAAGCTTCCGCAGGCATAGAACCTCGGGAGTCAGCCAAGCAGCAGTAGCAGTAGCAGCAGTAGCAGTAGCAGCAGTAGCAGTAGCAGCTCAAGATCAGCGGAAGTGGAGAAATCTGAGGTTTGGATCCGTGACCACCAGAAGCGCTCACACTTGATGTTCTTCCTTTTTCCTTTGCGGAGGCGCTTCGAGAACGCCAAACGCGATATTGGAATGACGATGATAGCCATGAACCTTTAAATGTCACCACTGACTTTTACTCTTTCAGCTCACCGACAGTCGTATTACACAACCAGTATATGATGCTGTGATTTAACAGTTTTGACTTGTTCCCTGTAGGAATCGAAAGATGAAATTTTCGAAATCCTGAAGGACAAGAATTGCATAGGAAATTACATGGAGCTATTTCAAGAAGTTCTGGAGTACAAAGAATTCGTTAGCAAGACTCGCAAAGAGAACAGCCAAGCAGTGCAAACGATGCACGAGGCATTGGAGTCGCTTTACTGTCACGAGAAAGATGTTCAAGCGTCAGATCAGCTCATGGTGAGTGGTATTACTCTTTGCTGTGTGCTCTACTAAAAATCCGAAGGTAGATTTTACGATACTGAGAGTCTGTGCTGAGTGACAAGAAGCTGTGATGTGTGCTCTACTAAAAATCCTAAGATAGATTTTACGATACTGAGAGTCTGTGCTGAGTGACAAGAAGCTGTGATGTGTGCTCTACTAAAAATCCGAAGATAGATTTTACGATACTGAGAGTCTGTGCTGAGTGACAAGAAGCTGTGATGTGTTCTCTACTAAGAATCTGAATATAGGTTTTACGATACTGAGAATCTATGTTTGTCAGGTAGTGCCCTACTCATGGATACCTCTTGAGAAAATTTTATTCATTCTAAAATTGTCTACCAAAGGTAGCCCTGCCGTCCTTATGACTAATTTCATAGGCCCTTGCCAAAACTTAACAAGTTAAAATGGTTCCGGTAATTACATCTGGGAACTAGTTGCAATTATAAATAACCCGCATATGTATCTAATGTTTATAAGGAGATAAAGAAGAAGCTTGCTTTACCTCACGGCCAAGTTCGTTCCAGATTTTCAATCCTCGACATGAAGTTGCAGTGAGCTAGTGACTTCACTCACTTTTTTGGGTTAAAGTTAAGCTGCTTAGAGGCTCGAACCGATGACTATGGAATCCGGGATCTAGCCTCACGGCACGGTCGTTGCGGGGAAGTATGCAGCCAATGTGAAATAAACCGATATCATTTTAGTAGTTCTGTGTATTTTCATTCCAACACCATAAGAAACTGCAAATTCACAGTCGCTGTCTCGATCTGAGTCTTGCCAGCTTGGAGTCGATGAAAAGTTAAGTTGATCAGCGTGTTGGTTCTTCTATGTAATCTTCTGCTTTCTTGCTCTCGCTAGTCGTAAGCAATCTTAGTTTCTAATTTTCATCCTATTCAATGGATGGATGAAAAAATCTTATGTGTCTGGATAACTCTGTGGAAAGACTCTTGAGCATTGATCCTATGGTCAGTGGTTCGAGTTCCCCATAAGCTAAACTTTCACTTAGAGTGAGGAGAGTCGCCAGCTCTCTGTAGTTCCAGGCGTAGGAATCACGAAGCATGGTCACATCGAGAGGAAGGAACTGGACTCTGCTCGATAAGCGAAAAGCTTCTCCTCAGTGTCCAGATGTCGCGGTAGAATCATAGGTATATAAAAGAGTTGAATGGACAGGAAGAGAATGGATGTGAGTGTAGGATAAGTAGCAAATGCTGGGAGATAAATCCGAAGGATGCCAATGATGGACAATGATAAGATGTAATTACGTAGTGGTGCTTGTTATGATGGGAAGATGAGCATGCGAAGCAAAGTGGATGAATAAATGAATGAATGAATGAATGAATGAATGAATGAATGAATGAATGAATGAATAAATATATGAATAAATGAATGAATGAATGAATGCAATGGAAGATGAATTGAGATGACATCATTTCATCAACTAGCTAATGTAGCAGAGAAATCGAAGTAAGGTCGTTCTGTCAAAGTACAAACAGTTGTGTGGCTACAAGTGGCTTCATCGATCTTTTCTTCATCATGCTCTTGATCTTAACATATGTATTTTGATAGTACCTACTCAACCTGTAAGAAGCTTTCTATGGCATATTTTCCCCCGTCATTTGTATCGGTATTAAAGTATTTTGAATGAATGCACCGATGTGTTTTCAGTTGTATGATCAGCAGTGACGATGCTTGTCTCTATCGCTTCAGATACCTATCCTGGGATCGCAAGAAGGTGCATTTGAAAGCGTTCGCCTGAACTTCAATGGAGAGCAAGGCCAGACGCTGAGACAACTGATAAATGCCCATGTTTTACGTCACTCTGCAATGTGCCTAATGGCATCTACAAATGGGAAAAGACAGCACCTTGCCATAACGCACGAGAAAGGAAAGGTATGCTAGTTAAGAATGTGCATTTGTTAAGATGTTGCATTTCAACGAGTCTCCCTTGATAATGCGAAAGAGCTACCCTTACATGCGTTCCATCTTGCAGCTCAAAGACCAAGAAAGGGCTGCTAAGTAGAGTGTATCTCTTTACTTTTAAATCCTTAACAGAATGTGACAACAGAAGTGCCCTCTCGGCATCTTCTTTTTCATCTGACGAAGGCATTTTACTATTGACACAGGGCTAACTGACTCTCATACTTGTAATTGGTGCTCTCGTAGGCTGCTGGATATTTAGAACTTTCTTGCACCAAACCAGATTAGTATAAAAGTGTTTTTTTCTGCGTGAAACCATGTTCATAATTGCCTCAATTCTTGTTCATAGATTAATAGGTATTTCATTCTCTTCCTTCAGTCTTTTCTGCTACTTTTTCTTTCAAGTGGCTTTGCCATCCCCAAGGTCGATCAAACGATATCTCATTACTACCATTTCCTAACCAACTGCTTGCTATTTTATGTTTTCAGCTCTTTCTCCCATTGTTGTGCAGTTTGTAATGCCTATGAATTCGTTTGTCATACAGATTACAATACTTCAACTTTCTGGGCTTCTCAAACAACCCGACACGTCAAGCCGGAAACTGACATTGAACAGGTTGTCATCTACAGCTCTTCCTTTTACGATCGTGTCCATTCAAAGCAACGTAGAGAACGAAGATGCTCTCGCTGTATGTGGTCTCAAAGATTGTCACGTAATCACATACGGTCACGGAGGATCGGTTGCTTCTCACATTGCGTTGCCACTTCAACTTGAAACAGGAAATTTCGTCATCAAGGCTGTCTGGGTTCCAGGCGAGCAAACAAAGATCGCTTTATTAACAGCTGATTTTGTGAAGGTAGTTTTTCGATTTTTGCTGACTTTGTGTTTTTTATATTGTTGCAAAGGAGTAGGAAACATTTCGCCGTATTACTAGAGCTACGCTGGCGCTATGAGATGCTATGACAGCAGTGCATCATTCGTCGACACCCGCGGTATGTTTGACTTCAAAGCTAGTTATCAACCTTTCTTTCGTTTTCAGGGGAATCACGACGACGGAAACCGGTGAAGCGAGAAGTGCTTCTTCGAATTTAGAATTTCAGTCTTTCCGCGAATGTAGGGAACTCGTTCGCGCGGGGCGTTGTCAGTTTTATTAAATGTTCCCACGACTGTGAAACGAAATCTATGATTTCTCTGAATATTTTCCCAATTTTCAAGCAGTTCTGTCTTCTGTTTTGTATTTATAAAACCTTAAACACCTTGAATCCATCTTTTATGGTGGAAATACTTGTTACTAAAGATGTACCATGTGGCCTTTGTGCCAGTAATGATATTGTTTTGCCGAAGGCTAGGACGAATTGATATGGTATTGATATTATCAGATTTATTGGTAAAAATTATGGCAGACTTTGCCAAAAGAAATAAATGAGTCCCAATCATTAAAAATATTTAAAAGAAATATCAAGTCCATCAAAGCTTTGGACTGCAGCTGCAAATTGTGCAAAGACTGAGTTCCAAATCTAGGTTTTTCGTGATTAGTATATTTTGTAATTTTTATATTTTGTATAGTTGGCCTTAATTAGCTAAGCGCTATTTTATCTGCTAACTTTAAATATGTCTTTTATATTTCATTTATATTATACCATGGATGAATCTTTTTGTCACAACCAACTATGCCGAGAGTTCCTCTTGAAAACTTCTGGGATCCAATTGCTTTTAGCCTTCTGAATGGTCTTTTTGGATCAATGCCTGGAGCCAAAGAGAGCCTTCCTGTGGTACCACTATTTTTTATATTCAATATAAATCTGTGGTACTTCTTTCGTAGATCCCCGATGAAACGATGCTACCTCGCAGATGATTCACACCTCCATGCTTTTAAATCTACCTTTTCTCCACAGGTTTATGACCTATCTGCCTCAGTCAGTACACCAGATTACCATTATGTGCTTCCTGGTGGTAAAGTAAGGGATGCGACTTTTATCAACGACGGCACAAGTGTGCGAATTGCTGTAATGTCATCTCACGGACACGTGTACACTGAGTCGATGAATGAGTCTACGGGTGCTGACGGAGGCGCGTTTTTCCTTACAAACGCAATAACAGTGTCACACCCTACCCTGAAAGATGGCAACGGGCAGGTTGCCGGCGGAGGCGTCTCGCTGTATTATTCTCATGTTCTTAAACTGATGTTTTTCAGCTACTCACAAGGTAAAGTACTTTATAAGAATTTCCTTTGAAGACTGATGATTAGGCATCAATGAAGTAGGCAAATATTTCCGAGGCAAGATATCTTGTTTGCAAATTGATTCGCTTTTTGAAAACGCTGGAGTAGCCTTGGAAATGCTTGATCTGAGACTTTTTCCTGTCGCATGATTAATGCTTTGCATCCAATATATCGCAGGGATGTCTTAGTGGCTGTGCTTAAGTATCCAGTTGGGTCATGCAGACCACCAGATAAGAATTATCGTGTAGGAGGTAAATAAGAAATGTTAGGATTAAGTGCGAATGGATCACAGAGCAATCAAGTCATCTAATTTTATGGTTGCTGTCGCGTTCAAAAGCTGGCACATTTTAGTTGCCCAACAGTGCAAGGGAGTATTTGACCATACTCAAAGCATTACGGTCACACCCGTTGAATTTATTTGATCCTGAAGTAGCAGTAGATGGGTTTTATCACAGCAAAAATACGTTTGGCACTTGAAACTTTGCAAATGAATCTTTGGAAGCAATACCGACGAGTCTTTGCTTTTCACTCAGGGAAGAGTTTTGTCGGCGTTTTGAACAAAACGTATACTGAAATGGATAAAGTGTTTAACCTCTCATCGGGGATTACAAGTCACGCACCGCTGTGTCACTGGCACGAAATTCTCGGCCAGCCGGGCCTCTTGCACTGCGTTAGTCAATCTTCTGGCAACCCAGTCCTGGTCATGGTGACGCCAGAGAAAATTTTGGTAAGTGGAGTTTCAAATGGAAACTAATTGTGATTATTTTCGTACTTGAATTGTAAAGATAGGAGCCCAAAGTTGTCAGGCAAATCGTTGTGGATTTCTAATTATCTCTTTGATTACACGTTGTTTCTACGAGTAGTCTCTCTTTGGTGATGCATCACTTTGACTTAAGCGATTGATTTGAAATGGGATGCTTACCCAATGAAAACGTTGAATGTGTCAGTGTGCGAATGTCATTTCAGATCCAAGAGCTCAAGGGAACACCGCTGAAATCGAAAATTCAAGATGCAGTTTGCTATTACCACACATTCCCTGTCACTCGCAATACGGACACTACAATTCAGCAGAAGACCACGATGATTGTTCTGCTAGAAGATGGAAGTTTGAGAATTTACAATGCCCATAAAGACTATGTTAACTACTGGTCACAAAGCAAATTCAAGCCGAGAGCGTAAGTGCCCGAGCTAGTTTTTGTGTCAGATTGTTTAAGCAGACATGCGATGGTAGCGAAAAATATGTGATATATGTACACACAAGCATACATGGCAATACATACCAAGCTATAAAGGCATAGCCCTTAACCATTCATACATAGCCATTCACATAGTCATTCATACATAGCTATACATACATAACCATACATACATAGCCATACATACATAGTCATTCATACATAGCCATACATAAATAGTCATTCATACATAGCCATACATACATAGTCATTCATACATAGCGATACATACATAACCATACATATATACCCATACATACATAGCCAATGATGTCTACTTGCCATGCTCTATTCTTAAACACAGAGTTAATGTATCAAAATATTCCACTCAAAATTATGATGTAAAAGTCACGCTGATACCTAAATAGGAAATAAGATCGTTGTTTGTACAAGAAGTTATCAATGAACTCTCATTGCTAAACTCGTTTAAAAGATCAATTCTAAGAATCCAACCGTTATCTATGAATGACTATGTATGTATGGCTATGTATGTATGGTTATGTATGTATAGCTATGTATGTATGTATGGCTATGTATGTATGTATGGCTATGTATGTATGTATGGCTATGTATGTATGGCTATGTATGTATGTATGGCTATGTATGTATGGTTATGTATGTATGGCTATGTATGTATGACTATGTATGTATGGCTATGTATGAATGACTATGTATGAATGGTTAAGGGCTATGCCTTTATAGCTTGGTATGTATTGCCATGTATGCTTGTGTGTACATATATCACATATTTTTCGCTAATGTAATCTCAAGGATGAAATGCCGTTCGGTTTGGTCGATGGATATCATTTCTGTATAAATTGATAGTTTTTGATCATTTCCCCGAATATTTGTTTACCTAGATTTCCTCAGCTTCATCCATCACCAAAAAAGACCAAAGCCTCGAAATCTGTTGCATCATCAATGCCAATCAATGCAGCATCATTCCCGATCGATTTCTTCGAACATTGTCAGCCCACAAACGAGGTGGAGTTCGGAGGCAGTGATATATTGCATGTTTATAACGCCCAGCAGGTTAAGCATCGTCTCAACACTGCGGGAATGTACATAGCTAGCACCAAGGTACTGCTTCTGATGTTTATTAGTTACACAATTTCTGTCCAACCAACAGTGGAGGAATACTATTTATTTTCATATTTATTCTGGAAAGAGGCACGGTATTGAGTAGTGCTGTGTGTTTTAGACTACTTCATCGCATAATCGATTTCGAGCGGAGCAGAAACCAGAGACAGGGCTCTGAGTTTTTTCTAGGGAAGCGGAATTCATGAGGTGGTATCCCGTCGTCTTTCTCGCCAATTGCGTTTTTGTTATTGTTGCATGTGCAGGATTCGAACTCACAACCAACCCCTGTTTTATGGGTCCGCACGCTTAACCTCTGCACCACGGCACAAGTGCTAGACTAAGCAGTTCATTGCCACACTCCAATTTGCTCCTAGTGTTACGCCAGATTCCCGCTCACCTCGGTGTGGACATTGAGATGACATCGAGAATCGTAACCTTCAGCAATTGTGGTGCTTGCTCTAACTACCTTGCCAAGTCGTTATTTTTGTCTATTACTGCCGGTATAATTGATGCAACGGGTATAATCACGAGAAGACGAGCCCACCGGAACTTGCTCGCGTTGCCGGTACGCAATGACAGGAAACATGGATTTGATGTAGTCGTAGCTGTAAGTTCTTGGATAAGTTGCGTTATATTTCAGTTATCGTTTTGGCAGTACCAAGCCATCAGTGTTTCGCAGCTTTGCCTTCTTGCCCATTCATCATCAGGCCAATGAAGTTTATTGCATTTGATAATGCTGTATAAAGACATGCATCGTTTTCGATTTATGGTGTTGCTGCCACCAGTGGCATAGCTACTCAGTTGCTAACTCTGTCGCATTGGTTGGGATTAGAGGTGAATTACTTGATGCCCAGAGCACAACGAAAAATGTTACAATATCAGGTTTGGAAATGCTGTCTGATTTTTACATCCGTTTAAATCTTAACTTGAACTTGTTTGATTCTTAGGCAAGTGGATTCAAGGTTGAAGTGACGAATACGAACGCTTCCCATGTGATGGTTGGTTTGCGAGTGCATCTTGGTATGCGTTGCCTCGAGAAGACGCCGACTTACATTGAAGTCTTTGGAAGGGTGGTTCCCTTAAGGATGAGCAGAAATCGATGGTTCGACATTCCTTTTACCAAGGCAGAGTCTCTTACTGCTGATAAGAAGGTCACGATAACATGTAAGAGCTTGTGATTTTTTGACAACCTAGAAGCTGAATGACTCATTCAAGCCACTTGTTAAATCTAGGAACCAAGTTAAATATATTTTTGTTTTTTTTTCATACAAATGATTCTACCTAGAAGTCAAATGTAGAAATTTGGACACTGGGAAGGTTTTTGCTTATCGAGCAGTGTCCAGGTCCTTCCTCTCGATGTGACCGCACCTCGTGATTCCTACGCCTGGAATTACAGAGAGCTGGCGATTCTCCTCACTCTAAGTGAAAGTTTAGCTGAGGTGGGACTCGAACCACTGACCATAGGTACAATGCTCAAGAATCTTTCCACAGAGCTATCCTGACACCTAATTTAAGTTGCCGTTCGCAAAAGGAAATTAGAGATTGGACGAAACAAGTACCACCTGCCGAGATTACTGTTTGTTGTATATATCAAAGAATGCAGTAAAAGACAACCGAACGCTTCAGTTTTTGTTAGGTGCTAGACAGTATGACTAGATAAGGTGCTCGGCAGATCATAGCTGTTAGCTGTTTTTTCAGTTTTAAATCAGGTGCAGGAAGAGCAAGAAAGAATTCATGCCTTTAAAGCTGGCCATTGTGAGCTACAAATTCCAGAAAATTTACTTGCAATTGCTGCTACCATGAAAACCGGGTAAATTTCTTACCCAATGTGAAATACTTTGTTAGAGATTTGCTGGCAGGCAAAGTTAGTGTAAGCGTATTTTTTCGTTTTTAACAGTTGGTCCCTCCTCCGATTCTTCTGGTGTTAATATGATAGATTCAATCAAGGTGTACTATAAGACAAAGGAGAATTTCGGTTGGCCTGAAGACGCCTCCGAATCAACTGGACAGCATGCAGATTTGCAGCATCATTCAGCATCTGTTGTTACTGCTACTGAGGCACCCAACAGCTGTGAAACCTCCAAAAGTGAACCGTAAGTGTTGTCTATTAAATTGCCAAAGCAGAGGCTGAAATTCTTCATACGTTATTTAGATGTACAGCAATTTTGGCATGTCATTTTGCTTCTGCCAAGAGGAAGAACAAGGGATTTATAGGAACAAACCTTGCTACAGAAAACTGGCATGCATACATAGCCATACATAGCTATATATACCTAGCTATATATACATAGCCATGCATACATACATAGATAGCCATACATATATACATACATAGCCATACATACATACATACATAAATAACCATACATGGCCATCCATAGCCATATATACATAGCCGTACATACATACATAAGTAACCATACATAGCCATCCATAGCCACATATACATAGCCATACATACATAGCCATATATACATAGCCGTACATACATACATAAATAACCATACATAGCTATACATAGCCATATGTACATAGCCGTACATACATGCATAGATAACCATAGCCGTCCATCCATAGCCATATATACATAGCCGTACATACATACATGCATAGCCATACATTCATAGCCACACATATAAACGTACATACATAGATATATATATAGACATACATATATACATGCATACATGCATACATACATGCATACATCCATAACGAAAAATGGATAAATGATTGTGAAAATTGAGACTCGTAATTCCTACGTGCACTGTACTCCCTCCGTCTACTAAGCCAGTCAGTTAAGACTATCTTTTAGGGATTTATCGTTATTTCCAGCTGATTGAAGGCAGTGAACATATCCACCAGTCTCATTAGAGCTATATTTTTAACGAAATGTTGCAATCATCGAATCTATTTTGTTGTCTTTTCTTGTTGCCATTTCTGAATTAGGAATTGCTTGGATTCCATGTTGTTTGAACAGTGATTACAGTGTGGAAGATATTTCCATTTCTCCGTAGATTACTCATAAAGTTGTTGGAGACACTGAATGAGCACGTTTTATGTTTCCCGATCGAAGAAGAATCAAGCATTCACCAGGCATTGCTGGATCTTACAACCAAGCTTATGGTTGGTACAGGGTCTCAAAAGTTGCAGTGCCAGGCAAAAACACTTATGGCTTCACTGTTTTCATCAAAAAACGATTTTTTCGACTGGAAGGTATGAAGGCAAATGTTTCGCAAAAATAGCAGTTTGGTTTACGCTTATGCCTATTGGTGTTCCACATTAATTTGTTGATTTGGAAATCGATGTTTTTGTTGGTTTTTTTACTGCCAGAGCAAAGAAATAATGTTTCTGAAATAGGGAGAAGTAGTGCAGGAAAAATAAGTACGAGTCTACAGGGAGCAATTTTACTTCAGCCGCATGTTATGTATTGCCGCGTTTGGAAGTCATGCCAGGAAGCTGAATTTCTCCTGTTGTTTACCGAGAAGGAGGCTATTGGATTTGAGCGCTTGTCCACTTAATGTCGTCATCTCACAAGTCAGAGAGGGAATGGGAGCACCAGGACAGCAACGGTTTGTCCACAGAGAACAAGCGCGTAGAATTAGCATAACTTTTGCCTCTTAAATCCTCAATATTTTCACTCGACGATTTATAGAGAGATGCATGCAGGAAGATGCAAAATTGCACCCAGTTCGTGGGAGCTCGCACTGAACTTCCTGTTCAGCCAGAGACCTAATACTGGCTCACTGTCCACCGAGTTGTTAGCGGATACCTATCATAAGCTTTGGAAAGTGCAGGTGATAAGAAGGGGGGTGGTACCCCACTTCACAGTACTCGCCGCCCATATAGGTTTGCGTTAATGCTTACATTTCTTAGCCCGCAAGTCTTGCCTATGGTGTGAGATGTACATGCACTAGTTTAATCTTTTGCTTTGACAAATGATCTGAGACTCAATCGAATATGTTGAAATAATCATCAGGAATTTTCATTGTATGCTGAGTGTGCTATTCTATATTTAAATCTTATGTGCAAACTAAAGCGACGAGTTGGATTTTGCTGCTCAGACAGAAATTAGGAACTCCTGCGTGTTTATGTCCGTTAGATCGATTGGATCACCGTTTTCTTCATTGCAGGATGAAGCTCAGATCGGCAATGCACTTACTCGTTTCAAAGCAGCCACAGCTCCCGGCCAACACGTATCCGGTGCTCCGTACATTGAATCCGTCCAAGAACTGCTGAGTGTAGCAAGAACCGTTGGCAATGCCAGACCGAAAAATCTCATTAAAGCACTAAAAGGTAATTCAGTTTCAGAATAGCAGGGGCTCTCAGTTGTAAGATTCTTGCGCATTGATCGTATGGTCAGTGGTTTGAATCTCCCTCAGCTGCACTTTCACTCAGAGAGAAGAGAGTCGCCAGCTCTCTGCAATTCCAGGCGTTTGAATCACGAAGTGGGATAACCTCGAGACGAGAGACCTGGGCACTGCTAGACAAGTTAAAAGCCTCTCAGTTTCCAAGTGTCTACCTTTGAAATCTCCGTAGAATCATATATAAGTTTCAGGAGCAAAAAATTATTGTAATTCTACCTTATATTAACAATTTTGAAAGACCTTACATCTTCATGGTTTGTTTAATGACGCATATCTCCCTCTTTTAAACCGTCGTGTCACAAAATGAATGCCGCATTGGATAACTGGCTAGCTTAGAGCACGGTGCTTTGAACTCGCATTCTGTTTTCGTGACTCGCTATGCGTCGAAGCAATCTGTACCTTTTGCAGTCTTTCATACGATTCAAACGGGTGTCGCCCCCACCACCTAACAAGCTTTGTAAATGAGCCCCTTTTGGCAAGGACTTTGTATTTGTTCTTGGAAATATTCTCCACGCAGAAGATGCCGACATTTTCACTAAAATTTGAATGAGATAACAGCATCAAGGCTTTTGGAAGATTGGCGATAACCTAGTTTGCTCAAAGATTATGCCAGGTCGTTAAAATAGTGAGCAAATTATACCAGCGGTGGTGGGGTCTGCATTGCATACTTAATTTCGAGCGTAGCAGAAACCAGAGACAGGGCTCTGAGTTTTTTCTAGGGAAGTGGAATTCATGAGGTTGTTTCCCGTTGCCTTCCTCAACAATGGCGTTAAATGTGACACATAGAGGAATCTAATTGAGAGTCCACATGCTTAACCACGACGCCACGACACCACGTATTGTGGCATCACATAGACGCAAATCCTCCAGTATGATATATTCAATGACACCTGATTTCTTTTAATTTGTCTTCTAAGTCAAAAATGTATTCTCAGATTTCGACAAAGAAGAAGACTTGCTTGACAATTTGATGAGTTCTTTTTGGAAATTGTACGCAATGAGACCTGTTAATTACATTTTGGCACCGATCGAGGCTCGAGGTACGATCTAAAACTCAGTCCTGCTGCAGCTCTGCTGCGATGCCATCCGTTGCTTTTCGTCGATTTCCTTTTCAATTCTTACAAATCGTTATTGTAAACTGCTTGCAACATTGCACGCAAACATCTGTACACCAGGAAAAGAGAGATTGAAAGGAGCAAGATAAAATGACATCCCGGTGACCATGGACAACAGGCTTTGCGACTAGATATAAGCTAGAAGGAAAATAAATGTTCTAAAAGCTTTACATACATGATTGAATTCTTACAGATAATATGGATGTCTGTGAACGCATCACCATTGTTGTAATTGGAGTGGAGACAAAGAATCCGACCGCGTTATGATCTTTATATCGGTTGACATCTCATCGTATTTCTCTTAATTAGCAATCGGCTCTCTTGATGGCACCATCGAAGCTCTGGTTGAAGTTCTGTTTGCAGTCCTCCTTGGTGATCCCGAGAAATTCAGCAAATTAATGGATACAATTGTTCGTTTGCTCCTGAGCAAGGTATAATCATTCCTCCCCGCAGTTTGATTTGTCATTTTTTGGGAATTTTACTTCAGGACTGGGATGAAAGGTAAATTTTGTTGATGGCATGCTGGCATGTCGATCAAAATAATCATCACTGTAATCATCATCATCGTTTGAGTAAAGTAATTCCGATGCAGGCCTAAGCCTTTCCGATGTTTCAGAATATTTTCTAGAAGCTTCTCTAAGGTATTTGGCGTTCTCGAATGTTCAAATGCTCGTAGATATGAATGCCAAGTAGCTTGTGTGCAATAAATCCAGCTTCTGAAGTAACTGTAAGAACATTGCCTGTCTTTGCCAAATGCAGATTGCGCCAGCGTCGAAGCAGGTCACATCATTTTTCTTCACAGACAAGATTTATTTTCATAGAATCAACTGCCCGCTTTAAAAGAGCTAAATCAAGCGGACAGTGGAGGTTTCAGGAGGTCTTCATTCTGCATTAAATCCCATGCTAAACAGATTTAACAGTTTCGTTACCTACCTATGTAGTTATTCAGATCCTTGCCTTGCTGTATGTTTAGTTCGCCTTTCTTATCAGCATTTTCTCGCCATAATCAGTATGAATATATTTCAAAGTTGCTCTTTCAATTCATTCAAGGATTTCAAAGTGAGTTTTGCTGTCAAGCAAGGGTTATCCCAAGCCATGCAGATACGAAGGAAAGTGACAGTGGTATCTGAGCCTAGTCCCACGCAAAGTGATAGTCCTGCCATAGAAGATCTCAACCAAGAGCATACATTGATGGACGAAGGGCCTGTAGCTGTAGAGCAGGTAAGGAACAAATCTATGGCATTCCACGTTAAAGCCCCTTTGCTTTACTTAACCCCTTGACTTCCAGGGCTGTTTCAAGTTTCTCCTTAGACATTCCCAGTCGGATTTCCACCCAATGTCCCTCTTCGGAGAGCCAGCAAGACGCAGTTGTTGTTAACAGGGCCTCGACCGACCCAGTACCATCTCGGCGTGTACTGTGTACTGATCACAGTGTGTCCCAGGGAGTGCCGCTGCGTGAGCAAGTAGCTGATGTCGCCCGTCTTCTCTCCAGTTGTGGATAGCCGCTCGAGGGGTCGATGAGAGGTCATCGGCTCCTTTACATGCTCCGTTTTTAGCCTGGCTTGACGTCCTCACATTCCCCTCCTAATTCATTCAATGTAAGCAAGTGGAGGAACCGTTGCAGCGACCAACCACCCTTCAGCGAGGTGGGCAGTACAGGATTACAATGTTCCCAGTGGCAGAATGTCATCCAGATCCCACCCCATTAGTTGATTCTAGGTGCAATATCGTATTTTAAAAAACTTCTGTCTTCAATATTTCATTTGTCTATTGATTGCCTTTGCATTTTTCGCAGCCAAGACCGGAAAGCATTGTGCAGGAGATTGACTCCTTCCCAGAAGGTGCAATAGAAGATTTGGAACCACAGCAGAATGGACTGCAAGCCCTTCTCGGTGGTAGGAATAATCTCTAAATATAGCAAAATAAGATGAGAAAATGCATCTTTACATGGGGTAGTTTTCATTCGGTGACCCTGTTGCCGTAGAAATTAAAATATCATGCTTGAATTGCTCGTTTCAGCATTCGGAAACGAGTTTGCTGAAGAGGACGAGACATGCCGAATCCGCGATTTGCATGACACTGCCTCAGATAATGCTGTTGTTCTTGTTGATAATTGTTGATGTAGGATTCAACCCTCCAGCTTACCTCGTCAATAATACATAACTAAATAAAGGTTATTTTTACAAGTTTATGTAAATAAAATTAGATATAGTAGGTACACAGATTTGTATCCTAAAATTGTGTTCTTCCAGGGGGTCGTGTTTTCAAATGGATATTTATAATCATAATTAGTTTCTGTGGTTCCATAAGTTGTACCGACGATGAACTTAACTCCCACAAAACCAAAAGCATTGATTCGGGCCAACTATGGTCCACCGTTTGAGTGCTTTCGTTGATTTCTTTGTCCAACGTCAACCTCTTACCTAGGCACTGACACTGCACTTTTAAACTATGCTTTAGGGGATGATGCTGTGATGGAGCTAGCATTAGCTCTCAGCCTCCAAGACCAAGACAGCGAAAATTTCGTTGATGACGACGATGATGAGGACGATGCTGATGATGTCGACCTTGAAGATGACACCGACGGGCCATTACCAGGCCAGCGCTACGATTCATTAGTCCAAGGAAGCCAACAGCTAATTGGTAAGAGCGCAAGGGCCATTCGATGCATACTGAACTAGCTGGCCACGTTTTCCTCCCTACACCAAACCGGGCCTGTCCCTAATTATATTCAAACAATCGATTTAGGATTAAGTCGGCTTCTATTCATATTTCTTTTTTCTTTTCATAAGCTATGAATATTTGTTTCACGTAATTAGCATTTTGTCCATTATTATTGCAGCTAATTTTCTCCTTTGTAATTTACTCCATTCGTACAATTCTGTGTCGATTGTAATTAATGTTCTCAATTGGAGGGCACCTTGTCAATCAGCTCCCGCTGAATAGCCACACCTTGATAGCAGTCTTCGTTGAGCTGAAATGTACACATCCTTTTGAAATAATCGCGACGATGCTCGGTTACTTTGGTTCACGAGTTGTCTTCTTGCTCTGACAGGTAGTGCTGGTAGTGGTCGGTCGAATGCGAATGAATTGATGGACGAGGGTTCCGTTTTGGCGCAAAGTAGCGGAAGAGAGAGAAAACTGTCGCGTGATTCAGAGAGGTCTTGTCCAACGTTGTCAAAGGACAAAAAAGTTGTCGAAATTACAGACGTGGCCCTGGAAGCTTCTTGGAGTAAAATATTCAATTTCTTCATCCAGCATTTGCAGGAGTTGAAGTCGGTCAATGGCATCCAAGCCATTCCGTACCTACAGGTTAGGAGTTGCTTTTTTCGCTGTCAAGCATTGCACCTGTGAAGGCTGTGCTAACATTTAACATTGCTTCAAGTCAATCCATTAGATCAAGATGAATCTATTTCAATGATTTGGACATGTAATCTCAACAAAGATGTATTCTCTTTGACGTATTATTTCCTCCTTTGTTGCATTTGTTAAAGAGCCAATCGTGTGGTGTCAAGATCAAAATGAGTACCAGCTTTATATAGGAGCTAGGAACGTTCAGATCTTTTCTATTCTCCTAGTCGTGTGTTTCTGCTTACGCGCTTAACTAGAAGTAATAGCTGCCAAACGTCTGTCATTGTTTATACGGGACGTTTCTACGTATTTGTTTACATGTAAACTTTCGCTGGGCGTGCCTCAATGAAGATGAAGCTTTTCCCTCAAATTCAGGTTCTTTTGATGCTTTGCACGAGTTTGACGGATTCCGCAAAGGACCAAGAAGATCTAGAAAGAGTTGTGTCAGCTTGTCTGGACGTCTTGAAACTCGATGTCAAGGTAAGCGAAGTTGCAGACATTAGTGCCTCCAGTTCTTGATGGTCGTTTTCAGATGGTAATATAAAAAGAAATAACGTCAAGGAGTGTAGCTCTTCATTGTGGACTTCCACAAGGCTCTGTGCTAGGGCCTCCAACTCTTGATGCTTTCTTCGACGTGCACCGTTCCGTTTGAATATAACCACCTGCGGTCTGTGTTTTCTGTTGACAGGATCTCGACAGTGTTGCGGAAAGAGATGCCAAGAAGGAAGTACAGCTGGTTACCATACGATTCTTCAGTGTTCTTTTGTCCCAAAGTAGAACCTTGAAGGACTTCAAAAGTGACGAAGAGGTATGCTGATTCTTCTCAATGCTAAAAATGGACGCGTATGTTACTGAGCTAAAATGCTTTGAAATATAAACAGTGCTTTGAGCTATCTCGATTCAATGCATTCTAAACTTGGCAGTTGGCACTTGGACCTTGTATTTCATTGAAAAATTGCTAAACCTCGATTTCCCGAACTGTGGATGTTGACATATATCGCCCAACATGAAGGGAAAGCCCAGTAGTTAAGGGGCTTGATTGCAGACCCCACGATCAGTGGTTTGAGCCCAAATCGGGCTTGGCTCTCCCTAACAGTGGGAAGAGCGGCTAGGTCTATGTCAATGCTAGGCATTTAGCAACCAGCAGCTGTGGTTACACGGAGAAGGAAGACTCGGACCATGCTCGATGGCCTAACTTATATTAGTGTCCTAAAGTCTTATTTCGGATGACGTATGGAACACTAGGACAAAAGTTTTGATGCGAGGGTGCATGCTGGGAGTAACTGAACAAACAAGAGTGAAATTTGAAAGAGAAATTAGTCTCGGTTTTGCTGCAGAAAAAGGCATTTGGATTTTCCTGCAGGGCGAAATTGTTCTTCATTTGTGACGTTGCATATTCTTTGCAAACACTGACACCTCTGTCACCTGCACGAGAGTACGAAGCAAAGGAGCGCATGAAAACCTTTGTACCTTGCGACGATCTCTTCTCTTTCTTGTCTCTCTTCTCTGATCTTTTTTACTCCTCTGTCTCGCATCTTCTCTTCTTCTCTATCTCATACCAATCTTGGTCAGCTGCAGTCACGCACGATTCTCTCTTGTCGGAAAGTCAGTAAATGTCAATTTTAGAGTTTAGTTGACTCTCGGTTTTTTTGCGTTGCAGGAATCCAGCAGTAGGCCAAAATCTGGCAGAGTCGTTGCCAAGATTCTGTCTGATAAGGGAATTGTCAAGTACTGCTTAGACTTCCTTGAGAGTTTGCTCCCGTACTGGCGTCGAACGAAAACCAGCACAAGCGTAAGTGTTGTAATTAAATGAAAAACGCACATACGCAGTTCTCTCTATTAAATGGAGAATCGATTATAAGTTGGCAGAACGAGGAAACTTTTGTTGCTTTTTTTCTCGACATTACTGGTGGTAAAAACTTGTGGTCTGGGGATTATTAGTTGCTGATACGATGATTTGAATAGGTGCTTAAGGCTTCATGCTTCTGTTTTATCCAAATTATTGGTTGAATTTCTAAGGAGTGTCGAGCTTCTGTGAAGCAATTGGTATTTAGCGACAGGCTTGCTATTTGCCTCAAGTCCTCTTAAATCTTATAAAATTTGCTGCTCCTCAATTTCAGCTTGGTAAATTTCACGCCAAAAATCTTTCTATGTTCGCGTGTACTTTGGAAAGAATGTACTTTATTTCAATCCATCCTTTCACCTGTTGTATTGCCTGTCTGTGATTTACAATGAATAGGTAAACCAACTGAAATCGCACTTATTTCATCTCTCCCAGACTGATTCCTCTGAAGATGACGAAGTTTTGTTGAAGCCGAGTCCGACACAAAATCCTCCTGACATGTCGCCATTCTTTCTAAAGCAGTATGTCAAGGTATGCCATCAAAATGGATTCCGTCTATAGCAAGCGAATTTTTATAGCAGTAACTTCCTTGATTTTCGTCTGCTTTTGCTGCTTCCTTTATATTTTTTGATGAGTTATGTTGGGGAAAGGCCACGGTGGCTTGTCCAATGCCCCAACGACGAGAGCGATCTCCTGAGAGCAAAGTCGATGAAGGTATCAGGTAGTTCTCAATTTTCAAAGGGGTGTTGTTGAGCATTGTTACTGTATCATCATCATCTATTGCCACACGTTTCACACTTGGGCGGCCATGGCCCCGCACAATTAACGTTCAAGCAAGTTTTTTTCTAGAATATTAGCATCGCAAACTTTCGTAATATTCTGCAAATGTCCTAGGAAGTTCGCCCTCGGCCTTCCCCTGCGTCTGATCACAGGACAAAACAGCACTTTGCACTCCAGTTCGTCTTTTCTCGTTATGTGTCCACAATAAATTTTTTTTTAAACTTCATTTTCGTATATAAACTAAACATACAAATACAAATCTCTCTAATTGTAGGTAATTTGTATTCGGCTGACCAATTACAGGTTTTTCTAGTATAATGATCATTTTTTTTTAAAACTTCATTTTGATATATAAGCTAAACATACAAATACAAATCTCTCTAGTAATAGGTAATTTGTATTCGGCCGACCTAATTACAGGTATTTCTAGTATAAAAAAAATGAATGAATGAATAAGATGATAAGATGACGAATAGAAAAAAAAATTTGATAAGAAGAATTAAAGGTTGCAAGGAGACTGCTAGTAGGAAAGAAGGTCCGGGTTATTCCAGGATAATAATGATGATGATAATAATAAGAATAGAAATTTCAGTTATTTTAGGACGGTAACCCATTCAGCAGTGCTGGTTTACAAGGACTTGATTTGACGCTCCTTTCTTGTTCGAAGCAAATCTCTGTCGTATTCCGCTCTTCGAAGCGCTTCAGCGTTTGTTACGAGTTCTTTCCATGGGATCTTAAGTACGCGACCCATACACCACATCTCGAAAGCTTCCAGCTCGTTCGACAAAGTCTTTGTTAAGGTCCAACTCTCGCATCCGTACATTAGCACTGGGATGATGTTACTGTATATTGAACATTTAATCGCCAATGGCTGGTATGGCAAAACCAATATGATTAACCTATCACTTCATTATCGTAAACATCCATGAGACCGGCGGAAGTTAGCAAAAACAGTCGTGTTGAGTCCATACTCGGAATGAGCGTTAGGGAGCATCCTGTTGTGGAGGCACCAGCCTGAGCTACGACATTGTGAGGTGGGATGGCAGGTTCCTTTGCTTGCTGCATTTAACTCCCAGTATTTCGCCAGGTACCCATGTGCTGCCAGGTGGGCAGATAGACGACGATGAAGAAAATCATGCAAAGGCGTGTCTGGAACCCGGGTCTTTCACCGCAGTTTACTCACATGCTCAACCTGCTGCAATTTACGTGACTCCCATAATGTTTGTCGCCTTTTGATTTCATTTAATTCAATTTCCGTCTTCTCTCATGCAGAGTCATGCCAATGATTTATTTGAAGCTTTCCCGCAACTCGTCACTGAGATGGTATTGCGGCTCCCATACCAGGTAACAACGAGAGCGGCCAATCACTTTCAGATTCATCAAGCTGACTTTCGCGATGCTTAGTCGCAATTTTGAGTTCCAATTTCGATGTCGTTCAGAAGTATTTCAAATTTTTCAGTTGTATGAATTGAAGATGAAGCAGCAAGTGAAATTATTGCTGTGCTCAATATCATTTGATCTTTCATGCTATTACGATGCTCTTTTTGATATACAATATGATGCGATGTAATGTGATATAATGTAAAAAATAATTATACATACACGAAAATAACCCTTCAACAACTAACAATGAGTAATATATATATACAATCTTATCAAATGAAAGGTCGTAAATACCATGTTGAAAATCGAGCGAGACAAGGCAAGAAAATCCAAGGATGGATTGATTTATGTTGATGGATACTGTTGAACGTCCTCTGTTTCATTAAGGGGCATCTTAATGACCAGTTCAAGTCTTAAAGTCGATATTATTTTCCACTCATTTTGAAATGATTTCAAGATGTTTAGAAGGAAACTGCTCAGTTCTCACCAACTTTGCCATTGCTTTTTTCATTGTATTGTGATTTTTTGAGTATTGGATTTGTTTCAAAGTCACGCCTCCTTTTCTTTTCGTAGATCCGAAAGAGGCTCGACAGCGTTGATCAACTCCAAGCTAACGTATTTGGTAGCCAATGGATCTACTGTTTGTGCGAGGTAACTGCGTTGCATACTCGATTTGGAGCGTAGCAGAAGCGAGAGACAAGGCTCTGAGTTTTTTTTCAAGGGAAGTTGACTTAATGAGGTGGTTTCCCGTTGCCTTCCTCGTCAATTGTGCTTTTCTTGTGACACGTGCAGGATTTGAACTCGCAACCAACCCCTTAATTATGGTTCCGCACGCTTAACCACTACACCACGGCACCACTGTGAGTTAAAGCATAGCTAGATGGAAGCATTTTCTTTTTCGAATGTCCTTCCATCTGATTTGTACACTTTTTCGTTGCATCTTTTCGTTCTATAGTGATGCCATGGTTACTGGTTGAGCGCGTGAACCCATATCGTAGTTGTTGTGAGTTCGAATCATTCATGGTTTACAATAAAAAGCGCAATGGATGAGGAAGGCGGCGGGAAAACACCTCGTAATGTCCCCCAATAAAAACTCGGAGCCCAAATTCGTACTCTAAAGATTGTTTCCGTTAAACTCAAAGTCGAGTACGCTATGCTATGCAGATGTACCGCTTATAGATGAAAGCTTTGCATTTATGATCGTTCTTTCATTTCTTTCCGTAACTGCCTTTTTGATTATTGATTGAAAGGCGCTGCCCCTTTCTGGAACGGATTGGAGCGCTGGTTTGCTTCTATAATCTGTTGGCGTTGGAATGCCTTCTATAAGGCTTAATTTTAATCAACCCGTCTGCAGCAGTCCTCTCTTCAATGCAAATCAAGCGTTGTTATTTACTTTGCTTCTTGCTGTTAATGCCTTGCTTTTCCTCACTGCAGTACATGATGGCAACGGAAACCCCATTCATAAAGCGACATGTGAGAAAGGTACCAGCTCTTTTCTCTGTTCAAAAGTATCTCCCTGTTTGAATATAGACGTTTTCATTGTTTTTTTTGCAGCATAAGTCAATACGTGAAATTCTATTTCGGATTATTTCTTTCTGTTAGCTATTGCTTTTTCCTCCATGCCGGAATTATTCTCAAAATTTTCGAAGTATTTTTATGCTAGATTCAAATGATTTTTTCGGCGAGTTGATGCGTTTTATATGCATCACTATTTTAGCAATCATTATTTGATTTCATTTTCATTTTCGAATTCTTTATGGAGGAGAGCCCTTCAGCAAGAATGCAGATTTTCAAGGGTCGTTTGGTCTGAGATACAGCGATAAAACAGAAAAAAATATGTAAAAACTTGAGTGCAAACATTTCTTTCAAGAACAAAAAGACAACTTTCAAAACTAAAAGGAAATTTTTTTTAGTGAGTTATGTTGGGAAAGGCCACGGTGGCCTGTACAATGCCTCAACAAAGGAAGATGGAAGAAAGCGAAAAGCTAAGAGGAGAGAGAGATCAGATCAAGTTTATTGATCTTGGATTTGAAAGATGGCAAGTTGTAAGATTCAGGAAATATGAATAAATAGATAGAAATAAATACAGTTTTAGATGCCGAGGGAAGCTGCTTGCGTGCAGTTGGCTGAAAGGCTGTTCCGAAGTTTCACAATTCGAAACAAGAAATATTTCTTGCCATTTTCTGTGCTTTTTTTGGTAACCTGAGATCTGTTGATATGTTGCGTAGTCTATATGAAGTGCTTTATGAATTTTGCCAAAACAGACTGCGTAAATATGGAGGGGCAAGTCCATTATAGTAACACAGTCTTTAGATAGGTTAGTTTGTACAGCTGGTAATCAAAAGTGGAATCGTGATCAATCAAAATGAAATCATGATCAATCAATGTAGAATCGTGTTAAGTAGCTTCTCGATATTGGCATCTGGGGATTCCCTTGTTATACAGGTCCAAGCCTGTGGCATGACATAATGATGTGAACTGGCGAGTTCCTTTCCTCGCCCCCGTAGCTTTACCCAATTTACCTATTTCCTGCTGGGTGGAAAAAAGGGCAAAGAGAAACTTGCACAATCTATTAGATTATTCAGCCGTAAAGTTTTTTACTCAAACCAATACGACGCTTTCTGTTTATAGCAATGAAGTTTTGCATACTAGTTATAATTTTGATTATTCGTATCATGTAAGCCATTAGGTGTTAGGTTAGCTCAAGGGTAAGATTCTTGCACATTGATCCGATGGTCAATGGTTCGAATCCCCCCTCTGCTAGACTTTCACTTAAAATGGTGAGATTCGCCAGCTCTCAGTTCCAGGCGTAGGAATCACGAGGTGATGTCACTTAGAGAGGAAGGACTTGGACACGGCTTGATAAGCAAAATGCTTCTTATTGTCCAAGTGTCTACCTTTGAAGTGTAGGTATGATCTTATAAAGAAGCATAAGCCACAAATGCTTTAGCTGCATGCATTACTGCATACATTGTTAAATGTCTCATACAGTGAGGCAGTTTTTAGACACTTGTTGCATCTTCTTCGTAGCTGTTGCTGGTGTTATGCGGATCAAAGGATAAATACAGACGCGTGAAAGATCTCCACACGTTGAAAGCTCATATCAGCGTTATAAGGTAAGCCCGCCTTTCTTATCAGCCGATTAATTAGATCGGGTCAATCGATGATGAAAAGGCTTGTCAAGTTTGAAGATTTTTCGAGATTTCCTTTCATCTGTGAGGCAGCATCATGCACTCATCTTAGTGCTGATTTTAGTCCAAATTTTAGCGTCCATGGACATGTGTTTAGTTCTTAAAGAAGCATTTACTACTCATGAATGTTTTATGTCAAAAGGAGGCGCGACGAAGGGAAGGGGAGCTAGTTTATTTTAAAAGAAATAGTGTTACCTACTTTGAATGGCTTGCACATGCAGCTGCCTTCCATTGCAAAGCACGTTTGTATCCATCGTGATAACCTTTGCCGATACGCGCGTCGCAGCTTGGTGGAAGCAGTCGATCATGAGATATGAGTCTTTGAAGATCTAAGTCTTTGAGGAGCAGTCGATTCTGAGATCTAAGCCTTTTCATCATAATTTAACTTTATTATATAGCAGGATATCAAGTTCGGGATTGCATTAATGAAAGTAGGACATCTTGCTAAAAATTCAAAATTTTTTGTATGCTTGTGTTACACACCAAACCACTTTACATCATAACGTTACTTTGGCTTGGTTTCATCGAGGCTATACTCTTTTTCGATTCCAGGAATATTTTGCAGCCTGGAGGCAGTTTATCAGATGCTCAAACAAACTTTTCTTATGAAGAAACTGTCAAGTTGGTAAGTAGATAATAGTCTAAACAATTTAACGAAAGGGGCAGGAGTCGTAATGACCCCATATGCATTTTCTAGGTTCAGATGAAATTTTGATTTTGAGTTGATACCATCCGATTAGCTCGCCTGCACGTTACCCTGTATGTAATGACCTTCTTTGAAGTCAAAAAGACGTAATTGTGTGTTTCTCCTCACTGACAGCGTTGTCGTCATTTATCTCAACATTAGCAATGTACTTGCTGATAATTCCTGCTACCCAGCCTCAATTCAAACTGAGAAGTTGTACTTCCTTAGAGTGGTTTCTGACGTGGAGTGAACACAATGAGGAGATTCTTAAACTTGAATCAATAAGCAGTGCCACGGACGTAAAAAAGTTGCCCCAAGTTGCTCCAACTCTTAAAGTTGTTATAAAAAGTGCCTAAAATTCTTTGCCATTCTAACTGCTTTACTATTTGGCCGCACCCAATTAAGTCATGGTTTATTCCAGCAAGTGGTGCCGTGGCGTAGTGGTTAAGCGTGCGAACTCACAACACAGGGGTTGTCAGTTCGATTCCTCGATGTGTCACTTTAAATGCCATTGGCGAAGAAGGAAACGGAAACCACCTTATGAATTGAATTCCATTTCCCTAGAAAATATTGAGAGCCCTGTCTCTGGTTTCTGCTACGCTCGAAATTGAGGAGTATGCAACACATTTTTTTTTATTCCAGCAAGGTGGACTCGTATCGCAGGCTCGTGAGCTCAAATCCTGCACGGTTCACAAGTAAAGCATTATCTTTGAGGACAGCAAGGGGAAACCATCCCATTGAATCCACTTCTTTAGAAAATCTCTATGAGTCTAGGCTCTGTTTTCTGCTAAGCCCGGAATCGAGTGCGCCGTGCTACACAAATGTAATGCTTATTTGACATTACATTACATTACATTACATAATCATTATTTAGAGTTGATGTTTACATTGTTTGGTGTCTAAGGAATGAAAACTAATTAAAACCAACTTTTTACAGTATAATTTACATTAAGGCAGTTCCCTTATCTTTGACTGCTTTAAACAGCGCATCCGTTAGCCAGTAAGTGTATTTACGTCAAATCAGGCTGCAAGGCAAAAAAAGCCACCAGGTCTTCCTTCAATCATATGAGAAGTTCTTCCTCAGGGATTGCTGCTGTAAATATGAAAAAGCAGTCTTGAAAGTTAAGCATTTTCTTTTCAGGCTGATGACTGTAAAGCATGTGCTGATATTGCAATGGCTCGCATCGAAAACTGGCAAATATTTTGCAAGCAAGAGAAAGGTGCGTTTAAGCTAGCAGTTGTTCCATCTTCGTTTTACGAGTTCCATAAGTTAAAGCTGAGTACGAAAAATCATAGAAAACTGGCTCTTCATTGAAATAGCCTTCGTTTTTAAGGTTGATTCTTACAGATTCTTATTCACAATTATCGCCATCCTGTCCGATGAGGTGGGACGACAGTTTGGAGGCAAGTTGTGGGATTATAGACTCCTTGCTCAGTGATTCGAATCCCATATCTAGGTTTAATAGTGCGAGGTCGCTAGCTCTTTTTTGGTTCGAAGTTTAGAGGCGTGAGGTGTAGTCACATCAAGGGGAGGAGCGAGAACATTGCTTAATTACACTGTCCCAAATTCTACCTGCAGATGCTGTATAAAAAGTAGAGTTGAGTCGGAACGTGCGTTTAGAAGCACCTTGGTACAGGGTGCTGCACTTTCTTGTACTCACAAGGCTGGCTCGTGATGACTGAAAAGCTAGGTTCTCCATTAACGATAAGTTAGTTGTCAGAAATCAATTAGAGAAAGATGAAGTGCCAATCTATCGTTGACACAAGTTCTTCTCTAATTACTTTTATAAACATGAGCCGAGATCAGGCATTTTCTATTTGCTTTTAAAACTAACTAAAGTGTATATTGTGTCCCTAGACAATGCACTACACAATGAAACTATTCAAAAACAATTTGGCTAAGGAATAGGTGTTGTGCTTGCTACATAATTTTCATAGCACAGAGCTACCAATCTATACCAATGGCCAGATTTTAGGTCGGATGGTCAGTTTCCTCGTTAAATTTCTTCCTGTGTTCCCCCAGGTACCCATTTACTGCGGCACGAGTAGGTTTAGGGCGAACAGAAACTTGCAGGAGCGTGGCTCGAGCTCTGGGCCGTCTGTGTGGTAGGCATATGCTCAAACCAGTGTGTCATCTGTGCCTCAGATGCTATGTAGAATGCATGAAAACCGAGCCTTTTCTCCCTAGTTATATCTTGTAAACAGCTGCTTCGATCAGTTTGTCTGAACTCTTTGCTGACTGTAACTTGAACTGTGATATTGTTATCTTCTTCAAGGTGTTTTGCCATTCTTGGTCCAAAGTAGTTATCGCCTGTCATCTGAGCATGTCTCCGGCATCTTCTTGCAACTGATTGGACTGGCCCTTGGAAATTCGTCTTCCAAATCATCTTCATCTGGAAAAGGAGACGAAAAGGGCGAGAAAGCGACCAACAAAGGTATCCAAATTCGATTCTACGAATTTTAATTGGAAAGCTTCATATTGCAATGGAGTCGAATTTCTTGGAAGGAACAAACTTTTTAAGAGAGCTAAAGCTTTTTGTTCAGTATACATTATACTGTAAACAAGAGCTATCTCGATGATTTTTCTGCGGCATTTCGTGCACTGGTTGCTTTCTGATGAAAGCGTAAAGTTCATTATACTGCTCGCCGCTTCAAAGCAAATTACAGTTTCTACATTAACCATTGACGTAAACCACATTGTGAAAGTCTGATCAATTTGTATCATGGGGCGTATAATCGGGACAAGCAGGTTCAAGGAAGTCTCTTCGCCATGCCAATTCTAGAGGACCCTCATGAAAAGCACCTTCGAGTGATTGAGGCCTTCCTCTCTAAATATCTTTATTATTATGATTATTATTATTAATTTCATTGAGTCTTCATTTTTGTTCCATCACTTTGTTATGCACTGTTTGCTACTTATCGCTGAAAAATATTATCCGAATGCTTGGTTTTTAGACACTGTGAAGGAGCTTGTTGGTATCCTTTTTGGGAAGTGCTACAGCACACTGCTGTTCACATTCATTAAATCGTTTTTGCTCGAGTCAAACTCGACGAGTATGAGATGGAAAGCCCACGAATTATTGTACACAGTTTTCAAGTGAGTTCGGCTAATGGTTCATTGACTCCGTCATTGATCTATTTTAGTGATGCCATGTTGTATTCATTCAGCGTGCAAACTCAGGGGGAGAGCATGATGCGTAAAAAGATAGACGATTTTGGACACGACACCTTATTCGATTGTTGTATTTACCTTTACTGCTTCCTCAGTAGGTCTCAGGGGGGGGGGGGGGGGCACGGAAGACCTTTTCGCCGGGTACTGCGTTGCATACTCGATTTGAAGCGTAGCGGAAACCAGAGACAGGGCTCTGGATTTTTTCTAGGGAAGTGGAATTCATGAGGTGGTTTCCCGTTGCCTTCCTCACCAATGGCTCTGGTTTCCCTTCATTCTCTCTGGGTACATTCTTATAGTAAATCTTATAGCTATGCCTGTCTTGGTTGGCCTCGTTCGATCCGAGATGACACAGCTTGTTTCACCTTTCCTCTCCTCTATGATCCTTAAAGCTGGTGTGCCAGGTCCGTCCTTATCAGTCGAGTATTCGGGTCTGTTTGCATTGACGACCATTTCTTTTTCATAGGAACATCTCGTCAGAGCAACGTATCAAATTGGTCGAGTTGATGTGGCAGCTTTGGAGCTACGTGCCATTTGCTGGCCATAAAGCGGCGCAGTTTGTCGATCTCCTTGGATACTTCACAGTCAAATCACCAGACATAATGAACAAGGTTACCTTGAGTTACTGTCAAATTTCTGCTAGCTGTCGATCAAACATTGCATTACAGTACAATACAGTTAATCATAAATCAACGAAATCCAATTCAATTGAGTATTTTGCATTCAAACACTGTGCAATGTCATGCTATTCAATGCATTACCGTGCAATGCAATGTAATGCAATACTGCACCATGAAATTCCTTACAATTGAAGATTATTCTTTGAAATACAATAAAGACCAATGCCATTTATTCCCATAAAAAACTATGTATTACAGCATTATACAAGGCGGTAAAATGCAATTTGATACCAGATTTTACAGCATCGTTCATGCTCTGCTGTTATTGTCATCCATTCTATTTGCTTATTTGATACTTCGATGTCTTTCGCAAGTCATTAATACGATCGCCACACAGTGGATAGGAATAGGATATTTCTGATGCTTTTATTAGGTTGTCATATTACTGTTATTAGAATGTTTGATGAAAGGATGTAAATCTCTATGTGTATTTGCTGCAAGACAGCAATTAACTATTTCGCTGCACGTTTTTCTTATCCTAGATGGAGTGTTTCATTCGCACTGTCTTCTCCCTATTGTCGTTTTCAAACAATCTTCTGCAAAATCACCCAAATGCAAGCATATACAGGTAGGTCTATCGATTTATTTTTCTGGTAAAGCCATGCTTCGATTTTTGTTATGAAATGGATGATCGAATGCCTTGCCTTTTCCCCCCTTAATCATTACGTTACTCTTCATAAAATTTGTAGTTGCTGTCAGGATTCTTTCGGTGCTGAACTTTTTATAGTTTGTTCAATCGGAAAAATTCTTTTCGCCTTTGTGTAGAATAATGAAGTATTGCATCTATCAATCATTGTTTTGCCTTCTTCTTCCTTTTTCGAATCCTAAAACTTGCCCTCCTTCAAAATTCAGTAAACGCGATCCATCTCCCTTTCCTGTTAAGCTTTCACTATATTCATTCCACCTTTGCTGGGGCTTTGTATGTTAGACATGATGGCATTTCCCCAACAAAACTCACTGCAAAGGTCTTTATATATTAATCATTCTTTCCTGATCTCACATTAATGCAATGTTATCTGTATATTTATTTCTTACTGTTTGCCGCGCCAACTTCGAATTTTGTTGATATTTTTCAGACGCCTGCAGAGTCTGGTCGAGGTCAGTGGATTCTATCTGGAAAACGATCCTTGTATTGTTTGCAACAACCCTGAGATTCCTTTTACGGTTCGTATTCATTTAATTTCTGTCGCATTATCAAGAAAGCTCTTGGCACTCATCGATTCTCAACAATTTCTAGCGCTGTCTTCTTGTCGTAAAGGAAATCCCACCCGTTTCAAACGATCGAGAGCGTCCTCTGAAAGAAAACCTCTAAGTCGTGCATTGATGCTTTAACACCTGCATCTGCAACCTATCTTTTCTGCATTGGAGGGCCCCCATGAAAATCAGCAACGCTGAAGGCAACCCTTCTTGAATATTAGAAATAAAATCCATCAAATGAAATTGTCCTTTTGGTATTGATTTCAATCAAAAAGGTGCAGCAAGTCTAGCCGTCATAATTTGTTTTGTTTATTTAGGCGGTTTAATATAAAGAGAATATACCGTATGTGCATAGGTCAGGTCCGAGGGCAATATATTGTGTGACTGACAAGTCCAATGGCGGCAATGCAGCGCCCTCTGCAGTTGTCACAGGGGAAGGCACCCTCCTCTCTATCGTATGCGTCTTCTTTTCCAAAGGGTACGCTTTGCTGTGGTGGCCTCTCCTTCTTTGAGCTTCGCTGATCGGAGTGTCGTGGGTCACATTTCGCCCCACAGTGCCGCCTGTCACCAGATTATCGTTCTCAGTCGTCAATGTCGATGTTGCAAGCAATACAACCCTCTTCACTGTGTCACGGTATCGCAGGATGGGTCCCCCGTAGCTTCTGTTTCCCTCAGCGAGTTCCCCACATTCGTATGCGCAATTCCGCTTCTCTTTAGAATTACGAAAGAACTCTGGTATCTCTTCTATTTTCAGCATGCCAAACTCACTTCAATAAAAGCTGACATCCGATACACCACAACAGCCCAGCTTGTGAAGCTCAGCGTCAACTACACGATATCTCGTCTACTGCTCCGTATTTCAGACATCAAGCGAGCAAAGATGGTGAATGTCTTTCGTTCATATTCATTTTCAACATTTTATACTATTTGCTGCTAAATTGCCTCATTGATTTTTATGGAAGTAGCAGAGATGATTAATGAAATTTTAGAAAGAACCAGCGCATGCAAAGAAGTCCTCTTTCGAAGGATGAATAATACGTTGTTTGTCATCCTCGCTCCTCCCACTATGCCCAAAAGGTTCTGCTCGAAATAGAGAACTATGTAATTTCTTTGTTTCATCAGTCTCTATTGCTTTATTCTTTGTTATTCTTTGTTATTCTTTATTATTCTTTGTTATTCTTTAAAATTCTTTAAAATTCTTTGTTATTCTTTATTATTCTTTGTTCTTCTTTATTATTCTTTGTTATTCTTTATTATTCTTTGTTATTCTTTATTATTCTTTATTATTCTTTATTATTCTTTGTTATCCGTTGTTGTTCTTTGTTATTCTTTGTTATTCTTTATTATTCTTTGTTATTCTTTATTATCCGTTGTTATTCTTTGTTATTCTTTATCATTCTTTGTTATTCTTTGTTATTCTTTATTATTCTTTATCATTCTTTATTATTCTTTATTATTCTTTGTTATTCTTTATTATTCTTTATTATTCTTCGTTATTTTTTATTATTCTTTATTATTCTTTGTTATTCTTTATTATTCTCTCTGACGTTCATTCCACAACGGGTTTGCCGCATGAGTGCTTTTCCAACGCTCCCCGTTTATCCGGTCTGTGAATGGATCCCAGGCGTAAAGGAATCGTGAACTCTAGTGAATGGTTTGCCATGCTTCTTCCATACGTTTTAATAGAGGACTCTCTCTGTCATATCGTTACCTTGCACTGTTGGAATTCGCTAGAGTTTGCCAGTCATTTTATGCTAGTTGAGCTTTTTCCTCCGGAGAATAAACATCGTGATCCTTTGTCATAACAATGTTTTTGTCCGGTTCGGCACCAATATCTTGATTGTGATATTGCTACTATATTCCTAGCAGCAGTCTTGGACTTGAGTAATACCATCACATACCCAGTCGTGGAAACGGAACTTTTTTCTGCTTTTATTTAGTGAGTTATGTTGTGATATTGCTACTATATTCCTAGCAGCAGTCTTGGACTTGGGTAATACCATCACATACCGTTGGGGAAAGGCCATGGTTGCCTATAAAAAGCCCCGACAAAGGAAGAAAGAAGAAAGCGAAAGGCTAAGAGGAGAGGGAGGTCAGATTAAGTTTATTTATCTTAGATTTGAAAGATGGCAGGTTTTAAGATTCAGGAAAGCAAAAAGAGGGCAAAGCTTTCCATAAATTCCATGCTCTTGGAATGTGTGATGATTTGTGGGATAGACTTGCTTTATTTAATTTTCGTTCTCTCGCAGGTAAAGACCATAAACATCTACTACAGCAACAAGCCAGTTCCGTCCGTCGTAGAGCTCAAAAACAAGTAGGTTTTGTCACTCATTACCGCATTCTATTCTTGACGCATAATCTCGCATTTTTTACAACCAGAGAAGATTTTAGTCCTAGATTAGACATTATCTGTTTCTGTATGATGCAAGTCAAATGCAGGGGGTAATTGTAGAATGTTAATATTTATGAGCTTTCCGTTATTTTTTCTTCTTGCTGTTATATCTCCTGATTTTAAGAATTTTATCAATTGTTTGTTAACTATTTTCATATTTTCAATTACTCGTTTGCACCACTAACATGCCTTATTGTTTCCTCAGTTGTTCCATTTCATACTTGTTACAATGTCTTAACGTTTACAATAAGCTATAGTGACATCCTAGAAGCAGAATCATTTTCAGAGTCATAGATACATTTTCACTACCTAATCCACGCCTAGTCAAATCATCTTTCATCCCTAGAACATGCAATTTTTGGAACGTCTTGTCTTCTTGCTTTCCTGAATCGTACAGCTTGCCATCTTTCAAATCTAAGATCAATAAACTTGATCTGATCTCTCTCTCCTCTTAGCCTTCCGCTTTCTTCTTTCTTCCTTTGTTGGGGCTTTGTATAAGCCGCCATGGCCTTTCCTCAACATTACTCACTAAAAAAACGAGTGGGGCGTAATGAAGAGAGTAGCATTGGAAATAGTGTTTGCATATACACCATCAATGTGAGACTAATCTATGAGGAAGAGAATCACCTTGCTGATGAACTTTTTAAAACGTTTTCTTCTCATCGTGCATTATATCACTTTTATATATCTTTTATTTGTTCCTAATGCTCACCGTAAATTGTGCTTAAAACGAATCTCCAATTTGCTTGACGTCTTTCTCAATCATTTTCCCCTTCGTGATTTCCCAATCGAATCAATCGTACTGCCACGTGATCTTGCTTTTTGCTTTCGTCGAGTCGTTCCCTCAAATGTGCTTTGAGGGAAAGTGGTTCCAGAATGGTTACGAGCCGAAAAAAATGAGCCGAGATTATTTTTGGCGGTCGATGTCCAGGGACACCAACGTGGAGGTTTCTGCATTTTCCCCTCGCTAATCTGAAATGATTTAGTTTATCTGATTTGATTGGAATCTTGCTTTCGTTTTAGACGCAACATTTGGCAGAAAGCTAAGCGAATAACTTTGACAGCAGATCAAACTGATGTCAAGGTAATTTCTTTTCATTTGACTGCGTTCAGCTTGGAATTTTTTTTTTGGTGTGAATGAGTTGAGCTTCTGTTGGTCCTGACACTCCTCAGAGGAACTGGAACAATATCCCTGATCTCTTAAGAACAATGTTCGTTAAAGTATCTGTAAAAGATGGAAAGATCTCCAATTAAACGACGATGGGAAAGAGGTTGGAGCGATTTGGTGAGGTTAGGATTCTTGATAAGACGAATGGCTTCGGACTGGACTTTGTCGAGAAGACAGAGAGTAGATTTTGGAGCAGCACCCCAGACGTGGGAGCAGTACTCTAAAGAAGGACGGGTTTGTACTTGTATATAGATAGAAGGTGAGAAGATGAGAAAAGCCTGCGGGCTCTGGCGAGGAAACCGAGCTTTTGAGATGCATGTTTAGCAAGGGAATGGATGTGAGTTTTCCAAGTGAGATTAGATGAAAGAGAAAGACCAAGTTGTGTGAAAGAAGCTGAAGTGTCCAGTTCATTACCATTCATGAGGACAGGTGGAAAGTTTTGATTACGTTTGCATGAAATGACAGCCTGTTTCGTCTTGCTTTGGTTGAACGAAACTAGGTTGCCTTTACCCCACTTCTCAATAACTGTCAGATCATTGGAGAGAAGCGAGGCTGAAATGTTTGTGTGGAGTTGGATATCGGTGGAAGCATGGTCATTTGGATTAAATGAAAATGAAGAAGTTAGGAAGGTATCATCAGCAAAGGAGTGAATGCTAGAAGACATAGAGGTGAGCAGGTCATTGATGAAGAGAATGAAGAGTACAAAGGAGATGACAGAGCCGTGGGGTACACCAGCATTGATTGAGTGCAGATTGGAGAGGAAGCCATCCACTCTGACGGCAATCGACCTATCAGAGAGGAAACTACCAATCCATTAAATGAGAGTGTGATGGAGACTAAACACCGGTAGTTTAGCGAGAAGACCTTTGTGCCAGACGCGATCAAAGGCCTTGGAGATATCGAGAGAGATTACTTAGTTTGTTAAGAATAGGGGCAAGGTCAGGAGCACAGGTTTTGAGAAGTATCGTGTTCGAAATATTGTAGCTGTGCCGTACTGATTATATTTGTTAGTGAAGCCATCGGTTTTTATTGCCCTCTCATGGAATATTTGGACCCTTTCATTTTTCTTATCGAGCTTTCAAGCAATTGTGTATCTGCCGGTGATTTATTGCATTCGTATTTTAAAACAGATTCATCCTGAAACTCCGCTTTCCATAATGACATAAACTTCTTCATGTGTATGCTTTATGTGTATAATGGCATTTTGATTTTTTCATCAGCAATGCCCAAAGTATTAATGTTGGACAATCCAAAGCCAGTTTAAATTGCTATAATGAGAGCTCTTCTAATTTTCAGGTTGATTTCACGCTGCCTATAGTGGCTTACAATCTTATGATTGAATACGCTGATTTCTACGACAACATTCAGGTATCATATTGGCTTCAACTTTTTTTTTTGCTGTTTGATTTGACGATGAGCCCCAATGTAATGATTTTTCACTCGCTCCTCTGTCCAGATAGAATGCATCTTCAATGTCAATACGTTCGTGAAGTTTGATTGACTTTTACCGGCTTCTGTTTTGTCCCTATACATCTAGCGATTAGATTTTTTCATGTTTGGACGATTCCTCGTTGCATCATTTTTAACTGAATTTGGTTTACTGATGATCTACCAGTGGTATCATTTGCAACAAATGTTGGAGAAATTCTGAATCTGACCAGCACAATTTCAAATGCTCTGAACGTCCACAAGCCATGTCATAACGACTTTCATTTGATTTTCACGAACTGATTCTAGTTGTCTGCTGAGTCATTGCAATGTCCCAGATGTAGCGCAAGTGTGCCAGCCAATCCTGGTGTTTGTGCCAATTGTGGTGAAAATGTCTACCAATGCCACAAATGCAGGTATGCATTTGACGTTTTCATGAATTTTTGCCTCGCTTATTGTACATAGCAATTGTTTTAATTTCCGGTGTTACTTCCTAGTGTACGGTTTTTATGTCGTATTATTTCTGCACCAATACACGTTGGTTGCAATTTCTAACTCGTTTCAAAGTTCATTTCCAATGAGCTTTTCTTGTTCGTTGAGTCTAACCAGAGTGTATTTGATAGTAAATTCATCTGAATCTTTATTCTCAAATTTGCTTGTTTAATTATGTGATATGCGTTTTTTGCAATTACCGTCAGGTCTTATTGATATGCCTTGACCCCACCCAGGATGAATGACTATATGAGAGCGAATTGAAAGCATAATGCTGAGCTGATACCTCATTGACGCAACATTTCAAATGGTTTTGCTATACTTGACGCCCAGTTTATTCAATGCTCTTGCCGTTGACGATGCTTCATCGTGTAGCACCCGGTCAAGCAAACCCTTTCAAAGTTCTCCTAGATTTCAAAAACTGTCTGACGCGAATGGCGAAATTTTCCCTATTCACTTGTTGCAAGTACAGGATTTTGGTACTCAGTAGGCATTTGCTTTGCCATTTTCTTGCATTATCAAAAATGGATCTTCTTTGAAAACTCGTTATGCTGTAGATTCCAAATCTTGCTTGATTTGCATTGAATCTATCTTCCACAGAGCTATCAATTACGATGAGAGAGACCCTTTCCTTTGTACCTCGTGTGGGTTTTGCAAGTATGCAAAGTTTGAATACACATTAGTTACACGGCCCTGTTGTGCAGTTGAGCCCGTTAATGATGAAACTGAAAGGCAAACGGTAAGTGCATCTATTACCTTCAATGTGTCCCACTTCTTGTAGACTATTGTCCACTGCATCCCCATTACTTGATAAGTAGCATCTAACAGTTTCCATAAGGATTCCCAGCACGAGGATTCCCAAATGAAGATTCCCATCATAAGGATTTCTCAAATGGAAGTTAACCGGTACACCTGTAGCAATATTATCTGCTTCAACCCAATTCACAGCATGAATTTTAGAAAATGCCTAATTTAGGGAATATTTTTCATTCCCTCCGTCGTCAAGTTTCGACAACTAAAACATCTGGATATTTTCTTCATACTTGCGTATCTGTATTCACGTTATCTTCTTCTGTGCACACAGGCTTTGAATTCCGTGAACAATCTCTTGGAATCAGCTGACAAGATTTATCAACAATTGTCCAATCATAAGCAATCACTTGAATCGTCTTTGCGAGGCATCTCAGAGGAAAGCGGTTCATCGTCTAAGGTTAGTGTGGGAAGCAATTAGATTCGTAGTGTTTTCAGCTGTTGTCGTAGAGTCCGTTCACCGATATGTCCCCGGAGGCTCTCGTTTTGAGTACTAGGACCTATTCTATTCATTTGCTGTGCCTTGATGTCTTTCTGCACCAGTTTCGAATAGCGTCTTGATAAGTCCATTTTTAGATAGGGAATGTTCCCTCCACGATGAGATTGCCTATTGAGAGAGCCCTTCCTTTAAGAAGTTCCCCTAATCCCATTTTGCGTCTCATACTTAACCATGAAGTCATTACAAGTTTTTGAGCGGAGTAAGCAATTAATAATTACAGTAGAAAACAGAAGTAAGGATGGTAAACAGCATTAAAAAGTTCTAAGTAAATTGTACCAAACATCATCGGGAGGATTAAAGATATCGAATCTGTCGGCACATGGTCTATGTAAGTAAACTACAAAGAAGTGTCACTGAAGGAGAAGATTTTGATTAAAGTGAAGGCATTGAAGCTGCTGTCGCGTGGACCGCAACGCTTTCCCAATGACACATTTATTCTGTTAGCGAGACTGGCGGCTAAAGTCATTCGTATCGCTTTGTTACCAAGAAAGTTTAACTCTTGGCATTAAATATCTCGACTCAGTCAGCTACACGACTGCCGAGCGTATAAAGCTTTGCCAGAAATCTCAGTCATCAAATCCAATAACAATTCAATGATCTTGCGGTGGACAGCTTCAATTCAGTTTTCAATTTTTAATCTCATTTTACCATAGATAACTCCATTTTTCTTCCAGACTTCTGGCACGTCTTCGTCTGCTGCTTCAGGAGCATCTGCCAGCAATGCTGTTCAGGTGAACAAAAACATCCAAAACATAGCACAGCAGTACTGCGTCGACTGTAAAACATCCTTTGAAGAGCTAAGCAAGATCATTCAGGTAATACACAGTGCAAATTGTCGCTCATCTCTTAACCGATCTTTCCATTTTATCGTTCACATCACGTCTGAGTCTATGTCAGGTCGTGAAGTTGCTTTCAAGTTTATTGAAATGCCATTTCCTTTCATCGGTGTCTTTATCAAGCCATTCATTTGCTGCTTGTCCCTAGTTGATATCCGTAAATTCCATACAATCAGACCATGAAGTTGAGCAAAAGTTCTTTTAATAATAATAATAATGATAATAAAGACCACATTTATGCAGGAAAACTTGTTCAGCAAAACGAATTTGCTGCTATCAACCAAGGACCTGTGAAAATGAAGTTTACATAAAGTGATTTGGTTGCATAGGCAAGTCTTACGACTGGACCAATAGTGCTCCACTCTGTCGTTAGTAAGGCATACATGCATTTATTTCGAAGCTGTGTCTTACTGTCCATGCAGGGGAAGCTTATGTTTCGTATGAAGAAGAGAAGCAAGCCTGCTCTGTTTTGTACCATGGTTCTGAATGGATGATTCTGACTAGTTTTGATATTTTTGCCGCCGCATGTATCCAGCAAGTAAGGAGTCGTTTGGCAGGCGTTTTTTGAAGCTAACCAAACGAATGGTGAACCAAGTGTCGCTGCTATTACTTAGATGATAAAGAAGTCATATTCACGTGTACAATCAGTATGAGACGTTTTCATACGACCTTAAATGATTAATTAATGGCCTTTGATTCGACGAGCTATACTTTTCAGATAGGCCTTTTCAAACTTGAAGCTAATATTTATGTGACGATATCAAGCTGGTATGAATATTTTCGATGTCTCACTGTAAATTGCTTCGATATCAGGGCCCTAATTATAGGACTACCTTCATCTTGTACTGACAGGTTATCCCGTTCAAAGATTCGGCTATCATTTTTACCGTCTTTATTATTGTTTTTATCACCAAAACTGACAATAACTCTCTTTACATTTTAGAACTAACAGTCGGCTTCGAAGCTAACCTTGTCTCTTATTTAAGTAGAAAATGGAACACGTTCGCCCCTTTCCTAACCGAACTCAAAAAGCAATTTACATCTGTCCACTTCTTTAATCTCTCCATCAGCGCTTTGGGTATTTTCAGCAACTCCTGTGCCTCTTTTCTTGAAATGTGCAACTCCCTTTCCATTGAACCATTGAACATAGACGCTTCCTCATCTCCAAACTCTCCACTTTAGCCATTCGAACCTCCTACTACATCTTTTGTTGCAGAAATAAGATTTGGACCAATCCTGACCTTCTTCCCTATTAAACCTTTCCCATTCTATCGATTTGATATCCATCTTCGTATACATTTACATTTAATTTGTTCTTTTCCCATTGTATTAGTTTTACATTGTAAACCCTAAGCCAGGCAAGCCAATTTCAAACTACCTATATATTAGAGAGGTTTGCAATTTTAGTTTGAATTGAATTCGAATGAAAGGTTTCCACTATTCTTATTGTTGTTTTTATTATCATTGTTTTTGTTATTAATCTGAAGTGGGTAGACGCGTGCTTGCATCGTCTTGTTTACTTTTATCAATAGAAAGTAACTGCAACAAGAAAGGAGTTGTCTTCGTATGACCAAAGACAACAGGAAGTACTATCAACAATCGTAGCAACAAGTCCAGCTGCGTCGCCAATATCAAGAGAGGATGGCACGTCCTCTGAATCCAGCAGTGGATCAAACCAGGCAACAGGGAAAGGCGATTTGGAGGCTGACGCAATGGGAAAATGTTACGGGTGTGGGTTGTTCACAGTGGAGCATTGTCTCACAATCCTACGTGCATTTGCAACAATCAAAGAATCTCACAAGTGGATGCTGAGTCAGGTTAATGTTAAGAAATTCATTAGTATCTCGTATGTTTGTGTATTGAATGCAGTAATGGCGTTCTTCTCTTAACTTTCTCCCCTGAAAAGCGTTCTCGATATGAATTCGTAGAATCCATTTTTATTATTGAAGCTTTCAGTTCTAGTGATACCATTTCCAATATTGGATATAATTTACCTCGTAAATCGTTTCCCTTTCAACCCTACGATTCAAAAATTGACTCGCAGCATCTTTGATGATAATGCTGAAGACAGTCTTAAAATCTCAAAACTGACGAAATGTGTCCTTCTTTTGTTAGACTTACTTTCTAATTAACCTGCTGTCAATTTGCTAAAGTTCTTTTCATCGGGTCGTATTTTAGCTCTACGTAGAAGGAAAGCGTTCTGTTGTGATTGCTCCACGCCTCACTTTCGTCGAAATCAATTAAGTGTAATCTTTTCCAGGGTTTGCTACACGAGCTTCTTGAGCATAGCTTGCAGCATAGGAAGACGCAGGTAACAGTGCTCGCCAGGAAGCTCATCATATTGATTACGACTGGAAACATCGAAGCCACGAACGAACTGAACCAGATGATCAAAAGGCAAGTGGAATTGTCACTGGAATCGAAAGCTGCTAATGTTACTTTGGTGAGTGAGATCGTGATCTTTAGAAGTTTCTAAGCCAGTTAATTATTTTGTGTTTATGATGGCATGAGTTGTGATGGGTGCAAAGCGTTTTCATCCTGTGACTCAGTAGTAGCAGAGATCCTCATGTCATCGGATGTGCAGATACAAAAACGTGGGACGAGACGAATTTCTAGCCTTCGCAGATTTTCAATTGTTTCGAAGAGCTACGTGTGCCAGAAAATTGTCTCTTTTATTCTCATTTTTGGCAAAAGGTTTCAGCAACAGCCAGAAATGCTTCTGTCATGGTTGATAACTGACAGTCAAATGTCCTGTTTTTGAGAAAATATGTTTGGCCAATTTGAGCTGCGAAACGTTCATGGTGTAAAGAAAATCTTTAAGTTAAACAAAAACAATCTTTAAATTATAGTGAGATAGTTTGAAGGTGTACACTCTGCTGTTTTTTACAGGACCTTTCACTTCAAAGTCAAATGTCTGTTCTTGGCTTGTCACTGAACACCCTTGATGAATGCTGGCACGATAGATTACGTTGCGGTAAGAAGTGCCCACCTTCTGCTAGCTCAACAAAAGCAAAGGGAAGCAGTGGATATTTTCATATCTTACTAGCATCCCGCAGTCTTTGCAATGAAGTAACCTTTACCATGTAATATTCACTCAGCATTATCACAGTCCGTGATGCCTTAGTGTAATTGATTAAGAATGTTGATTCATGTCACGTGGGTTGTAGGCTCGAATTCTCTTACCGCAGGGGATGTGAGTTTGAATCCGGCAATTTCCACAATTAAAACACCATTGGTAAGGAAGGCAACGTGAAACCACCTCATTAAGTCCACGTCCTTAGGAAAAACTCAGAGTCCTGTCTCTTGTTTCTGCTATGCTCAAAGTCGAGTATGCAACGAAGTTTTTCAATTCCTAGATAAAACTCAGAGCCTTGTCTCTTGTTTCTGCTACGCTCGAAGTCGAGTATGCGACGCAGACGCTTAAAATTTGTCTCATTTAGGAATATATTCAAATATTTTGGTGTGATAAGATTTTTCTCTCTTTTAGTCTTCAGTCTCTTTCTTGATTCCATGAAAACTGTCAGCACAGACGTTCTGGAGAATGTGACTCTTCCATGTTTGAAAGTTCTTGCTAATACCATCCAAAAGGCCTCTACAGCTCTGGATGAGAAGGTGGGTTTGAATGGACTAATCTCATTCTGTTTCATGATAGCATATTTTCTCCACCAGCCGTACGATGTACTTATCGATTGAGTCTTATCACTGTGCAAGTGTGCTGACTTCTACTGTATTCACCGAGTTGCATTACACCCCAACAGAAATGGATTATGCCACACGCCCTTCTTTTGAATGTCATTCTTTTCATCAATGTACCTTTTACCATTAAGGTACTTAATACTTGACGTTTGAGTGTTGGTATTTCGAGTCTTTGCAGCTTTTGCCATGAATAAATTATGCTATACTTTTTCTCGACTTAAATAATTGTGTGACGATACTCTTAACTATTCCATCTTAACCAATATTCTTTTAAGTTCAGACAAATACAGTCACGAAAGAATGAAGCCAAATCTTCTGCATACGATCTAGAAAGAAGATCCCTAATGCATACGTGATTCTTGTCTTTTTTGAATTTTTAGGGAAAGAAAGATAGTCTGTTGTTTGGAGGCATTAACGCAGTCAAATGGCTTAATGGTAGCTCTAAATACACGCTCAAGTACTGGAGAGCGAAGAACCAAGTCCCTACTCGAGATGAGTTCTTAGCTGAAAAATTTGCCAGCATATGGTTGCGCAAAATTGAGGCTAGCAAAAAGCGATCAAAAGTACAGGAAATGACTGGTGAGAGCTGGCTCCGCCTGCTGCTGTTTGCTCCTTCGTCAAGAGCTGTTAGAGAGACTGTATGTGGCATTCTGGAAAGCCTTTGCAAGGTTGTATCACGTTTTATTCCTGCTCTCACGGAGAGATGCTTTAACCGAAATTTCTGCCATGATTTCCAAATGATTTGCTCAAAGCTAATTTCATTCATAACATTTGAACGGGAAAATTTTTTGCCACGTTTTGCCACATTTTTAGATTTCTCTGTCCTCATGTTTCTTGCGAAGTCTGGATGGGCGAGAGAACTGATATTGGATTACCATCCATTTTGTCTTATTGTTTTTCATTCCATTCCATAGAAAATCAATGGTTCCTTCTCCACAAACTCTATCTCACAAATCACCATTCACCACAAGAACATGCAATTTATGGAACGGCTGGCCTTCTTATTCCTATCCTATGAAATTCTAGTGTAAATTTGATTCGATTCAGCATGAATTACTTAACTTGTTTGAGCGTTTTTGTTTGAGCTTTTTGTCACACATTTTTTTAGATGGAGAGTAAGAAAAAGAAAATGCTCCTGATCTTTACAAGGTATATTGAGCCTTTCAATGCATAAATATGATTCAAATTTCTTTGGAGACCTGTTAGCATGTTTTCTGTCGTATCATGCATCCTTTTAGCCGCTCAAAGTAGCAATTCTCCGATAAGAATCAATCATAGATTTGACAGATTGCTCTTGTCGAATTTGTAATTCTCAGAGCAAAATGTTAGACAATGTTGATAACACAGAACAACATCATTACGACTTGGCAAAGTTATAAGAAGCGCACATTCTTTATATACCTCATTTTCAGTCCCTTAGAATATAAATCATCGCTGATTCTCCACAAGGATTCAAGTATTAGTTGGAATATTATTAAGCTCAAATACGCAATCAAAATTGGCTGCTGAATTCCTCGAAGTTTTGCGAATTTTTGGCGAATGAAAATTGCAGAACTGTTTGCCGGAAAGAAATTTCTCTTAATACTACCCCCGTGGTTTTAGTGATGTCGTGGTGTAATACTTAAGGGTGCGAACTCATAACGCAGGAGGTTGGGAGTTCAATTCCTGCATAGTTCATCATAAAACCACCATCGGTGGTTAATGCAAATGGAAGTCAATTTACCTTGAAAATCTACCTTCCTTGAAAATGTACTACCTTGAAAATGTACTCTCCTTGAAAATGTACTTCCTTGAAAATGTACTACCTTGAAAATGTACTACCTTGAAAATGTACTCTCCTTGAAAATGTACTTCCTTGAAAATGTACTACCTTGAAAATGTACTTCCTTGAAAATGTACTACCTTGAAAATGTACTCTCCTTGAAAATGTACTTCCTTGAAAATTTACTTTCCTTGAAAATGTACTTCCTTGAAAATGTACTACCTTGAAAATGTACTTTCCTTGAAAATGTACTTCCTTGAAAATGTACTACCTTGAAAATGTACTCTCCTTGAAAATGTACTTCCTTGAAAATGTACTACCTTGAAAATGTACTCTCCTTGAAAATGTACTTCCTTGAAAATTTACTTTCCTTGAAAATGTACTACCTTGAAAATGTACTCTCCTTGAAAATGTACTTTCCTTGCAAATCTACTTTCCTTGAAAATGTACTTCCCTTGAAAATGTAATTTCCTTGAAAATGTACTTCCCTTGAAAATGTACTTTCCTTGAAAATGCTTACAGTCCTGACTGTAGTTTTTGCCAAGCTCAGAATCGAGTGTGCCGCGAAATGTTTGCTTATGAAACTGTCATTTTTCAGCATGCAAACCTCCGCCGGTTCGCTTTTCTTTGCATTTCTCAATTTCTCTACAACTTGTAGCTATTTGGATGATCTCCACAAGGCTGGTGAAAATGCAAGCGATTTCTTCAATCTTTACAAGTTGATGATCAAGTCACCGGAATGGAAAAGACATCTTGTTTCATGCGGGATTTTGGAGAAAGTCACAAGTCTAATCGTCAAGGTATGTCATGTTTTTTTGTTTTTTGGTAAGAAGGGAGAGATATCAGATCAAGTTTATTGATCTCAGATTGGAAAGATGGCTAGCTGTAAGATTCAGGAACGCAAGAAGAAGGCAAGAAGTTCCATAAATTGCATGTTATTGGGATGAATGATGATTTGTGAGATAGAGTTCGTGGATTAGGCAGTGAAACTTGGAAAGGGTGGGAATGAGATGAGCTTCTGGTGGTCGTGACACGTCTCAGAGGTAATTTTGCAACTTGTTTGCAACGCTAGTCAGAGGCAGCCTTAGTCACGCGGCCTGTATCTGTGTGTCCTCAGTTTTCTATTTTGCATCCCATAAAATTTCACGTTGAGTCAAACACCTCGAACGATCTTTGGGGAGCACGTTGTTAAGGAGGTACCACCCTGAGTCGCACCATTGTGAGGGAGGGTCGTCGGTTCCGTCCCTCGTTTCACTTAACCCTCAGCTTTATGAGAGGCGCTCATCTCCTACTGCTGTTCTGCTGTTGGACGAATGGAGGGTGAAGAGAGACGTGCACGAACCTGGGCCTCGAACCTGGGCCTCGAACCTGGGCCTCGAACCTAGGCCTCGAACCTGGGCCTCGAACCTATAACCTTCTGCTGAGTAGCAATTGCTCTTACCACAATGCCAACTGCCCTTATTTTAAAACCACAACAGTGTCTTTACGGTCTATTCAATATGCTCATTGCAGAAGAGATGGAGAACTGTACTCATAACCAATGTATATGCATAAAATTCAGCAAAATCAGTTTCACTATTAATGGACGATCGTATACAAATAATGTATTCCCATTGAATTCTGAAAGGTAAAGCTTGTTTATGCACTGGATTTCGTAAGAAACGTCACATATTTTCACTGCAAATCACATATTTCTTTATTGTGAAACTTTGAATTCACTAACCATTTGGATGCCATTAATCCTGCTAGGAAGTCGAGTACTTAAACTCTCTGGAGAATCGAACTGTTGGCTTTGACTTGTCGCAAGGTTTCGCCCTTCATGCACTTGCAGGTAAATTAGTAATAGTTTTGATGATATATGCGTTTCGGTAACACTGTATTGTGTAGCACTGAAGCGTAGTTAATTGAATCGAATTGCGTTTTATTGCCTTATATTGTGATTATTGACTTTTTTGTATTTAACTATATTGCCTTTCATTCTATCGAGTTATTTTGTATTGCATGGTAAGAAAGCTGGTTTCACGCTACCGGTAAGTATCTTGAGCAGTGCTCACTTCTGTCCTCTCGAGTTTGATGAAATAAGCAATTGATCCTAGATATTCTAAAGATGCTCTTTGAAGATGAGGTTGTAAAAGCCGAGAACAAATCAACATTTGTCGGCTACGTGCTCCAGTGCTACTTATCTCTCAGACGGTATGTATGAAAGACTGCTTCAAGTTCATCACTAAAGCGATTTCACGTTAATGGTACAAAAATTATTTGCTCTAGCAAATTTGAATGTGTAGCTTCAAAGGCATAGAGCGCACCTTTCCTTTTATATATTTAAATGGCGATGTTAAACCAGTGGTCTTAGGTTTAACGAGAATGTCAACCAGAAAACAAATCTAAAAGAAAACTTACGCCTTCGGAGGAAGAGAAATCAGAGAAGACACGGCTCGGCTACGACTTGATCGGCTGATCCGTTTTTTCGTCTTTTTCGCAGCTACAATCGGCTCTCACTCAAAACTAAAAGTAAAACTAGGTACATTTATAGGGGTTTACGGTGCAAAAGGTATTGTGGCATATTTCCACCAGTTCACCCATTTTCTCATCAAATTGACTTAATCAAGCTATTGACGCTGCTTCTGGCTTTTTGAAACCACTCTTACCTAGGATGGCTCAGTGGTAAGATTCTTGCGCATTGACCCGATGGTCAGTGGTTCGACTCCCCCTTCTGCTAGACTTTCACTTAGAGCGAGGAGAGTCGCCAGCTCTCTGTTATTCCAGATGCAGGAATCACCAGGCGTGGTCAAATGGAGAGGAAGGACCTGGATACTGCTCGATAAGCAAAAAGCTTCTCAGTGTCCACTAACGATATGTAGAAAACTTTCACTCAGCGTCCACTAACGACCAGGCATTACAAGATGGCGGTATGCACTGTCAAACTTGTTGTCTACTGCATTTGGGCCACAGCTTGTTCAACTTCATGTTATTAGTAGTTACCCAATTCCTTTCGCTTCCTTTATTCAGTCTTGTTGTCCAAAGAACAAAGCTGATAGATGCTGCTCAAGATATTTTGCTGTCACTTCTGGAAGAGCTGACAACAGGTAGCGCCGTAATTTGTACATAAGAATCGACAAAGCCATGCTTTTAAGCAATATTTTAGTATCGGATGTTTAAATCCATCTCATTGAAGTCAGAGCTTTGTGAAGCAATATTTTGGAGCTTTTTTCAGAAACACAAAGCAATTTTTCGTATATCCGCTAAAGTTAGGATGGTCCCCCAGTTTCAATTTTTCCTATGAAAATATCTATTTCGTATCTAACTTTTGGTATCACAAATAGCAGTGGGAATGAACTTTTGGCACTGGTTGATTTCTTAGCACATAGCTAACATGAAATAAGTAAACGGAATTGTCAAATTCAAATGCGTTTCGTAATGCTCTTGAAGGCCAGGCTTCTATTTCGTTTAGTGCTCAGGAGCCTTGCGAATGTTCTCTGCTATTGGCTAGGCACATTTTTAGAGTATAATATTGAAACATGGATTGTTAAAATGTTTCTCAGTTGATCTAGTATGTCCAAATTGCTACTTTCTCCGCTGTTAACCTTTCCCAATTTGTAGTTTGTTATATTTATCAACATTTTGAATTCCAAAACATATTTGCATGCAATAAGATTTTGATGCACTGCGAATATTGACTCATGCTCTGGTCAGGGTAATTTTGTAAGTGCAACGAGAATATCTAAGATTTGATGTGTTAATGACTCTTGAACGAATTTCAGGAACTGAGGCAGAGGAGCGAGCATTTATGGTTGTCTGTATTTCCGCTTTGAAAGAGTGAGTAACTTTGTCCTTAATAAGCACGTACCGTATTTTTCGGGCTGTAAGGCGCATCTAGAATCATAAAATTTTCGCAAAAATCATTAGTGCGCCTTATATATGACCCAACTGAACAGCGTTTAGAGTTATTGTGAATCAATTGAATAAACTTAAGACTTATCCAACACACACTTTGTTGTTATCAGCTTATTGCGCGTTATAATCCGGTGCGTCTTACATGTGGACAGTGACAGAAAATGACATCTTTATTGATGCTGCGTCTTATAATCCGGTGCGTTTTATAGCCCGAGTTCCTTTATGTCGATTTGAATGTACATGCCACATTTGTATATGTTTTTCTTTTAATACTGGTCATTTCAGTTGTCTTAGAAATTGTTAGTGGTTTAGAGTTGGCCTTCATTAGCGCCAGATGTTTCTCAAGCCGACTATAATTTCATTGTATTATTATTATGATAATTGTAATTATCATTATGCATGTATCTCCTGTGACTTTATGCACTCTTTCATGCAATGTCATCTGAAAGATGTGAAAAGTTCTGCTCTTTGCAATACTGCGCAATGAACTTGTGCGATGAAGAGATAGAGCGACGTTTTGATGCCATCAGGATCCCATATTCAAAGTAGTGACTCGTCGTGCGTAGAGAGTCACTTAATAGCCAGCATGAGTCTTTAAAGTCTGAAACTCTCTGACATATTAATGTCGACGAACGCTTGAGAATTTTGTACCGGACTTCAAAGTCTCATCTTTGAACGGATTGCGGCCTCCTCGATGGTTGTAGAGTGAATTAGTGTCGCCTTATTTAACGATACGACGACTAGAGAATGGGGACATCGTGCATCTTAGCTGTTTCGGTGTAGTGCATTTTATTTGTTTTCGAACAATTTCAGCCATTTGTATTTAAATATTGTGATATTTCGAAGCAACGGGTTTATTTTTTGACGGCAGCCACATCGGAATGAATTGTGAAAAAGTCACCATCGTGAATATTAATTTGTGATTTATCGTCAATTTTTTCCATTGTCAATCTTCTTTTCAGGTATCCCATCAGTGACATACGGACGCCTGTGTTCATCTACGAGCGACTTTGCAATATCATTCATAAGGTGGGATCATTCGAATAATTTTAATAATAATAATAATAATAATAATAATAATGATAATTTGTCAGGGTCATATCAATCCTTGTACACTCAATCTTGCCCATACATGCTGATCTCTTTGTTAGCTCTTTTTAATTTTCTCACCCATTGGATTCCCTTCATCTTAGCTTGTACTTAGATTTTGGTGTTAATTCATTCTTTAGGAATGTGTTTCTTAGCTAGAAGTGTTAATTGAAATGCCATTGAAATCGGGTATAGAAAAGATGCTGAAATTCGTGTACAACCGGCCGTTCAGTTCTCGCTAAGCCAAATTTCCTCCATCGTGATCGTTTTATTTCTTTACCTCTGTATTCATCTGAAAAGCTTCACCGAGAGATAGCTTCGCTGAGAGATAGCTTCACGAGAGATAGCTTCACCGAGATATAGCTTCACCGAGAGATAGCTTCGCTGAGAGATAGCTTCACCGAGAAATAGCTTCGCCGAGAGATTTCACTTTTGCATGAAGAAACTGGAGACATGAATTTAAAAAGTCGAACGCTTATTCCGATTTAATCCTAAACTTCATCTTTCATCAATTTTCGGGCGTTATAGCTTCAACATCATAGCTTTGATTTTTACTTTCGCAGGAAGAGAAGGAGGTCAATGAGTTCTTTGTCATAATTGAGAAGGATCCGCAACAGGAGGACTTCCTTCAAGGGAGGATGCCAGGCAATCCGTATTCATCGAAGGAGACAGGCCTTGGACCCTTGATGCGTGATATCAAAAATAAGATTTGCACAGGTACGTTTAGGGAACTGGGCACAATAATAATAATAATAATAACAATAATAATAATAATTTCGAATATTTAAACTGGACAGACGCTTCAAATTAAGAAAAGCTGTTATCGACGTGGGTCCAGTAATTGACGATTTTACAGAGTATTCTTAGAGGATTCAGAATTGGTTGTCAGCCCCGAATGGTCTCAAACGTTCTCTTCATTCCGCGGTCACCAGCCTAAATTGTCCTCCGCGCAATGCAGCCAACTTCAACGAACCACACCATAGCAATACGCCGATGTTTCATTCAAATCAATAGGTTCTTCGGTAAAGTGATGACAGCCTGTCTAGGCGATGATGCTAATCGCCCGAAACTGCGGAAAGAGGCACATCCAGAGAAGAGACACATTTTTAATTTCAATCATGCGTTGACGATGATTATTGCCAGCTAATTGACAGTCCAGTGTTGGAAAAGTCCATAATGAATTAAGAATTAAGAACGTTATGAAAAAGTCATCATGGAAATTAATATTGTGTGCCGTTCTCTGGATATGGCTATGTTGATCTCCGTGGTACTAGTCACGATTTTAGATGCGTTTCGATCCTATTGCTCCGCTACATGTCGCTACGGAATTTCGCATCATCGCATCCCAATGGATCATCTCGCTTTAGGCACTCGCTTCAAGGAACTTTTACAGAAAAATGCGCGTGACACGTTGTCTGACAAGGTTTATTTATGTTGTATTTGCATGAGCATCCGGTCACTTTTCGGGAGAGGATCGTGGAATCTGGCTTATTATACATTTCATGTCTATTTAATGTCAAATTCTTTTGAAGAGGGTTGCCCCTCAGTATAAGCTGGTTTTCAAGGGACCCTCCCACTAAAGCATCAGTTATCATCTATGGTAATAACACGAACCGTAAACTAGATTAAAAATGGAACTTGTTTACTTGACTTTTACGTTATTTGCCATCTTAGCTTTTTCTGTGTGCTTTTGTTCGTGCGAGCGAGCACGGCTGATATAAAAATAGTGTTTGGACTAACAGAACAGTGGGAGTTGCTTCGTTTGATATCCGATCCATTTTGTAGAATGTGAATTGGTTGCACTTCTTGAAGATGATACTGGGATGGAGGTATTTTTCATTTATATGCTCAAAAAAGTTCAACGACACACGAAATATACGTAGATTTCTAAAGATAACACCACATGATAATACCTAGCAACTCTTTCGAACTTATCAAGAGATATACCTACACTCAGTTTACAGCCAAAATATATGGAGGTTTGCCAATTGCTTAAGAAACTTCATCCAGGCATTTGGTGATTTTACGTCATGGCTTGACGTTTTGTCACACTGTAGGTATGTAGGTGTTGGCTTTAAGGAGCTCTCCAGTGCGCATAGTTTATTTTCGAATTAGATTAAGTCGATTTCCCTCATTTCGAATCTGCAAATATTTTTCTGATATCTTGTACCGTTTTCATTTTATAAGTGTTTAAAGTTCGTTTTCAAGTTCAGAATTTGCTCAAGAAAATTTCTCGGAGATGTACTTATTGACGTCAAAAATGACTTGCAACATTTTCTCGACAATTCACCGGATTATGAACAAAATTGACGGATTCAATTTCCGATGCACGGACGCCACCCTCAAATGCAAGTCGCTTAGAATGCCGAGGTTTATCACACATTCTCGGGGCTTATCGTGATACACTCCGTGATGTCACTAAGTATATTTTGATAATTTCGTTTTTTCTCGTTTTTTTTCGGTTAAGTCTGATTTAAAATGCTTATAACTTGGAAACAGTACAAGATATCAAAAGCAGCCGCAGATTCGAGATCAGGGCAATTCAGTGTGCAAATGGATAGTACCATATTCTAGAATAAAAACTTTTCATCGGAGAGGCCATTTAGTATTGTTTCTATTGTAACTTGTCATCTTATCACTTTTTTTGCTCCACAATCTTTTTAACTCCAGCATCTTATTTTCATTCTCTAGCATGCGCGTCAAGTATTGTCTTCCATGGACGGATTTTTGTAGCCTTTAGAGCTAGATTTCTCACAGCAGCGCCATTTCATTTTCTATTCCGTTTTACCCTGACATCCAAAGAAAAGATGCAAACTGTCGAACGCATTTTCAAGCAGTTAGTTTTCTACGCATTGAGTAGAATGACAATGAGTAGCTTACTGAAACGTCTTTCAACGTACTGAAGTTTTGCACTTAATTGTTAATGTAGAAGCTTCCTGTTATCTGCTGACTTCTATAGTGGCTTTGATTGGCTCTGATCTTTTTCAGCTGCTTGTTAACAACAAAATTATTAGCCTCGATTTGCCAGTTGCCGACGTGTATAAGAAAATATGGTGCGCAAAAGGAGAGGTAAACATTTTCATTAAGAAATACTCCAACTGTATGATTACTCACAGGTGTACTTCCTACTTAGATGTATATTGCAGGCGCAATAAGAAAGTTGTCAACGATACCAAGTTGGCTGGGCATGTTGCAAGAATGAATATCAGCAGATGGGCAAATAGAATGCATGAATGGATGCTAGGAGGATTCAAGAGAGCGAGGGGAAGACGAAAAGCAAAGCAGAGAGATAGAATAGTAGAATATTGTGAATATCGAATATTGTGAATATCTGCTTGGATGCAGAAGGAAGAGATGATGATGATGATGGTGATGATAATGATGATGATGATGATGGCGATGATGATGATGATGATGATGATGATGATGATGATGATGATGATGATAATGATGATAATGATGATGATGATGATAATGATGATGATGATGATGATGATGATGATGATGATGATGATGGTGGTGGCGATGATTACGATGATGATGATGATGATGATGATGATGATGATGATGATGATGATGATGATGATGATGATGATGATGATGATGATGGTGATGATGATGATGATGATGATGATGATGGTGATGATGATGAAGATGATGATGACAATTATAATGATGATTATGATAATGATGATGGTGATGGTGATGGTGATGTAGTGATGTTGATAACGATAGTTTTTGAATTGGTATGCTTTATGCTTTTACCAGTTAAGCATCTGAACGTAAGAATATTTCTTATGTTTGATTTGCTTTGTAGGCTTAGCTTTAAAGTTGGTTACAGAATATACCAATCAAGGTTGAAACCCCCAAGATGCTATGTTTTATAGTATTTGAGAGGATTGGAAGTTGTCAATAGTTTGTGATCACGTTTGATTCGTAATTTCTTACAGTAATTCTTGCCGAGTGATTCTTATTTTCTTTCAATGCAACTGTTCGTTATTATGGAAAACCTCTCCTTTCTCTGACAGCGACCTGAGGCAATGAAAATTGTTTACAGAATGAGAGGTTGGCTTTATTTTGTCATTTTTCTTCTTTTTTGCTATCGTAAGTTCAAGTTTTCAGTCAGCCTTAAGATATTCCTCACACTAGGAAGAGTGAATGTTTAAGCTAGGGAAAGCGAAGGAACTAAACCCCATCCACCTCGAAATCGATCCAACAAAGGGTGTCGGTGCTGAAGCAATATTGCAATTGGCAACACATTTTCAACTCTGAATTCGTTTGATTCTAGCATGGTTTTCTTGCGACATGCCATAACTTATCATGCGTCTATGGTTGTCAGATTATCTTTATGAATATGGCAAAAAAGCGGGCTAGACGACACTCTTGATCTTAGAAGTTGTTTCCTTTGTAATTCATCTTATTTCACACGCAGGGCTGCTCGGTGATGCGACAGAAGACATGGTGGACAACTTAGACAATGACAAGGGTACATTGGCTTTTTTGAACATTTATGAAAAGCCTACATCTTTAACTAAAGCTGTTTGTCGCATGCGAAAAAAATGCTCTTGAGTAGGTTTAAAGTTATGCCTACCTACAAATGAGTGTCTCTCTTAGTTTGATGGACATTGTTCTACAATTAAGCATTGTTCCCTAGTTCACAAGATTTCAAGTCGACAGCAAAATAAGTTCAATAGTAATTCTTTGGTACTGGAAAGGCTTCGGAATGCCGTGTCAATTTTTTCTCTGACGTCTTTCATAATGGGGCTACCGCATAATCGCTTGGCACGGTTCTCGCATGAACGTCGTGTCATTCGTCAACGAGTTCCAGAGCGCTTCTGATCGTGTTCTTTTAACGGCTGATCGCCCTTGTCGTCTCCCGCCCCCACCCCCCGCCCCCCGCATGTGTCCGGGCTTGTGACCTGCTACTTGTTTAAAAACTGTCTGACTTCCGGAGGCCAAATTTGATGTTGTAATCATGGCATGGGCACCATTTATCTCTAGACATTTAATTCAATTTCAGATAAAGACATCGATGAAGAGTACGAGTATCGTCAAGCGGGGGTTATTTCCGAAGTTGGAGGTTTAGATATAATTTTGAGAAGGTGAGAGTGCAACGTAAACTGAATTCGCATTGCAAGTTGGTATTGCATAGAATGCATCATGAGGTAATGGCATTCGTCTTGGCGTGCAACTGCGAAGAGCGTTGTGTGGGAAGCTTATGAGGGACGGAAGGACGCCGATCTCAGAGCATCCATATTTTCAAAATTAGATATAGATTAATACTATTTTAACATATGATAGCTTTTTAACGCTATTTTGTTCAGCGCTTTAGAATGTTTGCTGTATGTACACAGATTTTAGCGCTCTATACGTGCATCATTATCGTTATTACTTTTCTTCCCGCTCTCTACAATTTCAACCCAAGGTTTTTATCAACACCGAATTTTTGCCAGTTGCTAAAAATGGTGAATCCTTTAAATGTCTCGGCCGCTTCTGCAACTTCGACATGGACCATCATCGACACAAAATCCACCTTGAATCATCTCTTCTCGACAAGTTGAAACTAATCGATTCGTTACGCATCCTTGTTGTTATCGTTAGTATCATTGCTATTCGCTTAACTTGTCAATAGGTTCCCTTGGAATCTTTGGACAGTCTTGCGATTCGTTCATTCAGATGTGTAGCGATCTAACCATTGACAAAGCACATACCAACCACATAATTATTAAATAGTCCTTCGCACAACTTATTACATATTCTGCATGCGCAACAAGCCCTGGACTAACCCAGACCTTCTATCCTACTAACAGTTTTCTTTCATCCTTTAACTTTTATTTTTACCTTTCTCTAGTTTTTTTTCTTTTCGTTATTCATGTAATCATTCATTTTTTCACTAGAAGTACCTGTAATTAGGCCAGCCGCATACAAATTAACTATTACTAGAGATATTTGCATTTTAATGTTTAGTTGATTTTTAATGTTTAGTTAATATATCAAAATGAAGTTTTGAAAAAAATTATTATTGCGTATTATTGCTCTAACCAACCAAAAATTCCATCTTGACAGGCTGTCATACATCCGTGATTTATCAAGAGCTCAAGAGCTGATATCTGTCATGCTGAAGCTGCTTGAATATTGTGTGAAAGTCAAGGTTAGTCTTCCGCATAGAATCTTCATCTAACGTGTGCATGGATGGCATTCTATTTGCAAGGAAGATTGAATGCTAATAGCAACGAACAGAGCAAATTGATATGAAACGGATTCTTAAATAGCTGTTCTCATACTCGACAGGCCAGTCGGTTTCGACTGCTGGCTGCGTGAAATCAGATTGCTTGTAGAGAAAGCCGTAGATCTGAACAGCAGTTGATGATATGATGCATTCAATTGAGAAATCTTGTTACAAGCTAGCACTGCTATGCTGATATGTGGCTTACGCTTTTACGATTGAGCTCGACGGCTTAATTTTTAAAGATCGAAACCGTTCGAGTTGATTCATTTGACATTGCTATGCTCTGTAGTACCCTTCAAAGTACGCATGCTCTCTGTAATTCCAGGCTTATGAATCACAAGTTGTGGTCACATTGAAAGAAAGAACCTAGAAATTGTTTGATAAGCAAAAAGCTTCTTGGTGTCCTTTAAAGATATGTAAATATATGTAAAGATGTGTACGAATGTGTATGAAAACAAATATCTCTAAATTCATTTTTACTTAATGAGTTGATATATGGACCACAAGTCACTGTTTCCATCCATTTCGTAGGTCAATCGACAGTACCTTGGCAAGAATTCTGTAAACTCCTTGAAAATCATGCTTGGAACTCTAAATCTGGTATGTAGCGCTAAGATGAGTTCAATCTCAAAGTTTCCAAGATCCCTTTTGCTTGTAGCTTTCACGACCAACTCAGCGTGAAGCTCTTAAAGCCATCAAATTGTCCAAGCGCCTAGGAAGCCACGTCACTTCAGGAGGATCCATTGTAGCTGAGAGTCATCCAACGCGTTAGGAAAGCATGCACTTCCTTCAGAAAGCTAAACAATGCACTAAATTAAGGGGGGAATGTCGTCGGGACCACCAGGCATGATAGAGCATTTAGAACGGAAGGGAAGCCTTCGTTATAATAATACATTTTTTAAAACTTCAGTTTGATATATAAGCTAAACATACAAATACAAATCTCTTAAATAATAAGTAATTTGTATTCGGCTGACCTAATTACAGGTATTTCTAGTATAAAAAAACGAATGAGTGAATGAAATAATAAGATGACGAATAGAAAAAAAAGTTCACTAAGAGGAATTAAAGGTTGCAAGGAGACTGTTAGTAGGAAAGAAGGTCTGGGTTAGTCCAGGGTTAATTATGCATACAGAATATGTAGTAAGTTGTGCGAATGATTATAGTTGATAATTTAGTAGTGATGTAGTTAGTATGTGCTTTGTCAATGGTTGGATCGCTACACATCTGAATGAACGAATCGCTAGATTGTCCAAAGATTCTAAGGGAACATATTGGCAAGTTCACAAATTATAATGATAATAATAATAGTAATAATGATGATACTTTCTTTGAGATTAACGTGCCCAATAGTTCGAGGCTAGTTATTGCCAATTATTTTGATACAGTATTATCAACGAGCAGAATGAAATAACGAAATTTTAATAATATCAACAAGCAAAACGGAATAAAATGAAGAACATGCATAATATCTATCTAGATAACAAAAGCACATCTATCTGAGTGAAAGCTAAATTTGCAAAATGCTTTCGCCAGCAGTCGGGAAAATTAAACGTCTGCTCTCTGTTGGGGCTATCTCTCCTAGGTCTTGCCTGTTGGGGCTATCTCTCCTAGGCCTTGCCATATATAACTGACCCACATGTACTGGACAGCAGACTACTTAGGTGCCTCAGCTCCACTTGACATGGCATACACTGTTTGGTTACTATCGTGTTCTTATATACCCTCACAGATATGACTAATAGAAACACACGTCTTTTATTCTTCAAGTCCCCGAGTGAATATATCTGTTTATCTATTAACAGCGTGATCAAGTTACCGAAATATATTATGCTAATTATGTTAATCATGTTGATTATGTTACGACATCATAGTTACGCACCATTTCTAGATGGTAGGTAGCCCTAGCCCCAGTTCCCTGTGTCTAATGAGTCACGAGTTTCGATCCATAACTGCTGATTGGATTTTAGCAGCTGATCGTAATGCCCGACGGTCGTTCCACTGTCAAAAATCTTTTCGATTTTCCTCATAGGAACAGGGTCTCATCTTATGTTGAGAAAAGGCTATGGTGGCCTATACAAAGCCTCAACACAGGAGGAAAGAAGAAAGCGAGCAGCTAAGAGGATAGAGAGATAAGATCAAGTTTATTGATCTTAGATTTATTGATCTTAGATTAGTCTACGCCCTGTGGGCTGAATAAAAAGTGACAGCTCTCCTCTGAGTTGGTAGAAAATGTGAAAGGCTTTAAGCTCTTATTCAAGATTTGATATGTTGATTTGTTGCCTTCATGTCCTAGGCATTGAGATTAGAAAAAGAGAAAGGCTTTAAGCTCTTATTCAGGATTTGATATGTTGATTTGTTGCCTTCATGTCCTAGGCATTGAGATTAGAAAAAGAGAAAGGCTTTAAGCTCTTATTCAAGATTTGATACGTTGATTTGTTGCCTTCATGTCCTAGGCATTGAGATTAGAAAAAGAGAAAGGCTTTAAGCTCTTATTCAGGATTTGATATGTTGATTTGTTGCCTTCATGTCCTAGGCATTGAGATTAGAAAAAGAGAAAGGCTTTAAGCTCTTATTCAGGATTTGATATGTTGATTTGTTGCCTTCATGTCCTAGGCATTGAGATTAGAAAAAGAGAAAGGCTTTAAGCTCTTATTCAAGATTTGATACGTTGATTTGTTGCCTTCATGTCCTAGGCATTGAGATTAGAAAAAGAGAAAGGCTTTAAGCTCTTATTCAAGATTCGATATGTTGATTTGTTGCCTTCATGTCCTAGGCATTGAGATTAGAAAAAGAGAAAGGCTCCGGGAGCGGTGGGGCTATGATTGCGGAGAGGCTTCTGAACATCATGGGTATTGTGTTGCATGAAGCTAGTGAACAGGCTGATCAATGCCAGGTAAGAACTCTCTCTCAGTAGTGACAAACGTGATTTCCTGTTGCTCTTAACTGTGCATGTTCCTATACAGTTGTGCTGTGGCCTAGTTCAACAGCCCTTCATCTCAACGTGTTATCAAATTCATACCTGCAAGTCTCAATTTTCAATGTCCGTATCTTCCATCTTATGTTTTCCAGCCAACATTTGTTAATGTTAAAATTTCCGTTTCAATTTTTCCTGTCTACATTTTTGCATTTTTGTGCTGTTATTGTTTCATAAAACCGCCATTTTTCTTGTCTGCAAAACAGCTTTCCTCCTTACCCGGTGAAGGATCCCAACTGGAGCTTCTTCTTGGTCACATCACAAGCCCTTACGTTGTATGTATACCTTGTATTAGCTGTCTCTTTTTTCAGCGTATTAACTTCCAAGTTCAAAAATGACATGTATATTTTCCTAAATTTTTTTTCTCAATACCTCTTTTTGAATTTTCACCAATCTTACTTTTTCTTGTATCCTTACCTATTATACCAATTCTGTATTATTACCCTGCGTACCTATATTTGCTTCTTCGCCTAGCGTACCTATTTTGGCACCCTTACCTGCCATACCAGTTTTGTATTCTTACCTAGGGTACCTACATTTGCATTCTCATCTGTCATACCTATTTTGGCATCCTTACCTATCATACCTACTTTGTATTCTTACCTAACGTACCTATATTTGCATTCTCACCTATCATCCCTGTTTAGGCATCCTTGCCTGTCATACCTATTTCGTAATCTTACCTATTGTTTTGCTATGATTTGTGTTCTTGATCGCTTATGCAATTTTTGCCTTGAAGAGAGGAAATCCGAATGTACTCGAGGCGATGATGCGACTCATTCCATCTTTGTCGTTCGGAAGCGAACAGAGCATGCTCACGCTTATCAATCATTTCATACCATACTTGAAATTCAACAGGTGAATAATAAACTGATGTTATTCGTTCGTAGCCTTTACTTTGTATTGCTATCTTATCAGTATATCCGCGAGGTAGAGGTTTTTCGGTGAAGTAAAGGAAGATAACAGACCCCAGCTACTTGAAGGCACAAGCCAGTGGTGTCTGGAGCCTATTACAAACGCAGGCGAATTAAGTGGGTTGGCGAGAGGAAGGGAATAGCTAATGAATCCATTCCTCAGCTTTATGCAACTGATTGAATGAATAAGGATTTTTAATCAATTCATTTTAAGTGGATTGGAAGAGTTTCGAGTCATTCAAAGCTAATGTAACCACGCTCAGAAAGCCTTCACCTATTCTGACGCCAGTTCCGATCTCGTGTTGTGGCCTCCAAGAGGTCACCCATCTGGATTTTGAACTCACGCGATCAAGCTCACCTTCAGTCTTCTAATGGAATATCAATAAATCGCCCCGCAACTCAATCCACCACGTTTAACGCAGCAACTGTATCAAACAAGTTTGATTTAATGGTTGAGAGAGAGCATTTGGAAGAAGAAGAGGAGGAAGGAAAATAATAGGATTCCGTTAACGAAAGTTTATGTAATTGGCCTCTTATACTGATTATATTTTGAAGCTAACTGTTTTTGCCCAAGAGGAAGGATATAAGGCTTCGGTTCGAAAGCAGCCACCAGTCCAAAGAATGTAGTGCTTGATAACTGAGAATTGCCTTTATTGTTGGCTATCAATAGTTCTTAAATTTACTTCATTTTTACCGTAGTTTTGACGAAGGAAGATCTGCAGACGAAAACTTGTATCTGGAGTGCTTTTGCGTCATCACCAATGGAATATCGGTGAATGTTTTTTCCTTCGTCCCAAAAACACGTTAATTGTTGCGGAGCGAAGGCACGCCGTCATCGCCAGCCGAAGCTGCTTGAGTTTGAAATTTCTGCCTTTGTAACAATACGCCTTTGAAATCAGATGTTTTGTGTGTGGTTGTTGGGCTGTTCAAATGATTAATGATTGGAAAGAGATGAAACTGAATGGCGATGAATTATGTTGTTTAGTTGTTTCCCTTTTTGCGCAAATAGATGAATGAGCCATCAAAATTTGGTACTCGGCGTTGGCGCACATTTTTGTGATTTTTCAATCTCGCTTCTGCGCATTCGTTCTAGCCTTTCTGTCTTCATCTGCAGAACACAACAAGTGGATCAAGACTAAAAGACCTTATACTTGAGCATGGTATACCGCAGCGAGCCCTGGGGTATCTGAATGAACATACGCCGCCAAAATCTTTCAGGTGGTAATAATACTCCATTCATGAATCATTTTTTTCTTCAGCGATGAAATTAATTTTATGTTTTGAATGAAGTTTCCTTTCTTTTTTATTTAACTCGTTGTTTGATGTATGTCTTTCCTCTCTTTCTGAAACTTTTCTGCCGATTTGTTCATCCGAACCTGGAGAGCTCCCTCAATGCCCTTATTTTGCGTGGTTATCTCGGCCTCGATTTCCTTATGAGGTTGTTCCTTATAAAGAAATTAACCTGTAGGGAACGAAGGAAGGTAGTTCAGTTCAAGAGAGATTTTTGTGTGTTTTCTACGGAAGACCGTGTCCTTTCCATCGCTGTATTTCCCATGTGGCTTTCGATCTTTCTTACTACCAAGACATCGGATTTTTATCATTTTCTCGTTTTTGACTTCGTTTTTCACACCTCGATTGATAACTTTTTCGTAGCGCCTCTGGAATTCTGGATGCGAACAGATGGAAAGAGTTTCTTGTGCGACCTGCTTTGCCGTACGTCCTACGAATCCTAACTGGACTTGTTGGAGGTCACGAAGCTACTCAGGTGAATCTTTCGCTTCAGCCCCCATGCAAAGTCGTTCCGCTTATCCTGGCTGCATCAAATGATTAATCCCAAATGTGCAGCTGGTTTTTTCGTTATTCCATGAATTCATTTCTTTATTGCTTGAGCATTTTCATCCCTCAAATTTAATCATCCCGCTTAGTTTGCGGCTCCCATTTTTATAATGGGACCTTTGCTTCCACGAGAAACTTCTCAGATGAGTTTTTAAAGCACATTTTGAGCTGATATTTGTACCGTCAAACTTGAAATGGTGCCATGTGTAAGGTGCTTCATTCCTTCTCATTGTGGATGTCTCGTTTTAGAGTCTTGTTGGAACGGAAGAGAATATTGCCTTACATCACCGACTGGAGCAGGTGTCTTCTGAAGAGAGCGTTGGGTCGCTTGCGGAGAATTTGATTGAAGCCTTACGAGAGAACCCGGTGGTTGCAAAGAAGGTATTTAGCTGGCTCTTTCAACATGAGCAATTACTTGGGGCAGGTGTTGCAGAGAAGATCGTACTTTGCCGATTCTGTTCGTCATAGATATTGAGAATATGTAATTGCAGTCGAGTTGCACATGAAAGCATTTTGTTTTCATCGTTTTTTAAGCAACGAGGTTAGACTGGGTGGAAGCAAGATGTTATCTGCTTTCTCTCAAATGGCTATTAGAAACTGTGTAGTTTCAATTTACGAATTGGTTCTTTTGCACGTTTCGGCAATAGGGCGTTTGATTTTTCATCGAAACGTAAGCGAAGCTGCCTTTTCTCAGCTGTGCATGATAACTTGCTGTTAAAGCTGTTTGACCTGATCAGCTCATCATTTTTAAGACTGCCTTACCTTTGAGCAGCCATTGACGCTAATTCCTTCGGTGGAAAATTTCCTTGCTTCTCCTGTTGCGCAGCTCTGCTCGTTTTCGTCGACGTCTGCTGTGTCATCACATCGACCTGTAATTGTTTTGTGAACTCCTTGTACTTAGGTCCAATCTGTTCGATGTCAGACACGTGAAGATAAAAAGAAGATGGCCCTTGCGATGAGGCAAAAGCAACTGGAAGCACTTGGCATGGTGGTGAGGGTTTTTTACGTCTTTTGCAACAGGTGGATGCCACACCGATAACAATGCACCATCAAATGATGTATTCTTGTAAACTTTCCAGCTGTCTTCAAAAACTTCCAGCTGTCTTCATGAATGGTGATAAACTGGACACTTCAGCTTCTTTCACACAACTTGGTCTTTCTCTTTCACCTAATCTCACTTGGAAAGCTCACATCCATTCCCTTGCTAAACATGCATCTCAAAAGCTCGGTTTCCTCGCCAGAGCCCAAAAAAAAGATTCTGCTACTTAAAATGTAATGCTTACACCATGGAACAATGACTCGCAGGTCAAAGACAGTTAAGATCAACCCATAGTAAATAGGCTGCTTGTCCTTTGAGGTGTGGATCTCGTCACTTGCGCTTCTCTGCCTTGCGCCAGATACTTGATTACGGCTTCTTTTTTTTCATTGGGTTATGTTGAGGAAAGGCTATGGTGGCCTATACAGAGCCCCAACATAGGAGGAAAGAAGAAAGCGAGCAGCTAAGAGGATAGAGAGATAAGATCAAGTTTATTGATCTTAGATTTGAAAGATGGCAAGTTGTAGGACTCAGGAAAGCAAGAAGAAGGCAAGACGCTCCATAAGTTGCATGTTTTAGGAATGAATGATGACTTGTGGGACAGAGTTCGGGGATTAGGATGTGAAACTTGGAAAGGGTGTGAATGAGTTGAGCTTCTGGTGGTTCTGACACGCCTCAGAGGAACAGGGATGATCTCCCTGATCTCCTGAGAACAATGCCCGTTAAAGCATCTGTAATAGATGGAAAGATCTCCAACTAATCGACGATGGGAAAGAGGTTGGAGCGATTTGGTGAGGTTAGGATTATTGATGAGACGAATGGCTTTAGACTGGACTTTGTCGAGAAGACAGAGAGTAGATTTTGGAGCACCACCCCAGACGTGGGAGCAGTACTCTAAAGAAGGACGGGTTTGTACTTGTATATAGATAGAAGGTGAGAAGATGAAAAAAACCTGCGGGCTCTGGCGAGGAAACTGAGCTTTTGAGATGCATGTTTAGCACGGCTGCGTTATCAACGAACTGTTCCCTTGCAAAGGCGGGAGTTGAACCAAAGACCTTCTGCACTCCAACGCGAGTTTGTTAGCCATCACGCTATCACAGGTCAATTTTGCAATATGAATGCTTAAAAATCGATTGGCTAGTGCCTATGAACGATGAGAGATTTAGATGACTTGCGTAGAGTCGTCTTAGGTGTGATATTACTGCATAACTAACAGAGCATCATCGTGAGGCGACGAGAATGCAAGCGCAATGTCTCGTGTAGTGTGAATGAGTTCCTGAACCGTGCATGTAACGAATTTTCCTTTTCAAAGGTGACCGAAGGTGGACAAATCAAATCAAAGCCGTCCTCCGTTATCAGGGAGATGGAGGAGTTGCTGGAAGAAAAAGGATTGATTTGCTGTATTTGTAGAGAAGGATACAAGTTCCATCCGAAGAAGGTACCCTCTCTCATCTGTCGCCCCCATCTTACCAAGGATGGTCATTTAAGAATTGATTTGCACGCATCTATCAGCCTGGACTATCACAGAGAAATGAACCCTCTCCCGTGCCATGCATATGCATGTTACCCAACTGTCGATAGTCATCGAAACATCTTTTTACAGAATAGCATATGCAGCTATCTGTTCTGCTTTTCTTGAATAATTTAGTAGTTGAAGTTTAGAACCAGCCGAAGCTCGAATTATTGAAACATCAACTGTGATAATGTCCTCGCCAGATAAGGTCTTACGTTCACGAAATTTCCTTACCTTGCATTTGATAGAAGTCCGAACGCCTCCAGTCGCACGTATTTTCGTTGAGTCATGTTGGTGTCAGCGTTTTTTTCGGCCCATTCAAATTTCCTCTAATTTTTTATTCATCATTTGACAACGAACTAACGTGTCCTCTTTAGGCTGATTTAAAAGAGAGTTATTATCGCCCGCTGCGTTGCAACAATGTTGCAGTTTTAACCTGACGTTGAATGACATTAACTTACCGTAGGTTCTTGCTGTGTACACTTACACCACAAGATGTGTACTCGAAGAGTTTGAAAGCAAGCCAAGGAAAAGTCAGGTATGGATAGTCAAGCTATTACCAGTTGTTCAAAGGAATTTCCCCCTTCAAGTAAAATCATAGAATTCGAGGGTCGTCGCTGCCTATGTTCTTTTGTCATCGTTGGATTACTATAGAACCTCGGTCGCTTTTTCAATAAATGCGGGACGTTCTTAAATGCCGTGTACAGATATCATCATCGTTTCTACTAGCTTCTCTCGTAAGGGGTCGCTGCTGCCAGTTTCAATCTCCGAAACTGCACGGTCTTAGGCCATCTCACATCTCAACCCTAGAGTCACCATGTCGAGGTTGCCACAATCCAGCCATCTCATTCTGGCTCTCCCACGACATCGACGCCTAGTCACCTCCGTATGATAATACTGAATGAAAATGGTTGGCATTAATTTGCCTCGAGCTACTAGGCACGCCAAGCTTAAATAAATAATTTATCATTCATCATTATTAGTATTATTATTATTATCATGTTCACACGCCGCAGCAGATGCCTGGACCAACGAAGACTACTTTGCACAATATTTTCGTGGACTCCGAATCTCTCCGAGCGAGCCCCCGATGTACTTGTCAAATTCTGTTACACCGGCAGCCCAGCGAAGCACAACTGATATGATGTGTTTTTGAAACGACCATTTATTCGCATCTTACTGCATGCATTCAGCATTAACCTGAGCTGTGAATATTTTACCCAAGTTTTCCATCAGCTATATCTAATTGACAAAATTGAAGAGTCCAGACGGCTTGATCAGTCGCTTAACTAGAAGAAGACTCACTCGTGCTGTCAGAGTCAGATTATGGAAATGGTTTAGCCCTGCATTCATGTCAGATATCCTTCTTTCCAGTCATTATCTTGCTGTGACTAACGATATTAGAATGTAACAGAACTGTTGCTTTTCATAAGAAAGATGCTCACCTTGATTCTGTTACATTAATTGATTACTTTGTCTCTAGGGGTATTCGACTGTCTCTCATTTCAATGTAATTCATGTCGATTGCCACAACGAGGCCATCAGGTCAGTCCGTTTTGCTTCTATTTCCGTATCAAATTATGAGTTGCTCGAATTAGGGCATGCTAAAGTTTTCTCCTTGTGTTTCAAGTTAGTTTGGGCAATTATAAACCAATCCATTGTTTTCAAAAGCTCCTTGTCATAAAAATCTGAAGTGAACTGAACGTCCTCGTATGCACCCATCAATATGAATTTCAGTTGTTGATTTCCCATTTCATCTCGTCTTATTTTCATTGATCTTTTCCCTAGTTTGCTACTAAAGGGTCATTCAAAAAAATTTTCAGAATATTTCCTGCTAGAAACAACTTCTTTGTATTTGCTTTCCACTCTAAAAATCGATTGGTATCTTGTGGAATATTTTTCATCGTTTGGAGCGAATAGGTCTTTGTAGCTTTTTTCAGATCAAGCCCCAATCCTCTCGGATGAAATTGATTTGGCTCTAGCACCAAAAAGAACGGCGCCTTTTGCACCACCTAACCCTAGCGTTAATTGGCTGTACCCTTCCTTAATTAATCTAAAAGTCGTAGGCAATTGTTCTGCTGAAGGATCGAATCGTATTCGTATTTTCAATTTTTCTTTTAATCGGCAGCAAATATTAATTGTTTGATATTAATTGTTTAGTGCGAAGATAACGAGCATTACAAAACACAAAATAATATATTCAACATTTACTTTACTCCTAAATTGATGGCCAGTAGACGTGAAATTGAAATTCTGATGTTAACAGCCGTTGTGTCAGAGTTTTTATGATTCTCTGTATACTTCGGCTCCGTTTTTATTAACAATGTTCATTCGCCATTTCGGAAGTGCATTAAACGTTGATCATCTTCTTTTTTCCAAAATGAAGTGGTCGATATTTCTCCTTCCCTCAAAACTTTTTAACTATTGTCATGTATTTGTCATGTATTAGGTGTCAGCATAGCTCAATGGTAAAATTCTTACGCATTGATCATATGGTTAGTGGTTCGAGTCCCACCTCAGCTAAACTCTCACTTAGAGTGAGGAGAGTCGCCAGCTCTCTGTAATTCCAGGTGTAGGAATCACGACGTGTAGTCACATCGAGAGGAAGGACCTGGACACTGCTCGATAAGCAAAAGCTTCTCAGTGTCCAAATTTCTACCTTTGTTGACATCTAGGTAGAGTCATGTGTATGTATTTGTCGTTCTGCTTCCGTACAATTATGCTATTGTCGATACAAGCCTACCATACTGTTTTTCACCCAAAAGACACGCGAGGTCAAGAGATGAATGGGAAAGTGCTGCTTTGCAAAATGCCAACACAAAGTGCAATGGGTTGATGCCCATCTGGGGCCCAAAGGTATTTCTATTTTTGCCTCATGAATTTGAGGTATCTTCAGTTTATTGCCTCTAGTCACATTTATCATGTTTTTTCTCGTCCTGGCTTTGTAGAATGGATAAAGCTGTTTAGTAGACTCAGTTCCCTTCGCTAACCATATCAAGTTTTATTCAAACAGTTTCCATCCTAATAAAAGGCGTTGCTTGATTTGATTTGCTTTCGACATGGTTATCGAAACCATGGATGCGAAGGAGTTATAGATTCTGGTAGTTACGTGACACTGATAGCTTTCAGCTAAACTGATTTACAGGAAGACGCCCTGCGTAGGACTAGCTAAAGTTGATAAAGAAAAGTCTTAATTACAAAGAGAATCAACCAGTAGCCCAAAAATTCATTGCCCTTGTCTCATCTTTCGATGCTCTATTTTGTCAAATGTAGTTGGGTTTCCCAAATTTGTTATTGCTGGTCCCTGCACGTATTTGCAAATATTTTCTCGATTATCTTGAAGGCCGTTTATGCTCTTTATCCATGCAAAAAACGCGTTATTATCATACCAGGAACTTGGTAACTATTTACACAGTTACACATTTCGTTTGTACAAAACACAAAGCTTTGTCAGAATATTATCTCGGCAAAATTGGAACTGTTTAAGTTATGGTTATCCCTCTTGCACGCAATCTTTACAGGGACAGGGGTGCCTCGCCCGACTATCGGCCCCCCTAGCCAAGAATATATCGAGTCTGCTTTGATACTCTCCATTCAACTGTCTGTATACAAGAGATGGATGAGGGTGACACCTTTGTGAGACTTCATTGTCAACATTTGGCCGTGCTCTGTGTAATTCTCTGTTATAATGATCGTAAGACGTTTCACCTCGGTTTAACCGTAGTCGTATTTGACCAAAGTTTTCTTCTAAAGGCTCAACTCTTGATATTCCGTAGCGATAATCACCCCCCTTTGCCTTTGGTGCCGGAAAAGGTGCTTGCGTTGGCACTTGCAGCCTCTGAAGCCCAGATAAATATCTCGCGGTGGCAAGAGCCATGTTATTCGATCTTCTTCTCGTTTCTTTTCTGTATTTTGCTCTCCTGTTTTGGAACCAAACCTGAAACAAACCAAGCAATTGTTTTTATATACCACCTCTTTATACCCTCAGAAAGATAGAGGTGTATGCGAATAAAAATCGGGACTCTAAATGAGCAGTTAATTTGTGGGGTGCTTTGCTTTCACCGTAAGGCACCTTGTACTTGCCACTGGTTTAAGAAATACTGGTTTCCTTAATGAGATGCCAATTAATAATTTACCTCATGGACTAACGATTTTATGAACTAATAAATTGAATTTTTGAAACCACCAAATCCACGCGAAATATTTGTAAGTGCCAAACTTGTTGATAATGGAAATGTTTTCGTCAAATTGCGTGGCATCTTAATGCCTTTTAGCAGGAGATGCGCGCTTAACGATGCCATCATGATAACCTCGTGTTTTTACGCGCATATGCATCGCATTGCGTACTCCAAATCTAAGCCAATGCACTTCGATCCTTTGTCATGAAATACGTCAGTGAGATGCGTTTGATTTGAAAATCCCAATGATCTTCTCTGTGGTTTTATCATTTTCCTTGTTTTATTGCCCGGTGCAGAGCCTTAATATTTTCTGCACTCTTTTAGACTCCAAGCTGTCAGGATAGCTCAGGGATAAGATTCTTGCTCATTGATCCTATGGTCAGTGGTTCGAACCCATCCTTAGCTAAATCTTAGTGAGATCGAGTAGGGTCGCTGGCTTTCTGTTATTTCATGCGTATGTATTACTAGGTAAAAGATCTGGACCCTGCTTGATGAGCAAAAGCTTCTCAGTGTTTACAAATATACGTCCGTATGCTAGATTGAAATCATAAAAAGACTCAAAGTTCATTCTTCGATAAATAATGATGAGCTGTGTGGGCGATGCGATTTTTTAAGTACGTAGTAGTTCACCTTGATTACGTATTGGGGCAATCCCAGTTGTTCGCTCAACTCCTCCACTTTTTCAAATGTTGGATATCGATATTTTGCAAACAGGCATTCCAGCTCTTGCCGTTGCCATGACGTAATCGTTGTCCTTGCTCTTCTGTGTATGTTCGAATCGAGGTCATCTTCGTCACCTTTCAACATACCTGTATTTTCTCCTTCACCTTCATCAAGAGCTGGCTGTATTCCACCTGTGTTACTGGATTCTTCTTGCACTGCACTGTGAAGTGTCTCTAAGAATTTCAAGTAGACTTTGATATTAGTCTTCAAGAAAGGAGTATTTTCTATTTGTAAAGAAGACAGATAGTTGGGGTTTAAAGGTAGTGAGGATCAAAGTTATGCTATAGAATAGTGTTGATTCTACCCCCTCCCCATTTCTATCCAGGCAAGGCTTTACATTTGACCTGCTGCCTTATGGATAGTGGGGCGGGGGGAGGTAAGAATGCGAGCATCGAATAACCTTAATTGATCAAAAATAAACACACAGTGCTAACAGATGGCCAGCCCCAACTGTAGCATTCACTGTGCTTGCTCGGTTGTGTGGTCCAAAGCCTATCGAAACATATGGAGGCTTCCCCATTCACCAAGAAGGTTGAGGCAAGGACTCTGGCTTTGACTTGACGTTAGATCGGAGATATGAGAAGACGATTCTAGGCACATGGCAGCTTCCTCATGCCGAAGCAATAGAAAGTTCGCGAGCATTTCGTCTTGCTTTTAGGTTGTATTTCAAACAGTTATGATGATGTAAGCGTGTTCTCGACAGAAACCCGTAGCCTCATTTTTATCATCATTCGCGCGTTCACAGTGACTGTCCATCCAATGGCCCCTGCAGGGAAGTCTCAGATTTCCTTCTCAACTGAAATCTACTTTTTTCAAGAAAAGAAAACCCATTTATACGTTATACTGGACGACTCTCCTTTGCATATTTTCAATAAAATCTTCAAGAAACAGAGAACCCCACTCTTTTATCGAATCAAGACTCAAAAGAGTACTATGAGGGTGATCCGATCCTTCTCAGTCGAAAGTTTTTTGTTCTTTGCAATGATTTTCTGAAAAGTCAAGACTAGCCAAACGGTCTGAAAATCTTATTTCTGGAGTATATCTAATGGCTATGGAAACTTGCAGAAAGAACACTGTGAAATAACAATGATGACCCGCTTGTGACAATGATATTTCAGAAGATACTTTGTCTTGCTATCAACTGTCTGCCATTTTTTGGAAAGATTATTAAAAGGCAATCAACATTGCCCTTAAAGGAAATCTGATGTCCTTTTTGTCCACGGCTGGAGGCCCGCTTTCGCATACTGCCCCTCGCCGTAACCCAGCAGTAACCCATTTCCTACTGGAAAGCAGTAGGACAGAGAAAGAAGCTGTTGTTCATACCCCACAGCGACGCGGCTCAGGGTGGTACCTCTCTAGCGAGGTACTCGTCGGTTTTGTACTTCGAGTGTGGGACTCAGCTTTATTACAAGTCGATGAAAAGATTTCTGAAAATTGTTGAACTTGTTTCCTTGCACGTCAAAATCGGTTGTCATCAATTGATTTGTCCAGCTTCTTGCGCTATCGCAGAGTAATGTTATTCTTCACTTCAGAAAGGACTTATCAGTTCAGAATATCTGTTCATCTATGAAATGCTGGCTAAGGAAGTATTACAAAGAATATCGTGGAGTTATCTCGCCTTAATTTTATTAGCTAAACACCGGCCAATTTCCCTCTTGTTTTCTTAAAGGAAATCACGAAAGCTTCCGTTTTCTCTTTATCGGTGTCGTACCTTTTTGATATTGAGCAGGCTTGTATGATGTTTAGCATGCTAATTCAAGTTTAATCTTGGTCCTTATTTGCTCCTTGTATTCATTGAGTTCATTCCAAGAATTGCTGCTTCTCGGGAATGTTTGAAGTCATTCGTTATCATAATCATCATCAAGATCATCATCATAATTAGTACCATAATCGTCATCATTATCATCATTGTCGTCATCATCATCACCATCATCATCATCATCATCACCATCACCATCACCATCATCCTCACCATCATCATCATCATCTTCATCATCTTCATTATACACCACCATCATCATCATCATCATCATCATCAACATCATCATCATCATCATCATCATCATCATCATCATCATCATCATCTTCTCTATACATCATCATACATCATCATACATCATATTCATCTTCATCTTCATCTTCATAAGTCAACATAATCGTTATAATCAGTCATTATAATTACAAATCTGTTGAAAGTCATTGATGTCTATCCAATCAGGTAGGCTCATCGAAAAGATCTTGTGACTTGCTGAGCCATTTTTTTGATATAATCAATATATGCACCTCATTCACTCTCCCCTCCGATCAAATGTAGCTGAATAATCATAATAGTCATTCCTTCCATTTCTATTCACCCATCATAGTTTGCATTTCAACAGTCCTTTGACTGCATCGTGTCAATGCTATGATTTCATTTGCATGCATCAATCGTTTAATTTTCCACCAAGAACATTGCAATTTACTTTTATTTATGCAGGAATAGCCTGAATAGCAGGAATTATTTATCTTGTTTATATCAACTTGTATTTTCCTTTCCCTGTTGTGCGTGTACGTCGTTTTCAATGTCAGTTCAAAGACATTTTTTGCTTTCGGTAATTGTCTTACTTTTTGCTCTCGCATAGGACCTGATTTCCTTGCTTAATGCTTCTGCGTTGCTGTTTCATTTATGAAATTCATATGATTTTTTATGCCTGCAGCTTCTAGTATGTGTGAATCCCAAGATGAACAATTAGATTTACCTCCATCTGGCTCTGTGTTGCTTTTTATTTCGCTCTTTGTCCCCTTCAGTATCTCTTCTATGCTAAACTTCATTTTTCACGGGCTTCCGAAACCGTCGAATAAAATGAGTTTCGTTCTTTCGACCGCGTCCGTGCTCAGCTGTCCTCAGCAAGCTGTTGGTTTTATGCGACCAGAAGTGCAATTCTATTTCAACCGGAATCGGGCTGATCAAACGGGCCAATTATCTATTATCTGTCACGTCCAGGGGTTTCGGTGAGCTTTGAGGTAGAGAATGTAGAGAGTCTTTGCCAATTCCCTGACTTCAAATAATCAAATGTTGTTTTGTGAAAAATAATTAAGACCAACAATGCCTGCATTAGTTTGGCTCGGCTTATTAATTAGTCGATGTACAACTTTTGCTGAGGATTGGTGGACAGCTTTTTGACACACTCCCTCAGAGACGAGCCTGTGAAAGGAGCTGCCTTGCTCTTTATTCACGGCTATGTTATCCGTGGTGATTAACATTTTTAGCCTGCAACACGTAGCTATTTGATTCTAAATAAAATGCCACACCCGGTTATAATGGCGAGCAATGTGCCTGTCTCAAATTTCCTTACTGGCCAATCGTGTGTGTTTTCCCGTTTGTCCTAAGATTAAATTCAAATCGGGAGGGAGCACTTAGACCGCAGTCTCTCAATAATTTCCTTAATTGTTTATTTATGCGAGTTATATCCAATTAATCAAAATCCCCTCCTGATTTCATTAACAATGCGTTGATTATTGGTAACTTAGAATTAGAAAAACCATCAATTGCTAACTACGCAATGTCCCAAGCATTTCGCTGTGAAAGATTCGAAGCTCTGTCAAACTTCTGCGCCGAAGTATCAGGGTGTGCTTTTTGCCGTGTGTGACAAGACCAACATCGCAGACTGCTCAATCCGATGGGGCCCAACTTCTCCATCTCTTCGTTCATCCAATGGATTATTGGCTGGCTTTTCTCAGTCTCATGTTCGCCTTGCTACAAGCCCTGATGAACACTTTTATTAAGCCTTTAGTTAGATAAGAGCTTCTCCCTTTTGCACTTTGGTGGTAGAGAGTGGAAATTCCGAAGACATTTTGTTTTATACTCACCAGGCATCGTTGGAATGCGTCAAAAATTAGCCTTCATCCGTATGAATTTCGTATTTGATTTCTTGGCAACAGAAAGGTGCCAATCTTCATTGTGACAAACTATGTAGACTAGCCCCTAAGGGGGCTCTCCTGCTTGGGGCAGTTTTTAACAAAATTTGAGAGTGATGATGCAGTAAATCCACCCCGAAGATCTCTATTACTATTGCTCGTGCAAAGTTTGATACCCATCGAAACTCCTTGAATTTCTTACCTGGAATCTATTTTGGAACAGGCTCAAAGATAGTTTTGAATGGCCACATGGTTACCATAAAACTTCCCGCTCCATGTGCCATTTTTGCGTAGCTGTTTGTGACTGTATGTTGCGTAGCTACTTGTGATTGTATTTTGCGTAGCTGTTTGTGATTGTATATTGCGTAGCTGTTTGTAATTGTATGTTGCGTTGCTGTTTGTGATTATATCTTGCGTGGCTGTTTGTGATTGTATTTTGCGGAGCTGTTTGTAATTGTATGTTGCGTTGCTGTTTGTGATTGTATTTTGCGAAGCTGTTTGTAATTGTATTTTGCGTAGCTGTCTGTGATTATATCTTGCGTGGCTGTTTGTGATTGTATTTTGCGGAGCTGTTTGTAATTGTATGTTGCATGGCTGTTTATGATTGTATTTTGCGGAGCTGTTTGTAATTGTATGTTGCGTTGCTGTTTGTGATTGTATTTTGCGGAGCTGTTTGTAATTGTATTTTGCGTAGCTGTTTGTGATTATATCTTGCGTAGCTGTTTGTGATTGTATTTTGCGTAGCTGTTTGTGATGATATCTTGCGTGGCTGTTTGTGAATATATCTTGCGAGACTGTTTGTGATTGAATATTGTGTAGCTGTTTGTAATTGTATTTTGCGTAACTGTTTCTGATTGTATCTTGCGTAGCTCTGTTTCATGGTATGTAATAGTGCAGTGGTATTGTAGACACATTATAAGCATATAGAAATGCAGTAAATAGACGTTCAACGCCTTGGTGGTGCTATATGTTGGAAGCTTTGTTTATGGCTGCCAGAATTGATACTACGTTTCGTAGTTAAGAGTCATGGTGCAGTCTAAAGCCCAAGTCATTTTGATGAAAAATTTGTCATCAAGCGATCTCATTGCATTTGATTCAATTCAAGCAACCATCCTTAATGAATGGTTTTGTTATTTTGATGCTATTTGACGCTGTACTCTGTGGTAGAAAAATGACAGTAATAATAATCGTGACAATGTCTTTATTTGATGTTGACATGGCTAATAGCTCGAGGCTAACTAATGCCAGCAATTTTGTTACAATAGTATGAAAAAACGAATCGGTACGATGGAGAACAAAGACCGAATAAATATCTAATTAAAACCGAAGTGTACAATAAAAATCTTAAATAATCTACAGCTTCATCTGAAATTCCAAACCTTAATGCCCTTTTTAAAGTGTTTTAATGATTGGGACTTCTTTTGTGGCATTGTATGTCTAAATCGTTTATATGGCAGAGGGGCTAGAATCGTCTTAGTATGCGTAGGAGAATGCCTCTAGTTGAGGGCTTGTATTAATATTACGTATACCCCTTGTATTACAGAATGTATGCTTTATAAACTCGTTCGGCTACTACTTTTGTGGATTTTTAATTCCTTCTCGTTCTTACAGGTTTCCGAGTCAGCTTTTGCAACTTGTCTTGCAAGGTAAGCCTCCTCTCCAGTTTCATTTCTCAGTTCTCAGTTCCAGTCTCTCGGTCAAGCGGATATTGATTATCTATTATATCGATTCGTTTCACGTTGAGAAGGTTCCGTGCGCATTTAGCAATTTTTTCATTTGCGCAATGCGTTTACGCTAAGTCCATTCAAACGCGGTCGATTACTTCTCCGTTACTTCCATTTGTTTCGTGCTTCCCTTTTTCTCACCAGGAGTGTCGCTAGGATTTCCCCGACAGGGGGCTACGTTCTCTGGAAGTGGGGCTAGATTATTCACAGAAATATGCATTTGGTAGCGATTGGTCATGGACTTGACCCTTTTTCCCTGATGGGGGTCTAGTGCTCCCCGACGGGGGTTGTGGCCGCTTGCCACTCCTCTGGTGCCACCCCTGTTTCTTGCTCTTGTTCCTTTTTTCAAAAAGATTACTAACATGTTTTCCTATCCAGATCACGCTTGTCATAACTTTTTCTTAATAATATGCTGTACTTTTTTGGATAGCATGCTCTGTTTCAATCTGAACACAATCATAATTGGCTTTGGCCAATGTGGCATAGATGGAAGGCCGCCTTCTAGGCAAGGTTATCTGCATGAATCCCACGCGAAGATTGTTTTACTTATTGAATGAAATTCTTTGTCTCGACAGGCACAACAATTACTTGCAAGAATGCACTGGCTTCCACGAGCCGACTTTCCACTCGACGGTCCACGATCTCAAGCTGCTTTTGCTCAGATTCGCTCTAGAGAAATCGTTCAGTGACGAAGCTGGCGGTGGAGGCAGAATCAGCAACATTTACTTGTTTCCCTACACTGCTCACGTTGCTGTATACGTTTTGAACACGTTAGTATGACTGCTGGCTCATACCCACGTGACTGTCAACTTGGGCTATGAATACTAATAGCAACCAGTCAGTTCCAAAAATTAATTTTGTGTACTTTCGCGAATAGAGGGAAGATTATATAGCACTCGTGCTGACTTCACCTTTTGACTGAATGAAAACATTTTACCCATCCCATCACTCTTTGGTTAATTCACAATCTCCGAAACATTTACTAGTAGCTGTTGGCCCACACATGCAGATTACATGTTAAGATTTGTCCTTAAGATGGGTCCTTAGTTGAAAAAGTTTCACTTTTTAAGATAACACAGTCGAAAGTTTCATTGGACTCAAGAGCTTCTGCAGACATGCCTATTATGTACTTGAGGTTTTTAAGTGTCACTGGTTGTGGTCTCGATTCCTACAGTGTATTGTGTGACTATTGCACTGTGAGTACGTGCGTATGATTGCTTATGCTTTTTCTCTAGTGCTCGTCTTCATTTAACCGAAGAAAATATCATTAGCACATTCCTTGATGCAGCTCCCGAAAAATGGATCGATTCAGCCTATGAGGTATTTTCGATTCATTTATATTTCCCTTTTTTCCATCGAGTCTTTCCTTCAAATGTGCTGTGAGGAAAAGTAATTGTAGAATCGGTTACGAGCCGACAAAAATGAATCGAGATCACTTTTGGCGGTCGATATCCAGGGACACCAACGTGGAGGTTTCTGCATTGTCCCCTATATTCCTCTGAGACGTTTTCATTGTCGAATTGTATGAATGGAGGGCTTCTCGATGGCGGACCTCATGAGTACCTGCACCGACCAGGGAAACTAACTCTTTGTCACTCTCTTACTTGTTAGACGAGAGAGACACGATTATACTTTCGAATTAAGCTACGTATTTCGTCATGAAAATGCTTGGTATCTTGTTTCAGCTATTTCATATGAGCTATGTGTGCGTCTAGGATTGTTTTCAATTCCATTCTGATCGCTTTTATTCTGCAGCGCCTTTTCTACCACATATCGTCGAACAGCTTATTTTTTTGATACAACAGAAAGTACGCGAAACGTTTTCAAATTGTGTAGAGAACGTTGGAATAAACTTATGAACGTCTAGAGTATGAGAATACTATTAGAACTGAAAAGTACTGAGGTCTGGGTCCTAAAGGAGCCTGGGCTGGCGAATCGCTCGGCATTCTTAACAATTAATATTCCGACATGTTATCGTTTTGTCAGAATTTGATTCAACGTCTCAAACCTTGTCCTATATTACTGACTAGTATCATGTGGAATATTATCCAAAAGCCAGTGCTGTGATGACAACAACTTAACTGTAATTTTCTTGATTTTGTTCTGATTAATACTGTCCTATTTTGTTCTCGTTCAGGTTGAAGGTCCCCTGTTCGTAACAATATTGTCACTCTTCACCATGCCCCTGGACAAATGGAAGGAGAAAAGGCTGTTGTTTCTGCAACGGTTACTTGTAATTGCCCATGCTCGTTCCTTGTCGGTCACGAATTTGAAAAAGTATGTTAATGTAATTTCACCTCACGCACTTATAGAGTAGATTGGCATGGACTATTCTAAATATTACAAAAGTAGTCTGGTGCATGACGTTTTCACACCTCACTGCATCCCATCTCCGCCACAAGTTGAGCCTCTGCTTTCGTTGGAATATTTTTGCGCTTTAGTATAATTTCCCTAGAATCAGTGCGAAATCTCTCCCTCCCCCTCTTTCTTATATCCTTGCTCTTCTCCTCGGTTACTGTACGAGACCCCCCCCCAGTCCTCGTTTTTCTGTTTCCAGAATTCTCATAACCTTGTATTTCACCACGAGCTTCCAATTTCATTATGGGAGTAAGAGCCAAATTAACTGTGCGAAGTGCTGTTGACTAAGTGAAAGTTTACTGCTATATTTTTTGGACAAGTTTTCCCGAAAGCTTTCGTTATGGAACTTAGCATTCAAGGTCTACGTTCAACTAGTCCGAGAGATGAATAGCGCTTGTTGCAATGCATCTGGCTGATTTGCTGTGACTCGTAAAATGCATCTGGTAACAAGACGTAGTATACATTGCTCTACTATGGAATACCGTCCTTGCATCTCCACCAATTTGAGCACGATGAGATGAAAAGATGGCCAATTTTAGCACGATAGCAACGTTTTGAATGAAAAGATGAATCAAATGCAAGTGCGTTCAGGTGACTGACCTTGCTTGAATTTTCCGCAATATTAGATTAATTTGCGAATAAAAATAATTAACTCACTTATCAATGTGTTTATGTACTTTCCCCTAGGTGGCCAGAAGATACCACACCGAAAGAATTCTCTGTGTACAAGCCAATGCTGGTGTTTTACGAGTTAACAAACCAGTTCCATCTTATGTTCAAGGTGATTTTTTCCATGCTGATCAGTCTCTCTCTAAGCGTGCCTCGTTTTGATGTTTGATTATTACTATTTGCAAGTTGTTAGCATTTGAATTGCTGCATTTTTGCACTACTTGTCATTACTCAACACTGATGTCAGCATGAAGAAAAGGAGAGAAACTATTATCCAATTATTGTTTTCTGAGTTCAAATTGTGTTTCATTCAAACGATGTTATTTCAAGGAAATTACAAGATAGATTTTCAACTGAGGTTCTAGTCCACTTTCATGTCAGTCACTAAGTCTCCCACGGGCCAATTGCATGTCTCGTTTCTTTTTCATGCTTTTATTTCTTAGAATTTCATTGTGATGGGTTAGTTTCTTGAATCTGAATAACTGACTTAATATTTGCGAGAGTTGAAGAACTTTGAGTCAAATGATATTCTATTATATTTTTTCGTCTTAATCTTCTTTTTATAATTTTACCTATCATTCGACGGTAGGTTTTCCGAGACTAGGAAGCTTTTTCCATATCGTCCAGTGCATAGATCTTTCCTCTCGATATGATCTCGTGATATCTATGCCTGGAATTACAGGGAGCTAGCGACTCCTCACTCTCCCTCACTCTCCCTCCCTCTCTCTCGCTCTCTCTCGCTCTTCACTCTCCCTCACTCTCCCTCCCTCTCTCTCGCTCTTCACTCTCCCTCCCTCTCTCTCGCTCTCTCTCGCTCTTCACCCTCCCTCACTCTCCCTCCCTCTCTCTTGCTCTTCACTCTCCCTCCCTCTCTCTCGCTCTTCACTCTCCCTCTCTCGCTCTCTCTCGCTCTTCACCCTCCCTCTCTCTCGCTCTCGACTCTCCCTCACTCTCCCTCCCTCTCTCTCGCTTTTCACTCTCCCTCACTCTACCTCCCTCTCTCTCGCTCTTCACCCTCCCTCACTCTCCCTCCCTCTCTCTTGCTCTTCACTCTCCCTCCCTCTCTCTCGCTCTCAACTCTCCCTCACTCTCCCTCCCTCTCTCTCGCTTTTCAGTCTCCCTCACTCTACCTCCCTCTCTCTCGCTCTTCACTCTCCCTCACTCTCCCTCCCTCTCTCTCGCTCTTCACTCTCCCTCACTCTCCCTCATTTTCCCTCACTCTCCCTTACTCTCGATAAAAGGTTAATTGGGGATAGATTGGAACAACTTGCTATTAGATCTTACCACTGAGCTTTTTCTTGTCACCTATTCTTCGCTTGCCCATATTTTCAGTGTAGTGTCCTTCCGTTGAGATGCATTTTTTCACTATGAAACATCGCCGTATTATACAGCTATCATTTGTATTTTGCAAGTGCTCATGGGTTTTCAGATTTCCCAGGATCACCTGCATTTTCAAATGTATTTTGGAAGGATTTCCATCGACAGTCCTAGTCTTTTCTGTCTCGAATCAAATACCACTTTTACTTTTAAGGCTAAAATCGCATCTTCTGGAATGGACTGGTCAAGTGAGATGTCAACATTCATACGTAACAATGATGAGGCTATTTTGAAGTCTGCTGACAAGGTGAGGCACCAAGTTTTTTCCGATTCATTTCCAACACTAAGTTACGTTTCGGATTTAGGCACAGTGCAATAATGTTCCTTTCCAAAATCATATTCCTTTATCGCTTTTTTATCGCTAACGTCTCAATATTCTTGATGAAAATACTTCGTTGACTTAGTTAATCCTTCGTGCAACGAAGGAACAGCTGCAGACATACACATATGCTAGTTCAGGAAGCACTTGAGCAGTTTTAGGCAACACATAGCGTAGCACACTCCATTTGGATCTGAGCAGAAACCAAATCGTGGCTTCTGAGTTTTTCAATGGAATTGCTTCCTTTTGAGATGGTACCCTGGTGTTTTCTTTGCCAACAGCGTTGTCATTGTGAACCTTTTATCACTCAAACCCTTGGTCCTTGTGAAATGAATTCATTTTCCTACCAACTAATGTAGTACGTGTCTTCAAGTTTTTGTTCTATAGACCTCACTTACCAGTTGGGCCTTTTTCATACAGATCCACTTTGTATTCTTGCCACTAGCGCAGCCTTCTTGATAACTTACGTATTTCTGCTTTGTTTCAGCTTCTTTCATTTTACGAGAATGACCTCCTTCCTTGTGAATCATTCGAGGAGTTTTTCGACGTTGCTGGTATGCATTCAGTTTTGTGTATTACGCTTGTTTGCGCAAGCCTACAATTTTTCCCAGTGTTCCTTGGATTGCTATACCAATCCTTTCTCCTTAGATTTCAGAATAGCTCAGTGGTAAATTTCTTGCGCATTGGTCCTATTGTCAGTGGTTCGAGTCCCGCCTCAGCTAAACTTTCACTTAGAGTGAGGAGAGTCGCCAGCTCTCTGTGATTCCAGGCGTAGGAATCACGAGGTACGGTCACATCGAGAGGAATGACATGGACACTGCTCGATAAGCAAAACGCTTCTCAATGTCCAAATGTCATCTGTTGACATCTAGATAGAATCATAGGTATGACAAATCCTTGCCTCCATCATATAGAGATTTCCCGTAACTTTGTGGAATCAGTTCATGTTTCCATTATCTGAAGAAACATTATCAATGAACTGGCCCACTTAAACTGCAACATAAGCGGCGAGATGATGAGTTTTCCATACCATGCCGGTAAATTCAGATTGAATGCGTGATTAGTTGAAACCTGTGGCGTTTAATGCGACTGGTTTTGGCTGGTTGAATGTTTGAATGAATTTTCCATTTAAGTTACTTGAATTGAAATCTGTTTTTAGGTTTACTCACAGAGTTGCAAGACCCCTCTAACTTCTTAGCAGAGACGCTGGCAATGGTTCGCTGATATCGTGCAAAATCGACTGGAACTGTGCGGAGTTTTTTATTTTCCTTTCATTTAGAACTATTTGTTCGCGTTACGAGAAGAACTTGCTGTTGTTAGTTGAGTGATACCAATGTGGAAAGCATATATTGACGTGCAAAAACCATTTAGTTTGCGTTAGTATCAATCGTTTCTAGTCTCATTTTCTACTGCTTTTTATGCTACCCTGTCATAATCTATTGCCAGTGGAAATCATACCAACTGAATTGAAAACTATTTACTGTCTTTTCCGTGGCCTGAAATGAGCTGATAGAATAGTCGATGATTTCGGGTCGTTTTTCGAAATCAAGCTCAACACTGCTTGCTATGTGAAGTAATGCGAAAGCCTTCAGCCATTTGCTATGATCTCTCATGTAACGAATTTCTTTTCATCGATTCGTTCTTTGTCCTCATCTTTGAATCCAAAGAATCGATAGTATACAAATCGAAGCATTCTTACAACCAATGCTCTTGAATTCAAGTATTTTATGCTCATTTCCCTTTTCAGTTCAAACGAAGCATCCAAATTTTCTTGTTTAGTCATAAGCATATTGAAGATGGCAGTTTTCCTACACTCTGCTTAAGAAAGAGTGAATCAATGTTTTGTGAATATCCAGCGTGTTTTGCGAGCCTACCTCCGTTGCTCTTTTGGCATCAAAAATTTTGCTGCTTGATGGTCTCTGCATACTTCTGAATAATTGCAGATCTGATTTTCAAAAACTCAAGAATCGCCCTATTGCTGGTTATCATTATTTTGGTTCGTACCAAAATACTCATTTCACACCGGTAAATATTGTCATTCAGACCTGGTTACAGCTGGTAACCTTAGAGCTTTTGCTGCAATATTTCACGATTAACGGCGCCAAAAGCCTTTTCCAGATCCACAAAAGTAGTTACAGTATTTTTACCACCCTCAAGATTCGAATACGAAACATAAATGCATTTAGCAAACATGACAAAGCAGTGCCAATCTCGGTATGCTGACTGTTGTTCGAAATTTGTTTTCGGTGGAATCAAGTTAGTTGTACAGCTGTTCATAAATGTGTTTATCAGGAAGGCCAGAGACTTCCTGTCGAAAAGATATCGGGCGATAATTTGTGCTTTCATTAACGAGACCATGTTTAAAGACTAGTACGACCCTAGCTATCTTCCGACCATCACGAAACGGGCCTACAGACATAGATAAACAATATGAAGAGTTGATTCATTGACTGAACCAAGATTGTTATACGTTCTTTTAGGATGAAGGTAGATATTCCATCACGGCCAGACCCATGTAAAGTCTTGAATTTGTTCAATGCTTTGATTATATCATGAACGTGAATCTGAAACGTGCAGCTGTTGGATTCACATCACATTCACCTTTTAAAGGCAATCTTCTATGCCGGGATTTGCCTTACTTGTCACCAACGGAACAGAAGAAATCATTCGTTGAATTGGCTATGCTTTTAGAACCTTTGGCTATTTTGCCATCTATATTTAAGGAAAGAACATTTGTTAGAATTTGATCGCTTTTAATCAAGTCTGTCGACCGTTGGCCAGATCTGCTTGTGGTCACCCTTGCATTCGTAAGTCTATTTATGAAGTATTCTCTCTGTAACCAATAATTCATGTTATTGTTTTTATCTACATTCTACCACAATGTTACAGCTTCGTACTGTAGAAGATGTATCATTGCTAATATAAACTTGCTGCGGTAGCCTTTTGTAGCTTCAAGGACGCCTTAATCATAACGAAAACGACAGAGTCAATGGAACACCGGCGATGATGAAAGAAACTACTCAACCGAGGAGCAGCAAGGAGAAGATGCGGAACCTCGGTTTGATAAGCATTTGATTTGTCTATGCTCACAGAGCCGGCTGATTGATATGCGGGTTGTATATTCATTTCACATTGTGCAAGGCTAATAAAGATCAAGATCCAAGTTCTATTGAGCTTCAAACTTATCAGGCAAGAGATACATGTTTATGCATTTTCATACATGTTTCTCTGTTCGCAATCAATGCATCACAATGGCTGCAGCCTTGCCGCTTTTCTTGAAAGATTTCTCACACAAAAGAGAAATTTTTGAAAACGTCAAAGAAGTGAAAGCTCCACCGAAACTGGAAGAGGAGGAGAGTGGAGACGGGCTGTCAGACAGCGAGGCGTATTTTAGCATCACAAATGGAATAATGGGTACTGGAATATTAACGATGGGTTTTGTGTTTCGATGTGCAGGCCTTTGGGCATTGCTCATTGTGCCTGCTGTGGCTGTGGCTGGAAACTACACGGGGAAGATATTGATCGAAATGTTGTATGAAACGGACAAATACGGGAGAAGGTACAGGTGTCGCGAGGGATTCCTTGACTTGGGAGAGATTCTTATTCCAAGGTATGGCAAGTATCTCGTAGATGTAGTAAACAGCGTGGAGAATTTCGCCCATTCAGTACTAGTGCTGTTGCTTGCAGGGGGTGTTATGCACGAAATCCTGCCAAAAACAAATGACCATATGTGGACCGTGTATTGTGTCATACCTCTACTTCCTATTGTGTTCCTCGAAAAGGTTCATTCGTTGTCGAAAATCGCCATGGTTACTGTTACTGTGGCAACCTCTTTGGTTTTAGTTTCCTGCGTTCATTCTCTGCTGCTCACCAAGTACTGGAAAAAGGCAACCATCAAGGCGGCAGCACATTTCAATCTGAAGACAATATCGCTTGCTGTTGGGGTGACGATTGTTACATACGCTTGTCAGCCTTACTTGCCATTCATTGAAAAGAGCATGAATAACCGAGAGAAGTTCGGCAAAGCGATGAATGTTTCTTACGCTCTGATCACCATACTTAAGACTATAAGTGGTTTGCTTGCGTATATTGCTTACGAAAACCTTACTCCCCCAATCATGACGTCAGAGTTGCCGCCTGGTCCAGTCAGAACGATATCCTCTCTCCTATTGGTCGTGGTAGCGTTGACATTTTTCATCTTTCCCATGTTCACCGTATTTAGCATAATTGACGAAAACTGGCCACAGTTGAAAGAAGGCAAAGACGAAAGCTCGAAGAAAAGGCATTTTATTCGCTCGGTTGTGTTGATGCTGGCTGTCTCGGCGGCAGTAGTGATACCTCACTTTGGTCTTGGGGTCGCTTTTGTTGGCAATCTTACTGCCAACATACTCATGTTCATCCTGCCGTGTTCCTGTCACATTAAGTTGAGCTACAAAAGCATGACGTACAGAAACCTTGTTGTAGATATTCTACTGCTAGTAGCATCGACTGTTTTCGGGAGCATTGGAATAGTGTTTTCGCTGATGGAACTAATGATGTCCTTTATGATGGACGATGAAAACCCAACTGAACCACTGGCTACGCTGAAGCGTTGATTACTAATTAGCAATTTCTTTTAGATGACCACCTCGGTATGGGCCTAGCCTCTTAAAATGGATCGAAGTCTTGTTGAAACGTTGTCATCTAATTATTCTAGTAGACTGGTGTGACCAATATACGAAGTCGCTCAAATCGAATGTTGCCTTCAACTCAAATGCACAAGTCACTTACTTGCTGAGTTTTGCATTCGTTGTGGCCAGTCTAGCGCTATCAAATATTGAGTCATTCTTTTAAACGTAACTGAGAAGGAGAATGCATTTGGTTCTCATCAGAACATTCTATGATGTCGCAAATTGCAACAAAAGGCATTGAAGATTGGAAGAGCGCGAATCGTGGAATTTTATTAGCAATTCTCGCAGTTTCAAATGACTAGGCAAAGAGCACACTAGCATTGCTCTGATAATGAAGTTTCCCAACAGCTTCAGTCAAAAATGCCCATTGCGATTATTTGACTAGCATTTCGCCTAGTTGTTAGAGCACATGTTTACTATGCAGAATTCCAGGCACGCTCTTGCATGTTCCTCCTCGCGGCTCTTTTTGTCCGCCCAGCAAAAAATTGGTGTAAGCCTGGAGCGAAGTGTAGCGAGAAATGGAATGGGCCACAATACCTCACAATGTCTTGGCTTAGGATGGTACTGTACATAAAAGGTGCTTTCGAACATTCGTTTTGAGCAAGAGACTGAACTCTATTCCGGTTATACTCAAACTAGATTGCCATTCAAAGCTCTACGTGATTTTTACAACGCGAGAAGGAAGCTTCGTGTTCTCTTTAGGATATTTTATCGAAAACTACAGAAGTAGACAGGGATTTTTTTTTTTTTTTTTAGTGGGTTATGTTGAGGAAAGGCCATGGTGACCTATACAAAGCCCCAACAAAGGAAGAAAGAAGAAAATGAGCAGCTAAGAGGATAGAGGGATGAGCGATAGGCTGTTATTTTCATTAGTGAGCATGGTGGTACGTGAATCGATTCCCAGTTGACGTCGATCGTGTCTGGGCTACAGTTAGGGCATCCAGCCTTATTACATATTTTTTTCGTTTTTCGTTGATTTACATAATGTGGGCTGGAAAGAATTTTAGCCATTCAAAACTAATTCAAGTCCACTAAGTATGAGACCCCTAGCTGAACGGCCCTTTAACGGACGGGGAGCTGTGTTGCATGGGCTGGCACCCAAGAGTTGGATCATCTGTATTTGGATCTCACTCGACTAAGTTATGATTCAGTAACCTGAATTTTGTAGTTGAAAGAGTACTGAAATTAGAAATGAATTTCCCGTTTCCAAGGCAATTTATTCTTACCATACGTTGAATATGAAGCAACTGCAAGTTGGCCCATATTTTATTGGCTCATATTGGTACAAGCGTTTAGTGATCTAACTGATAAATTTTCATTCGCATTTCGGCATAGCGTCCTGTTACTCTACTCGCTTGCTAGCTTACATAATTTAGAGTAACCCTGATACACGCCCAAAAACGTCTACTAGAAATTCTTCCACTGAAATTGGTTGGTGGTTTTTGCGCTACCAGGCTCCCGAGTATCATATTATAAGAATACTGCACAGAAAAGTGGACGCAAATTTTCGTCAAGCTGAAAATCTTTTCGCCCGGCACTCGCCACAGTATGATATATCGGATAACGCCGAATTAAGATATGAAATCGTAATTCTTCCCTGGTATCTCTTCTTTGTCTTATTTCAGCCCTCACCGGACTTCTCCTACTCCTATGAGTGTCATACCAAAATATATTCAGTGTGCCCTAATTATGCTTCTAAGGTGCATGCGAAATTCAACATTCGTACATCAGCAAGCTTAGTCTTTCTTCGGCCACTATCCTTCGTCTCAAGCTCTCTGGTGAGAACATTAACTGTCGACGAAATTAATTCACAAAGTTGTGCTGCCATTTTTGTACAATATTCAAGCTTTATGGACCAAAACATTTATCTCTCATTGGTTAAGTGCATTGAGATATATTTTGCGTCATTCATCTGAAATGGCTATTCATAGAATCCCGAGTTCATAGAAAATTCAACGATTGATCAAACACAAACTGTGCACTGAAAATGAATAGATCGTGATGGTGTTTAACTTGTACTGCTTGTAAGCAAGAATCGCCCTTAGAGAACTCCAAAGGTCAGCGAAGAGCCTTATTGGAAGACCCAAGCAAAGCTACCTCAGTAAAATCAACCAAGACCTAATTAGCCTAAGCCTAACAGTTGACAAAAACATCGAGGTTGGTTAAAGAAAGTCTTGGGATGATTTTGTCAAACACGTTATGCTCACTCGGACGGATGGACGCCACCGACGTTGATGATGATTATGATGATTTTGATGATAATGATTATGATGGTGGTGATGATGATGATGTTGATGATAATGATTATGATGGTGGTGATGATGATGATGTTGATGATGATGATGATGATGATGCTTATGATGATGTTGATGATAATGATGATGATGGTGGTGATGATGATGATGTTGTTGATGATGATGGTGGTGATGATGATGATTATGATGGAGATGTTGATGATGATGATGATGATGGTGATGATGATGATGTTGATGATTATGATGATGATAATGATGATGGTGATGTTGATGTTGTTGATGATGATGATGATGGTGGTGATGATGATGATTATGATGGAGATGTTGATGATGATGATGATGATGGTGATGATGATGATGTTGATGATTATGATGATGATAATGATGATGGTGATGTTGATGTTGTTGATGATGATGATGATGGTGGTGATGATGATGATTATGATGGAGATGTTGATGATGATGATGATGGTGGTGATGATGATGATGTTGATGATTATGATGATGATAATGATGATGGTGATGTTGATGATGATGACGATGATGATGTTGGTGGTGATGATGATGATGTTGATGATGATGATGATGATGATAACGGTGGTGATGATGATGATGTTGATGATTATAATGATGATAATGATGACGATGATGCTGGTGATGATGATTATGTTGATGGTGATGATGATGATGTTGAACTTTATGATAATAATACTGGTGATAATGATGATGATAATGATGATGACAATGATGTTGATGATGATGATGATGATAAATTCGAAGTTTCCGAATGATATTGTTATTTCTAGACGAATCATAAACTGTTGGTAGACATAAATTGTACGAGAAGCCACACCCAAGTTCATAGAATAATTAACAATTAACAACCATAACTTAATGTGGTCACATGGCCTAGAGGCATTCAAAAATCTATGGACACAGACTAAAGACATCCTGGCAGTCAACATCTACAAATTCAGAATGCAGTATCTGAACATTGCTTTGCTGGTAGATAAAAACTGACCATGCAAAAACTTTGTGCCAAAGATGGTGCACAATTGTGAATGAAACTTCCTTGACGATTTCACCAACCATGGATGATCCCAGCCCAGTGAGCTCTGCTGCAGTATGCAGGTAGTCTCCCCTGACAAGCCTATACAAACACACAGCTAGCCTGGCCTCGGGTGCGATAAGAGCTTCTGCTGTAGTCTCTTTCTCCAGATCTTGCTTCATTTCTGCAAGGATGAAAAGAAACCTGCCCTTTGTGATTCGAAGGATCGTCTTAAAGCGAACACCACCAGAATAGCTCCAGACATTTCCCCGCCACCCCTGGATTCTCCGTAGTCTTCTACAAGTTCTAGGTGACCTACTGCTTAAGTTCTGGACATTCATTAGCAGCAAATCATTTCAAACCATGCTGCAGCTGACTGTCTTCTTCGATGTAAAAGCTCAAATAGAAAGAAAATGTTCGTTCTTCTTCCTTCGAGCATTGCGCTCTCTCCCATTCTTCTTTACAAATAGACGTAATGTTCTCGTCAGTGCTATTTCTTGTATTCTTGGAGGCGCCATACTTAATCTCAATCTTTTGGTGCCTATAGATCGATTGGGATCGAGGGAACATCAAATTGAGGCTCTAATCTAATCACCTTGATGCGGCAATTAGATTCAGCGTCTGAAGCCAACAGCCGCAGCACAGTCAAAGTACTGTCGGAGTTAAATTAATTTAATTCGCTGCGGCAGAAATTCGGCGAATGAACCAGGCCTTAAAAGTTAAGATGACATAACGTCTTTGACTTTTGGCTACAGTGAAATGAATTTTTTCATACCCATTTTGGAGAGTGACACATACCATTTTTATCTTACATATAATTCAATGTACTTGCTACGTTTTTAGGGATGCAACGTTTTCATTTTGATTATCATCATCATTATTATCAATTGATTACGTATTCTGCATACTTTGCTGATTGGGAACACTATTCATTACTACAACTGAAACAATAATCACAAAAATAGATTTATCTACAAAATAAAGTTTTCCAACAATTTTTATAGGATACTGCCCGAACAGATCAACAATCCAAGAGACACGACAAGTTATCTGACTACCCCCAAAACTTCGCCCACAGTGATCCCCAAGAACTTTCTCCACATCTATGCTAATCCCCAAATGCCTAATCCTAAAGCAAATCCTATCCTATCCCAATGCAACTCATCATTAATCTGGTTCTCACTTACTGAAATGATAGCCATTTTAAGAACAGAGCTTGGCTATAGTACACCAATGAGAAGCATTGAATTGGTTAGAAATGGAGCAGATATGGGCTGGATACAGCGGATTCAAGTGATTGTGTGACGAGACAGCACCAAATTCTATCATGTGGCTTGTGATTGCTTCAAATTTAATTGATGCAGCTTGATCTTAAGCACCCAATTCAGACTAATTGCAGGCTTTTTGGTTTTTGTTGTGCTATTTGTGATTTTCACCCTCCACCGGATAGACATGCATGTGACCAATTCAATTTTCTATCTATGCAGATGGAAGGTAGTCGCATCGGCTGGTCTTATGCACTTCCTTTCAATATCCCCGGTGCCAGTTCATCGAAAAGGAAGTCAACTCTTGTTTCAGCTAATTGGTAAATAATGATAATGATACTTGTCTCGGTGTCATCTTTAATTCATGTGCTTCTCTATGAAGGCCATTCTTGCCACCATAAAGACACAGTGTTCACTGGCATTCCATTTTGAAAAACCACTGATTTATTTTGACTTCATTGCTTGTGGACAATAAGCTCAAGTGCTATGTTCAGCCAGGTAAGCCATAGATCGTAATCAAATTATTTACACTGTGCATGAAAACGCACCTAATGCTTTGGTCGTTTTGCAAAGAGTTGGACAGCGATGGATGGCCAGCCTTCAAACACAAATGCGAGCGGGGATAATTTCAACGAATTGGATAATGAAACCAACCAAAAGGAACTTAGCGGAACAGGGGAAAACTTATCGGATCTTGAAACGTACTTTAGTCTATGCAATGGCATCATGGGAACTGGTTTGCTTGCCATGGGTTTCGTATTTCGATTTTCTGGCATTTGGGGATTCCTCTTGGTACCCATCGTTGCGTTCACTGCCAATTACACCGGCAAACTTCTCATCCAGCTGCTTTATGAGAAGGACGAAAATGGACAGAATAACCGGGTGCACGACGGATACCTAGATATTGGCAAAAAGTTTCATCCTTGTTTTGGCAGTACGTTTGTTAACATCATAAATGTGATGGAAAACTTCTCCCATGCAATTCTTATTCTTTTAATGGCCGGGGGCGTCATGAATGAAATCGTACCTGTGATAACAGACGATCTTTGGACTGTGTTTTGCTCGATATTCTTGCTAGCAATAGTGTTTTTAGAGACGATTCGTTCGCTGTCGATAATAGCTATGGCTACAGTTGTGACCGGCTCGACGTTGGTGACGATTGCAACCTTATACAGCCTGAATTTCTCGGGACATTGGCAGAGGACAATGAAAACAGCAACATCGTTCAATCCAAGGAACCTCTCGCTGGCAGTTGGCATAACAGTAGTTACTTACGCATGTCATCCATACTTGCCCTTCATTGAAAAGGACATGCGCAATCGCAACCATTTCAACAAAATCATGAATGTTTCCTTCACGTTGGTAACGATATTAAAGGTTATTAGCGGCTTCTTCGTGTACCTTGCATACGAAAATATGACACACCCTTTGATGACGCTAGATTTGCCACACGGCCCATTGCGAACGTTGTCCTCGCTATTTCTTCTTGTCGTTGCGTTAACTTTCTTTATATTCCCCATGTTCACTGTTTTTCACATTGTGGATGAGAATTGGCCTAAATCTAAAGACGGTACGGGACCCAGTTTGAGGGCAAGATACTTTGTAAGAACTGGCATCTTCGTGGTCGCGGTGATAATTGCTGTTTTGACCCCGCATTTTGGGCTCGGTATCGCTTTGGTCGGAAATTTCACAGCTAATATCTTGGTATTCATTATTCCCGCAGGATGTCACATAATGTTTAATTACCCATTTCTAACGTACATAGAGATGGGAGTAGATGTTTTGATTGTCATTGCTTCCACTGTGTTTGGCTCAATTGGAATAATCTATTCGTCGCTGGAGTTAGCCGCATCTTTCAGCAACGCAGACTTGAATCCAACAGAGCCTTTACAGCACTTGTAACGAAGAGCCGCGAAATGGGCTAACCGCCTCGCACAACTCTTCTCACATCTATAGAACATGGGTGGTTATTTATAACTATCTAAATGGTGGCCTTTTCGCGCTTATTTCGATGCAATTTAACCCCCCCCCCCCCTCCCCCGCCCCAGAAAGATAGCTTTTAGGTCGAAGTTGCACTGCAGCGAGGCCAAGACAGAAGTACCGAAAAGAGGCATGATTCATAGCCAAGACACAAATGCGGCTGACTGGGATTCCTATTGCTACTTGATTCTTTTAAGGAGGGTTGCCCTTCAGCATCGGCTTGTTTTCGAAGGATCCCTCCACGTGTTGATAAATAATCCACCCAATAACATTACGTAACACTGCCAAGCGTTTCTAAGGAACCAGTTGTTTTACTGTGATGGTCACTTCCACAAGAAATGCATCACCAAACAAGTATTCTTAACTGTGAGCTGTAAAGAACACAACATTTCCCTGTCAACTTCTGATTGGGAATCGATTATTTAGAAGCATGTCATGCTCATCTCCTGTATTGTTTTATCATGATTTTTGTTACTATCATCATTATTAAATTCTTCAAAATTGGTATTTACAACAGCTTGTACATAGATAGCAATTTTTAACCTACTATTTACAAACGGACATTTTTTAGTTATATCAAGAAGAAGGAACTAAAATATATCTGAATAATAGTATTTACATGGGGCTTCCAAAGTTAGCTTGAATCTTAAACACCTTCAGAAGTAGCAGGTTGACTCTACAAATTTTGATCTTTAGCAGGTTGATCTTTACTCATTTCGACCATCAGTAAACGAAAGAATATTCACACTTGAAAGTGTCACATTCTTAACTAAGGTTATCCAAACTTAACCTGTTGAAGACTGTCAACTAGTATAAAGAGATGAAGAGTACTACAAGCTACTACGAATCAATGAATCAATGAAGATCACATGATAGAATCTTCACTATAAGCAAGGACTGCAATCTGGAACGAAATATTGGGTTTGGCCATGCTAGAGGACTTTTGATTAAAACTCTTCTTTAGTTGAACGGAGACAAGAAGTACTTAATGGTTTCAAGCAGAAGGGCAATATAGTTAGTCATAGTCAAGAATCTTTCCTTGACAGGCCAATGATTTTCGCATTCCACCAACTTTTTTCAATACGAGAAGCTGGACTTTATCGATTTAATTTCTACTAGTGTTCCGGAAATTTTTTGTTCTAAGATATTGAAACTGGGGTCACGGGCAACAAATATATTTTTTCAATTGAGAATTGCTGCTTGAGAATAAACTTGCACTTTATTTCCACGAAGATTTCGTTATAATCTTATTTGCAGTTTTAAATTGATTTCTCTCTTCCAGGTTTCTTGCTACCATATCTTTGCATTCCTTGAAGTCCCCTATGCAATTTTCCAGCGTACGATGATCTTCATTGTACACAGTGAATAAAACTTCTTCGAAAATAAGGAAGGCAGATGCTTTAGCCTCATTCAAATGTAACTGTTCTGTCAATAAACCGTTGGCTCGGTCTTCCAATATATGCAGGAATGTATTAACTTCTCTGTTCTGTAGGGCTGAGAGTTGACCTGCTTTCACGAAAATGCATACAATTTCTAAGAGAAGGACATCTGTAGCTTCACTGCCGACTTTTTGCTGTCTGTTCCTCAAAATTCCAGTTACTGACGACGCAATTCCTGTAATAGTTTCCATGTCCGTAGAACATCTTAATAGGAAAAGTAGAATTTTCAAATGAAGCTCTAGATCTGAATTCACCACTATACTTTCAGCGAAGTGCTGCAAAAGAAAATTGTTCCAAGGATTTTCAAAGTCGTCGTAAACATTTTTCAAAGCTTTCAGAACAAAAGGAATTCCCACGATGCACAGTTCTTTGACTGACTTGTTTTCATGAAGCAACAGGTTCTGATGGTATATCAAGAGTGTTTCCAAGTCTTCGTCATCCAAATGCAACGGATCTTCTCCATTTTGGAGAAAAATAACTTGCCGTTTGTCCAGCTTTAAAAAGTTGCTCCAAAATTGCAAACAAGCGAGTTGAAACAAAACCGAGCCTGGGCATGCTAGTCCAGCAATTATCACCTTTTTGTTCACGATTATTGATTTTATAGTTGTTGTTTGAATTCTCTGAGCGGAAACAACACTAACAAGTTTTGATACAAAAACAAGACTTGCTGATGACACTCTCTGTGCTTGTTTCCCAGTGAACGTAAGATTCTGAGGCAAAAAACTGACGACTTCTTTAAGAAAATGCTCGCTGCATACCACAGCAGCATGCGATGAGCCGTTGCTTTTCTGCATATGAAATATTAGCTGATTTAGGCAGTTGAGAATCATTACGCGTACACCATGATAGGGGCATTCTGTAAACAAATTACACAGTCTATTTGTAAGCTTGAGATCGACCTCAGAAATTATGGAACTTGCCGAAGACAATGTATATCTATACAGGTTGACAAGAGCTAACAGATTTGGGTGATGAAGCTCAGAGGCACGTGCGAGAATGATCTTGTGAATGATTTCTTTTATTTGGACCACACATTCCAAATCATCAATGTCTCCCATCACAAAGCAGACAACATGAAATGCGCGCGAAATGATTTTTGGCGTCTCAAGAGATAAGATCCTCAAGCAAATAGAATAAAAATCTAGGCTCTTTCTGTAAGCGGTCATTGTTTGAGTCATGTTATCCGGATTGGTGGATGGCGAATCGACTTCACTATTTTGTTGGGAAAAAAGTACGGACAACGCCCAAAATTTTATTTCTGATTTTTCTGCATAATCCAGAATCCAAAGAATGAAGCACTCTTCGGGAAGAAAGAGATCACGAGTGGCACATTCGTCTTCGATGATTGAAAATAGTTTTTGATCCGCTAAGAAGATGCAATTATCAGCAATCCTCGAACGAGTCCGGGCATTTGCCCAGAGATATATGACATGACGCTTCACGACCAGAGGCATGTTAGCAGTACTGGTCTCGTTTGAGACACAGTTCGAGATACATTTGAGAATGGTTTCATGTTTCCAAAGTGGATCACCAAATCTAACTGACAAGTAGACTAAAGAGATGCACGCACACCATACAGGACAAACAATTGTCGCATCAATATTTGAAGAAGCAGAATCGCTGAAAAACAATGCCCATTCACTTGGGAGTGATCGTATTGATGGCAATGTCTCCGACAACGTTGCTTTGAGACTTGCTTTATCGCAAGTATCATCCAGCTTACAAGCCAGGTGGATGAAAAAATTGTCAATTGATCTTCCGTCTTCATTTGCATTATTCTCCTTTGATAGTCCTGATTTAACTTCTGCAGCAATGCGGACAAATGAGGCTTCACACAACTTCTTTGCGAGAGCATTGCCTGAACCGATATCTAGCAGTATTGCAAGAACGTCAAAGAATGTAGCAAATAATTGAGGATCTTTCAACCGCGGCAGAAGCACAACTGTGGATGGTATGAGATACGTGTCAGCAACGAATTCTACCTCATGTAGAAAATTCTGCAAAGGTAGTGCACGTTCGCCAGAGACTTCTTCCGAGAGTGTTTCTGGTAAACAAAATTCTTCCCCTACATTCAATCGAGCAATTGAGCCAGAATCGAGTGAAGCATCGATGCTTGCGTGCAGCATTATGCCAGTTCTAACAAAATTCAATGTGTTTTTCAGTAGACTTTGCAAGACTGGGTCAACTGAGAAAAAAGTATAAATTCAAGACAATTTTCTTACATTGGGGAAGAATCCTCAAAACCAATTTTCAAAATGAATTTATAGATATTTGGTTTGATTAAGAAATTTTTTCATTTTAGCTCTGCAGCAATGACTTTTTGAGAATAACTGACGTCTCAAGTTGTCATTAAACATTGGTTTTCATTAATGGATTGGTGAATAAATACAGGATTCTGCTTCGGGAGGAAAGTAGCATTATTTGCCAGTGGAGAAAGCGTGCCATTGTAGGATATAGCAACCAATTTATCTTAAAAACGCAAGTTAGAAACTATCTTGCGCCAAATTGAGCATCTTTACAAAGAAATACAGAGTGAGCAAAACTTAGCATCACCCGAGCACCTCCAGATGTGGTGCAGGAGGTGCATGCTAATGATTCCATGGACAGGAAAGGGGACCAACGCTTGGGTCAAGCAAATGTCAATTCATGCAGAACGCTGGAGACGCAGACAGTCAGGCTGGCATTGCAGTACGCTGGCAACTTCTTGAGATGGCACCATTCCATGCAAAAGGACATGTTGACGAGAATGACGGATGGGAAGAGAAAGAGGGGCAGACCCAACAAGAGCAATCGGGAACGGATGAGGAATATCACGGCAGGAGCGCTACCCATTTGGTCTGGATGGCGCAAGACAGGGAAGAGTGGAGGAATATGACTAGAGTGATCACCAGGAGTCGAACGAACACGACTCGACCGCACAGGGTGACGAGGTGATCACCCTAGCACACATGAGGATACCTGGCTTAGATGATTGAAATCGGGAAAGTAATACTTGAAATAAATGTGCTTACCTGATGCTCTCTTTGATTCAACAGCAGCCATTTTGGACAAATACTTTCCATAACGGACCATTAAAGATTCTAAAACTTCAAAATCGACTTGATCTCTTGAGATTTTTTTTAGCGCCTCCAGGGCAGCAGAAATAGCAAGGTTAAGGATACTGGCGTCTTGTGTTTCACTGACTTCATTCAGAATGCTCATTACTCGTTGGACATGTCTTGCAATGACGTCAAAGTATCCCTTGCTGTTGCAAAATATTCTTACCAGCAGCTGTAACGCAGGACGCAGAAGGAATTTGTCATTTGCCTTTGCTGCAGCAGAAAGAGATTCTAAAATTGGTTCTATCCCGTACACGATATGGCAGGCGGTAAAAAAGGATTTGCAGGCTACAAATTGATACAAGCAATTGATGACGGATGCTGTCAGAACACGATCTGAAGTACTTAGAAGCTCAAACAGAAATTCACACAATCCTTTTGCTATCAGTGTTTCGGAATAGTCCGTATTCACCTCGCGAGCCTTGGCAGATGAAGGGACATTCAAGATTGCAGCTAAACACTGTATCGCGCCTATTTGAACGTCTTTATTGGTTGATAGCATCAATTTTTTCATCATGTTTGCCAATGCACTTTTTGAGTGAGAAGAGTCACGACCGTCTTGTTCTACAATTAATTCTCGCAGGACGGGATTGTTGGCGAAACTCATGAAAACTGCCAAAATGTTCAATTGGAGGTCTTTGGAAGTAGATTCTCCTACCGCTTGGACAACTTTCTCCATCACAGTCTTGGATAGCCTGATGCTTGCATTCTTCGATTGGTTACTACGATAGATTTGAGCAAGTACGTACCAATAGGAGACTGCTTGTTTTTCGGGTAAATTGCTGATATTTTCCACGATCATTTCCAATATACATTGATAACTTTGTAATATGGTTTTGACCAATGAATTCGAAGAGCGTAGGAATTTCCCAAGAAGGCAGATATACGGCGCAAGAGATTCTTGCGTTTTCCCATCTCTCTTTTTAGTAATTTCACTTAAGAGTGAATCGAATAAACTTATTGCATTCCCCTCCCCTGATCTTTGCACCAAAGCGCCTAATGTTTCAACAACGAGCACGGAGAGTTGTTTATCTTTGCTAGAAAGAAGTCTTAACAGGACATTTCCTGTCCGACATAACGTGGATTTTTGCCTGGTAAATATTTCCCAGATACTTCGATTTGTTGTCAACAAATCCAATATGTCTGCGATCATTTTTCTCTTACGCACATTGAGCGAAGCATTGTCATCTAACGTCTCGACTGCACAGGCAAAGCAAACAGTTTTTGAACTAGAATTTTGAAGTATCCATATCTCATCGTGATTATAGTGTTTCTCAGTAAGAAGTAATGGACAGCTGGCGTCAAAGTTAGACATTTTGTCCCCTCTCGATCAATACAAACTGACGTGACATTTTCGCGCCTTGAGGAAACAGCTCCTTCACAGTTCCATAGAATGCCCGGTGGTGCTGTGTATGTATACGGGATACCTCATGCGAAGTAAGCTTGCAATTCAGGGCGGTGCTGGCAGTGCTTTAGCACCAGTTTAATTTTTACAACTATTATCCCAGAGCATTAATATAATAGCAGAAAAATGAAGCTTGTCTAATTTTTAGTGAAGCATGGGCTATGATGTCAAGTGCTTCCTACAAGCCGGGAGTTTTTTTTAGTGAATTATGTTGGGCAAGCCCATGATGGCCTATACAAAGCCCCAAAAATGGAAGAAAAGTGAAAGGCAAGAGGAGAGAGGAATCAGATCAAGTTTATTGATATTAGATTTGAAAGATGGCAAGTTGTAAGATTTAGGAAAGCAAGAAGAAGGCAAGACGTTCCATAAATTGCATGTTCTAGGGATGAATGACGATTTGTGGGATAAATTTCGTAGATTGTGCAGTGAAACTTGGAAAGGGTGTGAATAAGTCGAGCTTCTGGTGACCCTGACACGCCTCAGAGCAACTTGGATAATGTCCCTGATCTCTTGATAGCAATGCCCGTGAAAGTATGGAGTCCATTTCCGTTGCTTCTAGTCCGTAAAGTAGTCTTCGGCCTCACAAACAGTTTTCCTCTGGGCGGGAGCACGGGTCGCATCTAGAGATCATTTAATTGGCCAATCAGCTTCTAAAATGCTGTAATGCTCTTTTGGCGGGAACACGAATCAGTTTTAAAATTTCTCAGCACACTGACTGGTACTCAATCTTGGCGGCAGCACTAGTCAAATTTGAAATGTTCATGTTATTCCGTTTTCTATTTTGTGGACAAGTGTGCTGTGGTCTTGGTCCAATTTGCAGAAGATGGACATGACGTGACAGTCAATATCAGAATCTAAAGAGGCATCCCTCGACGACGATTTTCGCGGGAAGTTCACCTCCTACCAGCTGCGAGCAACGATCATGGCCTAAGCTTACAGCTCGAGATGCCCATGAGGGTTCCAATCGGTCCCGTAAAGAATATTATTGAGAGCCCTTCCCTGCCGAGCAAAAATGACATCAGCAGATTCAAACAACAGCTACAAGAATTTTTTGAAGTGAAGAAGTAGACAATGTTGGCAACAGGTAGACATCTTCCTTGTGATTTTCCTGCCCTGCAGTTTCCTAAAAGACAGCGATCCAGGACTAGCGATTGTCGCCGTTTAGGTAAGCCAAGGGCAGCCTCGCCCGCTGTAACTTTTTGCGTATGATATATCATGTTGCTTCAATCTGATATTGGGTTTACTTTTCAAGGTCTTCTTACCAGCGAGTTCCAGTTTACAGCAAGGTAGATTTGCGTTCAAGTGTTGTAAAACGGTTTTAGGATCAACCAAATTCACACTAGTGGGTTTGAAATTTTCATGACTTTCATGAGAAAATTCTCAAATAATATAACATCAAAATGGGTCATTTTGTAAAGCCTGGATGTAGGTTGAATTAGGGTCACTTTGAAGTACTCCCTACCCCTGGGGGTAAACATGGCCAAAATTCAAAGGCCAGCTCCACATTACTTTAAAATTATCCCCCCCTGAAATTTTTGGTATTACTTTTGCATTTATTGTAATTTAAATTTAAACTGAAAATCACCAAAAATTCTAAATACATGTTTTACATGGTGTTTCCCATAGCATGAACAATTCTTGACTAACACCAACAGACCAATGGTATAATATAATGACACCTTTATAGCTAATCTTATTGTCAGTTATTTACAAAGTAAAATTTTGTTTATTTGTACCCAATTACTCAGGGTTGATCCTGGAATTTCCCTGACACTAGGCCAAAGTCCCCAATAAAGGGGCTTTATAGCAAAAAAGAAGATATTTTCTTAAAAAAGAAACATTTTCTGTAAAAAATTCCATGACAGGTATAAAATTTTTCTCTGGAGAAGGGCTGTAGTTCTCTGTCCTCCCAACAATAAGTTCAAATTTGCAATGTCATTCTCATGCCTAGATTTCAAGCACTATGGCCATTTGTAAAACGGCACCTGGTCATTTCTTCAAGAAAAAATCCAAAATGGATACCACGTAATGTATGTTTTGTTTCATATTTTCAGGTTTGACGTTAACCTATTAGGAAGTTAACAATTGTTAAATATAAAATGTCCCTTTGATGGTTCTTTTTGTGTGCTTAGTGCCTAAGGTGCATATTGTGTCATGGTTTTATAAAATTTTTGTGGTAATCTCAATTTGTTCTACATTTCCATTCTAGATGAACGCTGCTTTGATTGGAGTTGAATCTCTCTAGTAAATTGCCTCAGAGCTATCAACAGGATTGAATTATATCTAAATGCAGAATTACCTTCTTCTCATCCTTACATTGAAGAGGTTGTCAAAAAAAATGTTACCCTTAATAAGAATGAATTTTGTCAGTTTTTGTCATTTGAAGCTCTGGATTTAAGTTATTTTGGTGATCAAATTTATGCACTTCATCAAGAAACTGAAAATAATGTTACCAGCAACAACTTTTCTTCCTTCTTATGTTTGTTTACCAGGCATAATTTACTGCTACAAGACAGCCAATTGAATGCTCCTTTCCAATAGCTAATGATGAATTTCATTCTTTGTGTTTTGCTATTTAGATTGCAACACAAACACTGTTACAAGATTCGTCATGGCCCACCTTCAATGTTGTTCAAATATTCATTTTTACTTTGCTATACAGTCAACTCCGTCTAATTCAAACGCTTTGGGAGGATCATAAAAATGTTCTAATTACAGAGATTCGAATTATAGAGGTTATTTGCTTGGAGATTTTCAAGGGACCGGAATTTTTTTTCAAATTACATAGACTCTAATTAAAGGCTTTTTTTGTTAGGAGATTTTTCAAGGGACCTGAAAATTTTGTTCAAAATAGCAAAAGTTTGAATTACATGAGTATGAATTAGACACAGTTGAAGGTATTCTGTAAGAACAAGGCTGATTTCTCTGTACCAACTATATTTTTCAGACACAACAGACAAAAAGCGAATCAAGCTTGCACAAACCCAGCTCTGTAAAACATCCGGCTTATACACGGGCTGAATCATGGCATTGAAAGAAAAAATTCAGACTGCCACTCACATTTCCGGCCAGCTGTCGATTGAAGCTTGGAGAAAGAGATCAAACAATAGTTGCAAAGCAGAATAATTTCAGTAAGTTGAATCACACATGCACTAGCAACAATCAGAAACATCTTAAAAAGCATTTTATCTTGAGTAAACAACTTCCGTACTTTTTGCAAAGAAATATTGACAACTGATTCATATATAAATTTGCACCTCTTAATAATAATGCTTTGTACATATACAATCACCTGAAAATCTCTAACTGCAATTGAAGCGATATTATCTGCATTCAACATAACCTTCATAACGCAATCAGTTCGTAAAAATTGCTCACATTAAGATATTGGAGGTGTCTATGGACTAACAGCTTCATAGCAATGAATACAGTAAAGATTCGACACATTCTGGAAGCACAAGTATTGGGTGCCAGCAGTCTTTTAAAAGATCTTTAGATACCCATGGAAGGTTCATTTGGACACATTCTAATAGAGAATGTATCAAATCTATTTTGGATTGAGTCTATTAAATAAAAAACGACGCATTCAACTGCTAAGTGGATATATCTACATAATGTGCCACAGATTGCAAAAACTCTGGATGAAACAGCCCGAAAATCAATTATCACTACATAAAGAGCGTATTTTTGTTATACACTGGGTAGAGTGCATCTGAGAGCAACCTCATGAAGGGTGCCATCCTTAGCCAATACATTTGTGGGTAGGGTTGCTAGCTTTTCTCACCACCGTACATTCCTCCTTGCTCTATCACAGTAAAAAAGAACTTTAAGCAGAATCAAATGGGTAAAGGATACGTCGCTGCTTGACTGGTACTGTAATCAGGCCACTCCTATCGATTTTTCTATCTATTCATGTTTCGCGAAGTGCTCATCTTCTGCTGGGAAGAAAGGTACTGGGCATACAGAAACGTGCATGAGCATGTTACCGGGCCCATAACCTTCAGTGAAATAGGCAAGTGTTACCAACATCATTGCAGCTGCTTCCACTATTGATGGGTAGAGATCCTATTTTGCTCTCTGGAAGTGGAAACGGATATAAAGTGTTCCGAAAGGTTATCTGCTGATAATTTGGTCATACATAAACAATGATCTGGCAATTCATGAACTGTATTATTCTTCTCAACGCAGTTGAAACGATGAGAATATTTACGACAAATTGCTACAAAACTTGAATTAACTTTGTCGTGAAAGATAAATGGGAGTGAATCACAATAATAAACATCTCGGGGAATATCAAAATTACATTCTAACGAAAATAGTCAAGATATTGAACTGGAAGAGGGGAGAAAGTTGAGCTGTCTAAGCTGAATGTTACCCTCGAAAAGTTCGTGACAGGGAAGTCCATTTATCTGCCTTAAAGCAGATCATTGGCAAAGAAATTACATCAACATAATATCAATTAAATATTTCTCTACTCCACCCAAATTCAGTCTACCTCTTCGATAAGCGTGCGAATACATCCTCGATAAACTTCACTGCCATCCCCCCCCCCCTAAATGAAAATATTCCATATTTTATAGTGGAGTGCCCCTAGTCAATCAGCTCCGGCTGGCGGGGGTGCCCTCTTAAACTGAATCAAATAAAATATCCGGAAAGAGTATGAAATGCATCACCGTCCTCAGTGGCGGTAGCCACTACTGCTTGGTATAAAGAAAATCGTGGCATTAGCGCGACATATTATTACCAAGTTAATCTAAAAACAAAATACACATCCATCAATAGTTAGCACAATACTGCATGCTAAACAATACGTAAATCTCATGTGAAGCCTTGATGGGCACAGCATAAGCTTCTTGATCTGCTTTTATAGAAATATACAGTTTTAGATACATACACCTTTCAAAGCAAATGAATATAACTGGTGGGTCAAATGGTGTTTGATATTTCTTGCGGCACTCATAACGATACAGTGATGAGATACGAGCCTGCCAAAAGTTATCCGAGTCATCGGAAGTGTATGGTGACGTAACAAGACTGCAGAGGGGGAAAGTATGCTGTTTTCATGTATTGCATCATGTGCCACTCTGTCGGGACGAAAAAATCGCTGCACTATGGCATTCGTGCTTATTCAACTAGTGCTTATTTAGTACAGCATTCGCGTCATTCCTGTCATTCGTGCTTATTTAGTAAATCATACTAACAACTGCAGAAGTAACCGACCGATATACTGTTGTATGTTATGCTTGCCTATCAGTTGTCCATAGGTTCCTTCTGATACTTTTATAGCTTCGATATAGAGACAGAGGAATCTTTCACTCTATCATCGGAACACAACATAACACCCTTGAATATGAAAAGTCGCGATACTTTATCCAAAGGGGTCTGGGTTCTAGGCTAAACGATTACCACAGATGCAAGGACTTTTATCTTTCCTCGCAAGTGCTCGCCAACTAGCTCTACTACTGTTAAACCGACAGCGACAGTCTCAAGCGGATAACCGCGGAACTGACATCCAACGCTGGGTTTCAAATATTCAACTAAAAGAAGCTATTCTAGTTTTGCCTCCTAAAACCATTTGATCGGCACAGAGTATAGAGAAACGCATTTGCAAATTTTGCACTGTGTTTAAGATCAACATGTCAAGTGATTGTCAGCCAATAACTATTCAAAATTGAAATGTAAACGAGAAGTTAATAAAGGAAATAAAACATGTGGAGTTCCCATTTTGCGTTGTGACATGTCTCTCTGATACAGTTGCGAATGCATTCATCCACAATGCTAACAAATATGGTTTCGCAGATGCCTGTCCCTATAAAGTCCGTCACACATTGACGACAAGATGAACAGACCGCAAAAAGTACAAAAAGTGGCAATAAAGCTCTACCGAAAGCTAGTACATACTAAGAAACTGGCAGGCAAGTGTCCAATATCGAACTGCACTGCAAAATGTTCACCTTTAGAAGCGTTTCGTCCACGCTTTTTCATATTTCAATCCTAGACTGAACCCACATGATCAGGGGATGAAGTCAATGACGAATATGCTTCCTAAAAAATTACAAGGAACCAACTTGGTTCATTTACATAACAAACATAAATGCAGACTGCCTAGAATGTGGCTTGGTTTGCAGGCCGTTAAACTGCTGCACTGGGTAATTGAAGCTATGGCAGGCAAGCACGTTTAAATGAGCCGCTCTTTCGGAGGCATTGGTGGCATCGAGTTCATCTGAACCTGTCCCTTCTCATATCCAGAGGGACTATAGGATCCACTTTGTCCACTAGATTCTTTACAATGTCGGAGGACAACGAGCACAATTATAATAATTACAGCTATTGCTAGTGGAATTCCAATCCACATTGCAACCTTGCTTGCTGAACTGCTAGATGTTTGACACACATTATCCTCATATCCTGATGTGCATTGGCAAACGAATCCGCTCCCTTTGCTCCGGCACGATCCCCCGTTCTTGCAGGGATTATTAAAGCAGCTATCAACCATAGAGCAGTTTCTTCCGATGTAACCAGAGGAACAGTTACAAGTGTAAGCACCAGTTACGGAATCAATACGACAAGTCGCTCCGTTCTTGCAGGGATTATCAAAGCAGCTATCAACCATAGAGCAGTTTCTTCCGATGTAACCAGAGGAACAGTTACAAGTGTAAGCACCGGTTACGGAATCAAGACGGCAAGTCGCTCCGTTCTTGCAGGGATTATTAAAGCAGCTATCAACCATAGAGCAGTTCCTTCCAGTATAACCATTGGTGCAGCCATAAATATTGCAACCAGATCTTATCCCAGAAGAAGTGCCTTGTTGCAAAAGGTCACTTCCAACGATAAGCTTCTCAAAGCATCCTGTGAAATATACACTGTCGTAAAACGAGGCAAGGTTTTGCATTGAATTATTACCAGCTCGAATCCCACTATTGACTAAAAGCAGATAGAAATCACTGTTCAACACCGAAACGCTTTTTGATGCGTCTGTTTTTGAGTCTATTTTAATCTCAGTGGCTACTCCTGTCTTTATTTCAACATGGTGCCAGTTTCCATTTGACACCTTGCTCACTAAAAAAAATTGGAAACATGAAACTTTCTGTTTTTCTCTAAGGAATTAAAAAATATTCATGCTACAGCTACTAGCACTCGGGGGGGGGGGGGGGGGGGGTTAATAAAAAATGTGTCCAAATCCAAGACACTCAAAAGAACCCTTTTCAAAATAGGAGACATTCTTTTTCTTAGCTGAATGTCTTGCTAAGCAATATCAAGAAGTTTGTATGTTAATATCATAGGAGTAGAAATATAATTATTAAAACTTCCAAGGTAGAAATCAATTAAAAAGATTATGATTAAAAGTTTCCCAGCCATCCCAGTATGTTAAGAAATCAAAAGCTACTAGCAACTTATAATTTTAACTTTAGCATATGAAATCTCTGATAAAGTTAAAAAAGGCTATGCAGCATGGCAATATTACAACTATTGTAAATTTGTGTGTGTGTGCAAATTTCAACATGTAAATGAATAATCTGGCAAACTGCCGGAGGGGGGAACGGCAGCAGCTCTATCTGCATTTCATCCTGCATATATGGCAATAACCTCTCACCGCCACTGAGCCTGTCCTCAGTTCTCATGTACCAGTAGCGATAAACAACTTCAATCTTCTCTCCATTGAGGCCAATAGCCATAAAATGAGAACTGTTGGAAGCAGATGCTAAGAGTAATCCAGCTGGACTCTGAGTCCTTATTGAAAATTGCAGTGAAGAGAAATCCCTTGCATCAGTGACACTGTACATGACACTGCTGAAACTTCCATTGAATGTTAATGGTGAAATACCTGCAATGCAAACGAATGGAAATACATCATATGTTGTAAAACAGATTGATAAAGGGAGGAGCACGAAGAAATTTGGCTCTGTTTTAGTCAATCTTAACTCTCCATAGCAACAAAGTGTCAATAATAATTTGAAGTGAAAGCATCTACGGTTGGCATAGTGACAAAATAAGAAAGCTGCACTTTGATTGTTTTTCAGTCAATAGATGAAAAACAAAGTAAGAAAAGCACCAAAACAAAGCAACTTCTAATTGTTAACACAGGCTGGTTAAATGGCAGCTATACAGTCTGCAACAATATTGCTTGCGTCCTTAAAAGTTCCTTCTGAGTACTCATTTACCGACCTTGTGGGACAGTTTGCTGAGTGCCATTAATAAATTGATTGAATTGATTAAAATCTGAGTGGCTAAGTGGGATGAAAGTATCTTAGCAAACTTACAAGTAGTGTTTCCAGACTTTAAGTCGAAGCATGTGGTGTTCGAACTGCAAGCATTTCTAACAGCACAGCTAGCAAGCGAGCAAACATTTCCCAAGTAGCCAGTCGGACAAGTGCATTTGTAAGCACTCCAGAGGTCAGTACAGTTACCTCCATTTTCACACGGTGATGGGAAACAAGGCCTCTTCCAATCACATTTCCCCACAGTTCCACCTATTAAAGATGCATCACTGCTTGGTTCCATGGTTTTGTCTCCAATTTTCAAACCCCTGATACAACCTACGTATCCAGGAATACCAACAGAAGCATTATGGACAGTGCCTAAAGAGTAGCTTGAAATACTTCCAACATTTACTGTATTGTTGTACTTCCTATGGTCAATATCCACAGCTATTGAATGACTATCTAAGGAGACTGAAAGATTGTGCCATTCTGCGTCACTGACCAAATCTTCCATTTGATGAATAACGACACCTGAACTATTTATTAGAGAAAGTCCAAGGCTGCTCAGAGCCAAGTACAAGCTACTATCTGAGGCAACAATTTGCAGAATCAAACCAGTCCTCAAAGTTGTTCTGAAGCTCAAAGCTATGTTCGTAAATGAGCTGTCCAAATTCCATTTTGTAGATCCAGAGAACTCCACTGTTGTTGGTGATGAGCAGTTTTTTCCTGGTAACATTAAAAAGAACAACAGTGACTAACAGAAAAGATCATATCAATGAAAACTCAGATCATAATCAATGACCATATTCATAGTCTTTAAAGCCGATACAGAAGCCATAATGCAGCCAGTCAATAAATTTGATCTTATCTCCTCTTAGCTTTTCTCTTTCTCTATATGTTGGGAATTTGTATGGGCCAATAGGACCTTTCCCAAACATAACAGTCTAAAAATTGACCCCAAGGAAGTTGCTTGTAGCTTGCAAATGTTTTGGCATACACCCAAATGAGATGAGATAATACATTTATAGATATATTCTGCTTTCTCTTATGCTTAATCAGTCTTTTATGGAAATAATTTGTTATTTCCATTGGACAAAGTAACTTAGAAAGAGTTTAGCCCATGACAACAACAGTAGATATTTTACTCTGCAAACATTAGTATTTACGAGTTGTCATGATAGAAGAATGATATATCAAGAAAGCTAAAGATTATTCCAAAAAAAAAATTGATAGATACTGGCCTGGCTAGTATCCATTTAAAATTAAAGCATTTCTACATATTGATCATCATCTTCACAATAAAGAGATAAATTGCTCAAAGTAAAAGATCTAAAACAAAGCCTGAAAGATGTACATCATGAAATAGAGATTAAAAGCAGGAAAAAAGGAGCAAAGAAACTTAAGTTGTTCAAACTACTGCTCTCTGGCAATCCAACAATAACCTCATAGAGGCAATTGAAATTGGCAGAAATTCATTACCAAAGCAGCTGGTCATATCCTTGGTTTATCATCAATCACTGGTTGACACAGAAAGGATTGCTGCTTACAGACGTTTGGCAGAAACTTGGGTTAAGATATGTTTCTGGTTATTGCTGGCTAATTAGGACAGTTGTAGCTGCATCTACAATCATGCTACCCACGGTGATGAAATGCCCAATTGGCAAAATTCAGTCAAGGAGAAATACCAGAGGAATTCTACAGTGCTCACAGCAACAGCATCAATTGATGACTTAAGAAATTGAAAAAGCAACCAGGTTTGAGAAATAAAGTGTATGTCTGGGGCATAGTCAAAATTTGTATTAATTAGAATTATAAACTTATAATGTGTCCCAAAAAGAAACCAGCAAGCCAAGAGCCAAGAGAGTAGAATGGTTCAGATTGGATACATAGTCATAAACAAAAGTTGGCATACCTGTATATCCAGGCAAACAGCTACAATTATAGCCATTAGAGAGATCATTGCAAGTTGCATTGTTCTTGCATGGATTTGAAATACACTCATTAACACTTGCTGCACAGTTCACCCCAGTTGTTCCAGGAGAACAAATGCAAATATAACCATGCCTATGGAAAAATTGATGTTGGCTCTTGATTCCTGAATGTTTTTTATCAAAAGTGAAAAAACTGGCAGGCGGCAGGGTATTGACGACAAAGATTATGTACAATTCCGTTATAGCATACATTCTAAGGGAAACGATATAAGGGAAATGATATAAGGTATGTTGAATCATACAAGGTTCCGTGTAGGCATCTTTACAAAATATAACACTGATATTCGAAAAGGCTTCAAGGGGCAATGACAGAAAAGCTCTACCGAGGGAAGCTAGCAGTATTGGAAATAGAAAGCGGCCCAGTGTTATATGTAAAATGATCGTGAATGAAAGCGACCCAGTGTTGTCGTGCATATTCAAATCAGGACTTACTGAAACGTTCCACTAATGCAAGATATTCTCACAGACATTCCAAAAGCGGTATTAGCTGCTGAGTGGGAGCTCGCATGGGTAAAAGAAAACTGGACTCTTCGACAGCGCATGAGAATGACAAGAGTTAGCCGGGCTTCGCATAGGGATTCTTCAAAGGAATAGTCAAACAAATACCTTAATTACTAACAACTGATGCTCATTGTGAGTAAGTAGAACTTTTTTGAAACTCCAAAGTAGGATTTCGACTGACACTTGAACTGGAAAATCATACATCAAAAGATGCAAGCGATTATCTGGGCATTATTTTAATAAACAAAGCGAGACGGAGGTCGTTGGGCCGCTAAAACCCGCTGCAAATATCAGTTCACCTTGGGAGGCATGATAAAATTGGCAAGAAGAAGTCAAAAGAAAAGTTAACTACCTGATTAATTGTCGAATAGAGACTACATTGAATCATTTCATAGCGATTTGAAAAATCATGTTGCCCCCTAGCGATTGGATCACTGGCAACGTTAAAAAAACTGTACCTGGCTGTGACTAGGCCGTAAAATGCTTATGGCAAGCAAATGATGTTGAAACAGATCGAATGCAGCTCTTTAAAATGAAACGATTGAAAAGATTTTAATCATCATCTTACCAAATGATAAGCTTTAATAAAACAAGCGTAAGTCCGTATTTGCGTGTTTTTCCAAGCACGAAATCGAGTGATAATGTCTCCTTCATTTTGTCATCCTGGTTTAACCTGCCGGAATCTCTACTGATTTCTATTGACGCGCAAATTTGATAGAAAAGTTCGATTCATATAGTGCATAAACTAAGAATCAACAGAAGGTTAAATTGTTGTCTCAAATCGATGTAATATCGCCTTGAAGTTATCATTTCCAGCAGCTTCGTTCGTAACTGCTGCGATCTATTGCTGGATCCTTCGAAATCTGCAAACACGAGAGTTCAACCAGTCGACCGCAAATGCTTGAGATAGAAGCAGCTTGTGATATGATTCCGCATTTTATTTCCTGTTTTCAGATGATGGGTTAAGTTAACAGAAATTACCGATAACTGTGCGTAAATTCTTTCTCCTTGACTCATGCAACGAGAATCCGCCCCGCACGTTTTTGTTGGTTGTGATGGAACAATTCCAAGAATGCAAGATTTTCGAATCAAGCTGGCGTATTTTCACCGCCGTAAGTCGACTTCCGTCTACAGTCACGAATGAGGTATCTCCTCACAAGAATGTTTCATGATGCTCAACTGAGCTGCAATTATGAGCCATCAATGACGAAACTTTGCGAAAGGAGCGTTTCGCAAAAGTTTTGCCATGGATGCTGCAAACCTTTCGCAAATTTTCGCCGCTGATCACTCATCAGTGCAGTTTAGCACCACCAATAGTTCTATATGAAGGGATTATCTCATTCGTGACAATCTACTTGTTTCATCAAAAGACAGACAGCGGACAGCGGACAGTTGAAAGGAGACGTCGTGTTTGAATCGGCCCACAAATCCGGCTTGGAGCGTCGGACGGTGCTATGTTGTAGATCGGACCAAGTTGCGTTGCGTGAATGGTTTCAGCAAAAACAACGTCTTGGGTGCTAGCTCGCTGTTCGCTTCCCTGAGCCCAAAATCTGTTAGGTTGATGTGGTTCTGGTCAAGAAAACCGGACGCCCGAGTTCGGGCAGTCGATGGTGTGTACACCTATGGTTCAGAATATCTGCGTTTGTTGTACAGACGCGAGTGATTTTGGGGCGGCTCAGATCATGTGCTTAATTTCATGGGGGTATTCTTGAGAAGTGATCAGCTATGTTGGCCTCTCAGTTGTCACCCACTGCCTCAGCGTCACATTGCTATTAAATTCGGCCAAGTGTTGCACATTCAAATCTTCCGCCCGGTCGAGTTCCTTTGCTCAACTATGGTCTTGTATTTCGATCTTCTGACTGCACGAGAATCAGATTCCAGCTCCCTGCTTATTCTTCAAATAAAGCCACTTGGTGGCTATTTCAACCTGGAGAAATTGATACTGTCACTGCATTATTCATCACCCCAAACTACTGATAGATGAAACTGAGGTATTTCCTTGTTTGTTGAACGCCTCAAACAGATCACACTTTCTACAGCCTTTCTGACTGCGTTGCATTCTCGATTACGAGCGTAGTCGAAATCAGAGACAGGGCCCTGAGCTTTTTCTAGGGGAGCGGATTTTATGAGGTGGTTTCCCGTTGCTTTCCTCACCAATGGCGTTTTATAAGTGACACATGAAGGAATCGAACTGACAACCCCTGTGTTAAGAGTTCGCATGCTTAACTCCTACACCACGGCACCACAAACTGCCTTTCTGAACATCCTTCCAAAACAGTGTTCTAAAATTCGTCTAATTATTTTCTATTTACCCTGGTTTTCTGTTATATGAGACCATTTTTGGGTGATTTAAAAATGAGCAGGAAATAAGCTTGGTGCTCATGATCAGAGCAAAAAGGTACCCAGCTCCTGAAATCGAAATTATGCTGTGGTCAAGGAGAAAACATTTCGGGCGCATTTGCGCCCTGGCAGTTGAGCGATTTCGAAAAAACGGCATGCGACGTCACTTTTGAATGGATGATAAATGGAAAAAGCAGAAGAGGACTTTAAGCTGCAGCAGTTGGGTTTGCTTTACAGGCGAATGAGAAGATATCCTGGGTCAAGAAAATCTCGAATGAAGGAGTACTTGAACGAGCCGAATGAAGATCAGACAGAGCTTATCTGGTCAGGAAAATTGGCGTGGAAAAGCTTGCTGTGGGGGGGGGGGGTGATTTGAGGGGAAAGTTGCGAGGCTTACCAAGACTGGCATTTTTGGAGGGCATGGCGTTGGGCGTTGGGCGCTGGATGCGACGTGATGGAAATGTTACGGCGGGTGGGAAATCAGGCTTGTTGCAGGACTATGATCGCCAACGTCAGGCCCTGACATGGCACCCCTGGAAGAAGATGTCACTGTGCACGTCACCCTCTTTGCAGGCAGAACCTATCATGGTATCTACATCATCATCATGAACGGTCGACGCGATTTCGAATCGCCCTGGTCTCTTCCACGAAACGTCGCCACACTCTTCTGTTTATAGCTTGCTGCACCATTGCATGGATACCAACACTGCCTAATCCACGAACTCTATCTCACAAATCATCATTCATCCCAAGAACATGCAACTTATGGAACGTCTTGCCTTCTTCTTGCTTTCCTGAGTCCTACGACCTGCCATCTTTCAAATCTAATGTAAATAAACTTGATCTTATCTCTCTATCCTCTTAGCTGCTCGCTTTCTTCTTTCTTCCTTTGTTGGGGCTTTGTATAGGTCACCATGGCCTTTCCTCAACATAACCCACTAAAAAAAAAAAAAAAAAACAGACTTTTGTAATGTCGTCCATAAAGCGTGTCTTGGGGCGACGTCTTCCTCTCGGACCATATACTGTACCCAGTAAAAGGGTCCTGCTGTGTCCTCCTTCTTCTCTAATGATGTGACCGATTAGACCTAGCTTTCTACGATAGACAGTATCCAATATGTGAGCTTCAGACTATATCTTTTGTAATACCTCCACGTTCGTGGTCCTAGACGACTATGTTGCTTGCACCAGCAAAAACGAGGCTTTACACACTAGGCTCTTCTATTTGCCAGCATTTGTATCCTATCGACTCCGCCCTTTTAGGAATTCACTTGTTAGCATTTGTTTATATACGTAATGCATTTGAAATTCACAACGACACGGCTTTCAGTTCCAGTTTCAAAACTTCTCCTTATATTTTGGTTTCCACTGTTTGCCTGTTCGGAAGTTAAGTGATTGAATTGAGTTAACGCCTAATCACAACCAAGAAGTTTAGGCTGCGTCTACACTGTACCAGATCACTTTTTTTATCCCATACAAAAGTGTAACGGATCAGCCATGCGTTTGCACTAGATAGAATATCTCACAAATCATCATTCATCCCAAGAACATGCAACTTATGGAACGTCTTGCCTTCTTCTTGCTTTCCTGAGTCCTACAACTTGCCATCTTTCAAATATAAGATCAATAAACTTAATCTTATCTCTCTGTCCTCTTCGCTGCTCGCTTTCTTCTTTCCTCCTGTGTTGAGGCTTTGTATAGGCCACCATAGCCTTTTCTCAACATAACCCACTAAAAAAAAAAAAGTGATCCGGTACAACTTTGTACCTGCACTGCTCCGAAACTGTACCGGCACAGTGTAAACGCGAGGGAAAAGGAAAACTTTTGTATTGGATTAAAAATGATCCGGTACAGTGTAAACGCAGCCTTATATCAATCACAAAACAAGGGACTAGAGAAGCAGAGCTTTAAGAATTACGTTTTTTCTTGTATCACCCCGTGTTCTTATTTTCTATACAGGGTAAAACTTACAGTTGATATAAATCTGAAATAAATATCATTTACATACTGTCATCTTAAAATCATCTGAATACGTTGCATCATTTTCGAAATTGCAAAGAACTTCCCAATTTCGTTATGAAATTCGACACCCGGGTAGTCCAACTCAGCGATAGCCTTGACGGTTGTACAAATGCATTGAATTGTTACTCAAGACTAAGAAGTAAGTTTGCTTTGTTACTTCACTGACTCTTTGCATGTAATCTAAATAGCACTTCAGAAAGTATTTATCCATAATAACCATGTTAACAAGGTTGCAACAGGGAAACACATTGGAAGTGGCATCATCCGTATGGGTCTAGACAAGTTATCTCCAGCTCAAACGAAAAATTGAGAAGCTTAAATGGATGGCAAATTGAGATTTTTTCTCCACCTGGTTAAGAAAATATTTCGGAGAACTCTAGATTCTTCCCCTTATTCACAAACCATTTTAAAAAGGAGTATTTTTCTCGCGCATTGGTGAAATTATTTTCATTTCTGAAAATGACAGCAGTTTACCAGAGTGTGACGTCATAAGAGGCATTGCAATAAAACAAGCATGGCTTACAGTGGAGCATATGGCGAAGAACAATCTGATTCGTTCCTTTTTAAAAAAAGATTCCGTCAATAATGCATCGTGGCATGGAGCGAAATCTAAAGATGGAATCAAACCAGATTGTTTATTTATTGTTTTCTTTAGACTTGATTGTAAATTATATTGTAGATAGTTAGTTTTTATTAGTTTTCATTCCTCAGACTATATGAACACCAACTTTCGATAACGAAAAGGTTAAGATAAACTGAGGGCTTTGAACTACCAACTTCTGGTTGAAGGGAAGCTGAAGCGGGGTAGGGGTGCAGAGAAAGAGAAAGAGCAGTATCATACCTTCTATCAAAATTCTCCTGTCGATCGATGCTGTAGCTTCCAAATAATGTAGTTACTGCTGGCAAATGCGATTTCTCAATGCATGTACCTCCGTTGAGGCAGGGGTTGGATTTGCATTCATTGACATCAATTTCACAGTTCTTCCCGAGGTATCCTTCATGGCAAACGCAATTGTATGTCTCAATACCATCCGTGCAGTTTCCATCGTTCTTGCAAGGTTCCCCGGAACACCAGTCGATGTCATTCTCACAGTTCGAGCCATTGAAACCGAGTTTGCATTCACACCTGTACCTACCGACCTCGTCGTGACATGTCCCATTATTTCGGCATGGATCGCTGGCACACTCGTGGATATTCCCCGAGCAGTTTCTCCCGGTAAATCCTGCTGCACAGGCGCAACTGTAACTTCCAATCAGGTTGATGCATGATGCATTGTTCTGGCAATATCCCAGTTGGCACTCGTCCACGTCTACTGTACAGTTACTCCCTGCGTAGCCGGTATCACAAACACAATAAGCTTCGTTCTCCCTATCTGCATAGCGATTGAGACATCGACCATTACCACAGTATGTTTTATCTTGGGCGCAGTAGTCTATTCGACGTTCGCATGCACTCCCTAGGGAGAAGAAGAGGAAGAAATGCTCCTATCAACTTCCACCATGTGTGGAATGCATGTCTGCAATCAATGTCTTGCCTTCCTCTTGCTTTCCTCAATCTTACAACTTGCCACCTTTCAAATCCAAGATCAATAAACTTGATCTGATCTCTCTATCTATCCTCTTAGCCTTTTGCTTTCTTCTTTCTTCCTTTGCTGAGGCATTGTATAGGCCACCATGGCCTTTACCCAACACAACTCACTAAAAAAATGTCAGTCGAAAATTCTGGTTACTATTATTGAAAACAGAGTTGCGTTTTGGCAAAGTAGAGTGAGCTTATGCCTGCTCCCTCGAAGGTCCTAGGCTCAAAGCATGGTCGTCCAGGTTTCTCTTTTCTATTACTGCTATTTAAGGTTCGGAGGTTTGGATGCTGAGAATTTCAGGGATTCTAGCTGAGGAAGGATTCGAACTCATGGTCATAGGATCAATGGATACGAGCCTTACCATTGAGCCATTCTGACACCAGTAGTCTTAAAAAACGTATTTTGCGGCTCTTTCTCTATCGACCTAGTAGTAAACGGATACCTGGCGTAAGGCTGGGGGGAAAGTGTGACGAGGAATGAAAGTGACCATCCTTCCTCACAATGCCATTGCTCAGGTTTGTAGTCCCCTAATGTGGTTGCTCCCCATTCCCTTATAGAGCATGAGACTCAATTGTACTTACTTTCTCTATAGTGAAAAGGCAGTTAAGGAATGAGCGATTTTTTCATATCTGGTTTAGCAATTTTAAACAACCTCTTTCGCGCAGAAGACAATGCTTTTCGACTTCTTCTTTTCAGCAAATAATCCCCAAGCTGATAAGATACGTGGCCCAGTGGTAGAATGCTCGCTTTGTACGTGGTAGGTCGGGGTTCGATACCCAGTCGAGTCATGCCAAAGACTTTAAAAATAGTACATGCTATTTCCCTGTTTAGCATTCAGCACTTCGGGAAAGAGCATGGGAGTGAAACACACAGTGGTACTAGATGGCCAGTCCCAACTGTAGCATTCAATGTGTTTGCACAGCTGTGTGGCCTAAAGGCTAACGCAATGGAGATGGGCGCCGCCCTGTTCACCACAAATAGTGAAGGAGGGAGCGTTGAATTTGTGAATTTTGATAATGTACGTTCATGCATTTCAGTAATACACTTACCATGCCAGGGAGGTGGACAGAGGCAAACGTCTTTCAATCCTGCCCTGTTTGAGCACGCGCCTCCGTTCACGCAGGGCGGGTGGCAGCTAAATACATCTGCTTCGCAGTGCTTCCCAGTTGAATACGGAGTGCAAATGCATTTATACGAACCGATCGTGTTTTCACAAGTGCTGGAAAATTTACATGGTGATGAAAGGCATTCGTTGATATCCTCAGAACAGTTGACTCCTGCATAACCAGGGTAGCAAGAGCAGTTGTAGAAGAACCCATAGTCATTACATCTGCCATTCTTCGCACATGGGTCATCCGGGTAACACAGTCCTGGGGTGAACTGACACAGTGGCCCCGCGTATCCGGTTTCACGGCAGTCGCATTCAAACCCCGCCATCGTATAATTTCTAATGGAGCAGGTTGCATTGTTGGAGCACGGCATTGACGAACAGGGATCATGCCACATGTCGCAGTTTCTTCCACTGAACGCTCCAAGGCATTTGCAGTGGTAGCTATTGATTTGGTCAATGCAAGTGCCATTGTTTGAACAAGGGCTACGTGCACAATCGTCAATATCGATCTCACAGCTGCAAAAAATAGAACAAGGCTGTCATCAATGCTCAGAATTGGTGTGCATGTGTGTGTGCGTTTTGGTGTGTTTTGGTATGTTTTGGTGTGTGTGAGTGTGAGTGTGTGTGTGTGTGAGTGTGTGTGTGAGTGTGTGTGTGTGAGTGTGTGTGTGTGTGTGTGAGTGAGTGTGTGCGTGTGTGTGTGCTTGTGCATATATGTGTGTGTTTTTGTATATATATATATATGTGTGTGTGTGTTTTTGTATATATATATATATATGTGTGTGTGCTTTTATTTATATATATATATATGTGTGTGTGTGTTTTTGTATATATATATATATATGTGTGTGTGCTTTTATTTATATATATATATATGTGTGTGTGTTTTTATATATATATATATATTTATGAGTTTTTGCATATATATATATATATATATTTATATATATATATATATATATATATATATATATGTGTGGGTGTGTGTATGTATGTGTCTCTTTTGGTGTTTTTGTGTGTATGTGTTTGTGTTGAATCATAGTATCCTGCTATTATTTGCTGCTATTAAGTTCCTTGTTACTTGTCATGGTTCATGAGTTTATATGGTAAGAAGAGCCCCTTCTTTTCACCCTTTGAATCTATTCCTAGCTCCCTTTCCTTTTGAATTCGTGCAAGCTTTGATTTACTCAGTGATTTTAAGTAATCGTCAATGATGATTGCTTCTCAGCTTTCAAAAAAGAGCAGAAAGGAAAAGAAAATAAGAGAAAAGAAGCTGCCGAGAAGAGAAAGCATGAAATATCAGAAGGAGATCAAGAAAAAAAAGCAAAAAACGGATGAGTTTGTAGAGAAAGAATCTGAAGAGAATCCGAACTGAGTGAACTGAGAAACAAACTATAATCGGATAAGGTGAAAAGATCCTTTATATTCTAAAGACCTCATAAGAAGTAACCGTCCGTTACCTTATTGAAATCTTTTCACTTTTTTCAAATGGATTTGTCCTCTTTTTTAAACCAACCAGAAAATTTTCGAAATATGAAGTAAAGCACAGCTAGTATGATTGGATATTAAGTCTTCCAAGATCCATTCATTACAGGGGGGCAACTAGTTTGCTTTTTTGAGCCCCAGGATGAATCAGTTTCTTGCAGCCGGTTAGGGTTAAGAAGAACGATGGGACCGCCGTTTCAAAATAGGAATACCAGGAAACAAAATTTTATTTATTCCGAGGATTATTTTTTCCACTACAGCAAATTATCGAAGGGCAGAAAAATTAGCATCGCAGATTTCACTGGAGCATCGCTGACAGCAAGGGGTGGACTGGTCATACAGGCATTGGGGCAATGCTCTTTGGACAGTAGCGAAATTTTCCTCACTTCACATGCGTCTTTTTAAGTTATGATGAGTGTGGACCGGTTATGTGGATGTGCATGCCTGGGCCTTGTTGACACCCCCACTCGTCCCCTAATTACAGTTTGGCAAAATACACTTACTGTATTTATTCGAGTACAAAGCGCACCCTTAATTTTCGATTAAAAACAGGTATTAAATATTTTTTCGCTTTTTCTCGCTCAGAACAAGGATCGCAAGTGAAAAACGTTGCTGAACATCTGCGGCCATGAGAAACATCATTTATTGACAGAGTAAACTAAAAACACAGTAAAGAAATGAAATTTTCAATATCATTTAAAATTCTTCAAAGTCGGGTTCGTCCCCAGATGAGCCAACGAGCTCTTCCCATTCTACCCTCGCTTACACTGCACACCCCTAACTTGAGTTCATTCTTAGGTGGACAATTTTGCGCGTTATAGTCGCATAAATGCGGTATATCTGATTAGCGTTTATTTGAATGATTTCTGTTTAATTTCAGAAAACCAGTGGATGAAGTCGATTGAATTGCTGGGTTAAGATAGCGACTGATGAGCACGTACTAGACTGATGGACTTTCGAGTGCAGACTTACTTCCTGCCCGTGAAACCTGGCAAGCAGACGCATGTGTAATTGTTCAATCCGTCAATGCAAGTTCCATTATTGCAAGTGCTTCCAATACATTCGTCGAGATCTGTGGCACAGTCCTTGCCTGTGTACCCAGGTATGCAATCACATGTGTAGGACCCAAGTGTCTCAATGCATGTTCCTTTATTCAAACATGGCTTCTGCTGGCACTCATGAATGTCACCTTCGCAGCTTAGACCTGAATTTCAAGGCAAAGTTAAATCTTTATAGAATATGCAAACACGAGAAAGATTATACGATAAAAAGAAATATAGAAGCTCTTTTCCTGAAGTGGGGCACCACATTGAACATCAGCTCTCAGGCGATTTATGACACAGTATCAGTTAGCCGAAATGCGCTACGGATACGCTGAGTGGGCGCGGGGTGGCGTCAACTGAGTTGCAATGGGGTTACCCCGCAATTGAAGTAATGGTATGTAATGCAACTCTAATGGTCTCTTCGTAATTTGAAGGGATGTACATATTTTTGATATCACTGTTGAACAGTGGACGAGGAAGGTAGAAATCTCATAGTGAGGTGTCATATATTCTCTATTTCTCTGCATAGACGTGATTACTGGTATAGTATCACCTGTTTGAACTTTGCTTAACTGAATGTAAAATTGAAACTTGAAAATTTCAACAATGTGAAAAGTACACTCTTATGAGCTCAGGACTTGTAGCGTATAAGATAAAAAGCATTTAAATTGTATCTTGGCAGGAATTGCGCTACTTCTTGCTATCGTCAAAAAGTCATAGCATCAAACCTGTGTAGCCATCTTTGCAGATGCACTTGTATCCGCCATACAAATCTATGCAGGTTCCATTGTGCTGACAAGGCCTTGCGGTGGCGCATTCGTTGACATCAGTTTCGCAATGCTCCCCCTTAAATCCAGTCCCAGTGCAGTTGCACGTGTAACCGTGTATTCCATCCATGCACACTCCGTTCTGACAAGGGTGCCTGAAGCATTCGTTCACGTTCAGCTCACAGCGAACTCCTTTGAAGCCTTCAAAACACAACATCGATCGATTCAATGGGAAAACGTGAACGATCTGAATCCACAAACCAAGGTACTCCTTTACTTAGTGCTACAAAACGCATTCTGGAATTGGAAATTGCGTAGCAGCCAACCAGATGCGAGTTCTCTATCCTATTTGAAATTGCTTCCAAGTCTCGCTGCAGTCAAGAATTTACGTAGACTATGCCATAGATATAACAGAAAGCACACAGTACGTTTACAACTGTTATGAACTATAGGTCATGATAAAACATGGAAAGGTAGATAGGATAGAATAAGATGCAGTAGGAAAAATATAATGAAATGCAATAACATGCAATTGAAATAAAAAAGAATACGATACTGCGTTGCATACTCGATTTCGAGCGTAGCAGAAACCAGAGACAGGGCTCCGAGTTTTTTCTGGGCAGTGAGATTTAGTAGGTGGTTTCCGTTGCCCTCCTCACCAATGGAGTTTTTATTGTGACACGGAGGAATCGAACTGAGAACCCCTGTATTGTGAGTCCACATCCATAACCACTACACCACGACACCATTGTGTGGACTGAAAAAGCTTAAGGTTTGCCTTAATGAAAACTCTGCTAATCAACAAGTGTATTGGCAAACTTTTTTCTTTGACTGAGTATGTTCGATGAGTGTGTTCATTTAGGTTCACAATGACTGTCGTGGCATTGCGCGCTTGGCAACGATGCTTGCATTTGTTGCAGTTAACGACATCAGTGTCAAAAATAAGACATTGGAAGAGTGAATTAATCCTATAAAGTAGTTTCAACAGCTTACCTGCAATGCATGTGCAGTTGTATTCATATAAAGAGCTGGCTGAAGTCCAGTTGTGGCACGTACCTCCATTCATACATGGTCCGTTCGTGCACGGGTAGAGAATGCTCTCGCAATATTGACCTGTGTATCCATTAGGGCAGATGCAAGAAAATCCATTTCTGTCGGCACTTTCTGTGCATATACCTCCATTTTGACATGTGGAGCTGTAGCATAAAGAGCCAAGGAAGACTGAGCACGTTTTGCCAGTCCATCGCGGACCACAAACACACTTGTAACTACTAATGCCATCAATACAAGTTGAATAAGAATGGCATGGGTAGGAATCGCATTCATTGATGTTCTCGTCACAGTTTCGACCAGCAAATCCAGCTGGGCATACTGAAATGAAAAGAACCTAACATTACGATTTTTACCGCAGTGCGATCGCTGCGAAATTCAAGTCTTACTGGATTGAGTGAATAGGACGGTTCCAAGCTCCGCTTCAATAGCATTTAGGCCACACAGCTTTGCAAGCAATGCAATATCTCTTCTAAGGAATCATAACCGGGGGGGGGGGGGGCAAACATTAAAAAGGGAACCTTAGTTTTATCTTGGGAAAAAATTTTCTTAGTTTTTTCAGTGACTAATGGTCTCTCAGTCAGTGTAGAAAAGTGGATAGTGCAAAACACAATGAGGAAACAGAAGAAAGGAAACTCTAGTGGAGGGGGCAAAACACCACAAAAAGCTTTAACTCATCATTCATCCCAAGAACATGCAATTTATGGAACGTCTTGTCTTCTTATTGCTTTCCTGAGTCCTACAACTTGCCATCTTTCAAATCTAAGATCAATAAACTTGATCTTATCTCTCTATCCTCTTAGCTGCTCGCTTTCTTCTTTCTTCCTATGTTGGGGCTTTGTATAGGCCACCATAGCTTTTCCTTAACATAACCCACTAAAAAAAAAAGAAAGAAAAAAAACTGGGAGGGGCAGCCAGGATCTGGGGGCATTTTCCCCCTAGTTTGAATGTTAAAAGAGACCCTAAAGTACTGTGAATGCTATAGTTGGGGGAGGGGGCTGGAAAACTAGTAGCACAGTGTATTAAAGCTCCAAAAATATTTCCCAAACAGTGTGCATGCTGAGCAAGAAGCGGAATATACCAATTTTAATTCCTTGGTGTGACCCAAGCGTGGGTCATGAAATCTGACCTACCGCAAAAATATTGAGAAGTCTGTCTACTGGGCCGCGGATGCGACTACTAAAGTTTCTAGAATAATGCGGTGGAAACTGTATGCTCAAAACCGTCACTTTAAGGGAAAATAGTGTCATCCAACTCGTTTCACTCCATGAATGCTTGCCTCTAGATTCCAGCCTAACTGAAATCATTTAACGGTGCGGTTTACGTCTTATTAAAATTCTACATAATGACGTATTTCTACGTATTTCAGACAGGACGTAACATAGAAAGGTAGATTAGTAGCGATCATGGTGTCTTTCTTCTATTCATTACGATGCTTTCCTATCACTCTAGATTAGGGTTCTCAAACTTGCGGCCCGCGGGACGAACATTGGAAGGTTTTTATCAGAGCTTGTCTTGCCGAAAACCTGATGCGGCCCAGCCCCCCCCCCATACTCTGCCTCTAGCAGCCCCCAGGTAAATTAAATTCGAGATCCCTGCTCTAGACAGAGATTTATATGCAACAGGAAGAAATGAGAAACCGCAATCGATAGCAAATATTGCAGGAAAAAATAGCGTTTGATTTACCTTTGCCAGGACATGGGTATCCACGGTCTAAGGGACAAGTTTGTTTGTATAAGGATCTGTTAACTGCAGATGACATGTCGATGCCTTCGCCACCGTAAAAACAGCCAGTGAAGCTATCAGTGCCAAGGCGTAATGGCCCTGAATTTGTCATATTCAATAGTGAAACGTAGTTTGCGATAGTCCTATTCATGGAAGTCGTACCTTGCACAAGGAAAGAAGGTCTCTCCATACCAGATAAGAGTTGAACATCTAGCAGCTGATTTCGATCAAATGCAAAATATCCCTTCAATCGTTCACTTTGCACGATACCATCAACTTTCCACGAAAATGTCAGGCTACTAAATGTGGTCGCATTGGTCGCAGTCAACGTGACTTTGAAATAAGAAGTCTCTTTGCCTTGAAACAGCAGCATCCCTGCACCGCAAGTCCTGAACTTGAAACTGAATCCTTTTTTGATATCGATGATTGATTTAAGAAGCACAGGACCGTTCTTCCTGACGTACAGCTCCGCACAACCAAGTTGAGGAACTACCTCTGAAAATTAACAACGACTCGCTAGCAATATACTGGAATAACTGTATGACCATGAATATCAAGCTATATTATATCACAATTCACATGTTACTTTATCATGTTCTATTTCATTATTTTACATTATACTATATCATACCATACAATATCACATTAAATTACATTACATTAAATGTTCACATAACATTTAATCATTATACGGCAAATTGTACCTTGATACATTATGTTATATACTATACATACATTATTTTACTATACAATCTTATCCCTTGCTATCTCAATATATTTTGTACTATACTATACTTAACTAAACTACTGCATATCTATGATATGCTATATCATACTATGCTTTTCTATGATTTGTTATATTCTATATTATACTATAGGGTACTATACAGAATAATTTGATGTAATGATTATGTGATACAATGTAATGGAATTTGATAAAAAGTAACACAATCCGATAAAATAACATTTTAAAGCCTTATAAAAATGATGTAATATTATGTAATATAATATCATATGATATAATATGAAATGATATAATGTAATAGAACATGATGTAATATAATACAATATGATATAATAATATACAATATCACATCATACAATACAATATCATATAATATAATATGAAATGATATATTGTAAGAGAACATGATGTAATATAGTATAATATGATATAATATAATACAATATCACATCATACAATACAATATAATAAAATATAATATAATATAAAATAATATAATATCATATGATATGATATCATATATCATATCATATCATATCATATCATATTGATGATTAACTCATAGAGGCACTGATTTAAAGATAGCCTTTTGAAGGTTGCATTTCAACCGCAGACTTATTCTCTGAAGCAATCTGGTTTGAACAAGACCTGAGGAAGTTTCAACTGACGCTTACGTGGGAAATAAAGTTAGTTAGTCTAGAACTCGGTTTTATCCTTGCTGTCAGCGATCGCTTTATTTCGCTAAAATTCATGTTGCGATGTCTTTCATTCCTGTGAAGTTGCTCTTCGTCTCCTTTGTTCTCTAAAGCGAGTAAATCAGAGACAAATGCAAACCGTATAAACAAAGAGGAACCACTCAATGTTGTTGTATGTTCCATTCTTGATAAAAGCCGGTTCGAATCACGGAATTTCGTAAACTAAATTGGAATATGAATGAAAAAGTATCTAAACATACGATGCAAGAATCAAGGTAATGGCACCATAATTAACGCTTAAACAAATAATAGGAATTTGGCATCACAAGCGGCCTAGCAGCGGAATTTAATGCAACAGATAACTCACCGACTAGAAAAGCCAGAATGAATCGTAAAATCATCATTTCTTCCCTGAAATAAACGGTTTTGATCTTCGAGAATTAACTCCCGTTCAGTTATTCGGTTTTTCTTTAATTAACGGTTTGTGTGTATAGACGACATTTGTGACTTGCTTAAGACGGTGGCTGTCACATACTTACGCTTGGCCGGGGGTTGTGAAGTTGCGACATATCCTATGACCAATATAATTTCCCAGCACCATCATGCAATCCATTGTTTTCCCGCATTTCTGGCATTGTTTACAGATTTTTGGACATGTCACAAAAGGCTAGCTGGACAGGTTGCCAACGAATCATACAAGAATCACCATGAAATTACTAATGATATTAGAATAGATGTTTATTTTAGCACTTGGGAGATGAAATAGAAAACGCAGCTTAATGATGAACTTTATAACCAATGCCACAACGATTGCAAGAGTCATAGTCACAGAAAAACGCTTTTATTTTATACAATATTTATGAATCATATTGCATCATTAATACTCATATCTACATCAATGGGTATGACAACGGATAAAAGCATCTTTCTGTGATTATGACTCTTGCAATCGTCATGGCATTGGTCGCAGTTATTTTAGCATTATTCGAACTTAATAGCTTTGCATTAGAGGTAAAAAGACAGTTTTTGCATGTATTATTTCTTTTCTTTGTTATTTTTCTCTTTATTTCTTTGTATCCATCATTGTCATCTTTAAATGCTATACTCTGGCAGGCTTAGTGATACGCAATCCAAACAAAAATTCCTCCAACCAACTAGCCATCTTGAAATTTTTTTAGGTAAGTCAAGATGGTCTGATTTTTCGCGTTGTTCCTTTGAACCAGCTATCTTGAGTTTTTTTTGGAGTCTCATGATGGTCTGATTGTCAATAGCTGTCCAAACGGCTGGAATAAGTTGTGAAGGTGATTTTATGCAAAGCACGGCCGAATGCCTAAGTCAGATCCTTGATTCATGAGATTCACAAGGCTGATGCTAAAGGCCTGGCCTATTATTCAAATGATGGGTGCAAATAATAAGTTTTGGTGATTTAAATCCTCTTCCTTATGACCTTTCACGGACCTGGTATATTGTACTAGAAATTATTGAAATTGATGAAATATCCAAAAGAATCTATCCTTGCTGATTTTTCATACAGACTCTTCTATTCTAGAATGCATCAGTGTGTGAATTTATTAGTTTATTCAATCTTTGCCATGAATTAACTTCCAAATGAGACAACCCATACGACCATTGTTGAATTGCTTATTGTATCTGTACAGCTGATGTGGATGGATGCAATTCGAGATCAGCAAGGGGGGGGGGGGAATTGCATGCCCCTCAGAATCGAAACACCTAGGAAATGAGAACTCTCAGAGCAATGGAATGGGCGATTAAGATATGGAGCGCTGTACCAGCATCGACAACTTAGCTGAACAGTTTGCTCCTCTTTAAAACAGCACTTAAGTAAGACCTTATATCGATGTCTTTTCCTGCATATTTATTGCAAATGATGCTTTTTACGATTCTTTTTTATTATAATTCAAGCATTTCAACTTACGCCTGTCTTTTAATCATAGTGGGCCCTTCTGTAAAAAATTGAAATTTAGCTCGATTAGTACACATTAGCTACTTATACACTTTAAACATTAGCTATTACTATTATCTGAGTTTAGAGCCCCCCCCCCATTCAACAAACTTATGTTTTTAGATACTCCTGACTGCTGAGTGCTGTTCAAGAGAGAATGTGAACATCTTGAAGGTTATTGAAAGCTTGATATTGAATGTTGATGTAATGAGTATTATGCAAAAAATACATAGAGTTATCAAACCGAACACACCCTAAGGTCAAGTTTATAACAACTTGAAAGTTTTAAGTGTGTTTCACGCTGGGATATCTGTCCGGCAAAGTAAGTTTTTAGTACAGTTGCAGAGATCCGTTAACTATTTATGTTTTTACAACTGTACCTTCTCAAAAAAATCAAATTTCTTGAGTGCGAGCTTTCTAGAATGCATGTCAGTAGTAGGATTTCTGAAACTATTTATGCTCTTGGCAGATGTGTTGATCAAGAGAAAAAGACAAATTTTTGATGATTCTAAAATTTCAGTTAATTTTTGTAAAATTATCCGTATAGCGTCCAGAGTTGACTAGGACCAGCTCATCCTCTCTGCGTGCCGTAAAGAGGTTGGACCGACTAGAAGAGGTTGGTGGGAGATAGGGCATTCGACATAAGATATGCGGATGTTTGAAAGTGCACCCCGGCGACCCCATTCTGCGGGAGAAACCTGTAAAGGAAAAAGATAAAATTTATAAAAGTTTTATAATTAAGACTTTGCCAAGCAGACTGATCAAAGAAGAAGCCCATTTTTACGTGGATTTAGAAAATAGATTTTAGTGTCCATCTGACTCAAATATTTTAACATTACGCCACTTAATCCTGTGTCTGCTTTGCTCTTTACTGCTAATTCTTAGGATTTTGGCTTTATTCGTGCTCAAAGGTTATTTTGCACATGATTTTGATGAGTCAATTTTTCTTACGTCATGCAGCCGTGAAATCATAACTGCAGATCAGATGTCGCGGAAGGTGTAAACGAGAAGCCCTTTGTTGCCCACAGATTCTTTCACCGAAGCCATTCAAAGATCTTCATGGGAAAATTTTAAGACACAATGTAAAAATTCTCCGTTCATCATTAACCTCATTTTTTGTGAGGAATTTTGCAAAATCTCAGCCTCACCAAATATCTCCAACCTAATCTCTTCTTTCCAATAAAAACTTTAATTTGGATCATTTTCTTTTCACTTTAAGCAACATTTCACCTTCAAAATTACTTGCAATTTGATTTTATGTAGTTTCTATGTACCATATCCTCGTCTTTTTGATTGCTTCTTCAATTGATTATAAGTAGTTAAGGGAAGGGCTCCTTAAAATCAGCTTCATTGTTGAATAGAGACCCTCCTTAGATATATGAAATCAATCAATTAATCAATCAATTAATCAATCAATCATTCAAACCTCTTTCTCATAGACGTTTAGTTGCAGATCTTCCCATCTTTTACAGATACTTTCACGGGAATTGTTCCGAGGGGATCAAGGATATTATTTACGTTGTTCTGAGAAATGTGACTGGAACAGCAGAAGCTCTATCCATTCACACCCTTTCCAAGTTTCACCACCTAATCCGTAACCTCTATCCCACAAATCATCATTAATCGCTAGAACTTGCAATTTATGGAGCATCTTGCCTTCTTGCTTTCCTGAATGCTACAACGTACCCTCTTTCAAATGTAAAGTCAATAAACTTGATTTGATCTCCCTCTCTTCTTAGTCTCTCACTTTCTTCTTTTTTAGGGCTTTGTATAGGCCGCCGTTCATCTACATCTACCTCTTAATCAGTAAGACCCATAAGGCAGCACACTGATGGAGATCACCCCACTGCCCATGCACTCCCATCGCATGGCGCAGAGACAATGAAAAAGATTGGAACTCTATGTGGATTGGCTTTATATGATATATTTGTGGAAACCGTTATCATCAAATGCCCTTTGGTCACCGCTAGCATCAAACGTCAACTACGCTGGTTTGGCCTTGTTGTCAGATCTAGCCCAGACAATCTGACCGAAATCTCCTTATTTGGCCTCGTCAGTGGCAACAGACCCAGAGGACGTCTGAGAGAGACTTGGGTCGGTCTTTTTCTCAAAGCTGCTTCATTGAAAAGACTCAACGCTCGAACTTTAGCCTCTGATCGTATTGCATGGCGATCGTTCAAATCTAGCTTCAATTAGAATCAATGCTCATTCACCCCTTTTATTTGTAGTGCACTTCTTTTTAACTAGTTTCTTAGTATTTAATTTACTTATTTATGCATTGGAATTACTCCATGACATTTCGTACTCTGTACCTACATATTTTGAGTTATATATTGGCAAGCAATCTACGAAAGATTAAATGCATACAAATATATATAGGCCACCATAGCCTTTCCAACATATCTCACTAAAATCTCTGTCCACACGAGATTCATAAGTTGCTGCCCATTGCCTGTAAAAAGGTTCGTAACTTTGAGACACCCCAAGCACCCTTCCTAGTTGAACCTTAATTTCAAAGAGCTCTGATCAAGATGACGGCTTTGCAAAGACCACACTTTGATATTTGGGGGTTTGGATGTTTTTTCATATTCATATATTCATATGTTCGTTATTTACCATGGGATTGTTGCTAGTATGTTTACATACTAATTAAGACGAACTTACAGACATGCATATCTAAAAAGCATCTTTACAACAATAAGATAAAAAAGTTTACGAATGAAAGGAAGGAAAGACTATTTAGATGTACCGAACATTGAATTAGATTACTGGCATGCTCTGCACGAGTAATTCTCACCTGCCCAGCTTTTTATTTGTTGTTTATGGCTAATGTGGCGTACTCTTACCGGGTTCAAAAGCAAGTTAAAGTTTAAGAGTTTGACAGCAAAAAAAACTTCTAATCTTTATACTGGATGAAACACTTCAACTTAAGATTAGCTGTTATCAATGTGTGTCCAGTGTTCGTGTCCTCCGAGTTACTTCTGAGTACTCATTTACCGACCTCAGAAGGATGGACAGCTAAGGTGACTGTTGGCTTGTGGTAAAATGGTTCCGACGGTGGGGTTTGAACCAAGGACAGAAGACCTCACAAAGTTCGCAACACTGCGTCTTAACCACTCGGCATTGAGCTTCTTAATGTCCTCAACCCAGACAAGACGTTGTGCCAAGTTTAGCTTAAGATTCCAAAGTGTTGCTGTATTTTTCTTTATCTGGAGGGCTCTTTATGACGTACTGTTAGACCAGAGGGCTTTCTGCGCATCTAGTAAAGGTGGTTAAGTCAAAGGTGGTAGTCCTGTTTTTACCAAGCGCGCTGGTGTTTACTTCTATCTGAATTTTCCATTCATATTTTCAAAATTCCATGGCGGTAAACGGAGTGAATTTTTTCTAGTTCAGTCATTGCTCCCTACAGAAGAAAATGGAAATCTCCAGCCAGTTTTCAGGTGTTTTCAGTGACATAGTTGAGCTTCTTGGCCTGAGTGTAAGTTGTTTCTAAATTGCCAAAGATCTGCGTAAATGTTTTAATCTGGGTAGGCCCATGGCCATAATGGCTCAAGAGTATAGCCTAGCGTGTATACTATTTAGTTACCACGCTAGGTACGGAAACATACGGAATTTTTTAAGCCCAGAAGCTCAAAAAGAAAAGCCCGAGTTGATATGCAGGACTCAGAATGCCTAAACTTGGTTAATCTTAAGTGAAATGTTAAGTTATCATCACAATACACTGAGTTTTAACTTAACGGCGGAAACCAGAGGCAGGGCTACGAGATTTCTTGCAATGCAAACAATTTAATGGTTTCCATTAGCCTCAGCGTTGTTTGATTTTGTCTCATGTTTAATTTGAAACCAATTAGCACTGCTGGATAATTTTATCTAAGTAAGGTGAAGAGCTTGCCAACGTTGGCTAGAGGCCTTAAACTCGAAATGTTATGCACAGCGGAAATATTTTGCTTAAAGATGGAGCATTCTTGTGTGAGTGAATTTGTTGTTATGGTGCAGAGGAATTGCACGATATGTTTTATCTTAATTAGTATTTTAGTCAAGAGCTGGAATGGTTTCATAATTAACCTCATATACCACTCATTTATTTGCTATGATTATTTGCTCTTATTGTCTTTGTAATCATTATCATGTGAAAATGTTTATGCAGCCAATTAAAAGGCTGGATTTTAGTAAATTTTGGTATGTTGCCATTTGAGAAGTTTCTTGCCTTTGCTTTTCTCCACTTATGTGGATTCAACTATGTAGATGAGTTTCATCCAGCTCATCATGTTCCTGAATCCCATCTTGTCCAGGTTGCCTGTCACACAGTTGACTTGTAGCACAAGTTGTCTGCACCATTCATTCAGTTTGGCACATAATTGTTCTGCACTTGGGTTGATGGGGAGAGGCATTCCAGGTTTAAAATGAAGAATGTACTTATCACTGATCAACTGATTTGCCTTGATGAAGAATCTTTGCCACATAGCATTTTTCAGATTTTTAGACGCCTTCTTGTTGAATTTTGAAGCATTCAATAGTTTTTCCTTTGTAGGTGATTGTTCCAACCTTTATCACAATCCTATTAATCTTTCTTGGTCTCATGTTTTTTGCAAGAAGGAGGAAACCAAAAGGTGTGTTTGATATGCATATTATACCCGCATCGTCAATGTGCAAAGTCATCTCTCCATTTGTAGCAGCCTTCATTGAGATGATTTTTACACCCAGCAACAACATGGAGAAGAGACTGGCTAGAAAAAAAAGATGTAGTCAGACTTTTGGGAGAGATTCTACAACGTGAGATTTTTGTGAGTAGCTAGTGTGCTACTTAGATACCTAAAAGTGAAGTTAAACACATTTTAAGGTAGGCTACTCTCTGATACATGGGTAGTTTGAAATTGGCTTTCCTGGCTTGGATTGGCTAGTCTCACTTAGGGTTTATAAGACAGCTCTGAAGCAATAGAAGAGACCATATATACAAGTATACATATATATCAAAACGAAAGAGATTGTTGTTCTATCATAAAGTAAAACTTGAAACAGTTCTTATTTATTGTATTTCATGCTACCAAATCATGAAGTTTTGCATTTTAGTGGTATCAAGCTCAACTGGAAAGCCAGTTGCACAGCCTCGCTTTAGAAAAAGAGACAAGATGATGTTTTATGGAAGGAAAATAATACGAAAGGCAAGTAGCGCTTTGTTTAGTTTAATTAATGCTGTTTGTACCAATTTTCCCTTGCAAGATACCTAAATTGTGACTAGTCTATCTAGTTTCTAATCAAGTGTCTATCTTAAATTTGCTGGTAGCTTTTTCAATAAATTGTAGTTATTGCAGCTGATCTGAGACTTTCTTCTTTCGCAACGCTCTGCCTAAGAAAGATAATCAGAGAAAATTTGAATGAAACATTGTCACTTTTTCCAAGAAAAGTAGCCCATGATAATTGAAGCAATTGAAAATGAATCACAGACTTCTCATTTTGTTGATCAACCAAAGACTATGATAAGCAAATGGTGCTCTTATTAGTATATACCTGTTTAGTTAGCTGTCTATTCCAACATGGATGTATTTAGTTGGTTGTTGCTGCATTTATTGCCCATTTGAAAGGTATCACTCGTTTAGGCATTTGCTTTGATCAATTTAGGTGAAGGAATTCAAAGACGAAGTACTGCTAGATGTAGACGAGGGAAGGCTTAGAAGAAGACGATCCGCGTCTAGTATGAGAAAACGTATTTTGTTCCCACCTTTTGCCCAAAGGTAGCTAAGTTTTGATTTTTCACATAGCTATTCTGCTCGTCTTTAAATCATCTCCTTCAATTCTCACCTTCCTTTCTCAGAATTGAGCTGACACTTTAACAGACCGGGTTTGATGAAAGTGCGATAAAAATCCTTTATCTTAACACCTTCTTCCTTGATTTTCATTAAAATCTGCTCTAGCAAAAATAGCCTGATTTATGCAGGTGCTTTTGTTTTTCTTCCAGCAAAAGGAGCAATTTAACTTAAAAGCCGGTTTTTGTATCTGTTTAACTATTCAGTTGGTGCTTAACAAACCTCGACCTAAAAAGCAACTTAGAAACTTGCCTTTTCCAGGGTGGAAGACAATTTATCCATAGATAGAAATTAACTACTGCTTTTTCACAGAAATCTCGCTGCTTGGAAAAATTTAGAAAAATGATCATAATCATCTCATGTGATCGATTTGATTAGAAGTGTTTTATTTTTTTCAGGTTTCTTCATAAACCGCAAGCGGAAATGATAAGGCTTCAAAAAGACATTCCAGCATCAGCCTTAGAGGCAGACGACTTTGAGGTAAGCCGTTTGCAAGCAAAGACATTATGGTCTGCACGGTGTACTGGCTATTGCTATATTTTCAATGGCCATTGAGATTCCGTAAAGGTCTACATTTCTTTGCGCGGTGTTCAGAAGAAAATGTTTCGCATTTGCTGCACGCGTGAAATATTCTTTCATTTATTTCATCACGACTGCAACGCTCCATTTTGAGCTTAAGTCTACATAATGATAAATCCGTTTTTGCCCTAGTGTCTGACGTGACAGCTCAGTTGAATTGAAAAATTATATCTGCTCGGACTACATTATTCATTACATGCATAATCAGTTCTTATTTACTGTGTAAACACAATATTTAAAGTCATCCAGCGCGAACAAGGTAATATAGAGCTCAATGCATTTGATCGTATGCAAATACGGAGGAAAAAATTCGTATGAATAACGCATATAAAAGCAAAGATAAGAATATCTGCTAGGCTTCTAAAACTCAGTAAATGATTTCAAGGAAAGACAGGAAAAATGAAATTAATTGCTATTTCAAGGGGAATCTTGGCATAATTGTTGTCTAGTTGATCTCAGTGAGTGACATTCCACCTTAGAGTGGCTGAAAAGTTTGTTCAATTCTGGTTGTAAACTGTCTGCCATCTCCAAGGGAAATCGTTTGGAAGCAAACCGCCGTGCTTCAAGACGAATATCTTCATTTTAAAAGATTATCTTTTTCTCCACTAGGTGCAGGGCTTCGACCCTCAATTGCCTGCAGAAGTAATGTACATGCTGCGCAGCGTCAGGTAAGACGATCCGCATGTGTTGTCACGTTTGGAATGTTTTGCTTTTGTCTTGTCAGTGGTCAATTTTGAAAGTCTCTACTCTGTGAAATTAATTGGTTTGTTGAACTTGGCAAATTACCTTGACTGCGTCGAGGTTTTCGAGCTCTGAGACGATTCCCTTGATCATAAGTTCACCTTTGACTCGTGGTTTTAAGTGTTGAAATTTATTTCTCTTGCGTGAATGATGTATCGGGATCAATCGGTCGTAAGGCGATAGAGCACGAGAAGGAAAATGGAAATAGCTATGGTCTAGCAAAGGTTTGGCGTGCGTTTCAAACAGGGAATGCCAGGATAGCTCAGTGGTAGGATTCTTACGCATTGATCCTATGGTCAGTGGTTTGAATCCACCCTCAGCTAAACTTTCACTTACAGTGAGGAGAGTCGCTAGCTGTCTGTAATTCCAGGCGTAGGAATCACGAGATGTGGTCGCATCGAGAGGAAGGGCCTGGACACTGCCCGATAAGCAAAAAGCTTCTCAGAAAACGTTTACCTGAAGACGTCAATGAAAAGCAAACAAGGAGATGGAGTTTAGGCCTTCTCAAACCTCTGCTTCTACAGCTACATTCTTGCTATTGCCTGTTTTCATGCAAACTGGTATTGAATCATGCAACGTCTTACTTGATGCTGATTTGCGTACATGCTTATGTCGACTAAGATTAATCCCAGCAAATAGGAAACAGATCTCTTTGATGCTGTTTACAGTTGTTAACTTTTGCAGTGACCAATTCATTTCAGGGTATTCGGAAATTTCGAAAAGCCGTTATTCTTTGAGCTTTGCAAGCACATAGAGAGCCGTCAAGTCCCCGCTGGTACATTGTTGTTCAGGCCCGGGCAGGTATCATTTCTTCTGCTCTTAACTGAGTTTTGTTTTTGCTTTCCCTCAACCGTTTTTGATTACCAAATATTGTGTGTGACCGACTGACTTTTGAACTCTCTTGATCAATGTTAATCCATTCTCTGTTATGTTCGGATTAGCTTTTCTTCATCATTGCTCTCAGGAAATTAGGGTATTTTGCCTGCTCCACTGAGGAGTGTCAAAACGCCAGAAGCTTGACTCATTGACACTGTTTCTAGATTTTGCCACCCAGCCAAACGCTCAATCCCATGAATCTTCATTCATCCCTAGAAGTTGCAATTTATGGAATTTCTTCCCTTCTTCTTCCTTGCCCGAACCCTACCACTTGCCCTCACATCTAGAACGAACAAACTTGATCGCATCTCCCTCTCCTCATAGCTTTTCCCTTTCTTCCTTTGTTGGGACTTTGTTATAGACCACAATAGCCTGACCCTAACAGTAAAAATTGAAAAAGAAGAGGAAATCAGCCTAATTTTTTATATTCATACTCGAGTGTTAGTGTTAAAGTCACATGATGTAACATTGCAGTTAAGATATCCATTATCGGGGTGGCGCTCCAAAATCCACTCTCTGTCATCTTGACAAAGTCCAGTCCAAAGCCATTCGTCTCATCAGCAATCCTAACCTCACCAAATCTCTCCAATCTCTTGCCCATCGTCGTTTAGTTGGAGATCTTTCCATCTTTTACAGACACTTTCACGGGCATTGCTCTCAGGAGATCAGGGATATTATTCCAGTTCCTCTGAGGCATGTCAGGACCACCAGAAGCTCAACTCATTCACACTCTTTCCAAATTTCACTGCCTAATCCACTAACTTTATCCCACAAATCATCATGCATCCCTAGAACATGTAATTTATGGAACATCTTGCCTTCTTCTTGCTTTCCTAAATTGTACAACTTGCCATCTTTCAAATCTAAGATCAATAAACTTGATCTGATCCCTCTCTCCTCTTAGCCTCTCGCTTTCTTCTGTTTTCCTTTGTTGGGGCCTTGTATAGGCCACCATGGCCTTTCCCTAACATAACTCGCCAAAAAAATCACTGTGTTCTGAAGTCATAATTTTTGCAAGACCTCTTTTCGTGTTAATCTGTTTTCAAGTTATCGTAGTAAGTTTAAGTATTTATTATCACTGTGTTTTGGAAGTCATAATATTTTCGTTTTAATCTGTTTTCAAGTTGCTTCATTCGTTCCTTTTCGATTTTAGATTGACGACTGTTTGTATATTGTGCAGAACGGGCAGCTTAATTTGTATCTTGTTGACAAGGTAGGTTTTAGAAGTTTTCTTTGGGAGAAGAAGGAGAAGACATCAACTGTTCAAAATATTACCGGTTTCGGGCTTATTCTTGTATCAAATTCACAGCTAAGTTATGAACCAGAATACGAATACATCGTTAAATGCATTGAATAGCACGTAATTGGGTTACCCAGATGCGAGCTCCTCGTGCTGAAATTTTACTGTCTCTAACTTGACCTTTATTTGACGACGGGAATCGGGAGCATTCAAGGATGCTCAACATATTGGTCAGAGCAGGCGTTTCTTGTATCTATGATTCTACCCAGAAGTCAAAGGATTTTTGCTTAACGAGCAGTGTCCAGGTCCTTCTTCTCGATGTGACATCATCTCGTGATTCCTACGCCTATTCATATTCCTGGCGATTTCATATAATTCTACCTAAATGTCAAAGGCAGTAATTTAGACACTGGGAAGCTTTTTGCTTATTGAGCAGTGTCCAGGTCCTTCTTCTCGATGTGACGTCACCTCGTGATTCCTTCGCCTTGAATTACAAATAGCTGGTTAATCTCCTCACTCTAAGTGAGAAGAATCTCCTGCTCTGCAGGTCTTGTCCTTGTGGCACACTTGTCTCCATCTGTGGCTACCCTGTATTTATCCACCCAGCAGTAAATGGGTACCTGGTGTACTGTTAGGGGGACAGTTAAGCGAGGAAGGCACTGGCCTTCCTACCTTTGCACAATGCTGTTGCTCGGGATGACACCTCTGTAGCACTTTGGCCCCGCTGCTCGTTACGAGTGCGGCACTTAAGTTTATTTGCCTTCACAACAGGGGGAAATAGATTCATACGATACGGCATGATTCAATGATTGATGGTTTGCTATTTAGAAATATAATATGTACCGAAAGATCAAAATTTCATCATTTAGGCAAGCTACCTACAATACAAGAATGCTATAGAAAAGAGCGTAGATGTAATTTTAAAAAGCCTAAATCGCAAGTAAAAACTCAAGACAATGTGCAAGTGAATGATTTACTGCTCCCCAACTTTATCATTTTTTATTGTCCTGCTACTTTGTGCAGCTCTTTATTGCAGTAAGTAGTGTAAACCGAAAGGTATGGCCAAATGACCCGCCCTGCTCCATTCCGGTTTCCTCTCTCACCATCTCATTTCTTCATTTACCGTTTCGAGTTAATCCCAGCATCACCCTTTCTATCTTTCCCTTTCTTTGTATTTTATGATATTGAGACCGTATGGTGCTGCGATGAGTTTTGGTACCTGAAAAGGGCGCTATTTCGCAGTGCTTGTTTGTTGTACGTGATGCTGAATTTTCCTGACGAATGTGTACTTCTGTCATTTAAAATGTCTTGACAACACCAGTTAATGATTGTTCCAAAGGTGTTGTGAGCTTTGAAGGGGTGCCAGATTGAAAGAGATTAGAACAGCTCAATGGCTTTAAGAAGAGATTTAAAGCAGCAAACTGCAATTAAAGTCAGATTGAAATCTTTTTCCTTTTTTTCCTAGACAGGCAACGAACATTGTCTCAAGACAGTCAATGCCGGTGATAATATTCACAGTGTCCTTAACATTCTGGATGCCATACGGGTGATTTTTTAATCGTTGTCATTTGCGTTTAGTTCTCTGTGTTGCGTTGCATACTCGATTTCGAGCGTAGCAGAAACCAGAAACAGGGCTCTGCGTTATTCTAGGGAAGTGGATTTCATGAAGGGGCTTACCGTTGCCTCCCTCACCAATGGCGTTTTAAAAGTGACACTTGGAGGAATCGAACTGAAAACCCCTGTGTTGTGAGTCCGCATGCTTAACCACTACGCAATGGTGTAAAGTGTATGAAGTGCAGTTACGAATACGTAGATCGTGTTGCGTGTCAATAACAGTAATACTAATAACTAATAAAAGCAATAACAATGATAATAATAATGATTGATAATAGTAATTATACATGTATTTAAAGAGGAATGCATCATTCGCTAAAAGTGCCTGCTATGGGGTCTTCCAATATTTAAGGTCAATCATTGTCATTTTGCTTCAGATTGTTTAAGTTAATAGAAGTAGTGAAATTATTTCCCAACTTACTCCGATGATTTTTAGAAGTATACCTAGAGTTGCATGGATTTATTTTAACTCATGGAAATAAAATTTTCAAGTAAAGTTTGTTTTTCATTGTTGAAGGGCTCTGCTGATTTTCGATTTTCCATCATTGCTCGAGCGAACATGAACTCGACCGTACTCAAGTAAGGAGTCTTCTATTATTTCTTTAGAAAACATCGAATCGAAGTCGTCTTCAATCAATGAATCATTATGTTATTGCTCCTTTTATGACTGTTTCTACATCGCTTCATGTCTTAGGCTGCCCAGTAAAGCTTTCCAGAAAGTCTTCGGCGACCATACAGATTCTCTTGTTCGCATTGTCCAGGTATTATTGTCTTTTGAAAATTATTCATCGCAGTTTACATGTGATTTTCTATCCTCTCTCTCTTTCGATAAAGGTCGTGAGGTTATGATCATTTTTCACCCTGCTTTTTTCCCTCTTAAGGCCTAGGATTTGGTCTCTACCGGTGCGGGTCGCGTTCCTCCACTGCTCCTTGCTTATGGCATCTCCCTCCTTCAGTCTGTCTGTTTCCAAAATATTCTTTAATGTAGTCACTCCACCTTTTTTTGGCCTCCTCTTTTCTTTTAGCGCCTCCAACAAAAGTATCGTCCTTCTCTCAACGTAGTTTTCCTTCCTTCACTTTCTGCGCCCCAACCAAAAAATCTTTGTCATACATCCAAGTCGATCACTACATCTTGCCTTGCAGATTTATACATAGTGAGCTAGTGAGCTATGTCATATTGTATCTCAGACTTTCAGGGTTGGTAATTCGTAATTTGATTTTATAAGACGAAAAGTCTCCTTGCCACCAAAAATCCCCCTTTTCTCTGACTAAATTTTTCCCATTGCCACCAGGATATTTTCCATCGCCAAAAAGTATTTTTCTTTGATAAAATTTATTTAACGGCACAAAATTATTCATTGACATCAAATGATATTCTACCTTCAATTATATTTTTTCTTTCAACAAAATGTAGTCAGGCACTGCCTTGATTATGCAAATTAAGATTAACTTGATCTGATCTCTCTCTCCTCTTAGCCGTTCACTTTCTTCTTTCTTCCATCTTTGGGGCTTTGTATAGGCCGTCATGGCCTTTCCTCATCATAATTTACTGGAAAAAGGTTAGATTTGGTACTGGAATGGGGATCTGTGGTCGTCAACAAAACTTCGTCAGAAAAACAATGCCTCTGGTAGCGGAAAATGCACGGTGTTTTGTTTCCAAGGCGATCTGCAAAACCATGCTGTAATGTTTTCTACCACGTTACTGAAACGATGTTCCTACCCAAACAAATACCTTTGATTTCTTAAGTAGCTGTCTACAAAAAGACACAACTCTGATATTGTCCTTTTGTACTTACACCCCGTCACGGTTTTGTGATTGTTATATCTCTACTGCCTCTGTGCTGCTGTTCTTTGCAGAGTTCTTGCCAGTGTTACTGACTTCGTTCATTTGCAAGGCGTTGTTTTCGTTTCCGTTCGTGCTTACTTTGTCAGTCCCAGTTGCACCATCTCGCTTTGCATCCTTTTTACGAAAACTCGCTTTTTCGACCTTTGGCTGCATTAAGCCACTCAAGGCATCGAAAACTCCTGCAACTAAGGCAAGCCCAATGTTCGTATACCATGATATAAGCTCTCCAAAGTCTTTCACTTTATCGAATTGCAGGAGATAGTCACCATAGCCTATTGTACTGAAGCGAACAAAGGCTGCGTAGTAGCCCTCAGTCCAACTCCATTTCATCACCGTCGTGTTTACCCTAGCGCCAGCTGCGAGCCACATTATACTGAAGATCATTAGAAGCAGGGATGTTTTCATTTCTACTTGTTTCAATCGTCTCACCCTGAAAACTCGTTTTTCCACCGTCTTGATCAGTGCAGAAGATATTTCAGAGAATAGCCCTCCCAACGTTGCTATGAAAATGATGTTTATTGGAATGCCAATCGCTCCATAGATTATGACGAATACCTTGCCTCCGTCTGTTTCTGGGACGATGTTGCCGTATCCTGTGATGAGAAGGGACTAGTGTTAGTAAGACCGCTTCAACCAGAGCAATTTGACTTGTATGAAGTTGCAGCCTCTGCACTAATCCTGCCCTTGAATTTATCAAGCGCATGTTTCAGGGCAATCAGCCATAGCAATGCCCATCCCGTCGGTTCTCAATCGTTATTTGAATGAAAGATGTTGCATGCAGCTTTGTGCATTCTGTTATGTGCAATAATTCTACGCCAACAAGTGTCCTTATATGATGCTTGACTCAAATCTGCATGTATAATACAGCAAAATACAGCAATTATGTTTAAGCATCACAGATCCTTGCACTTTGCCGACTGTAATCATTACCTTTGGCTCTTTCTGTCAGTATTTGTGTGGTTTTAGTGCCCTACCAACGCATCATACGTAATCATTTTCAATTAGCGCCCACCTGTTGCCTGAACGTGTGCATCTCGGAGATCATCGATAATGATAGGTCGTCGCTGCTGCCTTTAGCCAGAGAGCTAGCTAAGACAGTGCATTTGCCTATTCATCCTAGCGCGCAGAAGTCGTTTCGAGTATGCAATGCGCACTGTCTGCTCTTCAACGGTCACGCTAATAGTCGCAAATTATTAGGTCTTGTAATATCGCTTAGGTTTTTCTCCAATTTAGTTGAATTTTTGAAACCAAATGAATCGTTGTTGAATTAGCAGTAAGTGGATACAGTTACTTTGTCAAGAAGCTTATAAAAGGCTTTATAAAATGGACCATTGTTTGCAGAGTTTTATGTCATGGTGCTATGGTCAATGCAAACAGACTCAGATGCATTGATCTATGTAGCCTCTTCCACGAAGTAGATTGGTCCCATTGGCTCCCTATACTATGCGTAATATTAGCACATCAACTATGACAGTGACTGGCAATGAGAATAAGGATATGCTTAGATAATGAGTCTATTTTCTAGGCGCTCTTTTCTGGCAGAAGACATAGCCATTATGGTGAATGAGTATTTCACATTACCTAGTGTCGTCAGAGTAACATGAGTGAAGTACTTCCATTTGTACAGCGTTTCCCACGATGCTTCCCTTTTCCACTGCCGAGCTTGCTCCGCTTTTGTCTCCTCAGAGATTTTCCTCGATATTGCAATTATTTTCTCGAGAGTGCTCCTGTTTGTGCTCACTTGCAGCTCCGTCTCGAACAACTTTTTAAGCGGCTCCGTTATGTTCTCTCTAATTGGTATTCTCCTCAGACCCACTGCTTCTATATACATTATGATTGCCGCACCAACGAATAGTATTATATAGTATATGATAAATGTCAGGAGGGCCTTTTTCCACAAAGCCATCTATTCCCACCACTAAAATGTCATCAAGATAGTTTTTTACCTGTCTTTTTTATGAATCGATGGACTGTTTACCTCTCGTCAATGCTTCATGTACAAATCTTTTAATTGTGGTCAGCTTTCTAAAGTACATTTTCAATGTGTCCTTATCCAACTGACAAGGAAAGAACTCTCAAACGATGAGATCTAATTTCTTTGTATGTTATAAATTCCCTTCATATGTATGATTAATTTGTTTCTGGTGAAAACCCGCGAAAGTTTTGGCGCATCTTTTTTGATTGATTATGCCAGCACCTGTTGACGGATTCATTTCTGTTGTATGGTATGTTTGCGATCTTTAATAGCTTCACGGTCTTTTCAAAATAGATACCTGCAACAATCCAGTCTTCTCAGCGCGAACCAAAATATGTTTTCAAAAAGCCAACATTTTTTTGTGCAGATTTCTCAGAGTTTCATCCGTTTTCATTCCTCTTTGTATTTCGTCACCTTTCTTGCATGGATTTCATTTTTTCATATGAAAACAACCTTTCTTTCTTCAAATATAGCATTTTCAACTCGATAAAATCAATACGAGAACTTGCATATCACCCAATCCAAAGCAAATGAGCTTAACTTTGGTATCACTGTGACTCTAATAGGATTTGCGCATACTTTAATGGTTGGGGTGTATTTTTTTATCCTTTGACAGCACATAATATGCATCTATCAGTGTGCCATCTTATGGAACTATTCACGTACCATTTTCTTGGCTGTTTATTGCCTCGACTCATTACTTTACTTTGCTCCCAGCTGTTTGTAACTGACTTTTGTATCTCTAAACGGTGGCCTTGATATCTACTTAAATTGCTGCTGCCTTTTTACTTTCTTCTCCTTTAGTTTTCTACTCCTTTGCTTAGATCAGATGAGGTCTTATTGCTTAGATCAGATGAGGTCTTATTGCTTAGATCAGATGAGGTCGTGTTGCTTAGGTCAGATGAGGTCTTTTTGCTTAGGTCAGATTCCACTCTTACCATTAACTCTCAGTCCATTATCCTTTATCGAACCGAATTGTGTTGCTCCATGTTGCCTTATCGGCCATAAGCTATTATGCAATTTTGCGCACAGTTGACTGTCACTGAACTGTGTTGCTCATATGCTGAGTCGGCGAAGGCCACCATCGAGTGAGGAATCTTGAGACCCCTAATACGATCGCTCTAGCAACTGAGTCAGCAGCACCTATTGCTGCCTTATCATTATGTAGTTGCTATCAAATTTTTTAAACATTGAAATATACTTAGTAAAACTATACTAAGAATTATTTTCAACTTTTCCATACTTCGAGATCGATGAAAATCCCGAAAATGATCCTCAATTGTGTACCCTTGTATTCCCCGGATTTTGCCCCAAGTAGCTGTGAATGCTTCCGTCTCCTCTACTTTTTTTCCACTGATAATGCTGAAAAAGCTATGATATTCATCTCAACGGTATCGTTGTCTGCATCCTTCGAGTCTTTGGAGACGTTTTGATCCTTCTTTCTTTCTTCTAGCAGCCGTGTTAGGGCATCGAATATCCCGGCCACAATGGCGAGTCCAATGTTTGTGTACCATGAAAGTATCTCCCAAAAGGTACTCACTTTTTCAAAGTCCAAAGTGTAGTCTCCGTATCCAATCGTACTGAACTTTACAAAAACGGCATAAAATCCTTCTATCCATGACCATTTCATGACTGTCAGCGTCATTCGGGCCCCTATACTTAGCCAGGCAATGCACATAACCACCAATGTTACCAGTAGTTTCAACTCTATATGGCTGGCAGAGGAGGCTGGGAAAAGGCGTCCCTCAGTCCAGTTGATCAAGTTACGCAGGCTGGCGGAGAATAGAAACCCGATCGTTGCAGTTACGAAAATGTTTAGCGGTATACCAATCATGCTATATATTATTACGAATATTCTCCCGCCATCAGTATCAGGAACAATATCTCCAAAGCCTAGGGAAAAAATCACAGCGGCATATCAGCTAAAAAAAGACGAGATATTGAGCGCAAAAGAAAGACTGGTTGTGTGTGGTCTGCGCGAAACCCAATCGGAATTGGATCTGAAGTTTTCGTAGTCCAGATTTATTATCTATTTTATTTTATCATTCATTTTTTACCATCTATCCTTTTTTTCTTGTTCATTTTTACCATCTACCCTTTTTTTTCTTATTTATTTTTCACCATCTATCCTTTTTTTTCTTATTCATTTTTACCATCTATCCCTTTTTTTCTTTTTCATTTTTACCATCTACCCTTTTTTTTCTTATTCATTTTTCACCATCTATCCTTTTTTTTCTTATTCATTTTTACCATCTATCCCTTTTTTTCTTATTCATTTTTTACCATCTATCCTTTTTTTTCTTATTCATTTTTTACCATTTATCCTTTTTTTTCTTATTCATTTTTTACCATCTATCCTTTTTTTTCTTATTCATTTTTTACCATTTATCCTTTTTTTTCTTATTCATTTTTTACCATCTATCCTTTTTTTTCTTATTCATTTCTTACCATTTATCCTTTTTTTCTTATTCATTTTTTATCCAACATTATAAACGTATATCCACCTTTATACACGTAAAAATCTGCAGCAGGATTAAATGTTTATAGATGGCCTACCGATTGTCAGTGGTCATTTTGGATAGTCGGTAGATGATATTTTTACTGTGTGGTTGGTCCGGGCTCGATTCACCGTTGCGCTAGTTTCTTTTGCCATCTGTCTGTCCACGCAACAGTAAATGGGTGCCTGATGTAGAGCTAGGGATAAAGTCCTTGCTGTGGCTCGGGATGACACCTCTCTCACAAAATGCTCCCCAACACTCGTTTCGATTAAAATTGTGATAAATGATTTCGAATCTTTACACAGGATGAAGCATTCCAGCTTTAGATTAGCTGTTATGAATGTCTGTCCAGTGCTTGTGCCATCAGAGTTACTTCTGAGTACTCATTAACTGACCTCGGACGGATGGACAGCTGAGTTGACTGTTGGCTTGTGGTTAGTGGTTCCAACGACGGGATTCGAACCCACGCGAGTAGACCTCGCATGACTCGAAACACGGCGCCTTAACCACTAGGCCACACCACCATTATGGGAATCAACTTTGCATTATTTACTTACCTACTGTCGTGAGGGTCGTGTGAGTGAAGTACCTCCACCTATACATCGTCTTCCACGATATCTCTCGCTTCCAAAGTGTCTTCTTCGCTTTCTGACGCTGCTCTGCTACGGTCTGAGACAATTGCAGTATCCTGTCGATATAGCTAGAGTTCAACTGTAGCTCCAGTTCTGATCGGAGAAATCCATCTAGCGTTTTTGAAGCATTTGTTAAGGTGATTGCTTCATCTTGTAAGCCTCTTGCTTCTATGTACATGATAATCGTCGCTCCAACGAATAGAAGCACGTAGTAAAGAATAAAAACGACCGCAGTTTCCTTCCAGTGCATTGCGAGCATCAATGTTTCCAACGTTTCAGTATACTTCCTGAAAATGTTATGGCTTTTAGGCTCCTGTTAGTATGCATTTACACCGTGTTGGCAGCACATGGTACTATCTTTCAGCTGGAAATTATCGAACTCTAAGACGCTGTGATAACGTTTCGTAAGCTGGAAATCGTCGAACACTGAAACCCTGTGATGACGTTTCGTGACCAAATCCTTGTTGTAAAATGACTCAAAGCTTTTTGCGTGACAGATTTTGCGGATTTGACATACATCTGTGTTTGCTTGGAAAATCCTCGTTTTCCTTAGACTGGGGAAATGGTTTTGTCGTAGCTCTTCCTCTTTCTTATATTTCCATCTCAGCGCTCGCCCAGCTTACCTTGGCGTAGATGGTTTTCCAAGATCTCCCAAGCCCATGATGTATTCTCCTTTCCTGGAAAGATTTTTTGATCGCGGTGATAACTAAGCATCATCGATCCACCTGCTGTCATCACCTGTTGTTGTGACTAAGTCACGCTTTTTCAGCATTTACATGCCGTGTACACTCTGTGTCACTGGTTTATGCAATGAGTCAGTGGACAGTTTGTGGCCGGATGGGGTAATATCTTGTAGCTCAAATCAAATTAACATTCGAAGTAGTGAATACCATTACCTTTTGTAGTGAATTATGTTGAGGAAAGCCATGGTGCCTATACAAAGTCTCAACAATGGAAGAAAGAAGAAAGTGGGAGGCTAAGAGGAGAGGGATATCAGATCAAGATTATTGATCTTAGATTTGAAAGATGGCTAGTTGTAGGATGCGGGAAAGCAAGAAGAATGTAATACGTTCCACGGATTGCATGTTCTTAGGATGAATGGCGATTTGTGGGATAGAGTGAATGAGGATTCGATGATTTACAGACAATTATATGAATGAGGACATCCACTCACTTTAATTGGCCTTATCCTATCGAATACGATGTTCATCACGTTGAAGATAGAACTAATACTGCGAAACATTGACGTGAAAGTTTGTGCTCAGATTTCTTCATAACAGCTGTCACTTAGGACCAACCAACCTGCCAGAGACTCGAATCTCTGTGATGGACATATACATACTTGCAATTTCCGTCTTCTGTCTATTCTTGTTCTGAAATTTCTTTCCAGGGAGCACTGTGGGTCCCTGAATCGGAAGAATTAATGTGAATAAAGTTTGTGATGCAATCAAAGATGTAGACACCCCACTGGGGAAGCTCACGTCTGTTTCACAGTAAGAGCTTCAAGCCCTTCTTCGCTGCTGATAACGTAAGCTCATAAAAGTACACGGCTTTTTACTAAACCGTGAAGATCAGTGTTGTGTTGCAGTTAAGAACCTCGCCAACTGGTAATCCAATCTTATGTCAAGTTTTTACTCGATAATCAAAAAGCTCTGCTGCTTCTTATAAAGCATATTTGATTTGTAGACATAGCTTTGAGTTTACCTTCTATTTTCTATCTTTCAATGAAGTAATTTAAGATGTCACGTTGCCCTGATTGTTATGTCAAACTCATTCTCCTACAATAGCAATCGGGAGATAAAGCACTTGGTGCCGGCTTATCCATATGGATTAACTATTCACTATTTGCTGGACTGTGATATATTTCTGATTCTGTCAAAGCTATCGAAGCAATCTGCTTACAGCCTCTTTCATCTCATAATACTAGCATTAATCAAGGAAGACAGCCCTTTTCAGCCTAAGCTTTTTTAAGGTTCCTCATAGCCACCATCATTTCCCATCAACCGCTCCCCTTGATTGTCGCGCGTAGCTCTGTCTTCCTATGTTGTACTGCGCAGGGGGTTTTCAAACTCTTATACACATCACTATTGTGGGGCCGTGGCGTAGTGGTTAAGCACGCGGACTCACAACACAAGGGTTGTCAGTTCGATTCCACCACGTGTGTCACTTTTAAAACGCCATTGGTGAGGAAGGCAACGGGAAACCACCTCATGAATTCCACTTCCCTAGAAAAAACTCAGAGCCCTGTCTCTGGTTCCAGCTACGCTCGAAATCGAGTATGCAATGCAGTTTAACATCATCATCACCCGCGTTCAGAATCGGCCGGCCCATTGTACACGCTAATCCTTCCAATTCCCTTATTGGCGTATTGACCTGTACATTGCATTCTTAGGACTCTCCTCTCACGCCTTCAGCCTCTAACTCAATCATTCGCGAAATTTCGATGCCATGTAAAGGCAACGATATCATAAACCTCAACTTCAATAAATAACGAAGCTTATAGAGTATTATTCGTAATTTGCGCTTTTCCAATGCGATTTAATCATCAGTAATAGCCAGATCTAGTCAGCATTGCCTTGACTAATTACGTGTTTGCTGTCTCATTAAATTAAGCAATAAAACAATTCAGTTGGAAATAATCTTTAAATAGCCTTTCCTCTTCGACAGCAAGTCCAATATACAACGCTTGAGTGCTTGTGTGTATTTGCATACCATGTTAAATCGAGTTTATCGCCCATTTGATTGTGAAGAAGACTCTCGATTATCATTGCTCGTCCAAAACCATCCAAACAACCTGTTCCCTCAAAGGGTTTCGTTGCAGCAAGGCGCCGAATTCAATGAGCTACAAGCAATTAATTATCAAAAAATTGATGGAGTAGGGGAGGCGAGAGGATTACCCAAAGATTCAGGGAATTTGATTTATCTTTTCGCTGCAACTAGTGCCTCCTGAAGGCTTGCTTTCTTTTCGTGTCTTTATCACCAGGCATTGAATCACAGCTATACGCTACCTAGTGGTTCCATGGTGTACTGGCTAAGCGTGCGGACTCACGACGCATGGGTTGTGAGTTCGAATCCTGCTCATGTTACAATAAAAGCACCATTGGTGAAGAAGGCAACGGGAAACCACCTCATAAAGTCCACTTCCCTAGGAAAAGCTCAGAGCCCTGTCTCTGGTTTCTGCTACGCTCGAAATCAAGTATGCGACACATGCGATACCTAAAAAGAGGGCTTTCATCTTTGTTCGCCTATTTTGATGTCTAAATTCGTCATTCAATGGAACGAACTTGGAATAATCACAACTCTATTTTCTCGATTCTCGTTCAGTACCAGTCATGACCTGCAAAAAAATTTGTTTACGTCACTCCTGGCTCCTACTTGGGTGCCAGTTTCATAACAGTTAGTAAATTTGTGTTTGACCTTGGACGCGAGTAACTGGTAGTTTAGGGAACGTCTTGCCTTCTTCTTCCTGTCCCGACTCATACAACTTACCCTCTTTCAATGTAAAATCAATAAACTTGGTTTTATCTCCCTCTCTTCTTAGCCTTTCAATTTCTTCTATTGTTTGGGCATTGTATAGGCCACCAGGGCTTTCCCCAACACAAGTTACTAAATTAAAGGGCTTCTCTTTCTAGAAGCCGATTGATGTATCGTGAGTGCCTTCTAGGCCTCCATGTGTTGCCCTGCGTAGACAATTGTTAAGCCCTATTAACGCCAACAACCACTACAGAGTATTGTAAGTCACAACTGATTATCCCTACGAAGGTCTATGTCTAAATGACTTTGATGAATTCTAACAAGATGTCAGAATGTCCTAGACTGCAAGTAAATTTTCTTCAATCTAAGCTGTAAATATTCTTCGATTTGGGCTGTAGATATTCTTCAATCTGGGCTGTAAATATTCTTCGATTTGGGCTGTAGATATTCTTCAATCTGGGCTGTAAATATTCTTCAATCTGAGCTGTAAATATTCTTCAATCTGGGCTGTAAATATTCTTCAATCTGAGCTGTAAATATTCTTCAATCTGGGCTGTAAATATTCTTCAATCTAGGCTGTAAATATTCTTCAATCTGGGCTGTAAATATTCTTCAATCTGGGCTGTGAATATTCTTCAATCTGGGCTGTAAATATTCTTCAATCTGGGCTGCAAATTTTCTTCAATCTGTGCTGCAATGATGACTGAACGTGACACATGGATCCATTCTCAACCCACTTGCTGATTAGAAATTTTGAGCCACAGCCGGCCGAATTAGAGCCTAAATTGTCCACGGACGATGTTCTCTTAGTTTTAGAGAAATTGATTTCTACTGTTGAAGGTAAGTATGCAACAGTATGATAAAAAATTGCCATTTTATCTCTTAGATCATAATGGTTCGCTTGCAACAAGTGACATTTGAAGCGTTGAATAAATTCCTAGGTCTGAGAAATGAGCTGATTAGTAATTCAACGGTATGTTTGCATTCTCTCAATTATCTCGTTTATCATCCCTTGTTTAACCATCTTATTGTGTACTTTTGTCTGTTTTCACGAGGGGTGGTTGGCATAGTACTTGGGACACGTATCTACTATACCTGTGGCAGGAGACTGTCTCATAGAGACGACGTGTTTCTCTGCACGATTGCAAGGAGGCTTATAATGATAACGAGGTTGATATTATCCAGTTACATACTTCGGGTGCCGGGGTGGAGGGTGCCAGCCAGCCAAGCTCTGCGAGCTGGGGCCGACAAAAAATGTTCCAATAATAAAAAGTTGTCGCACACACACACACACACACACACACACACACACACACACATACACACACACACACACACACACACACACACACACACACACACACACACACACACACACACACACACTCGTGCACTCCTTCTCTCTGCCCACCCAACAGTTAATGTGGATCTGGCTATCTGTTTCATGATATATTTGATCAGATCATGTTGCGCTATATTATGTCAAGCGATACTTTACTGTATCGAAGTATACTATATGGCATTATGTTACACCATACCATATTGTAATACATTATGTGATATTTCATTATACCATGCTTTACTTTATCATATAAAATTATGTAATGTTATACTTCATTATATCATGTTATGTTATATTACACTGTATTGTCATAAATCGTTTCATATTATCTTATATCATTTTATATCATGTTTTGTTATGTTGTTGTTGGTTTGGCACGACGTCTCGTCGAGAGCCCAAATGAGGAGGTTGTAGGTCCTGGTCGTCGAATCATCTATCGGTGGCCCAAACACAGGTGCGCTTGTAGCCCAGGATTTCCTTTGCATGGCCTTCTACAGATGTGGCAGGAGAAGGCCGTTCGTGATGTAGTCGCTCCACTTGATGCCCAATATTGACCGTAGGAATCTTAAATTGGCGAGCATACAGAGTCCGCGCATCGCAACCTTAAAGCAATAAGGATAGAACGATAGCATTTTAGAGCGCAAGTTTTGCCTCTAGTCTGATATCGTGGCTACTCCATACCCGGCTTCTGAGTCTGCCAAAGGACTGGTTCGCCTTGCCGATCCTGTGCTCTATATCCATGTCACACTTGCCATCGTTTGTGATTATGCTGCCGAGATATGTGGACGCCTGTATGGCCACTAGCTTGTCGTTTCCAATCATGATTGAGGGTGAGGTGTAGTCGGCCCTCGCAGAGGGTCGATGGAGAACCTCCGTCTTATTTATGCTGATGGTGAGTCCAAAATCCCTCGCGGCGGTGGCGAACGAATCTACAAGGCGCTGTATGGCTTCTTCCGTGTGTGAAAACAGGCCACAGTCGTCCGCAAAGAGCAAGTGACGGATGAGTACCGACTTCACTTTAGTCTTCGCCTTTAGGCGATAGAGATTAAGCAGACCTCCATCTGTGCGTTATATTATACTACATTATACCCGATTTTGTTAAAACATACTGTATTGGTCTTCCCGACTTCATGTCATCTTTTGTTGTAGCCAGCGACTGTTCTTCCCATTACAGAATCAAAAGCTGAGCGCGGAACTCCGGTCACTGTCAATCTACTCTCTCAGCGATACTATATCAAAACTTTCAAGCAAGGAAAATAATGCCAAAAAAGGATATAGTTCTCCAAGCCAGTCTCCATCCAAGGGTAGTATCAGTCCAATCGCTGAACATATTGAAGGGAAAGATAACGACAAAGAAGATAAGCCCATTCGACGGACAGTAAGCTTCACCAATTCTGTCTCAGTGTTTGGAGAAGATGACGAAAATCCTGACAAGCAGTTGCATACTTCACAACAGAGAATAAAGCGAACTCGATCATCAGAGAGGTTCAATGCGCAAGGAAGAGATAGAAGACGTTCATCGACCAGGTATTGTGTTTCTATGTTTAAAAAAACGCCTGTTTACAAATATAAATGAATCAGATACGTGCTGTTCATAGAAACGGGCACTTACCAGCCCTTAAACTCCACCTGGCAGTACCAGATGACATTAGTGACAACTAACTAACTCTTTTGCTCTCTCTCCTTTTAGCCTTTCAGTTTGTTCTTACTTCCATACATAACTCAATAAAAACAGTAGAGATGTCACAGTATTGATGCAAGATTTAGCCGAATTCGTCCGTGGCTCTCAAAAGCGGCATGCCTGGTTTGCAAAGTTTCAAAGGGAAGATTTTTATATCATCGTGTCTCCTTCGACATTTCTGAGATGTACAGCGTGGTAAGAGAGTGGCGGCGGGAATGTCCCATCCATTCGTGAACTTCTCAAATGAAGAGAAGAGACCAAAGAGGAATATCTTTTCTGCTCAACTCGATGAAGTCTGCGCTTGTGTGACTCTAAGCAACAACGTAATTCTAGTTTTGCTTTAAGCAGTTGAACAGATAGAGAGAAATTCACCTAGAGTTAAAGGTTATGGGTAGCTTTGATCGCTGACATCATGCTACCTTTTACTTGCTGGAGGATTTGGAAAAAGCATTTACCATGATGGAAGAAGCCAGTATAACATAGGCAAGCACACAGTCAAGTCTTAGCAAAACACAATAACTATTTCTGGCCATTCATCAGTCAAAACTGTGTAATGGATGAAAAACTAGATTTTTCAGTGAAGCATTATGAACGAAATACCATTAAAAAAGCAGAATGGACGAGGCAGATGGAAGCAGAGTTTGTTAGGGCTTCATCGATTGTGTAAAATCTTTGCTGTCTTTTGCCAGAAATGTAAATATTAGAAAATGTAACCCACAACTGAGCAGCATATTTTTAAAGCTCTACCCCCTTTCAGGGTGAAGTTTAGATTTTATTATTGGAGCAAAATTGAATTTCATTCTCTATTCACTTATTTTTCATTGCAGGTCGATGAGCATCGAAACTGGAACAATCCCATCAGATTTTGAAGTTGCTTGCGGTAGGGCAGGAATAGAGCTTGTTGGCTCTCCCGAAGGAGGTTTTCACGTCGGCTCACCCGAGAGCAGCCCAGCGTCAGATTCTGACATCACGTTTCAGTTTCCAGTGCACAATCATTTGAACGAGCAAGATGCGTCTCCGAGATATTTGTCAGTTGATCCCAGGGAGGAAGAGCTCATGAAGGCTGCTGCCATGGATGATTTGGCCAAGATCTTTGGAATAGAGGTATTTCAGAATTTTAGCTGATTATGTTTGATACAGGTGAAAGACAGAAATGACTGATGTGTAATTTTCAAATTTTCTCACAAGAGCACTGAGCTTGAACTGACAATAAAAATGCATACCGTAAATGCTACGCTATTTAAAGAAGCTTTTTTTCTTTTTTTGAGTAAGTTATGTTAAGGAAAGGCCATGGCGGCCTGCTCAACGAAGGAAGAAAGCGAAGAAAGGCTAAGAGGAGAGAGAGATCAGATCAAGTTTATTGATCTTAGATTTGAAAGATGGCAACTTTTGAGATTCAGGAAAGCAAAAAGAAGGAAGAGGGCAAGACGTTCTATAAGTTGCATGTTCTAGGGATAGATGATGATTTGTGAGATAATGTTCGTGGATAAGGCAGTGAAACTTGGGAAGGGTGTGAATGATTGGAGCAACTAGGATAGTTCATTCCTGTTGGCTTTATTTGTCCATTGAGTCCTATTTAATGGCGTGGATAGATATTGGCTTTTGTATCATCAGTGCTCTCTCTCTCTCTCTCTCTCTCTCTCTCTCTCTCTCTCTCTCTCTCTCTCTCTCTCTCTCTCTCTCTCTCTCTCTCTCTCTCTCTCTCTCTCTCTCTCTCTCTCTCTCTCTCTCTCTCTCTCTCTCTCTCTCTCTCTCTCTCTCTCTCTCTCTCTCTCTCTCTCTCTTCCATCTAATATAGTATCTTTGTTTTTTGGCGGTCTTTTTCGGTTGAATACTGCCATGGTAATCAGCTGCGATTTCCCTTACTCCACGACGAACATTTCCACCTTTAATTCCCTTAATTATTATTTCCATCATTAACCTACTTTGTCACATTCCCATAAAACTGCCTTCTTGTTAGTCATTCTTTGTCCTTGGTATTACGTTAAGCTGCACCCGGTGGTGTGGCCTTGGTTCGGGAGTTCAAAGGCTTAGCGACGAATGTCACTACCCCTCAGTCACCAATGTGCGGGGCCACCCTTAGGCAAGGTGCAGTACCCACAAGCCTCCCTTACCAGGATTACGATATTACGCCACTGTTGCCTTGCGGTCTACCCGTTCTAGAAAAGGCTAGAGGAGTAAACCCCAACAGAAAATCAGGAGCTGGAGTCCCGAGGACTGTTAGGCAAGACAATGCCACTCCGGCAACTCCTGCGACGCCGTTGGTACCCAAGCAGTATTGACACTCGTCGTTCTCTTGGATCCACCTGCCGCGTGGAGAGGGGGAGGAGGGGCTTGCTGCCTGGACAACAGCTCGTCTTCCATACACCGTCTCCAGGCTACTTAGCTCCACTGGAGAGGACACTCCAACGCTACTCCATTGTCTCGTGCTGATAGAAGGATGCCGAAGATGTTAGTCATTCCATCCAAGTGAAATTAATGTGGGGTTGGCTGCCTTTCTACTAATTTTGCATTCTTTTTTTGCCATATGTTTATCTTGTATTTGCATTCATAATGTATTTGCATAAATGTTTCGTTGATTTATTAATTGCTTTCACAGAAGCCTCAAAATAAGCCAGGATTCTGTAATATTACTTCTTGATTTTAACTTTCTTACTTTCTAACATATAATGAGTAGTTGCTATTTCTGATAGTTGGCATACGGCATCATTTACATAGGTGTCAACGTCTGTGCACCAACGGTAAGGACTTTGTTCATGAAAATGACGAAAAACCACATTATTCCTCGACACTAAACTGACCGTTCGTTTGTTATAAAGTCTTGCTTTTGAAAATGTTGGTTTTTTGCTTTCTTTCCATTAGAAATCTGCAAATGCTTTCAAGCCAATCCATTCATGCCTTGATGTTCTTCTTTATGAAATTGCTTCCTAGGACAAATCAGTATTCGATAAAATTCTAAGTTTGATCTGCCTTCCGTATGGTAGCGCTCTTGTGAAGCAAGGAGATAAGGTTGGTTTGAATATGAATTTTACTCTGAGCATGCAATGGCTCCGTGTATACCATAATCACACCGAAGCTCCGGAATCGTGTCGTGAATTGGAATGGCGCATCATAACATTTTTCGTTTTTTGTGATCGTTACCCTGCGAATTAAGGATAAACATTTTATTCCTTTGGTGCACTTGAATTTTCTTATATAACCTAAAGCATTGATTCGTGCACTTGATATAACGGGAATCGTAAACTGCATGCTGTTCTCAGACACGTGGAACTTTCGAATCAAATCCATCCCTACTTATGCGGTTGGAATTTTTTCTTGTAGAGCTGCAGTTTGTATTTCTTGGTGCAAGGTTCGCTTCGAATCGTGTTAAAATCAGAGGACGGAGAGGTTTGTCTCCCATTGATATGTACAATCAAACTTCAGGAATGAAATAAGGCGCTAAAAAATCTGAAACCCAAAATCTAGCAATGAGATAAGACGCTCATTCTATGGCTGAAACTCACTGGGGGATAGCAAAAATCGGCTCCTAATCCTTTTTTCAACTGTAGTTTGATTATCCGTGCGGAATCTTAGATTCTAAGGTGATCAATCTTTGGATGGCGTTGGCACCCTCTTTCAAACTAGAATAAATCTGTTTTACATTACAGTTTTACATTGCCTTTCCATCAGGTTTTTGAGAATGTATTATGCGCAGTTGTCTCATTAAAATTCAATAATTTAAAAGTCAATATTTTAACAGCTATCCTATTTTTGCATTGCCAGAAAGCATTTTATTCCGCTATGCCTGGTGAGCTTGTTGGATCTTTAGCACTCCTCACTGGCGAACCGTCATTCTTTACAATCAGAGCAGAAAAGAAGAGCTACATTATTGTTATCAGCAAGATTGATTTCTACACGTAATGTCCTATCCCTTTTGTTTTCTGCATGAATTAAAGGAGCTTGAACGAATTTGAATCTAGATTACAACTAACACTGCATGCAGCATGTAAGTTATATATATGCATAAATATATATGCATATATATATGTATATTTATATATATACATATATTTAAATATGTATATATATATATATGTATAAATATAGATATAACTTTTTTCCCATTGGAATAGCTTTATCTTGTAAACCCTAAGGCAGGCAATCCAATTTCAAACTACCTATTTATTAGAGAGGTTTGTAATTGTAGTTTAAATTGAATTTGAATGAGAGGTTTCCTATATAGATATATGTATAAATATAAATATATATATTTATATATTTATATATATATATATGTATATACATATGTATATAAATATATATATATAGATATATTTATTTATTTATACATATATCTATATTTATTCTAAATGTATATTTATGCGTGAATGTTTCTCTTCGCCCTGTCTCTGTCCACCTAGCAGTGATTGAGTAGCTGAGGTAATGTCCGGTTAGGAAAAGAAGTGGTCATTCTACCTCAAAATAGCGTGACTAATGATGGAGCCTCTCTGACAAGCCTTCATGAGGGTCAATGGCCCAGAGTCCTTTGATTAAGGGACTCTACGTTTTTGAGTATGCTAAAGGTATTATTTTGTGATTTCTAGGTTGATAAGAGAATATCCAACTGTCGTTCTTCCTGTTGCTTATGAAATCATCAAACGTCTGTCCTCGTTTGTGAGAAATATCGATTTTGCATTGGATTGGATGGTTATCGATGCAGGAAAGTCCCTTTACAGGTATATATATAATGCTTTTCTACCCCAGTAAACTTTGCCAAGAAGGGAGATGCTTTCTTCTTGAGACGTATTGGGGAAAGGCCACGGTGGTTTATGCAATGCCCCAATACAAAAAGAAGGGGAGGTTAGGAGGAGATAGAGATCAGATTAAGTTTATTGATCTTAAATTTGAAAGATGGCAAGTTGTAGGATTCTGAAATGAAAGGAAGCAGCAAGAAGTCCCACGAATTGCACTTTCTTGGGATGAATGCTGATTTGTTGGATAGATTTTGGGGATTGGGTATTGAAAATTGGAAAGGGTATGAATGAGTTGAGCTTCTTGGGGTCCTGACACGCCTCAGGAAAGCCATAGTAATATTCCTGATCTCAACTGTTAAAAGATTTTTAAGTTTCTTTCAACCAGTACGATGAGATTTGATATAATGGTAGGAGACAATTCATTATAAGAAGTCGTCTCTTTTCTACGTCTTATGCCTGTTCTTCTACTGCCTAGATCACCACGTGTGCCTCATATCTGCTCGAACTATGTTTCATTGGTAGAGGCCGTGGATTTTTCTCACCTTCCCATTTATTCACTATTCATGCATACCAAATGTTGTCTTTCGCTCGAGTACTACTGCCTTGTCTGTGGTGGTGATGCTTTATATCCATTCTCTGTCTTTTTTGCTAAGTACAATTTGATTTGCAGCCGTTCTTCTCATCAATGATCATAATATCACCAAATGCCGCCAACATCTTTCTCATCGACATCTGGTTGCAGATATTTCCCTCCTTTTGAACTGTTCACTGACATTCCTCCCAGGAATTCCGGGGTATTATTCCTTGCCTCCCGAGACGTGTCAAAACTACGGGGAGCTTGACCCGTCCACACCCTCCCAAAGTTCACTACCTAATCCCTGCATTCTATCCCATACATCATGATTCATTCCTAGATCCTGCGATCCATGGAACGTCTGTCCTTCCGCTTCCTTTGCAGAGTCTTGCAACTTGTCTTCTTTCTTATCCAGAGTCAAATAACTTGATCTTATCTCCCTCCCGTTAGCCTTTCTCTTCTTTCTTCTTTGGAGCTTTGTATAGGCCACAAGGCCATTTCTCAACAGCGCAGGCAAAATTAAGAGTCGCGTTTCTCATTCATGCCTGATTTATGCTCTTCGATTCCATTTTATGTTGTGAGCATTTTCTATTCTGCTTTAGACAAGGAGACCATGCTGACAGTGTATACATTATTCTAAATGGTCGGCTGAGATCGGTTTACCTCACAGAAGATGGTAAAAAACAGCTCGGAGATGAATATGGCAAAGGCGAATTCGTTGGCTTGGTAAGTGAATTTGGATCTGACTTCGACGCTTTCCACAGTCACTGTATTACAATCCACCCCTTTCATAATGCTCACCTTTGCTCACCTTTTGAACGGTCATATCCCTGGATGATATATCCGTGAACTATAAAAAAATAGATCGCTTTAAACAAAGGCGAAAAATGCATCTACAAATTTAAAACATAGCTCCCTTGAAAGTCTGCCAAGAAAGGTTATCATTTTTGCATATTTTTTGTATGATTACGGTTTGGATGCCTAATGGTGAATGAGTTGGTTGTGTATCAGTATTTCCAAATGAAATCATAAACGATGTAAGCGATCTTGTTGCAGATGGAGGTACTAACTGAGTCTTCAAGAGTGAGCGATGTGTTGGCTGTCAGGTATGTCATTAAAACAGTGCTCAGACAATTTACGATACGATCACATGTTTTTTACGGCTTTTCATTTCAGTAAATTCTCTTAAATCGATTACCCCATTTTATCCTCATTTTCAATTTCCTTTTCTTTTATATTTTCATCCTGTATTCATTGTGCTTCGCTTTTTCTACAGAGATACAGAGTTAGCGAAGATTCCAGATGGCTTGCTTAACACCATCAAAATGCAGTATCCGCAGGTGACTCCAAGTCGTTGAATATGCCACAGTTACTTAGAAATTGTATGCCAAGATCGCACATTTGCACCGTTTTTGGTCGTTGAAAAATTAATCGGCATACTCAACTTTGAAGCTTTATCGACATTGAAAAGCTGCTTGCAAGTGCATTACGTCAGTGGTGAAAGTTAACCGTTCAACATATCTTAAATGCTTCATTATGACGTAACCACATGGGAAGTTTGCACAGTGGTTAGATCACATGCGTACTATGTGGGCGGTCTGCGTTCAAGGTGGCCTCATGCACGTTTCTCTTCGCCCTCTTTCTTTCCGCCTCGCAGCAAATGAGTACCTGACGCAGAGCTGGGCTGAAGGGCGACATGGAGGGGAATGGACAGCCTTAGCTCACAATGTCATGGCTCAGCATCGGGCCTCTCTAACAAGGTGCTCCCCAAAGCTCGTTTCAAGCATGGAGCTAAAATTTACTTCATTAAAGGACTCATGTTGATTACAGCATCTTTTTTTGAAATTCATATCCTGTTTAAGGATTCCTTATATTATTATCATGTATCTTACTATTATTTATGACGCAATCAGTGAAGGTGTTACTGGGAGAAAAACTCTCACAACTACATGCATTTGCGTAAAAATTGTATTTAGAGGAAGGCAATTCGGTTGAAAGGCTACCGATTGAAGGGCTTTATCAGGGAATGTTGGCTTAGCTCATACAAACAGTGTCTAGGCTGTGAAATGCAATGACAAGGAAGGTTTCTCGTTTTTAGGTCGTAACCAGACTCATTCATTTACTTGGCGATCGAATGCTGGGAAATTTCAAAAAGTCGCTGCTACCAAAAATAGCAGATTCGCAACTAGGTGTGTATTTCTTCTGGCTCGAATGCGAACAAAGTTTTTTTCCAGTGTCTCCCAAATATCATAGAATATTGAAAAGCTGCTTGGCTTGTTGGTATGGGCTATATTCCAGGACTGGATATTTGCGTTAGTATCACAGGCAGATCAGTAAGAAATTTTAGAAAGGGGGGTAGCTGAGATTGATTGCTTTTGTCACATATTTTGGATTTCCATCCATGGAAAGATTCATTTGATGTACTGTCAAATGTCAAGTCCTTTTGGTCTAGTTGCTTTTTGAGCATGCCGTTAGCAACAAGATTGTCCAGGTCGTTGCGAAGGAGTCCACCCCGGTCTATCCCCTGTTTGTTTTCTCCAGACTAGGGAAACTCCTTGAACTTGGATGGAGTGTCACAGGGGATTATGACACAATGCAGCTTAACGGAAATGTGCTACAGAAATGTTAATGGCGCGATGATAGTATCGAACCCGGAACCCTGGAGGAGTCCTGAGATATTTGCCCTTTAATTACTCCACGTGCCTAGAAATTCCTTTCTTGATACATAAGCTGCTCCGTTGCATGACCTGCTGTTACTATTCCCGAAATTATCGGTTGGATTGAACAATTCGTCGCTGTCCTGACGCGATACAACAGTGTCAGGGCCTTTTCAAACTGACGTTTCAAGTTGTTTCAGGGACTCATCATCATCACGTTTTATTTAACAGAGCGAATCAGCACCAATTTGGGGACCATAGCAGTGATACCTGCATCAAAAAATGTTCCAATTGCCAACTTCACGGTTGAACTCAGTCTAGCTCTAAATGACATCGGTATGCATCTTTAACGATTTTCTACCTCACTTTAGTTTTTATGATTCCCTACCTTTTATTCCAAGGAATATGTTAAAAATTCACTTGCCTTATTGCACTTTTTTTCGTCGCCGTTTTTCACCGTAAAGTCTCTAAAAGTTCCATCCATTTTTGTTCCATTTACAACTCTGCGGCATTTTCCTTGCAGAGGTTGGTCCATTTCTTCTGTGTTGACCGTCCTGTATGCCTGCCTTCCTTGCTTCTTTATGGATACTTGCCCGCCTTATATGAGAAGTTTGCTTGAGGATGCACCATGGGTTCAAGTTAATCTTTTTGCAGGAAGTCAATCGGTTTGAACTAAAAGCGAATAGTTTGGAAAGCTTTTACATCAATGAGAAAAACGATAACTCTTTCGAAATAGGAGGGATTTACGTTAGGCCTGTTATGCTTGGTTTAAGTTTAGACCATTGACATTTAGTTGTCATGTATTAGAAAATGATTAGCCAATTTTCGAAGTGGAAAATCTGGTCAATTTTCATGTCAAATGTCTCGTTCTGAATGCTTGGTGTTTGTATAAAATCTTGAATGCTGTTCGCAAGGCATTTTCTATTTGTTAATCATCATAAGAACGCTAAATTGAGATGAATATCGCAATCCCTTGAAGTAACTGACTTTGAAGTTAGGCCAAGTAGAACAGAAGGCGGGTCAGGAAAATTTGCCAACCTTGAAAATAGAATGGATCGCCTTTAATAGCAAGATTCCTTGGCAGGGTTTGGTTGACCGTGAAATATGAGACGCTATTCAAGCGTAAGATTCATTATGAAGCATTTTAGATTTCAACAGCAAATAAGATACACTTACATGAATTTTATGGCAGCTTAGATATTGCATATTAGAAATGTGCTTTCTTGGGTTTTCCATGTTTCAATAAACCTTGAAAATAAGCCGATATGAAAATAGGCCGGAAGTTTTACAAGTGAGATAGGCCTTGGGTTACTTTTATGGACTTACAGTACAACAGTACATGTAAAGATAACTGACATGCAGGTGTTTTCTATCAATTACAGTACCTTTAAGGCAACATACCTTTTAGCGTGATTATTCATCATTTTAGATTTTGTTTTCAGTCAGCGGACCTTGCCTAATGCGATGCATGCCTGTGATCTATTCGTAGGTCCTACGCTTCTTCTCACGAGCGACCTCATCAAAAAGCGGCTAGGTGTTGCTGCCCTCGACAGGTAACATAACCAATGTATGATGGTAATCTACGCAAATAGATAAATCAACACGATGAGTATCCAGAAAGTGTTGTTAGTGTATCAACTACGCATATGTATTTGATAACAGGCCCTTGGCTAAGTGGTAAGGGCACATGTCTAGAGTGCAGGCAGTGCAGGTTTTTTGCGCTGTCGTGCAATCCGCACTCAACCTGTCCACCCAGCAGTGAATGGTTGCTACTACTGGGACCAAGCTAGTGTGAAGTATGGCGAGGAATGACACTGGCCACCATACCTCGCCATTCCCTGGCCCAGGGTGGTACTTCTCTAATAAATCTCTTCCCAACGCGCGTTTCGAGTATGATACTCAATTTTTCGTTACTTTTACATTTAATCGAGGTTTACGTGAAACAAGCTCTTCAATCGTTCTGTTTCTACCCAAGTTTGCATGAGTACTATTTGTCGAATTGGCTTGGCCAGCAGGAAGATGTGCACCGAATCGTTGTCTATCAAAGTGATACTTGGATGTCAGAGTGGACTAGACGCTGCATAAGACAGGTGAAAATCCCAGATATCTGATTTATTTACTAGAAAAGCTCAGTAGTGAGATTCTTGCGTACTGATGGTATGGCAAGTGGTTCGAATCCACGTTCAGCTAAAATTTCATTTAGAGTGAGGCACATTGCTAGCTCCACAATGCAAGGTGTTTTCACATCGAGAGGAAATACCTGGACACTGCTCCATAAGCAAAAAGCTTCTCAATGTAGGAATGTGTACCCACAATTTCCGGGTAGATATTTTAAGAAAAACAAGATACCTGTTCCATTTTCTCGCTGTGCTTGTGTAACGCTAGGATTACATCGTGCTAAACAGTTCATTTACTTTTAAACTGACCTTTGAATTATTTGCTTCTTCTGTTTTTATATCATACCACGTATCAGCCTTGCTTTACATCTTAAAATCTTTGAAAATTTACTGAAATGCTTACTGATTACCAATTTATCATACTTGAAAGCAGTGGAGAGGACACTTCACCTTGGCCTTCTAGCAGTTTCACGAAAACAACACGGCAGAGAAGCAGTCTACTTGTCAGGAAAATGATCGAGAAACACTGACCGTTAAAGAATTGCTTTTACTTTGCACTGAATATTCTCCCGTAGATTTTGCAGCCGTCTTGTATACTTGAAACCACAATTCATTCAAGTGAGGCGTATGTTATACTTTTAGGCTGATGCCATTCTTATTGTATGCCTCAGTGAAGATGACCCTCATACCGTTGGACTAGTAAGTCATAATCTCTCCTTATCCCATTCCTAGTATAAACTGCTTTTTGTTCACAATTTCTGCAGAAGAACTTCGCCTTTTTCCCCTTGCTTATTCGTGTAACAATGTGCATTGTGAATGTACACGTGACCAGTGTATAGCCCATATTCGGGTACCTTCCTGGGCGCCATCTAACTGCCGTTAAGCAATGAATCGATACCCTGCATGAAAATGGAAGCATAGTTGGTAAGAAGGGAACTTGCCAGCCAAACTCAAAACACCCTAGGTGAGGATATTGTCTTCGTAGCAGAGGCCTCGCAGCACTATATCAAGTATCTGACTCAATTTCAATTTTTATTCCCAAAGATTTTCTGTGGCACCGTGCCCCCAGGCCCTCCATACGTGGGTACACTTAAGGTATAAAACGCTTCCTTGTGCATAGCAACTTCACTCTGTTTGAAGAGCTCCCTAGTGATGCTTCTAGCTTTCAACTGCTGTCTGAAATTTAGGGGGCCTCCCCTTTAGAATTAGTTCCGCAAACTGTACGGCGGGTAGGGTTTCATACAGTCAAACAAATTGCTATCGCTTGGTTGGTCCTTCTCAAATGTTTCTCAATTTCTCCTTTCAAGCTCGAAGCTGAACTTGAGAGGATGACCTCTGTGAGGGCGCAGAAAGACCTCATTTTGTTATACCGAGAGGACAAATTTGAGCAACCTGTGGGCACTGTTGAATGGCTGAATGCCCGAGGCTGGATATCTGCCCATCATCATGTAAGATTCGTTTTATTGATTCGATTATGTTATTACCAGTGGTAGTAATCGTGTTACGTTTCCAGCTCTGTAGCGTTCGCTTGATTTCTTTTTTGCTTCTTCTGTTGATGGATTCCATGCATTATACATTATATCAAGGAGGAACCCCTTCTCTATAGGGAAACCAGTAACCAATCATCATGCATGTATCCCATGTTCAAATCTGTTTGGGATTGTGACTTGTTTTTCTATATTTCATTCATTATAACCTTTTTCACTTGAAGCTCTGCATTGCTTGAAAGTTAAACGTTATTCCACATTTCGAAGTTTGCTACATCGTTTAGACTATTCCTCGTTCCTCCCGCAATGGTTTGCAGAGAGAATGTTTTGTGAGTAGCAAAGCCTTTTGTGATTTATGGTGGCAATGTAGGTGGACAATTGGAGGGGATATAGGCCCATGGAAGTAGACTTAAAAGCGGTATTCAAAAGCCTTAAGAAACCTTAAGAAACATCTTTGCAAAATCTTCTCTATTTTGTACGTTAAGGATTTGGTTCAGCCAATTGTTACAAACTCTCATAGTTCCCTGAAATTTTGTAATTTTCTTACCTGACCAGTTTATGATTTCAAGAGCAGTGCTTCAAATCTATTTCCATCAACTTGACCTGATCTGACTTGACCTTATCTCTCTATCCTCTTAGCTGCTCGCTTTCTTCTTTCTTCCTTCGTTGGGGCTTTGTATAGGTCACCATGGCCTTTCCTCAACATAACCCACTAAAAAAAAAAAGAAAAGAAAAATGCCGTTGATTATGAAGAAATTACATGTTGGTATTCATTGTAGCGTAACTTCATCCAGTAACCCACGACCTTTCAGGTGAGGTGCCCAAAGAAAGTTTTCAGCAGAAGAAATCTTGCCCAAAGAGTGAGTTCACTTATTTTGCTGATCCACCATATTTTTGTTGATAAGAGCCGTTGAAAATGCATCTATATCATCAGATCAATAAACTTGATGTCATCTCTCTCTTCTCTTAGCATTTCGCTTTCTTCTTTCTTCCTCTGTTGGAGCTGTGGATAGGCTACCATGGCCTTTCCTCAACACAACTCACTAAAAATACCTTCAGCGAGCAGATTTACTTGCGTATACTGATGTTTTGATAATTTTTTTTCAGTACGCTCAGGATGCAAACTATGCAGTTCCTGCGAGGTACGTGTCATGTTTTCAACATTTGACAATTAATTCTTTCGAATATGAGTTGCCATTTAATATTGCAGAATCGAGCATGAAGATCAAAGTTTTCAATTCTGCAGTTTTTTTTGCATAAATTTAGTAGTAGGTTTCCAGTTGATTGAATGCCATATCAAAGCCATATGCTGCTGCTCGGACTCTGGACATGAAACTGAGATTTTAAGATGCATGTTAAACACTGTCAATCATTCAATGTACTTCATCTTGCTCACATTGAAGGGAATGGTTTTTTTAGATTCGATTTTCTTAAACTGTTTTTTGCATGTATGCAGATAAAACTTTCATTCGATTTGTTCGTACTATGTACCAATTGTTCTGTGTCACTCTGCTGAGTAGTTATCGAAATCGTCTATTTTTTAACAACCTGAATTCTTTTATTAAAGGGAACCTGATCATTGATAGAAAAGCTTTTTTTCGTACCTTTTTTTACTCTTGATTGTGAATGGTATCTCTTCTAGAACATCTGATTTTGCTCGACTCGCACGACGACTCACTGGCACGTCAGTTGGGTTGGTTCTCGGTGGTGGCGGTGCAAGGTGACGAATTATTTTTAGGTTTTGACACCACTGATCAGTGTCTAGAAAATCTTATAACACCCAGGTATTTGGTTCAGAAAAGCAGAATCGAATATCATAAGCATTTGCTCCCATAAATTCACATGCACATATACACACGAACGTACGTACATACATAGCCTTACATACATAGCCATGCATACATAGGCAATACTTCCATAGCCAGGCATACTTACAAACATGGACAGTTTTTCAGTGTTAATATTGTTGGAAGGATGAAGTGTTTACAATAATTTGATTTGATTTTAGCCTCAATTAATTATGTCCTCTGAATCAGTATAATGCTACTAATGATGAGTGCTAGCCTCGTTACAACTTTTTTATTGATTTCATGTGACAACATAGCAACGAAAATTCTTCTTGACCTCGGTTTTTATTTTCATCTTCTCTTTTTTGCAGAGGATTTGCTCATGTTGGTATCATCAAAGCATTAGAAGAAGCCGGTGCATATTTGATAATCTTACTAAAAGCTCTTTCTAATTCATATGCGTACTATATGCAGTATAACAATCTATAACTATACATCATTATCAATATTCAGTAGATTTCTTTATGATGTGGTTACAGCAGTAGTGATGTTCTTTTTGTGACGAAGCCGATTATTTTTAGGCATTCCAATTGATATGGTCGGTGGAACGAGCATGGGTGCATTCATTGGTGCGCTATATGCAGAAGATGCTTGCTCATTCAACCTAATACAGCGCTCGAGAAATACATCAGTTGTATGGCATAGTTCCTTACTATTCTTATTTCTATTCAATGTCTGTTCATTATATGTATATTCCTGTGTATATATTTGTGTCTCCTTCAGAAATTCTTTCCTGTATAGCTTAATCAGAAAATGGTGAAGAGAAGAAGCTAGTTTTCCACCAGTCGCAAGTCCTCATTGGATTCGCCAGTCGGGGGCGTCTGATCAATAGCTCTTTTCTGTTTACCGTGACAACATTATAAGCCCGTTAGGATGCTGTATTCGCTGCATATAATAATTTATTTCCATACGCTTGTTTCTTGTCAATGTAGCCAGGCATTCATGTGTTGATTCATTTTTTCAGATAATGTCATCCATTATGAAGAAGCTTTTCGACATCACATACCCACATACGTCACTTTTCTCAGGTAGCTTCTGATTTCTTCTCGACTCGATCTGATTTTGTTACAACCAATAGTGGTGTAAATGCTGTGCGGTTCCTTATAAGAGAAGGATTCGCATCTAGAAACACTCGCGAAGAAGTCAGCTGATTGTCTGCTTTTGGAATCGGAGATATTGATTGATTCTCATACTCGATTGAAGCTGTTCTGCGTGTTGCCATAACCTCATTATTGAATGCCCTTCAAATTAACATGACCCAGCACATAATCTTCATCTGCTTAGTTCTTGTTTTTGATCATCAATTCTGGAGTTTTTAGTGAATTCATAGATGCTGCTAGCCTGTTTACATTCCAAATGATTTCATTTTGATCTTCATTCCAGAGTAAACTCGTACACCACTTCATAAGATTAGGCCTTTTTACTGCCAGCATAATGTCACATATGATAGATGTCATGATTTGCTTATCTTTTTACTGCCAGCATCACTAGCAATTTGATGATTTGATTTTTTAATTCCCATAGGAAAAAGCTTTAATAAAGAAATATCAGACACATTTGGTGAGAAAGTTATGGAGGTAATTAATTTTTATAAGTTTCTAATGCCCTTGGGAGGGGCAATTGTCCTAATGGTCAAATCACCAGTCTAATGTGCGGAATGTCCTGGGCTCGAGCCCCCGTCCCGTGCACGTTTCTCTCCGCCTTATTTCTGTCAACCCGTTAGTAATTGGGCAATTGATTTAAAGATTGTGGTAAAGTGCAGTGAGAATATGAATTTGCTACGTTATCTTACATTGTTATGGCCTGGGTCTTACCACCTCAAACCGGTCAGGTCAGAATCATTGATGTTTCGATGAGCGCTCTTGGAGCTTTGCTGAAGCTCTTTGACAAGTCTTGTGAGGCTTTACTTGCTATGCTGAACCACCTCGACACCACATACAACTGAAGGAGTCACTTTATTTCGAAAATGATGAGCATTTCAATCAATACTGCATATTTTGCGACGGAAGAAGGACTAGACAGACTCTGCTTTGATTGACCTTCGAGCTATTTTTCGCTTAGTTTAACATTGTAATTCCTTCTTTCTTTTGCTTCTTTTCCATTTGAATTGCCATTAGCATTAAGTAGAAACAGCCAATTACACACTGCGTGTTATAAGAGAGGTGTGTTTTTCATTTAAGATGTGCAGTTAGTGAATGGTTCGAATAAAAAAGATTATTATCAAGTAGCATTGCAACATTGTGCAACCCATGCCATGATTTGTTTATTATTTCAGGACATGCTGCTTCCATACTTCTGTATCTCAACTGACATATCAAATTCACGAATGAGAGTTCATCAAACAGGTAACAGATGTTTCTTCACGACTGACTGACTGTAAGGTACTGGCGTTTCTGGGTAGTGAAGGTATAAAGGGGACTTTCATAATCGTAGAAGTTTTTTGTCTTGTGAAGTCGAAATGGCCTATTCAATCCGTTCTATTGCGGCTTAATTATTCGGTCATGATGTGCGAAGCATGGAAGGCAATTCGGCTCAGCAGCGCTAGCCTTGATTGTGTTCGTTCCACCAGAGCAATATTTCTGGTACATTTCTACTGATACATTTCTGTGTACAGTGTTTGTATTGTACGTACCTGGCATTCGAAGGTAGATTTCGAGAAAGTGCGAGGCTGAGCGTACTGAGCTGTGCCATTGTCATTTCTCGTCATTCCTAGACCTGGCATCAAAGAGAGGTTCGGAAACGTCTCCACTCCAAGTGGAAGTTAAGTTGGAGATGAGACTCGAAATACTGACCACTGGGCCATAGTGTGAGCAAAATTTCCTTACTGCCAAGCCAACCTCATTCAGGCGTCAAGCAAGCTCAGTGGTACGGTTTCTACACATCGATCCTGTATTCAGTGGTTCGAATCCTCTCTCAGCTAAACTTTCACTTAGAGTGAGTGAGGAGAGTCTCAGTCTCTCTGTCTTCTACGTACAAGTATCTTGGTGTGCAACTAGAGTCTTCACTGAATCTTAGCAATACATACACACCCAGATACATACACACATACATACATACATACATACATACATACATACATACATACATACATACATACATACATACATACATACATACATACATACATACATACATACATACATACATACATACATACATACATACATACATACATACATACATACATACATACATACATACATACATACATACATACATACATACATACATACATACATACATACATACATACATACATACATACATACATACATACATACATACACAGATACATAATGATTTTGATGCCTAATACAAGAAAGCCTCAGGTCGTTTGCGACTCTTAGCAAAGATCAGAAATCACCTGGACATGGAGACAGAAAAAGCCATCTACGGCTCAATGGTATTGCCAGTGTTCGCTTACTGTGGTATATTGAATCTGAAATCAATTACGACGAAAGAAAATAAGACCAACTCGTTTCACAATCGCGCAATGCAAATCGCAAAAAAGCGGACATTTGAAGTTACATCCCAATAAATGCCATGAAAAGGAGAGCCTGCGTGTTAGTACACAATGTCCTGCAGAACAATGTCTGTCATGCTTTAAGCCAATACTTTATGTATCAAGAACACTGCAAGAACACAAGGAACAGTAAGTGTAGTGTATGCCTTCCACGGATAAGAACTGAATGCGCAAGGAAAGGCTTCTACTACATGGGTGCTAAGATTTTTAATGAACTGCCAGTTGCTGGAAGGATGTCTGACAATTTATTTCATTTTAGGGGGATTTTGGACATTATATTTGTATAACATTTTAATATGTTAAAGTTTTATGTTATCTATTTCTTCCTTTTTCTTGAATTTCCAGACTCTATATTTCCTTCCATTGCCCTGCAAATATCGTTATGGACATATATGTCCTTATGGTCCTGAAAGTTAATAGTATAAAACTGTTTTTAGACGTACAATTGTAATATATTTATGTTTTATTTTTAAGCATCTTTCTTTTTACAGGACAAACATTAATAACAGCAATTTTTTAATTGTTGAAATTTTGATCCTGTTAAAAAAATTTGATATTGTTCTTCTTCTTCATCATCAAATTTGCTTTGAGGGAAAATTGTTACAGAATCGGTTATGAGCCGACGAAAATGTGCTGAGATCATTTTCGGTGGTCGATGTCCAGGGACACCAATGTGGATTTTTCTGCATTGTCCCCAGCTCTCTGTAATTTCATGCGTAGAAATCATGAGTTGTGATCACATCGAGAGGAAGGCCATGGACACTACCCGATTAGGAAAAGGCTTCTCATTGTCCAAATATCTACCTTTGACATCTAGGTAAACTCATATTTGTAGAAAACCTTATTCCTTATTTTTTATCACTTTTTAATGTACCATTCTCATAGCCGTATTTGCGCTCATTGTACGCGGCATTATCAGTAACTTATTTTGTTTTGGATGCATTTCGAATAGAAGTCAATACTCGTTTGATTCGTATGATTTGATGTTTCCCTTCTTGTGCATAGGATCGATCTGGAGATACGTCCGTGCGAGTATGAGTCTGGCTGGTTACCTACCACCACTTTGCGATCCGGTCGATGGCAATCTTCTTCTCGACGGTGGCTATGTAAACAACCTTCCCGGTATACTTTTCATTCATTTCGATTACAGATACTTCGTCTTTGTGACTGACTCTATTCATTGGCAGGAATGTGATTTCGCTTCCTAATGAAAATGACCGCATTTCAAATGCGTCGAACCGGACGCTTGACTCATATTGGATAAGTGATATCAAATGTCTGTGTCAGATGAAACTTGGATCCTTGAAGATAGCTGGACCAGTCGATAGAATATATTGCGACTGGTCTTTCTTCGTTAAGTGTGCATTAAAAGAGAGATTTTACTCGTTACATAATACTGATGGAACAGGGAATTCCTTTTGCAGCCGATGTGATGAGGTCGCTTGGAGCTAAGACAATAATTGCAGTGGATGTTGGGGCCGTCTACGAACCACGCCAAACGAACTACGGAGACTCCCTCTCTGGATGGTGGCTGTTATGGAACAAATGGAACCCGTTTGGCTCCAATATCAAGGTTTGTGCTGCATCATGGGACCGGTTCTCTTGTCTTTTCGAAACCCGATTGCAAAGTGCTATTGCTTTAGTTAGTGGTCCGCGCATTTATGGTGAATCAGTGTGGAACAATGGCGCATAGCTGTTGACCGTTATCTATTTAGAGCACAGTATACGAAACGATCAAATCAGGTTTTTAGAAATTCTTTGGTTTTTCTGTTACCAGCAGCGCTTTAATATTTGCCAGCAACTACCTGATTTTCAACCTCCTTCCCTTCCTTTGCGTTTACCAGGTGAAACTCTCTCTTTTTGGCATTAGCAAACCACACTCGATGCTTCACACGCTATCTCGGTATGAAAAGAGCTCGAGGATTCATCGCCTGGAATCATCGAGCGTTGAATAGCAGTTGCTTAACCGTCTCCTGTTACGTTTCACAGATACCAGATATGCAGGAAATACAAAGTCGTTTGGCCTACGTTTCATGTGTGCAGCAGCTAGAAGAAGTGAAGAACTCAAGTTATTGTCACTATGTCAGACCACCGATAGACAAGTAAGATCGAAATCTCAACAGTAAACTGGAAACGTGTTTACTTATTCTTCCACAAGACTGCATCATGTCTTTTTATTTTTTTCATTATTCTATCTTTGCAGAATTTTCTCAATTATGCCTCTATCTTGACTGCGTTTCATCGCCTTTCATCGAAGTCGCTGCACGCGTTCGTCCACGTTTGCGATGGTTCTGTTTTCAGACATAGCTACAGATGCAAAGCTGTTTTTTCATTGATTCCTTCTACATGTGCCCCAGGAGTTTCTAGCTGTTCGAAACTAGTCTACGCCCACTTTGGATGCCACATCAAAGCATAGGACCCCTTGTTGAAAGTATCTTCCTGACAACGCCAGAGCTCGTTCGTTCGTTCGTATGCGACTGCGAGTTTCACAAGGGGATGCCGAGAGTCTACCCAGTCAAGGAAGCCGCTACCACCACGATGCACAGTATCCCCCTCACCCGTCAGATGTAGGGCCGGGCACCCATGTAGTACGTGTTGCAGGGTTAAAAGAAGGACGAATATTTATACTGGATTGAACACTTCAGCTTTAGATTAGCTGTTATCAATATGTGTCCAGTGCTTATGCCCTCAGAGTTACTTCTGAGTACTCATTTACCGACCTCGGAAGGATGAGCAACTGAGTTGGCTGTCGGCTTGTGGTCAGTGGTTCCGACAACGGGATTCGAACCCACACGAGTAGACCTCGCATGATTCGAAGCACTGCTCCTTAACCAATCGGCCACACCAGCAATTTATTACATAGAAAGGATATTACATTTTGGGTTCGTTGCATGTAGGCAGAGCACGGTGTTGCTGAGGTCGCATTTGAACATGTTGCCACGGCACTTCGTTTGTTGGGTACAGATTCTGTTGCACATAGACCAGTGTTTGTGGAGTAGTGTGTGAAATTTCGGGTGTTCAGGGGTGGGATCGAGAATGATGCTCGCGCTGGGAGGGTTTATCAGTCCATAGCCGAGGCCAATTTGCATAAAAAATGGTGCCAACATGTGTTGCAATGTCTCCAGGAGGTCACCCGCCCGGACTTTCGCCTCAGTCTCCTAACACCAGCTCTATAAACCGCTCGGTCACTGAACCCACATTTTTGATGGTCACCGTCAAGTTTCTTATGATTGCTGTCGAATGAATGGTTTTATAATGTTTTACCTTATTGGAAAATCTTATTTTTCAGGTTCAAAACGTTGCAATTTGGTAGCTTCGAAGAAATCATGGTAATACCTGATATTTATCTTTAATTAAACTGTTGTAAATGACAAATTAATTGGCTGTATCAGAATTGGGTTTCGCCAGTGCATTTTGGAAATGGCGTATCCAGTCTGCAAATATTTGGTATAGGCATGAAGTTTCTCTCGTTAGCTTCCAGCAAATGCACATCTGCGTGATCATTATTATAATGCCATCTAAGTATCCCCTTGAAGCTGTAGCTGCTCAGTTGAATGTGATAAAATTGTTCTTCTCTGCTTCTTTAGAAGTGTTCTGCCTCGAAATGTAATCATATTTTATTCGGATCTATTCTCCGCTGCTGTAAGATCTTCCAAACAGCCAAGTACAAACTACTTTTATAGTGAAATTCGTATTTGTCACATTTATAGTATTTGATAAAAGAATGAAGTTTGGAAAAAAATAAGGATATAGCAGTTAAAGAAAACGGTGCAGTTACACATTAGTCAATTTTGCCATATTCTTACTGTTCTGTGATGTGACAAATTGCCACTTGCTCTGCGAATGATAGATTTAACAGTTGGAAGTTCATGTGTCGATTTCCTATAACGTGCATCTTCAGGTATCTTTGTTTTTGAATGTGTGTTAAAAGCAAATGTATCCTAAATGAGGGCGAACCACGTTTCTTGTTACCATAGTTTATTTTCAATGTTTCCATAGCAGCTGGAACACAGTGAGTTGTTATGCTAAAATTCTTCAATGATTTGCGATGTTTAGAATATTGGATATCACTATGGCAAAGGTGTCTTTCAAAGCTTGCTGAAAGGAAATGCATTGCCGGATATGCTGGGGGACCAAGAACCAAAGAAAGCAAAGGTAGCTTTCTCCTTCCTTGATCGATACTGTTGATAATCACTATATACAGATGTTCTACCTCAAACTAAACATTAATAATAATAATAATAATAATACATTCTTTATACAGGGTTATTCAATCAGCTATAACATCTTAGCTGCTATCAATAGAAGCCCCCTCCTAATAGCCATTTTAGCAACTCTAGTATTTTTGCAAGCTCTTTATCGCCTGCCGAAAAAAATTTAATTATTATTTTTATTATGGAGGAGAAAATGCTTCTTATCTAAGAATGAGTTTCAACTGTGATTGCAACTCAAAATCTCCATCCCTGATTAAATGTCTTGATAGCATAATGAGCCTCGGTAGCATGACCTTCTTTTCATATCAAATTGACCTCGGTTTCATTTCATTTAAGCATGCTTTCATCAGAATTCATGTAAATCACACCGCAGTTTTGAAAATTTTAGAAATGTCTAAGCAGACGGGAAATTTCACTCGGACAGACATCTCTGCTCGTAAAAACGTCAATTTTTCACGTTTGCAAATGCAAATTCGTTTAAATTTGACATAGCTTTGTTAAATTTGTGTGCTCAATTCGCTAGTTTCCTATATTTGGGTCTTCTCGGTTTGTTTTGTTGTTACAATGACTTGAATCATGTATAAACCTGGCCACCTCCGTCCCTACCTGTATGGTTCACGGGGTAGAATAGGCCCCAGCTTACCTGCCTAGAACAGGCTGATGGCAGGCAAGGTACCTGACCATGAAAGTCCAAGCCAAAGTTTCACCTAAGGAATGTTGACTTGATAGTCCACGCCGGCCACTCCACTTTGTGGGAGAAGGTAGCAATGTAGTTATTAATACGAGTTGATGAGAGCAGAGTAGAATTCCTTCTCAGTCTTTTAATCGCAACATTGAATGCTGTCTAGGGCGATGCTGGACCCGTTTCACCCTCTTTTACTGCGCTTGCTGAGCTGGTTTCCAGAATACATCCACCGACGTCATCATCTTCCTCTGAATGGCTCAATACTGCGCACTCCATATCAAATCTACTCGTCTCAAATACCGAAGTTGATGAATACGATGAGCAAGATGCCGATATATTTCTAGCGAGACGGGCGCGCTCTGGCTCTCTCTCAGACCAAGACCTCCTGCAAGATTTAGATCAAAGCGGCGTCGAAGAAGCTGGATATGAAGTACGTACGATCTTTTCTTCGGGGAAATTTGCTTTCTTCAATTGTATTTCCTGTAGTCAGTTTTAGCAGAGGTTTGTTGGTAAGAGAAAGGAGCAAAATTAAACTTTGATTGCCAGCGAAAACGGCCGCTTTTAAGCCCCATAATACGTGTCGCCTGAGATGAAGTTTCTCAATCTAAGTGGATTAACTACTAAGAGTTGCGTATTGCCAGCTTAACAGAGAGTGGCAAGTGCTTTAGATCATCAACAGACTGCAGTTTAAAAAATAAAATATTATGTTTTACGATGTTCATCAGTCGGCGATATCAATTGGTACTTTATTATCATTAATGTTATAACTTTATCTAAGGGTCATACATCTTTAGCAATTATACAAATTGGGGACACTATCTAGCTTATTTACAACAGCTTGGAAATGTAATGAAAAAAATAAAGAAAAACGTATTTATCATAATTGTTTCATATTTTAAAGAAATGTTTGTTATTCACGAAAATACTTCCATTCTCCATTGCAGCTATCCGAAACTATACTGTTTTGATCTTATTTTCTCATACTTGCACGGAATGAATCTTAAACTAGGTTTTTGCCTGTCACGCATACTCAGTTTAGACCAGGGGTCTCAAACTCGCGGCTAGCAGGAAGATAATTTTTCGCCCGCGTCTTAGAATGAAAATGAAGTTATTTGATAACATAGGGATGTTTGTGTCAGAGCTTTCTTGCTGAAAGTCTAATGCGGCCCCGCTCCACCAAGACGCTGCTTCCAGCGGCCCCGCTCCACCAAGACGCTGCTTCCAGCGGCCCCCAGGTACATTGAGTTTGAGATCCCTGATTTAAACCAAAGTTGAGTCCCAAAACATCTAATCGAATGTTGGCCGCTCACAATTGTTCTGAATCTTTGTATTGCAAAATCGCGTTCACATTTCCTTTGGTATATAATGACGCTGGATTACTTTTGTTCTTTCGTAGTCTGAGGATACATTCAAAATGCGACACTTGCGACGTAAAGCAGCCATATTGCTACGAACAAACAGTAACGCAGTATAAGAGTGTAGACTTAAAATCGTATGTATTGATCTTTGAGCTAAGATATTTTCGTGGCGTTGATACGTTCCTTGTCTGTAGCATTTTGATGCATTCCAGCGCTTTTATTGAAACAAGCTTGCTCAATAGTTTTACAAAAAGAACTTTTTTCATTTTGTTGCTTGATCTAAGAAATTCGGTGATCATATTCACAGTAAGGATAAAACAAGTTTCCTTCACCATTTCCCCCGTCATACATATTCTTTGGTAATAAGAAAATATATTGTTTTTAAAACCAGGCTAATGACAAAGTGATAAAAATCGAAATCAATTAGTCCTGCTGGTGGGCTGTACCTCGAGTTGCTGAATACTCGTGCAGATCATCTCTCGGCACACGTTTAGGATGGTCTTTTCGAGAGAGGCCTTTCCCCCATTATCCATTAGAATATGCATTTAATCTAAAATTTCATGAAATAGAGACAAGCTGAAAGTATTAAATAGACTGTCCATAATTAGAATTGCCCCATAGGTAAGTGTATTGAGATGCTGGAATGATTGGGAATGAATTAAATGAATGTTATTTTTAGATATATTGCTAATTTATGATGCATTGTGTATAGTTTAATAGCTTGAGTTTGAATTTCTAGTCGTGTGGGTTTCGTATCGTTGGTATTCAAGGTTGTTTTAAGATGAAAATGTTTTGCTACTATGGAAAGTTTTTTCAATTCGATCCTTTCATCAAATGTTGACAACGACAATTATGTCATACAGCTCTCCATTTTCCTTCCCAGAATCCCGCAACTTTTCTTTAGTATATTGGGTCGGGGAAGGGCTGCAGTGACCCGTGACGAAGCCCCAACAAAGAAGGGAAGACGAAGGCTTTGAGAAGGAGGCCAGATCAAGATTACTTGCCAGGGAGGGGAAGGCAAGACATTCCATAGATTGCAAGTTCTTAAATTAATGAATTACTTTTGGGATAGAGCTAAATGATAAGGTGGTAAAATTTGGAAAAAGGGGGAAGTGAGCTGAGCTGTTGGTTGTCCTGCCACGCCTTAGGGGATGAGGTATGATATCCTGGATCTTTTGTGAGCAATGTCCGTGAAAGTATCTATAAAAGATGGAAAGGTCTGTTTTCTTTAAAGTCTAAAATCAACAGACTTGATCGCATTCCTCTTATCTCTTGAATTTCTGGCTCTTCCTTTGTTGGGGCTTTGCTATAGGCTGCCAGCCCCCTTTTCCCAACACAACAAAACCCTGCACCCCCCTTGCTGTGGACTCCATTTGAATGGTGCGTCCCAGACACATTAGCGTATTGTAGTTGTTGCTGCTTGCCAATTCTCAGCCCTCGTCTCCTGCAATTTTCACGTCCGATTGAGCGCCTTGGTGACAGGGCGATTCAGAATTTGTTTTCAGCTAGTTTCTACTTCGAAACAAGCAGGGATATACACCAACAAAACAACTTTTAGATTTAAAGTGTACTGTAAGTAGGTTATTTTCTCATATTTTGTTACTGAATCGTATACCACGTAGAACTTCTTCCAAACCTGTTAGGCCACGCTTCCTTTTTCTACTCGCCATCTTTTTCGATATCTTGAAATCAAAGCAATACCTATCCGTATTATCAGTTTCAGTAGCGAATTACGGTACTACCCTTGTTATTTATCGTTAAATGACACTTACGACTGCATGCACTCCACCGCAAGTTGTTCATTATCGTGAAAACATACGCATATGTCATCGCCAGCACTTGCCTTGAATATATGACATCCTTCAGAACTAAATGGTGCATGTGAGATACTGAGCGCCCATGTCAGCTACTTGAAAATGAATCTGAGTTACTTGTAGATTAAAAATTTACTCAAAGTAAACGCCGGGTTTATGTATGGTTTTTTGATTCAGTTTCGTTTTCCAAGTTTCTCGTAAAGCAAATATTTTATTCCGTAATTCTGTACGCTATGAACTTGGTTCCCCTGATGAAAATGTGTCTTACAAACGACTCAATTGATTTATTTCAATTCACTCAGTAAGTATGGTGGTTGGCTCGACATGGCATGTTGGACTATCCTTTGAGTATAAGGAGACGCTTAATATAACTACTCCTGAGGTATTCCATAACATTTACAAGAAAATAAACCACTAAAATTACTAGAGTCAATGGATGTAACTTGACCATCCGTATCTGAAGAACTGAGACCATGAAAAGAGGATTATTTTTCAGTGGTGTAAGATGTGTAATACTTTACCAACAAATTTAGAGATTGAGAAATCCTACCTCCAATTCAAATAAGAACTTAAAGTACATTTTATCGATTTGTTATCTTCTATACCTTATTAAGTTGTAGGCTTTTATTATGGACGGAATACTTAAAGGTCTTTTCAATTTTCCTTTCTGGACTGAATGCTTTAAGGTCTCTGAAATTTTCATTTCTTCAGACTTAACCTTTTTCTTTGGGAAAGAGGGCCTCTACTGATAACAGCTTATGTATTTTAGCTGATGAAACCGCCCTGTATAAACGACATATTATTGCCACTATTATTGTTATGATTATGATTATTCTATTTGATGCACATGTTATATATTGTGACAACGGAACAAGGACTGGACACATCCTGCTTTGATGAACCTTTGAACTATTTTTTTGCTTATTTTAACATTGTATTTCCTTCTTTCTTTTGCTTCTTTTTCCGTTTAAACTGTCATTAGTATTAAGTAGAAATAGCCAATTACACACTGCCTGTTACAAGAGAGGTGTGCTGTTTTATTTTAACTATGCAGTGGATGAATGGTTTAAAGAAAACTATTAAGATACAAGACAATGATTTGTCTCAGACTTCTCAGTTTTCCTCTCCACAGCTCAGTGGTTTTCGTCAGAAAAATAGAAATCATGAGCAGCTCTGAAGAAGTGTCATGGATTTCCTGGTTCTGTGGTCTACGTGGCAATGAATTTTTTAGTGAGGTAATGTTAAATACTGAACAATGGAGGCTCTAGAGATTCACATATTTTTATGAATGATGCAGTTTTGCTCACCTTAGCTCAATTAGTTCCCCACTTTCAAAACAGCATTTAAAAAATCAATGAATTGATTCACGCTTGTTGTAAAGTTTCTGCAAGGCTCAGACCAACCCACTGGAGTGACCAAGAATGCAGTGACACAGGTAAATCAGATAGCTGAAAACCTACCAGATCACATAATCAAAGAACTTTAAAACCATTGCCCAGAACATGAGGGCATGAAAGCCTTATTAGAGAAATGGAGCCAATTACTGGCTTAACCAGCCAAACAACGATGATGAAGTGATATATATTGGCATAACGCTGTTGACAAAATTGGGAAATGAAAAAAACTGGCCATTCTGCCTCACCTTGCTTTTCCCAGGATGACACCTCTCTAACAAGGTGCTACAGAGCTGCTTTTTAGTGTACTGAGCTCAACTTTACATTTAATGCTAGGATAACTAGGGTACGCAAGGAATTTGTTTAAAAGTAGAAAATCCAGAAGATTATTTCTAGTAACCATTTCTTGCTATTCTATCCAGATCTAACAGTATTTTGTAACCCCTCAGGTTGATGAAGACTACATTCAAGACAAATTCAACCTTACAGGACTGAATGAGCAAGTACCTCATTACCGACAAGCATTGGATATGATTTTGGACCTAGAACCAGGTTTGTCTTAATGATTTATGAACTTCAGTTCAGATGTGAAAAAGGTATCACCTGAAAAAAGAGACAGCTGGGTTCACTTTTCAAGCCAACCTCGGTTTTATTTTAAAATTTGTTTGTTTGTTTTCACACATTGCTACTACGAAAGTAGATCTATTTGGCTACCAGCATCTAATGTGTTACCCCAGAAAGAAGCATTCATTGCTAAACTTATTGTGTTTATAAATGTGCGCAAAAATCCATCTTGAGGTGCAAGCAAACAGGTATTTGTCACTGTCTTAGAAAGGAGAAATTTGACTGCTTTTTTAACGCTAAGAAGATGTTAAGTTTTTACCATAATTCCTAGCCATTTTTATGTAGGTGTCAGGAAAGCACAGTGGTAAGATTCTAGGATCATTTTGTGGAATCCACCTCCAGCTAAACAATCCCTTATAGTGAGGAGAGTTGCTAGCCCTCTGTCATTCCATGCATTGGTATCACAATGTGTGGCCAATTCAAGAGGCACGTCCTGGACACTGCTTGATTGTCAAAGAGCTTCTACTTGTTCAAAAATCTACCTTCAGTTGCTAGATGGAAATCTCAAAATGATAAATATAATTTTAATGTTGAGGCTTTCATATGATAGTTCATTGCTTTTTTTCAGTATGAATAAAAATTTATGTGGTATGATTTGATTCAGTATCTGAAAACCAGACTGTTGTTGTATCCCATCAATGACATGCAGTTTTTATTTTTTCTAACTCCAGATATGGATAAATTTTTCAGAAGTTTGTAAGATTAACTACCCTACACATACTGAATTTTTGTGTGTTTTTTCAAATCCATCTGATATTTACCTTTGAAAATGTAGGTCATGGACTGATTGTACTTTTATATGCTTTTATTTGGTATTTTGTATATAAAGTAATATTTTGGTCCAAGGATTTGGATAATAGAATTCAGAGAATTTCAATTTTCTGACAATTCATTTTCAGACTGTCAAATGAAGCTTGATTCAGATTTGTCTAAACAACAATGCAACAAGGATCTTCTCCCTTTTTTGTTCTTAGATGATGAACTGGAAGACAACCCAAATCAAAGCGATCTAATTGAGCAGGCTGCAGAAATGCTTTATGGCCTGATCCATGCTAGGTACATTCTGACAAACCGAGGCTTGGCCCTCATGGTATGGTTTTTAATTGTTTCTTTCTAACCTGTATTGTATTCATGTTTCTGCAGCCAATACCAAAGTAGTAACTGAAACGTGTATCTTATTTTTTCTTGGTATTTCTATTTAAGGTTACTTCGATCTTTTTAGATCAAGAGATGAAGTAACCCATCAACTCCATTTTGAATCAGAAGAACAGTTAACAATAAAGAATAATGAGAATAGGAATAATTCAAAGCCATGTATCAAAATCTTATTTCTAAAAGATTTAATTAGGCCCAGTTTCCTGATTTTATGAAATTAATTGCTTATATAGTCTACTGCTCAATGATTCAAGGCTTTTCAGATAGACGCTTGTCTCACAAACATATATCACCCTATCAGAATCTGTCTGATATGATCTTTGTAGTATTTCTTTGAGCTTTGTAAGGCAACTTTCCTGAATTCTTTTTAAGCTTGAAAAGTATCAAAATGGTGACTTTGGTCATTGTTACAGAGTTTACTGTGAGAACCAACCTGTTTTGCCCATTGGTATGTAGAGATGCGATGTATATTCACTGTTATCACAACTTGCTTTTTTACCCTTTACAGCTGGCCCTTTATGATATCCTCACTAAAGTCAAACTTCTAAATCAAATATTTCTCTCTCTCTCTCTCTCTCTCTCTCTTAAGATAGGCTGACTGACAAAAAATATCTATGATTCGATGCAACTTGGTGGTACGATATGACTATATCAAAAATGGAAGCTCTTTCGCAGCAATTGCCCGCTTCCAGCAACTTTTCATTCACCATCAATGATCATGAAGTTGAGCAAGGGGAACCGTCCCCATACCTTGCAACTATTCAATAGTTGGAAGCTACGGCTGTAAAAACATGGCAAATAGAACCGAAGCAACCCATTGCTGAACATCACTCTGAGTGGCCTGGAACTCTCACGCCAACTAGCGACGAGGAACTGCCAAAAATGGTCTTGTATTGTGAATTCGCTTCGGAAAATGCACTCTCTGTTGCTACTCTACAGCAGTACAGTGACTAATTAAATGCAACTGTGAAGAAGTGTGGCGTTGACCGGCGAGCATAGGAAACATAGGCCCAATTGTAAGCTGTGGTCAGTGCCCTTGAAGAATAGGACGGGTAGAACTTAACAGCGTCAATGATAAAGAAAGAAAGGGAGAAGAAGGAAAAGGCGATCGATTGACGAACCGACCAACTGACCGATCGATTGACTGACCGACCGATTGACCGACCGACCGATTGACCGACGATCTGATCAACCAACTGATCGATCAACCAACTGACCGATCGATTGACCGACCGACCAACTGACCGATCGATTGACCGACCGACCAACTGACCGATCGATTGACCGACGATCTGATCAACCAACTGACCGACCGATTGACCGACGATCTGATCAACCAACTGACCGATCGATTGACCGACCGACCGATTGACCGACGATCTGATCAACCAACTGACCAATCAATTGACCGACCGAATTTCAAAACCACAGGATGCATTATGACAGAATTCTGTTTTGTCTGTGCATCTATTGTAGCATTAATATATTGTTTATTCTTGAACCTTAATTGCTTCAAAAATATCATTTTAGCCCAAATTTTTATTCTCATCATCTATTTAACATTGGCTTTATGACAAGAAGAAAACGGCCGATATTGTACTATAGACTTCGTCACTTCAATGAAATGCATTATAGACATCTGTCTTTATTGCGCTCGGTGAAAGATTTTTTTTACAAGAAGCCTAGTAAGAAACGGCTTAACCCCCAACCTATAGAATTGTATAATTTTTTGCTATTTCAAGCACTATTGAGAAGCCCTAAACACTGATCATGTCTGCTGACTTCCATTTTAACTTGACCAGTTCGTTTGCCTCAAAACTTTGACAGAAATTTATGACATGAAGTGTTGGATCTAGGAGTGTGCCCAGCTGGGACGAAACTTTATTTTGATGATGGCGTCATTTGTACTTGCATTAATGAATTTGGAAATCTATAAAAGACACCTGTTCCTCTACCAGGTTTATCCGATGTACCAGGCGAAGCGATGGTGAAACTCTATTGTCCCAAGTGCATGGATGTGTACAACCCAAAGTCTTCAAGGCATCACCATACTGATGGAGCATACTTTGGGACAGGATTTCCTCACATGCTTTTCATGGTTCATCCAGAATACAGACCAAAGAGAAGCCCAAACCAATTTGTTCCTAGGTAAGCACTTGAAATCATCTTACGTTCAAATCAAATCAAAAATGTTTCGTTACAAGACCAGTCTTTGGTCCTTACCCAAATCGGAATCTCCAAAGATACTTGAAACTGGAGTTGCAGTTGTAAATAGGATACTACAGCTATTTTTTCTAGTTTTTCCACTGTACTTTGGTTTTTCATATCAGAAACTAACGTCAGAAACTAACTGGTTTTTCATCGACTGATCAATATGTATTTTTTGAACTTCTTATTTATGAAAACATCAAACATACAAATTTAAACCTCTCTATGATTAAGTAGTTTTAAAATGGCTTGCCTGAGTAAATTAATTGTGTATATAAAAGTGAAATTAAAATAACATCTATATTAAAAGTTAATAAAAAAAGGAAATAAATGTTTATATATAGGTATCGTCTGAAATCTATTTGAAAATGTCAACAGTTCTGGATCTAATAATTGAAACAATAGAAATATTTATACAGGGTAAATCTTGTCAGAACCACAAGTGCTGCTTTCAGTACGGGCACTGTTATCTGCTTTGTTAGTTTTCTCAAATTCTTCTCCTTTATATTGGACCTTTTCAGGAAGCAAAACCTTGTCGTAATGAGTTCAAGGGATGCTACTTAACAGCTGCTTCTAATGGTTCATATAAATGCGATGAAAGAATCATAATCTCAACATTTATCTCTCGTAAGAACTACAAATACCAAGGTGATGCATTGATAAGATTCGATCCGTTCACTGGTTGAATGAGAATATTGGATGAGGTTGATGATAGTTGAAAATCACAGTGACTTCACAATAAATTATATTTATGTAGAATGCGGTAGGACTACGATAGCTAAATATAATCTCTTATACGCACGCCTTACGTGTGTCTGAACTGCATACTTTGGCAGATGGAACATCCAAATTCATTGCATCACGAACTCTATCTCACAAATCATCATTCATCCCTAGAACATCCAATTTGTGGAACGTCTTGCCTTCTTGCTTTCCTGAATCTTGCAACCTGCCATCTTTCAAATCTAAGATCAATAAACTTGATCCTATCTCTCTCTCCTATTAGCTTTTCGCTTTCTTCTCTCTTCCTTTGTTGGGGCTTTGTATAGGCTACCATGGCCTTTCTTCAACATAACCCACTAAAAGAAATTGTATATAAGTAGCAAGACACCGTTTGAATGTTGCTTTAGACCTCCGTTGAATTGATTCTGAGTCGAATTTCCTCCCTTTCTTCTTGATTTTGTAACTTATCCTTTGCACTTCAGATTGTATGGCTTCAAGATTCATCCGATGGCGTACCAAATACAAGCGCAAGCAGCGGCAAACGCCAGAATGAGGAGTGCATCAGCAAGACAAAGACCATCTAAGGCTGGCCATTACAAATAGTGAACGTTGACTGCGTGGAATAATCGTATGCGTGGAGTATTTTATGTGGACAGAATTTGTAGCAGTATTTAAAAGATGTTAACTGTCTCGTTAATTCGGAGCGAATTGGAAAGTGGAAAGGATAACCCCACCTTTATAGCAATAGTGCAAGGAGGATTTTAGTTAGTCACTTAATCGCCAAGTTTAGCAATATGGTGAAACTGTTGGAAGAGATAGCATTGGCATGGCAAGGCTTTAAGGATTCGCATTCGTTTTAGCTTCAGAGACAGCTCAGATTGACGAATGCTTTTGCAGAACACTCATGTTTTTTCCCTCATTTTTTCCATCCCATGTTTATCTTTGCTTCGTTCCCTAATGTCCATTTTTCACCCACACATGCAGGAACAGTTCTAGGCATTTGCTTTGGTTAGAAAATGCCACCTTGTTGCTGCTCTTGATGGGACATGACAGTACCCATGACGCATTCTCTGGGGGAAAGCAAAATCGTTTATATACCAGAAGTAGCTTGCCTTAAGAATTTTTATGTTATGAGTATACCCGTTTGCATTCCGCAGTTGCTTGCCGTTTTATTATCATCAGTCGTTCCAATCGAGATCACTTTCAGAAGTTGGTTTAAGATCAACCCTTTTCGTTCTCATGTAACATCAATTTTTCAATCAGTTATTGATAGCTTGTTCATAGTTAATCTCTTCGGTCTGATTAGATAAATTCTTAATTTTCAGACTTCCTGCACATACTTAATAAGCTTAACCAGGCCAATGAATGTTTCGAAGGACATTGCTCTGTCCTCTTTCGTCATCAGCAAAACCGTGGCTTAAGTTGCCTTTAGTGCTATCGTGCTTGATATTTAGATAGATAGATAGATAAAACGATTGTTTTTCAACTCTTTATTACCGCCGTAATATTGGAAATTAGCAGTCAGTTCAACCCTTCCGCCCATAGTCTCCAACTGTTGCGATCTTCTGCGATGCTTTGAATGTCCTTTCTGCCATAGTTGATGTTACCCAAAACATTTACGTTTCTTCTTACGGTAGTGGTCAGATTCTCGGGTGGTCTTCCTCGCGAAATTCTCTCATTTTCATTTACTGTGCCGTTCCTGATGGTGTGACCCAGCGGAATCGCTTGTCGTGCAGCTATAAGTTTCAACGGCCACTGGATATCAACGCCATGGTGTCGGAAGTGATGTTCGGTGTCGATATGTGATGTATGGTCATGCGCGCTTGATGTTTACCATGTGCAACAATCTTGCATAAATTGCTTTCAGTGAATCTTTTATAGATGCGTCATATTTGTATTACTTAGGCATACAAAAGCATTAGGGGTGAAATTTGGGGAAAATGAACCAAACACTCGGTAAGTGCAACGATTTGCTCGCGAATCGAAACATAATCCATCAATGAACGGTTCAACGAAACGAACGTTTGGACGCAAAGAACCGCGCGGTTTGTCGAAAATCTTGTCCCCAGCAACTGTCCTGCATTTAATGGCTCTAACCGACTGAAGTAAGTAACTCAATCTGAATTCAAGATAATTTTTCAATGATGCAGCAGATTTTTGCTTTAGCTTTAAGTGATAGTATTCCTTGTTCGGGCGAGAAACATTGTTAATCTTTTGGTTTATTGTCGTTACACGCATTTGACGAAAGTTTTGCCAGTTATTTGGATTCATTAATGATATCTCAAATATTTTCATTGTCAAATAATTTAAGGAAGGTGGCCCTTCAGCAAATGCTGGTTTACAAGGTCTCTCCATTTAATTTTCCATGTAACTATTATGACATGACTAAAATTTGCAATTATTTATAAAATAATTTACAGTATATCAAATAAGACTAATTTGCAAAACCAGACTATGACATATTGAATAAAAGCAGAGACAAAAAGCAGTTTTATTTCGCTTTTTTTACAACTTGCATAGTAGATGCCTGCTTAGATTCAACCAGGACAGCATTAAATGATTTTGCACCTCTAAAAGAACACGCAAGTAGTTCTTTGCTTGTGTTGTTTGTGTTGGTTGAGCCGTCGAGGCCGATTGTGAGCTCGAGTGCCGTTGGGGTCTTGACGCGTGTGCCACCTCAGGTGAATAGATAACCCGATCCTGGATCCGCAGACTCGCTGGCATCGGCCACAATGAAAGCCGCCATCGGTCGCCGTAGTGATAAATGTTGGGGCAAAGGAAGAAGATTTCACCTTTCGTCGCTGATGCATTTCCATCAGGGATGTAATCCTTGCCGATTCAAAAGAAGCGGTGCCTTCGTAAAAGACACTGCGCCAAGAAGGGCGGTCAAGAGCGACATCTTCTCATTTGCTTGGTTCGATGTCACACTCTGTTCCCAATGGGCCTACATTGATCTTTTAGTTGCGCGGAGGCACTGTGGTTCTATTCTCCTTCGTCATCTTTTCACTTCATTGGGTTACCGAGAGTTAGCTGACATTTATCGTCTCTAAACCTTTTCTAAAGGCTTCTCCGCACAGTGGATCACCGTGTTGGGCTGTGGAGCATCGAGTCCAGAGTCAACACCCATGACGCTTTGGCTTCAGTGCTTGTGGTAAGACGCCCTTCCTACCACGAACTCATTCGTCCCTTTTAAGACACTCAAAGAATGCCTTGCTTCTATTCCTCTTTAAATAAAAAAATTGCATTTGAATTTAGAGAGGGAAGAAGGCCGTTTTGCTTTTGCTGGTAAACTAATCTAGCAATGCTCAAGAAGGTCTCGTTATCTCGAATGCGGCTTTCACAACACACTCTGACTGAAAGGTTTTGGTTCAGTTCTGTTTGGTAGAAAGCTGCTTGGACGTCTTCGAAACATAGCGAATGGAAATGACTCGTTTTGTGCAATCAAGGATCAACGTATATCATTCTGCTCCTTGGCTTTCCCCTCTGCCCCAAGATGTGATCCCGCAGCTTCCTGTCGGGAATACCCTTGCAAGGGGGTTCAGTCCCACATGGGGCAGCTGCTATTTCAGAAATTGCACACTTTCTTCATTCTCATGAAAAGAAAAACCCACAACAGAAGCTGCATCCTACTTCATCTAATACTACATAATTTAACGATGCAACAGGAAACGAACCAGTACCGAGAGGAGAAGGATGACTCGCCCATCCAATGGCTTAAGAACGCAAAGATGTATATATATATATATATATATATATATATATGTAAACTAATAAATCTATTAAAAATACAAGGTAAAGAACTATTACGAGGAGGAAATTTCTAATACAAGCATAAAGAAGGGGTGCATTTGAAGGCAGATTGCAACGAAACACATGAATCACCTGGGCACCATTAAAGGGAAAAAAGTGGTGAATTTGTCATGCATGCGATGATTTAGTTGTATACTCTCTTAAACGTCACTTAACCAATTACAAAGAAGGAAGCCTATTTATAAGCACATACATTAGGGGTTTTTATGTTTTACTTAGGGGTGTGATTAATCTTCAGACTATTCAGCTGACTTTTCAGTGAATTCACCCATTTCGCATATTTTCTTCAATCAAAGCATGACAAAGCCGATGGTTTAAAGAAGCTCCTAAGAAATGAGATGCAATTTAAGAAGAAAAGATCGTATCAAGGGATCCCCTGCATGTTGTTTGCCAAAACATCTCTGTTTCAAAGAACTCTTCTGTGGAGGAATGCGACTCAGGGAATTTCTTAACGGCCCAACGAGCTCAGACAAAGGTTTTAAATCCTTTCTAATTACGTTCAAAGGCATCTATCTTCTCGTAACCATGGAATCATCGAGCAAAATCAGTATAGATGAAGTTTTCCGCTTGACATGGAATATTTTGCCACTCGCTGCTCCTGTTCAGACTTTGGTAGTTAAGCATGTGAGTACGGAATGCTTCACGTATTCAATGAAAGACTTATTTTGCAAAAACTTCCTCCAAACTGATGAAAGGGTTCATTCTTCTTTATTAGGCTAGGCCACGGATTGGAATTGTTCCGTCAACTGACAATTAACTGCTTCGCAAACAGCGAATTATTGAAATCTCTTTCATAACTTTGATGCTTTCTTCAGATTTCTGCTCCAAGTTCCGAAACATCTTCGTTATTTTCGACAAATCTCGACGGTCCTAAGCCCCAACTTTCTTGAACTCGCTTAGATAATCTTAGACTAACTTACAATCACAATCAACTTATTCGCTTATAACCTATTGCAAACACAGTAGGAAATCTCTGCCTTGCAATTCAACGACCCCAACTTTCTTGAACTCGCTTAGATAATCTTAGACTAACTTACAATCACAATCAACTTATTCGCTTATAACCTATTGCAAACACAGTAGGAAATCTCTGCCTTGCAATTCAACGACCATCTGCTGTCGATTCTCCGTTCGTGTGGCCATGCTTTGATATCATGAATCGAAAAACTTAGAAGTGAAGGGCAGTTGCTTTTGAGACATGAAACCAGCAGAATAATTCTCGCAAATCACACTACCTCGTTTACTTGTATACAATATGCATATATATATTCTTATGCAGTCATATGTTTATGTCGACATATAAATATATGTTTATATGTATACATTAATATTTGATTGCATAAATGAGCATTCACGTAGACGTCTGAGTTTCATCTTCATCGATCGTCAGCCGAACACTATTGACAAATTTGAGGATATCAATTTTAATTTCCGACTTGCAGCTAGATCATTTAGTAACTTGATTATAAATAAGAATATATGAATATATAGGAACATAAATAGAAATATATATAAATCTATATGATACATGAATATATATTCATATGTATATATATATTTATATTCTATATATTTGTACATCATCATCATCATCAATATACTGTCTTTACTGTAGATATTGTAGATATTTAAGAAAATATATATTTATGTCTATTTATATGTGCATTCATATAGATATCTACATATGTGAACATGTCCAAGAGGCAAGTGTTAAAATCACAGAGAGTGCTCAATAATAGAACTAGGACAATTGATAGAAAAACAAAAGAGAATAAGTAGTATTAGTCTAAAGCTCCAAGTTCATGCTTAACAATCTTCAGCTAAATGTGTATTATAGATATATATACATCTATATAAATATATAAATATATATATATATATATATATATATATATATATATATATAAATATAAATATATATATTTATATATATATATATATATATATATATATATATATATATATATATATATATATATATATATATATATTTATATTTATATATATTCATATATAAATATATATGTTTATATTACATATAAAATATGCTGTATGTATTGTATAATATGATATACATGAATATCTATTTATATATGTGTTTTTACATTTTTTGATACATAATCAAGCTCCAATTGGTGAAACTGCAAGTCAGAAACTATATAGATGCATTTCATATAGTTTTCCTTTCCCATTTAGCCAATGTATGCTTTTTTGCATGTTTTGATGCTTTGTCTCACAGTCTCAAGTGAGAAATGCAAATTTCCCTGTTTCACTTGATGTGCTGCAGGATGATTTATTTCCTGTTGAAATCATTCTTTTGCATTTCGATTCTTCATTGTTTTCAGGGGCATTGAGACATTGTACCAAACTTCGTGCTGTTATGGTAGCCACTCAATTGAAGCTCCTTCTGTTAGTAGCAGGTGGAAACGTTCTTGCCTATCCATTATGTGAAATCCAAAGCAGCAAGCACTGTAACAACACGAAAAAAGTCATAGAAAACAGCGTGTTATTTGTATGGAATGAAGGTACATTCACTGTTTCCAGAAGTGCATTGACAGCACATGGAGTAGTTTTAGCACTAATTATGCTACCGTCAGTTCTTGCGAATGGCGCCCTCATTACGACTGTTATCATCCAACAGCGATTCCGCACGCCTACTAATCATCTCGTAATTAGCCAGTGCACTGTTGACATCGGTATGACTTTAATGGTGCAGATGTTCTCAATGATTGCCATCTTCCAAGGAGGCTGGAGCCTAAGCCCGACGTTGTGTATTCTTCAAGTAATATTGAACAGGATATTCTTGTATGCAACTGTTCTACATTTTGCACTGCTATCGATCGATCGGTACATAGTGATTGTGAAAAGCACGAGGAAAGAGCGTTTCACGCAAAACGAAATCATTGTAGCATGTGGATTTTTGTGGCTGATTGCAATCGTATTAGGTCTTCCCTGGGACGTTTTCCTTTTTCCGTCTGAGGTTTGGTTTGAAGTCACCTCGACATTTTGCTTTGCGAAGTATGTGAATGCAAAGACGAACAAATGGTTTGCTTTGATAATATGCAGAACAATTCTGCTTCTTGTGGTTCCAGGATTGATCGTGATATTTTGCTTCTACCACATACTTGGGGTTTTGCGAAAAAACCGACGCAAAGTTGGTCCATCCACTGTATCTAATTGGCGAAGGATAGCAGTTGCTGTTTATGCGAGGTCTGCTTACACAAGCTTGGCGGTGGTGTGTTCTTTTTTTATTTGCATGTTGCCGTTCATCGTTGCTTTCGGCTTCAGTCTCATAGGAAAAGTCGTCTCATACGAAGCCATTGCTACCTTCAAAATCATCTTATTTGCGAACACAGCAATCAAGCCGATCATTTACATCACGCGCAGTGCAGCCTGGTCAAAAAAGCTGCGCCGGATATGGACGGAAACAAGAAAGTCGAAGAGCAAAGCAATGCATTCACCTGTGCCAAACAGAACGTCGAGATACATTGTTGGAAATGGCCAGAAAGTCAAGAAAGCTTCGATAAACATGAAGTTAACAAGGGACTTGAATTTGAAACCTATGAGTACACGTGACTTCCACGAAATGTTTAGTGTCAGCGGAAGAAACCAAGCTTGGAGCATTTCCGCTCGAGAGATAGAAAACTAAGAATCATTCGATTTTTCCATTACTGGCTTGGTTCTTTAGTGAAACAGTACTTCTTAGTCTACTGAAAGCCGATGGTGTGTGCTAACCTGTGACGATGCAATTGTCTCTTACATGCTATTAGTATTTCCTTGTGAATATGGAAAGATTTCAACGTATGAGCGCGTGGCAGCCGATCGACTTTCTAAAGGTCATTTAGTTTGAAAGAGAGTGCTCATGCGTCAAAAAATCCTTGATGAGATTTGTTTATGATGCAGCACTGAAACAAATATAGTAAACAATTGAATATTAGAATTTATAAAATCTGTATTGGTGTTTTTGAAACTTGTACATTATATGAACTCTTCTTCTTTGCTTTCCTGAATCCATCAACTTGTCCTCTCCCAAATCTAAGATCAATAAGCTTGGTCTTGTCTCTCTCTTCTCTTAGCCTTTCGCTTTCTTCTTTCTTCCTTTGTTGGGGCTTTGGATAGGCCACCATGGCCTTTCCTTAACATAACCCACTAAAAAATACAGAAAAGAATGAAGCACTGACAATATTTAGAACAGAAGTGAACACAACAAATTGAAGATTGACGTCCTATGTATCGATTTTGGGAATTCTGACAAGGATTGACCATCTGCTTTGCATTGACAATTTCAAGAGTGGGAAAGTTTCTGCTCAAAATCTTTTGAATCTCGACATTTTGAGTGACTTCCAATTGAAGGGGGCGTCCTTTATCCGAAAATCGAGTTCGCCATTTTGTTCACGATCCGATATTTCTCGCGAGAAAAGCGAATGATCGAGAAAGATTTGTACGTCACAAAGTAGGTCTATGAGAATTCTTTGTTAGCAAATTCTGAACTAGAAAACGAACTTTCAACTCTTATAAAATGAAAATGGTACCAGATGTCAGAAAAACAATTGCAGAGTTAAAAATCAGGGCACTCGACTGAATCTGATTCGAATTAGAAAATGTTCACTGGAGAGGCCTTTTGCATCAAGAAGTGGACTCGCAAAATGTTAAAGAACTGCTTGGATGTCATATAGCAAGCCAAGCGCAAAGCATATGCTAGACTTCAAGTTGGTGACAAGATCTACAACAATCTCGGCAAACTCGTCAAAATCTCCGCTTCTCACGTGTGGATATCTCACGCCTTCTGAACAACTTGTCGTTTTCTTTAGATCCTTATTTGAAGATCCATCAGATCCATCAGCTGCTTCTTCAACTCCGTTCTCAAGAGAGGAGAGCGATTTAATGTCTACAGGTACGTCAATATCACTTTTGAAATTTCCAACAGAGTCATTCTATTCAAGTAAGAAAGAGCAGAGGACCCAACACAGAACGTTGAGGCGTACTTAAGGAACCCTTCTGTTAACTTAAATTAGAAATTAGGTAAAGATGGGTGAGGCATCTTTTAAGGATTGTTCTTTCAGACGACGAGAAATACTTACTGACTGCATTGGTTCTGTTCTTTTGTTAAACTCTAGGGCCTTAGCCGCCGTGCCTTCTCCACACTATCAAATATTCCAAAAGATTGTTACATATCGACAGGTTTCTTCTGCGACAGAAATAGAAAGGGTTTTTTGCAGGTAATTCCAAAATTTCTTGAGGTCAAATAGCATTATTTTTCATTTTTTTTTTTTTTTTTTTAGTGGGTTATGTTGAGGAAAGGCTATGGTGACCTATACAAAGCCCCAACAAAGGAAACCGTCAATGATTCGTTGCGACAATCGTGTACACAAAATCTTCAACTCTTATCTATAAAGTAAGCAGTGGTGCTGTGGTGTAGTGGTGTAGTGGTTGAGCATGTGGACTCATAACGCAAGGGTCGTGAGTTCGATTCCTTCATGCGTCGCAACAAAACGCCATTAGCAAGGAAGGCAATGGGAAACCAGTTCATAAAATTCCACTTCCCTAGAAAAAACTCAGAGCCCTGTTTCTGGCTTCCACTACGCCTGCCATAGAGTATGCGAGGCATAAAACTAACCCAAAGAGATTATTGAAAAATTGGCAGCAGAGGAGAGCTGATTTCCGACCGACAAAAAATTTTGCTATCATAATTTCTAAAAGTTTACAGTACATTGTTATTAGAATTATGCTGCAAAATAGCCTTGAGGGAATACCTGTCCTTCCCAAATCCCCTTCCCACCCCCTTTCCCTGCTCTCCAATGCAAATTCAGCACACCTGCATGTAGTACGTACAGCCGTCTGACGAAGTGCATTCATTAGCCTCTCAATGAAACCAGCCTTGTAATGAGTGAAATATAGAAATTATTTATTAATTATATTTCACTGCAGCAAGAGTTTTCATATAACATTTTTCTGGCCTGAATCCCACTTGTGGGTGGGTCGCTGGTGTTTTAGGCTGTCTATCTATACCCAATTTTTCAGTCAAACATGCAAACCTTGATGATAATAGCTAATATTTAAAATGGCCTGTATTTATCGAGCTGAAGTTCAAGTTTTTATAATTGGGCCCGCTATTAACAAATACGGGTGGAAGTTGAAATACTTGAACAACATTAAAGAAAGAACCGTAAAATCCACTATTTACAATAAATGTGCATGAAAAGTCACCAATATAAGGTCTTATTGAAGTGCTGTTTTAAAGAGGAGCGAAATGTTCAGCTTAGTTGTTGATGATGGTACTCCGATCCATATCTTAATTGCCCATTGCTCTGAAAGTCCCATTTCAGGTGATTTAGTATCGCCATTAAACACATACTGTCGTCAGACTGAATGGACAGTTCATGTGATGACCAAGCATGATCTCTGCTCACTATTTGAGTGCATGAAGTGTCAGAAGTGAATTGCACACCCATTTTGATTTTCGACACACGCAGCGATCGCCTGCACCACGGTCAAAGATCAAAATAATGCAATGGAAAACAGTACGGCTTGTTGGTTTCAACATTAGTAGAAGCGTCAACATTTTTATACGAAGTTGAGCAAGTGTGGAAATTCTGTGAAAGTCAGAATCACGAAATGGCAGAATTTTACAGGAGCTGTTAAGATTTTATAGCTTTTATTTTTTCCCAACTTTAGTTCCACCACGGGTATTTGACATGGTTGGTTGAATTTGAATTGGCAGTTGAAGCTACTCAACTCCTGGTGGTATCATGGAGGAAACAGGAAAATTTCCGAATAGGACGAAGTATACTTACAGCTTTCAGAGTTTAAATTGATTTTCTAAAATATCAAGAAGGTAAGGAAGTTATGTTGAATTACGCAAATTATAGAGCTTCTTCCTTTTACAGTCGGATATTGCTCACTTGAATGGAAAAATAGTCGATTTTGTACATTGTGCTCACCTTGTTTTCTCGTATGATGTGGTTCTTTGCCATTAACTCTATGACTTGATTGTTGACAAAGATTTGTTGATGTTAAACTGCGAGACAAGGAATATTAGCAATTCAAAATCTTTCTTCGTTGCTTTCGGTGAAGCTAGCAGCATGATTCCCGTTTAGTTCCTCTTTGGGTCAGTAAAAGCTACATTTGGAGATTAGAGAACTGGTAACACTATGTTTTTGAGTGAAGAATATTTTCCCAAAGTTCTGAATGATGAGTGAACAAGCTTTTCTCAAATCTCACTGCCTAACTAATGCGTTCTATCCCATGGGAGAGTTTTATTCCAATAACTTGCAATCAATATTAAAAACAGTAGCAATAAAGCCACTTTGATAAATTTGGGGGCATGTTTCCCCAGGGCCCATAGGCACAAAATGGTGCTAAGGAGCCAAATCTAGCTAAGATATGTTGAAATATACAGACATTTACAAAGATTTGTTTAGAATACTAAGGTAGAACATCTACGTTGCATACTCAATCCCGAGCGTAGCAGAAACCAGAGACAGGGCTCTGAGTGTTTTCTAGGGAAATGGAATTCATGAGGTGGTTTCCCGTTGGCTTCCTCGCCAATGGCGTTTTTATTGTAACACATGGAGGAATCGAAGTAACAACCCCTGTGTTATGAGTCCGCATGTATAACCACGGCACCACGGCACCGCAAGACAGAACATATTACTTGATGAAATAATGTTTATGCTGTTTATGTCACATCTTGCCCTTCCTCTTCCTACCGAGAATCCTACAGCCTGTATTTTTGAAAATCGTAAATCAGCACAACTGATCCCATCCTCGTGTTATTTTTCTTTCACCCTTCCTTGGCTTTGCTATAAGCAGCCAGGGACTTCCCCAGCATAGCAAATAAGCATGATGCATGTCTTTGTTTCCATTCTGTTGCAAAGTAATATAGGTGGAAAAATGTTTTCGTTCCTTTTCTGATTATTCGCTCTTGAATCTGATATCTGATCTTCAGTTCAGGACCTCATTTTCAATGGGTCCTGCAAAAATGTAAAATAATGTATATCAATATTTTCAGTGCTGTTATTGACCTAGATTAAAAAATCATCTGTTAAGAAGGATCCGCTCCTATTTCGGTTTTACTAAGAATTAAGAGAGACTGCTTGTTAGTCTCATTGGAAAGGATCTGCCTCCCCTATATGCTCTTTGCATTGGTCTTCTGTGCTGTGATTGTTTCATGAGCATGAATACAAAGTTTGTTTCAGTGTTGCGAGGACTTTGGGAGGAGCCAGTAGAATAACCGGTGAATTATTCACACATGCACTGTGAAACAAACTTTTAATTACACGCAATTTCAAACGATTCGATCAAAGGAGTGCACGGCCTATTGGATATAAAGGAAGAAAGAAATCCGCACTGGTGACCTAGAGAAGGTGGGAAAGAAACCAGTTGAAGAAGGAGATCAAACGATTCCACCTCTTAAATAGAACTGGAAATCCTAATAGTTCTCTGGCTGGCTCTCTTCTCAATCTTTGCACATTACAGAAGATAAATGAGGTTCATCAGGCCGTAAACGCTATCTTGTAATCTCATTCTCAAAAGTCGTTCAATATTGGCAGCATTTCACCTGATAGGTCGTGCAGGATCTTTTCCGAAGCTTCCTTCAGACGGTCCAACCAGGTAATTCAATGGCAGCCTCTTCTCCAAGTTCCTTGTATGTATCTGAAAATGATCTGCCTTTCTAATCTCCCGCCATCACATATTCCAATGTGTCCAAAGTAGATCAGCTTTCCGTCTGTGATCCTATTCGATATTTGCAGAATAGAAAGCTATCTATCAGCACAAAAGATGGTGTGTCAGAGTTAGTGGGCTTCTCCAGTGAAACGTTTTTACTTTTGAATTAGATTAAATCGATCTCATGTGGTTTCGAATATGCTATTATGCTTCTGATACACCGTACCGTTTTCATGTTATAAGATATTAAAGTCAGTTCTCTAGTTCAGAATTCGCTGAAGAAAAATTCTCGGAGTGTCTTACTTTGTGACATCAAAATGACTCACAGACTTTCTCGGTCATTCATTTTTCTTGCGATAATTCATCAGATTATCGGGTTGTGAACAAAACTCAATTTCTGATACACGAAAGCTTCCTTTAGTCCAAATCTTCGTGATTGATATGACGTCACATAATAGGTTTTTGCGGGTTTTCGGTGAAGTCTGAATTATAACACTTATGACACGAAAACGGCACAAAATGTGAATAATAACCATGGATTCGAGATCAGGATAGTCGATTTCAACTTATTCAAAAATAAAAAATTGTCAATGGAAAAGGCCCTGATTTTTCAACATCAAATAGAAATGTACAGTATGACAGACTCTGACACGTGTTAGCATGAGCTGCTAAAATCACAAATCGGAAAATGTTTTCTAGCTTCTCTGTGGTCAAATACTTTGTACAAGATAATTAACTGTTGCTAATAAGAACCTCCTTCATCTCCAGCTACTGTGGCTTTCAAAATATCAATCAGCGTAGTTATCGGGTTCAGTTTGCGCTATCGCCTCCAGCAGATCACAACAGAGATTCAGTGGATCAGTAGTATTAACTCAATAAAAAGCATGGCTATTAAACTGCCAATTTGCAGATACAAACTGCGTCTCGCCTAGCAACCTTTAGACTGACGCATCGGTGACAAAATGAATATGTGGCAAGTGAGAGAAAACGTTGGGTCAATCAAACCTATCGCTTCTAAATTAGCCAGGTTTCATTCTATTACGGCTTGAGGATCGCATTTTACGAAGAGCATCAGAAGATCGAAATAAATTAGTGTCTTTAAACTTCACGACAGAAATGAGGGTAGGTAGATTTCTGGTGAGTTATTTTGGGGAAAAGTCATAGTGGGCTATACAAAGTCCCAAAAATGGAAGAAAGAAGGGAATGAAAGGCTAAGAGGAGAGGGGGACAAGATTAAGTTTCATTGATCATAGATTTGAAAGAAGGCATGTTGTGGGATCCCGGGAAGGAAGAAGAAGGCAAGACGCTCCATAAATTGCAAGTTCTTGGGTGATTATAGAAAGACAGTGAAGGGCTAAGAAGAGAGAGAGATAAAATCAAGTTTATTGATTTTTGATTAAATTCTAGATTGTATGTGTTGCTATACGAATGCACATTAGAGTGAAAATAAGGTCATCAAATGTAAGAATCTTCTTTCAGATAAAAAGTGTACAATTTAGAAACAACGGGCGTGTGTAAATATGAATTAAAAGGCACCGGGATTTATATTTTCCAATTTATAAGAATCGAGCTATGAAATGGAACTATTTTCATCAACATTCAATAGATGGGAAGAGAATGTTGTAGGCCCCATCTGGAGGAACCTGCCAATTCAAACATGACACTCAAAATCTTTATTGATGAATGAAATTAGACTGTAAATGAACCCAAATCCATTGGGATATTGATTTACTCTGTCTTGGCTGCCTCTGCATTTGCGGCAGCTCCATCGAAGGCGAGGCCCGGGGGCAAAATCATCTGCGAGCCCTTGTTTGAAAATTTTTTGTTAACCAAAATCATTCTTGATTCTTCTTCCAATTGTTTCTTTCTTCTGCTTAAAATTAGCATTCTTTTCAGCTTCTCTCTACGGCGCGGGCTCTTTCTCGCCTAAAAAGCTCGCACTGGGGCCGGGGCTGGGGTTGTGACCCCTGGCCCCCCTCAAAACTTTCACTTGTTGCATTTTTCTATTGCATGTAGGCATCCAACTGGAACTGAAGAAGCCCATCGCCGGTTTTTCCCAAAAACTGATTCTCTGATCAGTCACCTTTTGGTTCAGCCATGCTCAACACAGGTCGTATGTCTTCAAGTCAAACTAGGTACATCTAAATGAAACATCAGGTCATAATGAAGGAAGGCGCGTTCTAAGATTAGCACATCTTCTAATGCTACCGAGCTTGCCTTGAATCGCCTGAATGAATGGACAGCCTCTCCGAACTCCATGCAAATGACAGGTGAAATATTGCTGTAAAGTTCTTGTCCCAATTCAGATCATATGTTGTAGCAGGTCATTGAAAATGCAACGAACTTTTTGCAATATGCATTTTGCGAGAACTTCCTTGAGTGAAATTATCAATAACAAGGATTAAACTCAAGAGTCTGCTGAAACGGATGAATTATTACTCAAGAAGTTAATCACCTGTCCCTCAATGCCAGGACTTGATGTCGCTATTAAGGTTTTTGCTCATGACCTATTCTGATCTAACATAAACTCGAAATCAATTCAAATACGATTTGTATCTCTCCTGCTGTGCTCAGCTTTCTAAGAAACACGAACAACAAGTCAATCAATGTCAATATTAGGAACGGAAAAATTACAGTCACTGATAATCAAAAGAGTGCATCCTCGCTGGCTTAGAATTCAAAGCATGGCCATGGGCTCACAGAGGCTAGAGCACCCGTGGCAATCCTGGCTCAACGCCGCTACCCAATGAACGCAAGAAGGAGATCTTTCGATATTGTTAATGGAAACTGAGAAGCTGCTTCTTAGAGAGCAGTTTACAGGTCCTTCCTCTCGGTGTGACAGTACCCTGCAATTCACACGCCTGGAATTACAGAGGGCTGATTGCTCTCATCCCTCTAAGTAAGACTTTTGCTGAGGGTGGATTTTGACCACTGAATATAGGATCAATGAGCAAGAATCTTGATGCCGCGCTATCCTGAGAATTCTCTCTTCGCTAAGCTGTCTATCTGAAGACGGAAGAGGTGGCGAACGTCGAGAAAGGATTTCAGTGTACCTCTATGAGGACAAATTGTTCAAACTATGCAATGGCGATGGTGATAATGATATTTGCCACACCGGAAAGACTTGCACAAATATTGGAATTGCTCAGCTTTCCAGGACCAGTCACGTGCTTGCCTTTGTATCGCAATAGGAAGATATCTTCTCACAGGGGACTTAAGTTCTAACAAATAGCTTTGAGCAGCATGACATGCAAATTGAATCCTTTTTGCTAGTGGCAAGTGTGAATGATTAGATCGCTGTACTACTGGCCGGGGATTATTGCAAGTTAGGGGACGTCATCTGGTTAGCGAAAGATCCATCTTACCATGAGAAGTTGACTAATCCGATCCATCAGCTTCTGACATAATCTCAATTGCCTCTCTTCAGTTGGCTATTGTTGGATATTTGGTCTCTCTATCTATTCAAGTAGGGCTTCTGTGCCTAGTTAATTGCATGAAAAATTAATATGATTTGAAACCCAAATGAGAATCAGCCCAGTCATCTGCTTGCATTACAAGATGATCTTGGGTCCTTGACCCTGCTTCAGCATGTCCGTGACAATTGCCATGAGGAAAAAAGAATTGCCACTTTTTTCCACTCTCAGTGCCAGCCCATTACGGAATGAAAATGATCAGAGCTGAGCAAAAACTGACCAACTACAAGAAGTATTGTAATATGTGCACTTCCTTTAAACATTTAAGAACAAAATGTAATTTTGAAAGAGCAACTTTAATGGTTACAAGCCAAACACTATTAGATCTTCAAAAGTATTATTAGATCTGTCATAGATATACTTTGTCAAAAGCTGGCTACATTTCACTGTTGGTGATCTATCAAACATACAATTTATGGAACCCCTTGCTTCCTTCTTGCTTTCCTAAAGCCAATTTTCCATCTTTCAAAAGATTATCAAACTTGATCTGATCTCCCTCTCATCGTAACCTTTCGCTTTCTTCTTTCTTCCTTTGTCGGGGCTTTGCATAGGTAGCCATGGCCTTTTCTCAGCATAATTCACTAAAAAAAATGTAACCACTTGATAACTGTGTCTGGAAATACGTCCTCAAATGATTTGATCTCCTTGTCGGCTCTGTTCTTATTGATCAGGTCCTTCTAAGTACCCAAGTGCCAACTTCGGCTTTAATTTTCTTCTAACTCTGTCAAATTTACTCAATGCCAAACTGTCGGCCGCATGCTCTTAGGTATTTTGAAATAACAGTATCAAATCCCTTTACGCAATGATCCTATTGTATGAAATCTACCGTGATACCAAGGAGGTTTAAAGGCTTTTGAAAGGAAAACCAAGAACACCTAGCTCACCATTTACCGTGCTAAGGTGCTATTCTTTCATTCTCATTTTCGCATTCTCTTCAAAAGCTTAACAGTGCCTGATCTGGTTTTCACGGGTAAGCTGCCGAAAAATATTTTCAACTCTATCATAAAGTACCTTTCAAACTCTCTCCCTAATCGAAAATATTTGTGCGAATGAACCTCAATGAAACTTCTGACCGCTCTTCTCGACTCCTTCTGGAAAGTGTTCTTCACGTCGTGACGGGATGTAAAGTACACCACAGACGCTTTGCATAGCGCCATAGCCCTGTCTTCAAATTCCTAGCTACACCATTAAAAGCAATCTATGCATCATCTTATCTTAATGGTGATATACCCGGCTTTCTTTCACCATCCATCCATCCATCCATCCATCCATCCATCCATCCATCCATCCATCCATCCATCCATCCATCCATCCATCCATCCATCTATCTACCCATCCATCCATCTATCCATCCATCCATCCATCCATCCATCCATCCATCCATCCATCCATCCATCCATCCATCCATCCATCCATCCATCCATCCATCCATCCATCCATCCATCCATCCATCCATCCATCCATCCATCCATCCATCCATCCATCCATCCATCCATCCATCCATCCATCCATCCATCCATCCATACATCCATCCATCCATCCATCTCTAGCTCCAGGTTATGCGTACTTCCCTAAATGGTCAAGGCATGAGTCTCACTTTGGCTTCTGTATTTGACCAGTCTTTCCAGTCACTTCGTCGCAATTCTTTGAGCAATTCTCTCGGAGCTCCGTAGGGCTAAAAGTATCACCACAGTCATCCTTTTCAACTGCTTTCACAGCTTCAGAGCCATTCACATTCCGCCATCAGAAGAATTAGCAATTTAGCGCACTCACCTATTCACCTGTAGCGAATATGAGTCTATTGTCATACGGCGGGTGATGTCTCTCAGAGAATAAATCAAGTGCTATCTGTGTATCTTTCTGTCCGTCTAAGGTTGACATCATGCGCCAATCATTTTACGAAAGCAGAGACAACAGCACAAAACGAATCACTACTAACTACAACGGACGCAACCAGCTAAAAGTTTAGGCAATAATTGTTTCTGCTAAGTCATATAAATGCAGCCTTATCCCGCCACCATGTCACCAAAGACACTTAGCAGCTACCCACTGGATACAATCTTCGAAGGCGTGCACGAGCCTTGGATTCATAAGGCTTACCACGAAGCATGATGATGATGACGATGATGATGATGATGATGAAGTCGTATTTGGTGGCAAATTTTTCGTGCGAATATTTCACAACGCTAGAGCTTCTGTACAAGGAACAGGAACAGCAGAACGATAGTAAATTGTTGCAGTTGGCAATTTGTAAACATATTTCTCGCCTGTTAAATCATTTCCCGATCTTTGCGTCCTCAGTATGTACACAGCAAGATTGAACTGCTCCAAGTTGCCTAAGCCTCCAGGTCCTTCTGCTGTTCCAGAAAATACTTGTTATTTTCCGTTTCTGATTGAATTTTTCTTCATAACATCTCTTCTGTAAGATTCACATCGCTTCTTATGGGGAAAGTTCATGGTGGCCTATGCAAAGCCCCAACAGAGGAAGAAGATATATCATGTGACAAGTAGCTTTTAATTGATTATCTCATCGATGTGTTGATTGATTAAGTGATTGATTGACTGATTTATTGATTGCTTTGATTGCTGATCAGTTTAATGACTGAAAGAATGTTTGCATATCTTGCAAGAGATTCTTGCTCGATTACATGATTCATTGATTGATTGATAGATTCTTTGATCGAAAGTTACTTGAGAAAATCATTGATAGAATACGAATATTTCTTGAATATTAAGTGATGATTGCCATCTTCATAGTCATGAGTCGGTAGAGGGCAAGAACATGAGCCTACAGTGCTGAAGGTTAGACGTCCAAGCCCACGCGCAGATATGTATCATGATATCCGAAAACTATCTCAACAACAGTGAAGGGAAACCTGACGGGAATGGGAGGCAACTCAGCCGAAGAAGCAAAAATCGACTTTATGTTACGTCACGGTCACTTACGGTGGCAATTCTCTGGTGCAAAGTGCTTATCAAGTATTGATCATGTCTAGTCACTTAATCACAGCTCTTCGTTACAATCGAAAGCAGTTGTCAGTCAGTCAGTCTGACTGTCACTCAGAAGTTACGATTAAATGTGCGAGGACTCTTTCTAGTAGCTCAAGACAACATTTTTCGGTCTCGTTATCACCTCTGATTTGTAGAAGAGGCTCAGATTGTGCTTTTATATTGAAATTGCATCTGTTTGGCGATAACCGGTCTTTCTAATTCGTTTATAATGGAGCATGTTTGAAGGAATCTTCTAGAGCAGTCAAGAAGGTGTTGTGAGTGGGCGAACAGTTGGCAGGTGTTTGCTCTTGGAAACGCTCTGAATTTTGAACCAATGCCATGGGAAAAACGTACCTGCTACTCATGAATGATTGATGGGAGAAATGATGTGAAAGAATTTTCACAGTTATTGGCATCAGTGACATGGAACAGCATTGAGAGGGCTTCAAATTGAAAACTAGACATCGACAGTATAATTGGGAAAGTCAAAAGCGCACTTCGTTTCGAGAAGCCTCTTACGTTAGAAAATTTCAAGATGCTGCAATTTGCAATGCTGCAATTCAGTTCTCTGTCGCACATTAGAATGCTCGCCAACTTAATGGGACCCCACCACATGATTAATTAGTTTAAATCAAAAGAACTGCTAACATAATAGATTTGTGACTGGAAAATCTTTCCTGTGTTATGATGAACAAGATAAAACTTTGCAACAACCCTTCACTCAATGAGGAAGACAGCAGACAGACTAAACCTTTAATGGACACTTTTCAAAGTTTCTTAAGAATTCTTCTCCTAAACTGATAGGTCATTAAATGGACGACCTGTGCGTAGCACATGTACTGTAGGTACAGCACCAAATGTCATATTTCTGTGTCTATCAACGGATATCTCTTTAAATAAAAATAAGCAACTTATGATTCAAAGAGACTTTCAATAGTATGATTCAATTAGAATTTTTGTTTCGATTCAGCAATCGATTTGCACAAACAATGAATGGTCCTACCATATACTGACGCAAAGATCTCAATTCACAATATTAGTCAGAATTAAAAGGCTAGAGGAAACAGAAGCAGTGGCGCCATTGATGAGGAAATTCAACCTCTTTCTTATGCATATTTGTGAACTAAGATATCAACAATGACGCTTCGTCAGGCTGCCAATTTTTTCCCACTCTTTCCGCCTGTAACTCCATCACTGTCTAGACCAGATGCTGTTTGTCTACTCATTGAGAATTTCCATAACATTTCTCATCCATAAAGTAAAAGCAAAGATTTTTCGAACAGAGGACCTCCCTGATTGCCAATAGCAGAATTATATGCAATAAATCACCATGTTTTTGTTTTCCCTTTCCCCTGGTAGCCATATTGAAGAAAGCTGTAGAATGTAACAGAAAAGCAGTGGAATTTTTCGAATAAGTTTTCTCCAAAGAACATTACTAGAGCAAATGATCTAGAGCAAATTTCATGCTAACTCCATCCAAATGATTTTCATTTGTTTAGAACAAAGCTTCTTTGGGAAAATGATTGATTGATTATCGATATTGTCTGATATTGATTGATATTGATTGATATTTATTGATACTGATTGATACTGATTGGTACTGATTGATATTGATTGATATTGATTCATATTGATTCATATTGATTAATTGATTAATTGATTAATTGATTATCCAAATTAGAAATTTTAGTGAGCTTGGAACTTTCAAATTGATTCATCTTTTAGTGATTTCCATTCCGACTGTCGACCGCGACTGGTAAAAACTGTCATGGAGAGAATGCAGCGAGACCTTCAAACGACCAAAAATTGCATGGTGAGATAGCGTTAGAGAATGGAGACAAGATCTCCCATTGCATCAGTGGCCATTAAAAGTAAGTTTATCACTTCTAACGTTTGAGAAAAGTTTAGTTTGTTTGTTTTGGATAATTTTGCCAACGTGAATCGATACAAGAAGTCTTTTAGAGGAAAGCGCTGAAAAATGACACGAATGAGGTCAAAATGGAATCAGTTCGCGCAAGTGGTGGCGTGGTGTGCTGCTTCAATGTGCGGAATCATAACACTGGGGTTGGTTTTCCGATTCCCGTGTTATAATCTGTCTGACGAGTGCCTTCGCACAAAAATATATAAATGTATATTTGTATGTATATGCTTAGCTGATGATTGTATAACATGAAACACAGAGTTTTTAACTAGTGCTGGTCTTTCTCTCTTGCTATCCTATGTATAAATATATATATATGTATATATGTATAAATATATATATATGTATATATGTATAAATATATATATATGTATATATATACAAATATATATATATATATAGATATATAAATATATATATAAATATATATATATATAGATATATAGATATATTTTTACATATGTATTTGTAAATGTAAGTAAAATATGAATATATATATGTAAATATATGAATATATTCATAAATAAATATTTGTATTTATAAATAAATATTTATAAACATATTTATATTTAAATATGTATAAATATATAAGTATATATATAAATATGCTTATATATTTACATATATACTTGCATATAGATATGTTTATGAATATATATTTATATACATAAATATGTATTTATGAATATAAATTTTAACATATTTATTTACAAGCATATATGTTTATCTATCTACTTAAATGTAGTCCACAAAGCATTGGCCTTCGGAAAAAGAGAACGTCAATTTATTTGATCTTATTGCTTGTCATGGATGCTGAGTGGCCTCTGTCAGATACTGTGATTCAATGCAAAGATTTGGCATCATTTGTGTGCACAAGAAGATATAGACGGTAGAGTGCAGTGATGCGGGCTTTAATTTCGAAATCAATGAAGTGCATTTTTGTGTATTTCTGCGCAGCTTTTGGGAATTGCAGTATCAGCTGTTTTGCAAAGCAAAATTTTAAAATGGTATGATAAAAGAACCCCATGGTAAAGTCGTAGCAAAGTTCCTACCACAGCAAGCGTAATATGGAGTTAAGTTGAAGATATCAATTTTTGATGAGTAAGATGCTGTGAGTAATAACAAAAATTAAGTATTTGAAGTAGCTATTTCTACGCACTGAACCTTAAGGGCATCGATAGGAAAATAACGTGATTACTTTGATGTGCGGCAATTGACACGAAGGAAGCTATAAAAAAAATACAAAGGTTACAATAAAATTACTATAATTGGCAGGGAAACACTTTCGAAAGCAAAAATTTATTGAAATATTGCTTAGATAAACCGAATTATTGCTTATGAATTTCCAAACACAAAAACAAAATATATGCTCAAAACAATTGAGACTAAGCAACAGAGTGAAAAACATTCTAAACTGTGCAATGACCTGGGAACTTCAAACGATATCACAGACTCCTTCGATTTATTAGCAGAGACCATAAACGTAGGGTTGGTGCCAAAGGGAGCAGGGGGCTACATTCCTCCGTTCGGGAGTGTTAGCCTCCCCAAACGGGGACAAAAATTTAATCTGTGGACAATCGTTGCCGAACGCAAGCTTCTGTAAATTAATAATCTAGCCCTCCATTGGCGTTTATGCACGTATGTACTGTATGCATGGCTATGTCTGCATGGCTATGTATGTATGGCCATGTATGTGTGGCTATGTATGTGAGGCTATGTATGGCTATGTATGGCAATTTATAGCTATGGATGGCTATGTTTGGCTATGTATGGCTATGTATGGTTATGTATGGCTATGTATGTGTGGCTATGTATGTGTGGCTATGTATGTGTGGCTATGTATGGCTATGTATAGCAATTTATAGCTTTGGATGGCTATGTTTGGTTATGTATGGTTATGTATGGCTATGTTTGGCTATGTGTGGTTATGTATGTCTATGTATATGTGAAAACGTGCCATCCATGGTGTATTGTACCTTTCTCTTCCTTCAAATAGATTTACAACTAGTCAACTTGCGTTCCTTTAAATCCAAGTTCGAATAAGCCAAAAGGGAATTTATCCAGCATAGCAAGCAAAGAAAAGCGAAGGTTTAGATCAGAGTTTCTTCAAAGCAACTGAAATAGACGGAAAAGAACGGAACTTGTCGGCGTTGGCAGTATATGCATACTGCATATTGATTTGATCATTCCTATGTGCAAGGGTTCTCAGTTTGCTTGCATGCAAGAGTGACATTGATCATTACTAGATGCAAGTTGACACGGAGATTGACCCCTGTAATTTAAATAGGAAAGTTCTTGCACATGAAGCCAAACGAATTGGTAGCATATGCGTTATATGCAGAAACGAGGAATTCAAATAGATTTACAGGAACGTACATTACATACTATGGAAAGCAAGTCACTCACCAAAAGAGTGTTTTGTCTGCAGAAGGTAACAATCAACATCAAAACTGAAATGCAGTTTTTGCGTCAGTATAAAGCAGCGAACAATTATGGAACGTACATTAGATTAATCAATTCATTTACGAATGAAAAGGGATTTACGATGAAATTTTTTCAAATTTTACACTTAAGGGAGACGTCAATCTTCAAATGACCACTGTTACATTTGCAATTAGTTTCGGTTCAAAACTTACGTACTACACTGATTAGAGTTTCGAATTTTATACTTAAGGGAGACGTGAACTTCAATTGACTATTGTTACATTTGCAATTAGTTTCGGTTCAAAACTTATGTATTACACTGATTAGAGTTTCCAATTTCATAGCTCTCGTGCTCTTGTCGTTCTTCACGAAAAGCCATGGAAACGACAATTTTCCATCCGGCGGATTTCTACAAGCCAAACAATCCACTGACAGATCAGTTTTATTTAATCAATACACGCAGCATGTGATATCTCTGCGCCAGAAACAGACGATGCCATCAACGGAGCCTAGGCCAATCAAGTCAGCGAAACTCGTCGAAGGAACTCCACTGCACTTTAGAGAGATAGTGATAGGACGTTGCTGGCAGTACCAAATGACAATTGGCCTTAAGCAAATTGAACAGATAAATTGCGAGAAAGTATGGGACAATTTTGCCCAAGCGTTTTCTTTCAAAGGTCCGTGCGAAGTAACTACGAAAGACTATATGGAATTTTTGGACAAAATTGAGGAAGATGTTCCAAAGGACAAGGTGAGAGATATCTTTGCAACTCAAATTGATCGTTTTCAAGGCCTTGTGAACCTCAGCTTTGCTAAGCTTCAATGCTATGCTATAAATACATACATATATATATATATATATATACATAATTACAGAGTAATTCTCATAGATGTAACAAGATGTAACAGAAGATGACCAGAATATTCATTTTTGCAGGGGCTGCTTTGGTCTGGATGCAGAGAATTAGCACACAAGTACTCTGATTTTCAATACACTAAGCGACTAATAACTCTTGAAGACACACTGGCAGGGTACGAACTTGCATTTTTAATTTCCTGAAAAGAACTTTGTTGATCAATGAATAGATTTTTAGTTGGGGAACAATGCTTGTGTTGCGAGAAGCGCAATTTTCTAGATTTATGTGGTTATTTATGAAGTTTATGAAAACAAGCTCATAGCCCACCCCTGCTTTGGCGGCGTGTCTTCCCATACTAGTCTATCCCAACCATCTCTGATCAGAATATTCTCGTGTGGCAGAGTGGCTAAGTCACAGTGTTTCGAATCATGCGAGGTCTACTCGCGTGAGTCTGAGTCCCGTCGTTGGAACCACTAACCACTAGCAAACAGTCAACTCAGCTGTCCATCCTTCCGAGAACTTAGAAGTAACTCTGCGAGCACAAGCACTGGACACACACTGATAACAGCTAATTTAAAGTTGAAGTAATTTGGACACAAATTGATAACAACTACTCTAAAGATTCGTCTTTATTCATTAATTTCAAATTGATGGTGATTGAGCTTAAAACGATCTCAAAATGCATCCTATATTGCATTCTAAAAGCCACGTTAACAGCTACTGAGATTCCAGTTATTCTTGCAGGTATCTGGTAAATGGTTTATCTTGGTGTGGTAAAAAGCAACCACCAGGCATTAACTACGATGCTTGCCCATATGAATGCTCGATTCAGGCTCCATATTGGGCCGTAGCAAACCTAAAGGTACCGTTGGTAACAACATTTTTCTTTTAACACCAGGGCTGTAGAGCAGGTTGGCTGGTAGGCTCAGCCCTGTCTTGATTTTTCAAAGATTTTGAACAAGCCTTAGCCCCCTTAACTGCTTTGATCTTTTGAAGAAATCCTTTGTTTTCTTGTTCAATTATCAGCTCCTTCGTCTTATTTTGTCAATGATACATTGTTTGTTAATGATTTTTGTCAATTAACATATGTTGAGGTAATGACCTCTCTTTAATCTTATTTCATTTGGTACATAGCAACTTCATCCCGTCCCTAGAGCCCCCTGGTTATTTTTCTAGCTCTGCACCACTTCTTAACATTAATAGGGAATGTACTGCTATCTATTTATGTGCTTGATACAATAGTGTTGGTATAGCAATCAGAGCACGTGTCTAATGTGCTGAAAATCCGGTTCGAAGCACCCACGTGAACATTTCTTCCACCCATTCTTTGCCCACTCATCTGCAAATTGACACCTGACGTACTGCTGTGCACAAAGTACGGTAAAGAAAGTTACTGGCCACCCTACCTCATAGTCCCGTGGCTTAGAATGGTACCTCTCTAACAAGGTGTACCCTAAGGTGACAAAAGTTGCTGGTCACCCTACCTCACAATATTAGGATATTCAGAGATAAGTGCACTAAAGTGACCGTCCTCATCACTTCAATCTTCCAGGTAATTAGCTACTTCCATCACCAGAAGAACCAAAATTATTTCTAGAAAATACGTTACTAAAATTTCAATACAATGAGTTGGAATAAACAAATTAATATATATGATAAAGTTATAGTAATCTGTAAATATCATGCTGTAATTTCTCGAAAATAAGCTGCGGCTAATGCTATCTCCTTTTGGAAAATTTTCTGGCTTATTTCAAATCGGCTTTATTTAAAATTTTCTGAAAAGTTGAAAATTTACGTAACAGATAATCATGATTTAAGCTGCTTGAATGAACTTCGTTTAAGTACATCGAAGTATAACTAAGATTTTCAATGCTTGAAAATAAACTTTGAATCTCAATGGAATTTTTAACACCGGAACATATAAGATGTAATTCTATTTATTGTAGTTCAGCCTATTTTGACATGCGGCCTATTTCCGAGGGTCAGAATATTTTCGAGGAATTACAGTCGCTATGTAAAATAATTGAAACTATAATTATTTCAATGAAAATTATCACCATAATTATCTTTTTATGATCGGATCTTTGGTACTAGAGGAATCTAATTTGTATGCTAACTGTAACTTTCAGTTTGCAAGAAAGCTGGAAGGCGTAGTCCACATTTTACTAAACGGTACAAGAATGCACCTCAATGATGGCAGAGTTTATCCAACTTACCTAAAGGACAGGTATATTGGTTGCCTTTGTGATGGGAGTATTTTTTCCCTTTTGGATACATTTTACCTACTCTTGAATCCTTTTAAAACATCATTCACTATCTTCAAACCCCCTTAGAGAACTAATAGTTTAAGCGGTGCCGTGGTGTAGTGCTTCAGTGTGCAGACTCATAACACATGGGTATTGAGTTCAAATCTTCCACGTGTCACAACAAAAACACCATTGGCGAGGAAGGCAACGGGAAACCAGTTCATAAACTCCGCTTTCCTATAAAAGAGACTCAGAGCCCTCTCTCTGGTTTCTGCTACGCTCAATATTGAGTATGCGATGCAGCTTCAATGAATTTAAGCCCTCGCCCAACTGTCACTGATCATTGAATTTGTCTCCATGAGGCACGGTCAGATGACATTCATCAGTTATTGCTTATCTGATCAGTTAAAGCGCAGAATTATGCATGGCTGTTTTGAGGTGGCAAATCAAACTTCTCAATTACATTCTTTGCAACGTTGCAACTTTATAATTCAAGTTTTTGTCAGTTGAGAAGTTTCACACCAAGTCCTCCATCTTGATAAACTTTCCTTACCTCTCCAGATATTACTTTGGTCCATACGTCATACCAAATATCAATTATGAAAAAGTGAAAAAAGTTAACATCATTGTAGCACACACGCTTGGTTTAAATCCATTGTGAGTAACAGTAATTACTTATATTATTGCATATATTCGTCTTAAGGAAAATTGATGAAATCCCCCCCCCTAAAGTTTGTCAATTAAGAAAACCCAACGCGATGTTTTTAGTGATAGTTGAAAAAATTACGGGGCCTATCAATGACTGTCCACTTCTATATCACAAAGTTGAACAGCCTTGCGATCATTGACAGAATTGTCTTCTTACGATACAAAAAGATCACCTCACATGCGAAACTTTTCTTACTTCTTTCAGGATAGTACTCAGTTACTGATCATGATCAGTAAGATCAGTAAGATCAGTAAGATCAGTAAGATCAGTAAGATCAGTAAGATTAGTAAGATCAGTAAGATCAGTAAGATCAGTAAGATCAGTAAGATCAGTAAGATCAGTAAGATCAGTAAGATCAGTAAGATCAGTAAGATCAGTAAGATCAGTAAGATCAGTAAGATCGGTAAGATCAGTAAGATCAGTAAGATCAATAAGATCAGTAAGATCAGTAAGATCAGTAAGATCATGATCAAGCAAGAGTACCACTTATCAGCTTACATTAACTCTTACAGCAAAATTTTTTGGTATTTTGCAGAGAAAAGTGCAATGAAAAAACTGTCAAGCAACTTCAAAGTGAGATAGCTGCGAAGGGGATCAAAGTGAGCTGTCAGGATGATCCGAGGTGAAATGAGGTTATTTCTATAGCAGGTGTCAAACAATAGTCTTTTGATATGTGCTAGGAAGATACATGGAGTGAGAAGAGCTGAATTGAGTCTAATACTGTCTATGCAATTAATATATTCAATGGCACTGCGTTGATAATTCTACAAAGCACCTTAGGTGTCAGAACAGTTCAATAATTTGCGCAAATGTGCTCTTCTTCATTTTATCACGTTTCTGAAGCAGATCAGAAAGATTTAATCACTGCCTGCTGTTTACCATGAGTGAATGTGTTTCACTGTTGACAGCCTTCTCGTAGGTAGTTTCAGCGACTGATTGAAAATTTCAACCTTGATCAAGCAACGCGGTCCATAACAAATAAGAGCATTTGGTCTATGTGTTGTAGCTTCTGGGAGATTTGAAGAGGCCTGTAGGAAATGCAGAAGAAGTCGACGAAACCTTATCTGCTTTCCTTCATTTTCAAAGAAATAGCAAGAGTTCCACAAATTCTGTCTATTTCTAATCCTACCTAGTCAATGTCTTTCATTAGCAACTTTTTAATCTTATCAGATGACTTTTGCTAAACTACACAACCAATCTTGAGGGAAAATTGAAAGACTTACTTTGTTCAAGAAATATATTGAATAGATCTTATCTTGACACCCAAAATCCGTTTGATCATACGGCAAATAAATTCAAAATTTTCACTTTTCAGCTTCGTGAAGCATTTACTTTGCATCGGAGAATACAATTCGATCGAGTGCCGTAGATAAACAGCGGTGATCTTTTGCCCGTTTAATACAATCAGCAAAGTTGGGCAATCAATGTATCTTCAAGGCTCTTTGTGTAGTTCAAATTCTCTTGTTACAAGAGTCGATGACAAAAAGCTTGAATTGGTCAATTTGCATGTGGCGGAGGAGGCGGCTTGACTTCACATTAAGCGACCTTGTCTAATGCGATTCTGTACGCTTTTTCTGCTTTTCCCCTCTTCAACTGTGTATTATTGGCTCTTTGCCGTTCATGCACAGCCATGGCACTGAATTAACTGTCTGTCTCTCTTGCACATTGCTCAGTAGAAGAACATTGAAGAAGTATGGGCACCTATTCGAGCTTCCCTCGCATATTCCACAGCACCAGAAGCATGTAGGTGCCTATTGGAGTCGACGTCAGGAGCTATCAGCATTAAATTCAAAGAATGAAAAGTCGATGATAGCAAAGGAAGCAGAAAGCCATTGTCAACAATATATAATGCAATTTTGAGTTGCAAGTGGACTTGGCAAAAATGACCCTAAAAAAGTACCTTTTACTTCCATGCTTAGCATTTGGCCCTTTGGAACGAGCATGGGAGTTCAAAACACAGCGCTACCAGATGTCCAGCCCCCAACTGTAGTATTCACTGTGCCTGCACAGCAGTGCGGCCCAAAGGGTAGAGAAGTGGGGACGGGCGCTACCTTATTGATGATTTAATTTCATCAGCATGTTTCCATTTAAAAAGTATGCACCACGAGATCAAAATAGTGCTGGGTAAGGCTTCTGCTTTTATCTGTGGCGTATACATACAGTACATGGGAGCTACCATTTATCAATCTACAGACAATGCTCATGATTTGACAATGACATAGATGGATAACTTGTTACTGTCTTTGTGGCTCAGAGCGATTGTCAACATTCTTTGAATGTCACTTTTAGAATGATTACGCCGTAAAATATTGGACATTCTATGACAATGAATTACTTCTTAGTGCGTAAGAAAGTCTTTGCAGCAAAAGCCTCTTTTCCATCTGCTAGGAATGTTAATTTTCTAGGACCAATCGTTGCAATGAAATGCCAGATAGCTTGTTGACTCACTCGCTTGCTTTTCCTTGATTCAAAGAACTGTGATGCTTTAACGGATTCTCTTTTAAGGATGTAATGATTTTGCTGCATTTTTCATTTATTTCCCTCTTAGATCGTTTAAGCAAAAGTAGATGAATCAATCAGCGTAAGGTTTCCCTTCGACGACTCTTAATTATCTCTAGCAGATAGCGTTGGCAGTGTAACGTGGTGGCCTAGTTGCTCACACTTCTCTGCTTAATGAGTGAAGCTACGCTCGATCGAATTATGTCAAAATCCAAATGGGTGTTGAAGGATTGACTGGGTGGTTTCATCATCCTTTGGAAGAGGCATTATGCTAGAGCAGCCTTGTCTAGATGTCGCATGCACAGTAAGATTAGATCAGCTATGAATAATTAGCAACCTTTTCATCAGACCTCAATAGATTAATAGAAAAAGCAAAAGCAGGGATGGAGGCATGTTAAATGCTATGAGTCTTCCTAGTTAGTAAAACCGAATTTGCAGGAATGAATGAAAATCTAAATCACCATTGCTGCATATTGACAGGTCAAAAGGTCAAAATTTTATTTTAGTGCTAAGTCAAAAAATTGCGCCCTTTGATTCTGCAATTCTGCATAGCTGAGAAGGGGAGAAATTATGGTCGCAGGAGAAAACATTCCTCATATCATCGTAGCTTCTTGCGTTGTGCAATTATCTCAGATTTCTAATGCATTTCAAAGAAGTACTTTTGATTTCAAAGTACTCATCTCTCGTCTCCTTATCCGATGCTTAACTTTCCCACTTCTTTTGTCAGCTTGGCTGATCTCAAAGTAAAGGTTTCAATAAGAATTCAACTTTCAAAGAAGACTGCTTCATTTTTTGTTGCTTCATTTTGTGGAAAGACTTTTCAATTTTTCTCTACAAGATCATGTTCTGATCTGCTCTTCCCGTCCCGTCCCGTCCCATCCCATCCCATCCCGTCCCTTCCCGTCCCTTCCCTTCCCGTCCCTTCCCGTCCCTTCCCGTCCCATCCCATCCCATCCCATCCCATCCCATCCCTTCCCTTCCCGTCCCTTCCCGTCCCTTTCCTACCCCTCCCTATCCTAGCCTACCCTGGTCTGGTCTGCTCTGACTTACCCTGCTCCTACTCTGGTCTGATATATTCTGCCCTACCCTTCCTTGCCCTGTTCTTACCCTTCCCACCACGCCCTGTCATGTTCTGCCCTGCTGTTGTCAGCATCGCCATCGTCATGACCGTTTTATCATCAATATCAAAAAGAAATTAAAATGCAAATGTATTATTCAGCTTTAAGTCATGTTTTGCTTTGTTTTACTTGCTATACGTGAATTGCAGCTGAAATTACACACATAGATCTAAAATTAGGTTATTCACTATTTCGAGCAAGTTATCGAGAAAAATAAGGAAGCCCTTGAAGCAGCCACTGTTAAATGCAGTTTTATAGGTATCAAGCAATGTAGCCTCTAATCTTGTCTCTGACTATAATTTTCGTTAGTTCCCTATTTGTGATCATGCTTTCAAAAGCGCCCAGTCTCTTAGAATCTTCTTCTTTCATGGACTAGGTAGGAAGACGTATAGAAGAGCTGGCTGTACAAATCATTCAAAGATCCACCGTCGATTTCTTAAATTCAGTTTATTAGGCATCATTAATCGATGGCACTTCCTCATTGCGTCACCGGCTTTCCTTCTGCATTCCTTTACTTGATGACATCTATTTAGGTTTATACCTAGGACATATGCCATTCTTCATTTCCACTAGTAATGAACATTTGTATCTTAACTTTTATATATCACCATTTGGTTAAATTACTTTGCTTGTAGATTGACGGCCCCTTATAAACCAGCACCGCTGAATGGGTTGCTATCCTAAAATGATTGAAATTATCATTATTACTATTAGTATTGAGTTATCTTTATTTAGAGAAACTTATTCATCTTGATTTGAATTGGATAATTTTACCTAATTTAGCAAAAATATCAAATTGCAAGGAAATTGAAAAAAAATACTGGCAGAGAATGGGGACGGGCTTGTGGTTGCTTAGAAGGACGAAAAGGAATTCACACAAAGCTTCATTGGCTAAAATATTGTACCTGGCGCTGCAGGTTGTAGAATCGATCTTGAATAAGCCTTTCGTATTTGACCAAATGGAGTATTTTGTCGTTGAACCAATCAAAGGATTATTCACGGTTTTCCTAGTCAGTGACTGTCTTTGCATGCTTCTTCATGTGGTAGAGAAATTCTCTATTATGACTTGATAGAAGTCTGACAGCGTGGGCTTGAAGCTCAGACTTACCCTAATCTTGGCAAAGATTTTGGAATAGAAACAGTTACGTTACTACTACTGCATATTTGCAGAAGATAAAACTTTGCATCAAATTTCTCAAGGATACTGAAGAGTGACAGTTTCTGTAAATAAAACTGACACGAGGAGAAGAGTGATTTTGGTTTACAGAACGTCTTTAGCTGTACAGAATGGTGTGGTGTTGATTACTGATTGTGATCAAAACATAAATCCCGCTACCTAGTAGTGTTAGATAGTCTCACCATGAACCACTTTATTAAGTGTTTCACAATGCAAATTTCCATTGTCACAAGAAACCGTGCCAAAAGATCACGTTGTCCAATCAAGTAATGCGTTTCATCTATACCATAGTTTTTGTTGCGACAAGTCAATTCAAAGTCCTCTATACTAGATCATTTGATTGCCAATCATCTTCAAACAAGGGTTGCTTGTGTTTCGATTCAATAAAAAGATTGGTTTGGAGAGACTTGATTCATTGATTCGAGTGATTAGATACGAATTCTCAGCTCAAATATAGTAGATTGGCCCCGTGTGTTTCCCTGCTGACACCATGACTTGAGCTACTCTAAACGATGAATCAGATTTAATTAAACTCCTTGTTGAAACTGCACAGTTTTAATCTCAGCTATTAATCCGTAAAAGACCAGCTGCTCATTTGCTTGCTATAAATTTGCATGGAGCGAGCCTTTACCTTAAAGAACGCGATCATCTGCTTCAAAGTAGGACAGAAAAAAGACGCTTTCCAGCCAAGATTATAGCAAAAGGAAAGATTGTGGACTCATCTAAAGCAGCTTTACTTTAGATTATACATTGGACAACACCGCTACAGAGGCCTGCAGCAAGTACAATCACTGACAGAAAGAGAAGGAAAAGAATGGAAAAGTGGTCCCCTCCACTGCATGAAAATTTAAACGTAGAATTTATGGCTGCTGCTGGTTCCACTTATGAGGTAAATGCCGATTCCTCTATTCTCTTAGCAAGGGAAGCCAGTTGGCTAAGTTTCCTTGTCTGAATCCATTCTAGCATATCATAGTTCTTTGATATTCGTATTAACCATTCTGCCATTAATGTGCCTACTATTTTTCTGTCTTGCATATCATGCAGAGATCTCGTAACGCGTCGTTTTGAGAACAGCAAGGTGACAAATAGGCTATCTTGGCAGGCAGCCTGTCAAAACAGAGTTTGCTGCAATGTCTAAACTCGATTAGGAGGTCAGATTCGTCTTCTTTTTTCAACATTGTGCCGGCTTGAAAGTTCACCACAGTGTCTCACTGTCAGATAATTGGACGCCAATTCAATTATCGACTGCTATGCAACGGATAACATACTAATCAGAAAAATTAGCAAGAGTGCATTGGTAGGCTGCTATCCACCAAAGAACGGCATAGCCAATGGGATGAGTAAAGCTATGACATGGGTAAAGCAGAACCCATACATTTCAGTCACCGAAATTAGGATAACTGATACTGTATCAATGCGCGAGAACGTTCCATCTGAGATTCAAGAGGAGATTTTGGAATTACGAATGATATGTTACAAAAATTCCCCTAAATTCGGCCAGACTGCAATGATCAGCGATAACTTGCGGAAAATTCAAAACGCTTTCTTTTAACAGGAAACTGCTTTTAACCAGACTGCCGTAAACGACAAGCTATCGAAACAAAACAGTGAACAGCTGAACTGTCCCCAGTGCAATCTCTGCTGGACAGTGCTCCAAGACACTTCTTACGAGAAGAATGGGGTGGCAATTTGCAAAAGCTGTTATGATAGGTAGGTCATTTTAGAAAAATATTTACCAAGACTGCTTTAAAGCAAATACACTGCAACCTCAGCTTGGACCGTACAGTAATGTGAGGTGGGTAAAATGTCTTTACTACCTTAGCTAGCTAGACTTACTATGGACGAGTGACTTAATGCTTGTAATTGGTTTCAAAATAATCGCCAGCATCCGACATGCTAAATAATATTCACTTTTATCGCTAGAATAGTAGCTATGGTGCACTGGTTTTGAAACAACGCTACCAAAAATTACTAACTTCAAAGCTTCATAGATATCATTTTCTTTCTTTCTTTGCCTGCATTTCTGCAATAGTGCTTAGAGAAATCTTATGCATACTTGCTTTGGAATTTATGAGGCTTGCCTTGCGAATGGGTAATATACGGATGCTGTTTCATAAAAAACCACGCAATCAATTCGCAGAAGGACAAGCGACCCGTTTCGACGCCTACACAACAAGGCCATTGATCGACATAAATCGATAGATTTCGTCAGTGTTTGCTTAGATTTCTGTGCGTCGTTCTGCGTGCCAAAATGAAGCTGCAAGGACTTTAAGCAAGACAAACTTGATTTCGGAAGCTCTTCTTTCATATGCTCGGTATCGGAATTTACCGTATTGTCTTCTAAGGAAAAGTCAACTAAACATTCGTTGAGAAGTGAAATCAATCTTACATGAGAACCAAGCATCAAAGCTAAAAGCTTTACAAGTCAGTCCATGAATACACCAGAGAGAAAAATGCACATGAGGCAAATTACTTGAATAAAATCAAATGGCAATTAGATCTAAGGCACTGACATCTGGTATCAAGGCTCTAAATCCGTGCCGAGAAAGCACCAAGCATTAAAAAATGGCATCTCGCATGCGAACAGAAGCCGCCCAAAGACCATTTAGTTACCAAAGTGCACAGATTTTCAAAAAATTGCCACCTGACTTGGAAAATCAGAACTCAGCTTTCAGATTTAATAGAAAGTTGAATGAATTTAGATTCTTTCTAAGAAGCTCTTTATTCTGGATGATTTCTTGCATTGCTTTTTGTTGGGCACACGGTCTTGGTCTATAGCAGCTGGTATTCACTGATCAAGTAGAACTGTATAAATATTGACATGTTATCATTACTATAACAACGATCATCATTGCTATTATTTTTATTACTATCATCATCATTATTTAGATAAAGCTAGCCAGCTTCAAACGATCTATGTTTGTTAAATTTGAATTTGAAGAACGGTTTCCATTTTGATAACTATCTTTATTATTCTATCTTACCTATTATATCTTATCTGTCCATATAAGACATACGCGCAAGGCGTCTTCCCTCTTCGACAGCCTTTGTACGTGGCTTTGCCATCCAAGCACAAACGCTCATCAAGATGGAGAATTTCAGTACTGTTGATGGGGAACAAGAGTCAATGAGAGCAAAGCTTAAGGATGTGTCATCAAATATTCGATGCGACATTTTCGCAAAGAGCATGCCTTTATTTGACTGTTGCAAGCTATCAGAATGCGCACTTTAAAAGACTTTTCAGACGGACAGAGTTCGTGTTAAGATAATACATCGAAAAGATTTCATGACTTGTCAGAGCGAGGAAAGGTTTCTACACGGTGCATGATCTCCAAAGACCAGACGTGTATCAGAGAAGATTCAGGCTTCTGGTTTGATGAAATCTTAATTTTCAATTACGGCATACGAGAGGTGACTTGACAAAATAAATGAAATACAATATCCATTAATTCCATTCATTCTGATAGATTCCTTGATCTCAAAATGCGGTTTTTAACTGAAATTAATAAGACACTCAAACTGCCTTTTCTAGTGCTGGGTCCAACGAAAAGTGCTACAAGTGTAAAGCTGTGATTCTGAACTCAGAACTGGTCATGAAATGCGAAGGTGCATTCTTTCATTGGGGATGCTTCTCGTGCAGCATTTGCGATGACAAGTTGGAGAAGGGGAAAAAATATGGAATAATTGAAGGTGAACTCTTCTGTGAGCAACACTTTATAGATGCGTCTTTCGAACTGAAAAAGGAGTTGGAGAGACGAGAACTGCAGCAAACAGGTAAGATTTTAAACCAATACGATGTTCTTCAGCAAGAACCACCATCAGTAGCTTTTCAACACCCTATGCAAAACACTTCTCACAGGTTTCCTTCTCTGAGGTATAAGTCAGTTTCCATTGGTCAGTAGTCTGAATCCCATCTCCAGCTGAACTTATTACACTTAGAGTGAAAACAGTCACTAGCCCTTGGCAATTAGATACGGAGGAATGACAAAATGTGATAGCACCGGGGGAAGGGATTTAGAGATTGATAGATATAGCTTGTAAGTGTCCTAAAAATCTACTTTAATATGTTAGATCGACAACATGAAAAGCTTTAATTGATTCCAAAAAAAGTTCTGGAAAAACCCACATTCTCGGTGCAAGAGTTCTTTATGGTCCCGTGTAGTTATTTTTCACTAATGTGGATTTTGCATTAGAGAGATTTGAATGATTAGATAACTAAGAAGCTAAAGAATAGCAGGCAATGGAAACTTTCTGCTTTGACTTGATATCAGATTTGGAAAGTTTTGCAACCACTCATCAGGTCAAACTATAGCTGCATAAAGTAGAGACTTACAAAGCAGAATCTGATACAACTCTCAGCTTAACAAAGACCTCTATTAAGAAAAAATCGATGCCTGAAAATAGAACGCAATCTGCTGAATCAGCAATTGTAATCGCAAAAAGATAGCTTCAGTCTATGGTTTATTTCTTGGACAGAACACAAAACAGCTATATCGAATGATGATGAAGAAGAGTTTTGACATCAGTAAGTGCTGGTATTATTCGTCAGTTCCTGAGAGAAGCTGAAGATTTGCCACCATTGATGCAGAATCAACTAACAGCTAGGCTACTAATTCAGGTCTTGAATAACAAACATGTACTTTATTTATTGCAAAAGCACAGATATCATAACTGGGCTCAAACCAAACAATATATTCCAAGATAAAATGGCTGTTTATCAGAGGCTACTAACAGTATATAGATATACAGCGCATCACCGGTAATTCTCTAACAGAAAAAGGTCTGACAGATAAAAATCGAGGATAGAGCCTTGGTGGAAAAATTCAAAATAAAGATTTTAATATTCAGCAATTTTTGTCGTTTCTACAGAGTTTCCAAAGGTAGATTTTGGACACTGAGAAGCTTTTAGCTTATCGAGCAGTGTCCAGGTCCTTCCTCTCAATGCGACCACATCTCGTGATTCCTTCGCCTGGAATTACAGAGAGCTGGCGACTCTCCTCAATCCAAGTGAAAGTTTAGCTGAGGTGTGACTCGAACCATTGACCATAGGATCAATGCTCAAGAGTCTTACCACTCAGCTATCCTGGCACCTAACATGAACTGAAGGGAAAAGCATTCTGCTGCTAAACCGTAATCTGCTACAAAAGTCAACGGAGGCCATTCTTGAAAAAAACTTGCTGGATTCTCAAGATTGCCTCTTTCCATACTGTCCTGAATTTCAAAGAGAGAAAGTTGACTGTATGGTAGAATTGAAGGCAGCGAGTTTAAAATTTATGAAAGTATAGATCCGATAAGTGAATGCTTCTTTGAAGAGACTTACTGGAAAATTCTCATACTTGAATCAAATCCGTCGTATCTTTATGCAAAGTGGCACAAACATGTTTGACTGCTTTAAAACCAACCTCTTGAGTCTCAAGTATTTTCTCTCATTTTTTACCATTTTTCATACTGATAAAGGATATTTCTTTTTCAGAGAATGACTTTCTTGCATACTTCTGCTACTCACTAGAACAATCATTATTCCAATCTAATTTGCTGCAGCCAATCAACAACCCTGACTTTCAAATAGAGCTATTAATAGATCCACCTAGTGGATATCTTTCGTTGGAGAAACCACAGTACGAAAATAATGAGCCATTGGCTGTAAATACAAGTTTGATCCAGAGCAACGGAATTAGCCTCGGTCAAATCAAATCGAAATCTGCGGTGAGGAACAAACGCAAGCGACACAGAACAAAGTTCAGGCAAGACCAACTACAGGGGATGAAATCTGTATTCGACACAAACCCTAACCCAGATGCAGCTGAATTGCAGAGGCTCTCGGAACGGCTCGTTCTTACAAAGCGCGTGCTGCAGGTTTGGTTTCAAAACGCGCGAGCAAAGGAGAAGCGTCGACCATCGAGCAGAAAAACGCAATGTATTTAAACGGACATATTATTGTGAACGGAAAATGGACGTTGGGGGTCCGGACAACTCAGATAATTGTGCGCGGAAAAGATTTGCATTGTACATAACTTTATCGCAGGTCGATAGGAATTATTGAAATGCCATCTCAGCTATTCAATCAACAATTACGCAAACAATAGTATCTAGACTTAAACATTATATCAGTTAATGCCTTGCTTATCAATGGTGTTCATCAAAGAATATTACTTTTTCTTGAAAGACATGACTCTCTCTCTCTCTCTCTCTCGTCTCTCAGGTCTCTCTCTCAGGGTCTCTCTCTCAGGGTCTCTCTCTCTCAGGGTCTCTCTCTCAGGGTCTCTCTCTCAGGGTCTCTCTCTCTCAGGGTCTCTCTCTCTCAGGGTCTCTCTCATAAATCGCAATTTGAAGATATCATTAAAACACGGTTAAGGCATAAAGGAAGACAAAGGTGCAAGAGAAACACGAGGGAGAATTTCAACTCACGTGACGTAAGGAGGTTGGTGAACATTTTTAGGACCCGTCCTGCGTAGAGTTTGCTGAACTTCGACAGTTTGATGGAAAGAAGTATGGAGGCTAGTTTGGTACTGTAACCTGTGCTGAAGTAGTCAGCCGCAGAGCATGGCGTATCAAAGCGTTGAAAGTGACCTTTCAATGAATCCAAGGCACTGTATAACTGTTTGCTCCGAGGTTAAGAATCTACAAGATGGAGGGAATCAGACAAATTCATTGCGATTTATGAGCTTCCATTTATACTTTTTGTGAGTTATGTTGGGGCAACGCCATGGCGGCTTATACAAAGCCCCAACGAAAGAAGAAAGATAAAAACGAAAGGCTAAAGGATTGGGAGATAAGATCAAATTTACTTTGCACAAAAGAACAGAAAGGAACATAATTACATCAGAGAGCAGAGTGAAGGTCTTTTTCGCTTTAAGAGAATCGGATAATGAATGTGGGACAAAAAGATCTTAAATGTGTTGAAAGAATGCCTGCTTGACACTCTCTCTCTCTCTCGTCTCTTCTCTCGTCGTCTCGTCATCCTCTCTCTCTCTCGTCTCTCTCTCTCTCTCTCCTCTCTCTCTCTCTGTCTTCTCTCTCTCTCTCTCTCTCTCTCTCTCTCTCTCTCTCCGTCTCGTCCTCTCATCTCTCTCTTCTCTCTCTACCTCTCGCTCTTCTCCGGGCTCTCTCGTCTCTCTCTCTACTCTCTCTCTCTCTCGCTCTCGGTCTCTCTCTCTCTCCTCGTCTCTCTCCTCTCGGCTCTCCTCTCTCTCTCTCTCGCTCTCTCTCTGGTCTCTCTCTCTCTCTCTCTCTCTCTCTCTCTCTCTCTCTCTCTCTCTCTCTCTCTCTCCTCTCTCTCTCGTCTCTCTCTCTCGTCTTCTCCTCTGTTCTCCTTCTATATGTATATATATACATATATATATACATATATATACACATAAATATAAATATTTATATATACATATATACTTATATATATCACATGCGGGTGCTGGTCTTCACCACGATATGGTGCTCTATGTACAAAGTACAGAGCGTTGATAGCAGAAATGCAGAAAAAGGAAAGACCGATTCTCTGTTTCTGTTCCAAACATATATATATATATATATATATATATATATATATATATATAATATATATTTATATATATATATAGATCTTTCTATATGTAGATATATACATATCAAGATATATAAATATAAATATATATATATTATAGCACGCTACGTGGGAATATCCAAGAGACGAGTGATAAATAAAATGACAAAGAGTGCTCAATAGTCGAAAGTAGAGCGATTGACAGAATAACGAGAGAGAGAGAGAACCA